>OX392473.1:8752500-10002500 GCA_947623365.1 Achlya flavicornis | reverse complement strand
CAGCCTAAACCGCTGATCGTAGAGACCTGAAACTTGGAGGGGGTGTTTTTTGTATGACGTAGGCATAAGATAAGAAAGGATTTTCCGAAATTCTACCCCTAAGGGCGTGAAAAACGGGGGCAAAGTTTGTATGGGACAATGTGATTCCTTGGTCCGATCTGCTTCAAATTTTGCATAAACATTCCTTAACAGAATTGATGGAAGATGTATTTCGTATTCTATTGAAAATCATCACCGTACGGGGTCAAAAAGGGGTAGAAAGTTATTTTAGGGGTGATTTGCATCGAAGTTGATATCAATACTCCTTAGTACTTTTGATTTAAATAACATTTTTTATTTTGACACATGTTTGAAATCTCAATCCGATTTTCACAGATTACAGAGTAAGGCAGATGGAACACGGGCGTGAGGCCAAAAAAGCAAATACAAATTGAAAAACACATACCAGGGGGGGGGGGGCGATTACGTAACTAAATTTCAATCATTTTCGAATTGAAATCGGTTCAATATAGCGGTTTTCTGATATCCTTTTTACGTTCTTATAAATACAAACAGTGGTTCATTAGAAATGGAACCATTTCGGATTTTGTAATATTTCTACCGATTCAGAGGTTATTTCAATCGGAATTTCATTGTAATAAAGTTACGCAATCCACGTAACGGTATTCGCTTTTGAATTTGTATTTGCTTTGTTTAAAAATCTTTATTTAACGAAAACACTTTCATTTTAATAAATTAGCACACAGCAGCTTTTAAACATAGCAAATACAAATTCAAAAATATCTATCGCTCTATCTGCCTTTTATTCTGGTAACTGAAATGCTCTTTAAAATTGGAATGTCAAATATTAAAGAATATTTAAATCGGATTAGGATTCGAAATTTGTTTGGAAGTTCATTTTCTCGGACTTGTTGGCGGGAACTTGCAGAGTGACGTTGCGTTTTCATTTTTATTTTCATAAATTCGTGTATTTTGAGTTTTGGACGGTAACTGACTGCATGAGGACTATGTAAAAGTGATTTATTGTGACTAGAACTTATATAATATAACTGGAAATTGGCAAAATACACACACCGTGTGACGCCGATGAAAAAGAAAAAGTTCATTTTCTCTATTTCATTAGAATATTTTGATTTGATTAATTTAATTTCTTTCTCATTTGTTGTTATAATAATTAAATAAGATTCTTTGAGTTCGATTTTTTAGTGCAGGTATAATACAGGTTTTTAGTTTTAATTGTAAAAATATCTGTGTTTGATTTGTTGAGTCTAATAATCAGTGGCGTGCATTGGTTTTCAAAGGAGAAAATTCAAACCGTAGGTACGCGGGTGAAACCGCGGGGGTCTGCTAGTCTATACATATAAAATGCTTTGTCCTGAATGACTGACTGACAATCAACGCACAGCCTAAACCGCTGATCGTAGAGACCTGAAACTTGGAGGGTGTGTTCTTTGTATGACGTAGGCATCAGATAAGAAGGGATTTTCCGAAATTCTACCCCTAAGGGGGTGAAAAATGGGAGCAAAGTTTGTATGGGACAACGTGATTCCTTGGTCCGATCTACTTAAAATTTTGCATAAACATTCTTTAACATAATTGATGGAAGTGGTGTTTCATATTTTATTGATACTCATCGCCAAACGGGGTTAAAAAGGGGTAGAAAGTTATTTTAGGGGTGATTTGCATCGAAGTTGATATCAATACTCCTTAGTGCTTTTGATTTAAATTAATTTTTTTATTTTGACACATGTTTGAAATCTAAATCCGTTTTTCACAGATTACAGAATAAGGCAGATAGAGCGAAAGGAATACGGGAGTGAGGCCAAAAAATCAAATACAAATTAGAATAGAATAGAATACAAAACATTTATTCAGCTCATAATTTAACACATAACATAAGAAAACAAAAAATAAAATATACATCAACCGCTTAAACTAAAAGTCTAAATCTATGGAGCTGAAATTGAAAAACACATACCTGGTATTCGCTATTGAATTTGTATTTGCTTTGTTTAAACAACTTTATTTAACGAAAAACACTTTCTTTTTAATAAACTAGCACACAGCAGCTTTTAAACATATCAAGTACAAATTCAAAAGCGAATACCAGGTATGTGTTTTTCAATTTGTACCTAATTGCTTTTTTTGGCCTCACTCCCGTGTTTCGCGCGCTCTATCTGCCTTTTGTTCTGGAAACTGAAATGGTCTTTAAAAGTGGAATGTCAAATATAAAAGAATATTTAAATCGGATTAGAATTCGAAATTTGTTTGGAAGTTCATTTTCTCGGACTTTTTGGCGGGAACTTGCAGAGTGACGTTGCGTTTTCATTTTTATTTTCATTGATTCGTGTATTTTGAGTTTTATTGCATATTATCGGTGGTATTTTATCTAATAAAGATCAATCCATGTGCACCAGTGAAGTGAAATGAATTATGTGTATCGTGTCTTTTCAAAAGTCCGTGAAGAGTTTTAGTACATGACCACCACTGTAGTATAACATGACTTTTATGGACGGTGACTGACTGCATGAGGACTATGTGAAAGTGATTTATTGTGACTAGAACTTATATAATATAACTGGAAATTGGCAAAATACACACCCGTGTGACGCAAATGAAAAAAAAAGTTCATTTTATCTATTTCATTAGAATATTTTGATTGTAGTTATTTAATTCCTTTCTCATTTGTTGTTATAATAATTAAATAAGATTCTTTGAGTTTGATTTTTTAGTGTAGGTATAATATAGGTTTTTAGTTTTAATTGTAAAAATATCTGTGTTTGATTTGTTGTGTCTAATAATCAGTGGCATGTATTAGTTTTCGAAGGAGAAAATTCAAACCGTACGCGGGTGAAACCGCGGGGGTCTGCTAGTATACTTACAAAAGGTGTGCACTTTATTCTTGGAACGGAGTAGTTATGGCTGCGCCTGCATGCATAGTGCTATCAAGCCTATCGGAGAACAAAGCAGCTGTTATATTATGTAGATTAAACCTAAATATTACACCATCCTTGCAAGTAGATATTAATGTGATGCTTCAAAATAGAACAGTAAGATGTTTCTTTGATAGGGTGTTTGTTGTATAATAATGGTGCCGATTCTGTTGTAAATCGCACTAAACGCACTAAACTAATTTTAGTCACATCTCATCTCTTTCTTACGAACATTATTGAAAAAGGATAGAACATATTTAAAGCTGTCAAATTAATTTTTGCCGTCTTATTTTGCGTGTATTTAGGCGTAGCCGCGACTGGCGACTTTATTACTGAAAACAAACATTGGACTAATTTGACAGGAACAAACTTACATCCTTTTCTGATGTTCTTTGTTAGAAAGATAAATAGTGAGATTAAAATTAGTTTAGTTGTAAACAACAGAATCATTGCCAATGTAGGATTTTTAATGTTTCCCCAATAAAACCAGTTTCTTTTGGTAAGACCCGAAATAGTAGAAGCCAGAATTTTATAAAGTTATTTCTTACATGAACATGAAAATATTAATATTCAGAGGATGGCTTGAAGTAGCTCAGAGCTATACTTCTGAAGAACTTTAAAAATTGCGCACAACTTTGCAACTCAACACAATTTTCGCACTTCAATTTTACTTCTAAATCATACCCGTACAGAAGATAATAACGAGGAGTGTTGGGAAAGTACCTGAAATGTTTGTTATAGTTCACTAGGCTAACGATGAAAGTTTTATTGTAACTTCATAAATTGTTTCATAATTGATCTTTATCTTTATTAATATCCGTATTGATTGGACGACAATATATAAACTGATGATTTATAGCACTTTTTAAGTTAATATTCGGGTCAATCAATAGATTTAAATGCTGGCATAGCATTTTAATTAAAGAAATTAAATGGTATTCGTAAGCATTTTTTCCTGGCTTCCTGCCTGCCTGATTGTTGGCCCTGTAAAGCATATTATTTGTATTTCCATAGGTGCCGAAATGCCCGTGAACAAATTATCAGTACGTGGGTTATTACCGGACACCGATTACTACATGACGTATGATGGCTCGACGACTGCCCCAGCTTGCTTCGAGACCGTCACATGGATCATCGTCAACAAACCTATTTACATCACCAAACAACAGGTAAACCTTGTTATTATAGGTTCCATAGTTGTATTTTGATATCTAATTCCCTGTTAATTAGAAATTCTTAAAATTGTTTGTAATAAAATTAAGCTTAAATATCTAAATTTCTTTATGCTTCACTTTCACTCAATTTATTTATTTATTTATTAGGTCTGCCAACGTATATTACACATCTTAAAGTAAAAAAAATTATGTAAATCAACATTAACATAGTGTAAATACAATTAAAGGCAAACACATCATGTTATTAAACTAAACTAATTAGTGGTGCGTGGTATGGAAAACATTAAATGGCTCATTAAAACAAATTATGAATATAGAAAGAAGGTACACAAATAAAGCTGCATACAAGCATGGCATACAAGTTACTAAAGATCCTTAACAAAGTTGAGCAAAGTCAAGAATCCAGTAAGTTGTTACAATCAATATGTGCGGTGGGGTATGCAATGCATCCGTTCAAGTTCACCCTATTTGCATTACACGCTAGCTTGCCTACCAACTTGGCACTAGATGTACAAAATATGGAAACATTATCAGAAATTTAACAACTTGTGTGTATGTTGGCACTAAACCTAATATGTGTTGGAAAATAGACCACGAACGGTATTTTCAAAATTATGTTACACTTATAAAATATGAATCACTTTTGTAGTAGCATTGTTTGTATTACACATTAATTGATGTTTGGCGGGAAATACTCGATGAAATATGATAAAGACGAAAGTTCTGATAATGATCTTAAAACTATGTAATCAAAACATACCATCATTAATATTTGTGATAAAATGTGAGCTGAATTAGGAACAGCACAAACATGAGCAAAAAGAAAATAGTGTAATTGATTTGTCAGCCGTGATTACAGATCGTGATGTCGCCAAGTGGGGGGCGCATCCAGACAAATAATTATTTCTGTGTATTCAACCGTGGTTGAGGCCAGCGTAATAACATTTTCATTTGTGCTCACGCTACAATAAACAACTCACGTCCCTCGCCTTTAGACAAAGACTCCGCCGTGAATTATGTACGTGTTAAAAGTAAACTGAAAGTGCCGCGTTGTGTGGCTGTTATTATAAATCATTGTTTATGTTTTCCGTTTGTGTTGGTGGGAAAATTAAGTGCTAGTGGAAACTGCTTGCAATCTAAGAAGGAGTTGAGGGTACGCCATGTGGTTGCTTGATGCATCATTCGTTGTTGCATTTGCATTTTAAATTTCAAGCAAATATTATTATGGCTTCGTTATACTAAACTAAGCATTTCGTTATAAATATAATTTGAATGATGAATTGGTTTCTATATCAGTTCCTGTCGTAGAAAATAATAATATAGATTTATTGAATAAATACAATATTCCAGAATTTTTTTGTTCGTTATAACCAGTAGTATCAATCCCCATGAGTTTATGATAATGTTATTCTGTAACGAAACTGATGAAAATAAGAAGATATTTTCTATAAAAATAGAAATACCATCATTATTATTTCAGTAATCATAAGGTACACCACACCATACTACATTTTCATCCTAAAATCTTGTAGGGGTGAATCGGATCTCTGGTATACCTACCAAAGATCCGATTCACCACTATAAGATTTTACTATTATAAAAATAACTCCCTGTCTGTATACAAAAACAAAGTCTGCAATTCCAATACACTGCACTTATAAACAATTTTCGTTCCATTTTATAAAACCCATACCGCATTCCCAACTCAAAATAACAGCTGATATCAATAACTTATATTTTCTACACGGAAAAATCAAACTTTTGGCGGAGTCTATAATCAGAATCAAATTGTTTAATACAACGTTAACAGCGATGCGAATGAGATAGCGACGGTCTTGTCGCGTGCGCCGCGCCCGTTAATCCCGAGTTTCTCTGTGTGGGTGAATGTATATGCACACTAATACTTAAGTGGAAGAAATTTCAATTTACTTGAAATCATTATACACGTCCTCCACCTTTATACTTGTTCCCTACTACGTTATAATGAAAGCGGAACATGTTCGTGTGAACTGAGAATATTTCTGGAATTAGGTAGCTATTGTATCTACTCTACTGTACATCTTTAGGAAGGTTTTCTTTGGCTGTGGTAAAAAAAAATGATACAACGCTGTACAAAATTATAAATATTTTATACACAAAATCAAATTGAGCAATAATGAAAATCAAGAATTTTAATCATTGCTCAATTAGTAAGAAACTTACGAGGAAAAGTTGAATATATTCTACAAAATCATACATACTTCAAATCTTCTGATTTCCTTACTAATTCCAAATTTGCTATTAAATTATATTATGTTCACAGTACGCATAAAACGTATACTCTAGCGAAACGTTAATATGCAAGTTCTGATGCGATTTAATTAAATCTTATGCTATAAATTACGATACATAAGCCAATTGCTTTTAAAATTATGCATGCAATATTTAATTATTTTATTGCACTTTTTGAATCGCTACTCTGTTTTAGGTAAACAACAAAACCTTTTGTAAATTATAACATGTGAATTGTTTAAATTGTATGACGTTAGCTGCACGGTCTGAGGCGGCTGATGCAGGGTGACGCGCGGCACCCGAAGGCTCCCCTCGGAAACAACTTCAGACCGCCCCAGCCGCTCCACCATCGGGCCGTACGAACCAACATTGACTTCGATTTGAGCAAGGTAATTTAAGCCCTAAAGAACACTGTTATAAAAACCAAAACTGCATATTAACATCTTATACTAATAATTCCTAATGTATGTTAACGATACTTACTAAGCGATCCACTTAGCCGTTGCAGTGCATACTCTATGAATTTGTGAGTTTGTGCAAGAGCATATTACACGTGGTGTAAATTAATTAGTGTAATAATTACAATTGTCATCCTAATATAGGTAAGTTTAATTAATTATACTAATATAGGAAATTGATTATTCTGTTTTAGTATCCCGGGAAAACGTGCCCGAGCATGCAGAGGGACATGCATTACAAAGGTATGAAATAACTTTTGTCCTGTATATCTATAGGTATATATATTATGAAACTATATGGATATTTTATTGTATATAACTTTTTTGCAGCCAAAACCTGGACACAATATTAAAAATCCAACATTCCACTACGGTAGGCATTCATTTCATTGCTGCTATGTAGAAAAATTATATAGACAAAACTAGATTAGATAAGTATTTAAGCTTTTGTATATACTTCTTGTACAGTCTTAACATATCCTGCTTATGATAAATGGAGCTACAAAGTGTATTTTATAAGTTAGAAAAATAAGAGTGCGTCAAATTGTAGTTTAGAACGTTACTTTATGACGAGTAACAAACTTTATAAATTATCGATATGAACGTATAATCGACATATTTTATAACGGCCTATGATTAGGTAGAGCGTACATAGATATTTTCGGATAGATTGTTTGAAACATGCCATCGGTTACATTGCTAGAAATAAATAGCGTTTATAGTAGTAGAAAAATTATAATAGCCTAAAGTAATTTAAGATCGAAATTAAATAATTTTAGCTATTCAAAAAAACTATTATGCATTAATTATTTTATATTTTTAAATAATTATACTGAAATTAAAACATACTTAAATCAAATATACTTTAAAATTTTGTTAATAAAATATTTTATTAGAAAATATATTATGAGATTCAACTAACAATGGATTTAATTAGATGTTCATATCAAATATGTGTACGTAAAGAATAAAAATGTCTGTAATGTAGGCAGTTAGAATAAAGATCATATATACCTACTTATTGCTGTAAGGCAGCTATAGCTTTAAATAATTGATATCCTGGTAAATTATATTTCATTGCATTAATGTAAAATGAATTCACATGATCATAAATTTATATAATGTATATCGCCTGGCTTTCTTGTAAGATCTATTAGAAATATAAATTATTTGAATAAATAATATATGATAAAAATTATTTTATTTTTCCTGCGTCTATGCAAAATATATCCCTACAGTCACTATCACAATAGCTAGTTTATAAAAGACAACTGTAAAACTTAACTGCCCGAATAATTTGGAATTGTCTGTAAACAAAACGCAAACGTCTCCATAAGATCGTTAACCTTAGAGCCAGTAATCACAAGTTTAAAGTTATGGTTCTGGGGCGTACCTTTATGTATCTCTAATGCAATGGAGTGAAACCGTCTGTTTTAGTGTTTCTTCCACTCTTGTGTTTGAATAAAAAGCTCATTTGAATTCTATGAGAATCGAAATTGCTCTCCTTTTCGCTGTAGTAACTTAATTTAATCGAGTTCCATCACAATGTCTTTTACCTTTAGATTAGATTCTGAAATAATGCTAATAAAAATGGGAGACAATTTCGAAAATGGTGCAATAATATCTTATTTTCGCTTCTTTAAAAAATATAACAGAACATTTCATTATACCTACAGACATACATTTCAACAAATATACAAAATACATAGTACGTAAAGTTAGTAAGCTGAATTGCCAATGGGCTGGCCACATCGTTCGAAAAGCCGATAACCGATGGGGATGAAAGGTTCTCGAGTTCTCGAGAAAACCTCCCACCGACGACCAGGTCAGAGTCCCTGGGCGCCGCTGGATGCAAGCGGCCCATGTTCATCAGTGGACATTCATGGGCTGATATGATGATGATGATGATGATGACAAAATACAATCTACACAGACGAGCAATATAAAAGCCACTTGCAAAGTGCCTAAAGAAATCGAAATATCTCCTAAACTACACAAGTTCGTTAAGGTTTTTTTTTATCAATTTGGTGTTTTTAACGCGTCTTTAAATACATGTGAATTTTGCTTTTCACTTCAAGAAGCTGTCTTACGTGATTTAGGAAATATTTCATGATAAGTTAGTGAAAATTCCCTCATCACTGTCGCTAATGCCGATCATCGGAAAAGTTTCCAGCAGGCTCTGCCAGTTTCCTCTTACTTATATACTTAACTATTTATGATGAATCATTAAAGGTAACATTGGTAACTGTACTAAAAATTATTATACTATATCACAGATACAAACGCCTGCTTGAAGGTATATAATTAATAATAATAATTCTCTTATTCATTGTTGTAATTGTTAACTGGAACTAAATTACCTAACAATATGTTACTGATTTTACATAAGCAAAATAAATTAACTATAACTTATTTTGAAATTATCCTTATTTTTCATAATAGATAGGTAAGTAAGTATGTTTCACTGTAAAAGCACAGTGGTTAGTACCTTTAGCACATCCAGGCTATATTTAAATATTATTTGGTATGGAATCAAAATTGTTATAGAATTTGTTTATTTAAAAAGAAGTGTAGTAAAATTAGGCATGCTATAAACTAAAGATTAAGATATCATAAAATAAATTACTCGATTTTCCACACAGGAACGCGACTCGACGTTATTGGAAAAGTTCCCGCCGGGGCACGTTAATAGACTTACACAAATTGAGTTCATTAAAATTAATAATAATCGAGCTCGGCATCGATTCTTAATGATTTTTAGGTTGAAAAGTAATTTCCAATTTCTAATTCTTCGAAGTTGAGGCGAACGATATGTTTTGTAAGTATTTGTTACTTTTTCGTATTCCGTTTTACAAGTGCGTTGGTACAATTATTGGCAGAAATATTGAGCACATAATTAATTTTATTTATTATTATTATTGTCTTCATTATGGTTATTTGTGAGGCAAAAAAATAAAATAAAAATTAAATGAACATTTCCCTGAGCACTATAATAATGCTGAATTCAATTCCCATCCAGTGTATTAATTGTATATTTACAAGTAATATATGTGTATTATATCAGTTTTCATAGTACAAGCTCAGCTAGCTTGAAATCAGATGTCCGCATGTGAAGTATGCTTGATTACTTATAAAAAAAAATATGGTACTTACAACACTTAAACGCTTAATATAATAATGCTTACTACAGAAAAATGAATCTACTGAATACATAAATGCAAAATAACGGGCTTTAAAGCTTGCGGACAATTTGTTCCATACTAATATACATTTTATTTGAAATAAACTACACAGTCCCAATAGTACTAGAAATACCGGAAAATCGAGTTGAAAGATAGCAGAAAACTCTTTATTTCTTTTGCCACTTTTCCATTTATCTCCACAAGAAATGTCAGGTTTGGTAGAGAAAGCCAACCAACTCGATCAAACTCTCTTAACCGTGGTGGTACAAAACTGCAACATGAGCACGACACATCAATACAAATAGAGATTTTGCATTACAAATCCAAATTCTTGCAATTGTTTCGGAATCTTTGTTCATTAAGTCACTACCAGTACTAGTAGGTACATCTACATAAGTCTATTCTATCACTTGACTTATTGTTAGTACACAAATATTTTTGTTAAGCCAATCCACGTACATGGTAAATCACGTGAACGGAATTGTTTGAACAACCTGCTAAACACTTGGCGAGAGGCGCGCGTCTTGAGTGTGTGCTCGTAGACGAGTGAGCTCCGATGTACTTGAGTTTCGAGTTTATTTGCTCTATATTCATCGTGTGACAAGATTTGACGCCGCGTCGCATCTGTCGAGTGTGCATAGCGCTTTATGTTGGCAAAATGTCACTGATGTGCTGAATCGATGTTTGCCTTTTGTGTTTGCTTGATTTTCTTATAAATATGGCCGGTTTCTAGAAGCCTGATCAATGTTATCTCTTATCTGTTGTCAATGACTGGTAAATAAGTAAAATAATAACTAATGTCCACGATCAATGCAACTTGGACGAAACGTTGAGGTTTTCGAAATAATATTTTGATAATAACCTGTGTGTAAATAATCCCATACATAAATATAACAATAATTGATATATGAATATAGTAAGAGAGTTTAAAGAGTACTAGTATTGTTAATGAAGTCTGAAATGAAAAAGACGGCAACAGTTTTGAATAACGATTAGTATTGATTTTTCGTTCGGAAACTGTAACTTACAACTGTAACTGAAACAGTTAATTGCATAGGATAACATAATATAGGTTTCTGATTACATTTAAGATTAAAATTATAATGATAAACAATTTAGTGCTTTTTAACCGACGAAAAAACGGAGGAAGTTTACAAGTCTGCGTTTTTTTTTATGTATGATCACGCATAACTTTTTACAGAGTAGTCAGGTTATGATAATTCTTTCTGATTATGATTATTTTTATTGGATAGGGTATACCTCAAAGTTGGTCCCATATAAATTTGGATAAAAAATACCAACCGTAAGAGTGGGAAAATAGGGGTGATTTATTGTTCACTCACCGATTTTAATGGCGAGTTGTGTATTACATTATAAAAGTAATCAAACATTAAGCATGTAGTAATTAGTAGATTATAGGGACAAAAAATAATAAAATAAAAACTTTTTACAAAAAAATAAAACCACCGAAAAAATAAAAAATAAAAAAATAATAAACCTTTTAAATATATAGAATTTTGCATATATAACTTGAATTTTATAAGGTTTTGCAGTCGGAGATAAACAAATATTACAAAAAAATACATACTTAAGTAGGTATTGGTTTGTCCGCGACTGCAAAACTTTATAGAGTTCAAGTTATATTCAAAATTCTATATATTTAAAAGTTTTATTATTTTTTGCTTTTCAGTTTTTTCGGTGGTTTAATTTTTTATCAGAAAATTTCAAAAAAGTTTTCTTGTATCAAAAAAAACATCTGATGAAATAAATGAATGAGGACAGTGGCAGTAAAATATAAATTCAATTACTGAGCATTAAACTAAATGATAATAACAAATGAAAACATACAAATTATTACATCTCTCATCAAAACATTTGGTCCAGTTTTGCTGCACATAAAATATTTAAATAGTTATGATTACCTGCTCATAAAACAAGCGAATGCATGAAAACTTAATGTACCATGTAGTTTTGCTGCAACTCCAGTTAAAAGTTTCATTGCTACGGTGGCATACACTACACATCGTTGAAGCCAATTCGACTTTTATGCAAAATGTGTAGTTCAGCCAACACAACTTATATAGGACCATAGGGATGTTAGCTGAAACGGAGATAGGTATGTACTTGAATATTAAATTAAAAAGAACGAGAGCCTACTGTACATTTTGTGCCCTGTCTACAAAATGAGGAAAAACATGATAATAAAGGTTTATCACTATCAAGAGCTAATATAGTTCCTCGGTGTATCTCTACTGTGAGGGATCAAACCCTCCCTTATAACTCAGAGTAGATAAATACTGCTTATAATAACAACGTGATTAAGAGGAAAGGATTGCTGCAAGAAATTTGAAAAATAGGTTTTTAATATGTCTATTGCTGTCGCGCTGTGCCCGAGCTATCCCGCCCGAGGCACAACTACAGCTTGGGCCGATTATACCTATTTAAATTAGACGAACTCGCTATTTCGTAATCCCCGGCTTTCTCCTCCAAAACTGGATCGATTAAAAAAAATATTTCAAGAAACATAATAAGAAGAGCTTTGGCCATGTCTGTCGGTTTTCCTTTGTTTTTTTATATTCGTCAAATTTGTTCGCTGGACGTCTGATAAGGGCGTTAAAATTAGTAAGTTTTGTGATCTCCTAATTCATATAATTTATATTATTATTGCATGGTAAAATAATCATTGCTCTAGTGTCATTATCCAGAGAGGAAACTGAGGATTACGTTTGTATGGAACAAACGCCACCAGCATTTCCTCTTAAAGGTCATACCACGGGACAAGCTCACGCAGCGAGCGACACTTGTATTGATAGAGGACTTCAAATTGTTCTTGATGCAGATTTATTCACCTTCAACACTGAGCTACGACGCAGATGGCTTATTATGCATGTTTGGTTATATATTGTTTTTCAGAGGCGACCCAAGTAAAATCTACCAAAAAAGTTATATTGCAAAAATATTTATGTTCTATAATTCTATAACATTATTAGGTACTACATGTATAATTTAAATTAAAACACAATAACTTAAATCAAACCAATAACTTTTACAGTTATTTTAAAAAAATGGAACATTAAAACAATGTTCATATTTCAATATCCTTTCTAAGCTCCTGCAATAACTGTATCTTGTTGTCTTGTTTATTTTATTTTATTTTATTTTTACTTTATATAACTTATAATGATTGTGTATTTGTAGTCTTATTATGTCAGGTCTTCTAAATGTTTATTGTTATATCCAATGGTTATATCATATATTAGTGTAAGTGGTGTTTACCTTTATAAGTTGTGCATTTAATCTTGTTAATTTTATAATAATCGTTAAGTATAATGTATTAGTGTACCAACTGCTGGTGAACCTTAAATAAATAAATAAAATAAATAAATAAATAAATAAGCACCTAACGTAAAACTAATCTACTAACTATATTATATAAATACACCGGGTGATATTGGATGGGTATAGTAGTATACCTTATTTAGATTATAAAAACAATATTGTTAAATGGAAAATAACATGAGAATACTACCATAATAATTGGACTGTTTTACAAACTTCAAAGTACACTAAGAAGTAATCAAATCCTGATCTGATGACAATGAGGCCAAACGGGACGTGTACCTACCCTTCCAGACAAAAAAATAATTTTCCAAATCGGTTAATAAATGACGGGAGTTATGAGGTAACAAACATAAAAAAAATACAACCGAATTGAGAACCTTCTCCTTTTTTGAAGTCGGTAAAAAAAAACAGCTGACTGAGAACCTCCTCCTTTTTTTTAAGTCGGTTAAATAAACTACTGAATTTTTTTTGTGACAAACCTGATGAACAAACACATGCACAAAACAGGAGGTGCAGTCTTGAATATCCAGATACTTTATGAAGTCTTTGATAAGATAGTGAGTGTTATCCAGCGCTGATCAGGGTTACTAGAGGTTTTACGCAATATTTTTCAAATGGTTATAACTTCGTATACTTACGACTAGTGAGACTTTGCAGGATTATTTTTAATAAGGATTATTACCTTCCTTATTTTTTGACGGATAAAATATACAGAATTGAGTAGTACATACCTAGTAGTGAATCTCGGTCTATTAGTTTAAAATAAATATTTCGAGAGTAATTAAAAATAAAATGGTGAAAATCCCAAACTTTGATTTTAGTCTATTAAAGAATTGTGAAAACAATTTTTTTTCCATCACAAAGAACATGCAATTATCATAGCTTTTTTATTCACAAATCAAGTAACGTACCTACGCACGCACGTTTCTCGCTCATCTTATAGTAAGCCAAAGAATTTAAAATGTCCAGAAGGATAGTCGCCTCTATGAGAACATGAAATAAACAAGCCAGAATTGACAGTATTTGACAGTCTGTGTAGGGTGGCAATTAAAAAAACATTTTCCACTAAATGGGGGAATTTATAAATTTGAAAAAGTGGACGCCTTATTGCTTTCAACACAGTTATTTGGGATACCTTGGGTAGTTGGGTACCCAAAACATAAATCCTAAATAATTTAAGTAATATTTATCAACAAAAATTAGACCCCCTGCAATTGCAGTTGTTTTCTATACAGCTGTCGTTTTGAAATTGTTTTTCTTATCAAATTTCAGGATTTTGCTACATAATATAAACAAATATTTGTAAATGTTTTGATGTGATGAGTGATGATGAGTTTAGTAAGGTTGGTAATCTTTGTTAGCTCTTGTACTATGCATGCAATAAAATTATTTTTTATTTATTAAATCTGGTTGTGCAGATAATATTTAATGAGGAGTTTTTCCATGATTTTGACCTCTATGGTCAAAATACCTGTTAAATCGAGAGGTTCGAATTATCAACGCGAATTAGTGCAAAAATAATCAGTAGATAGTCGATATCATCTTTTAATAATCCTTAACCAAAATGTGAAAAATTAATTTTCATGTTGTGGCAACCTTCCATAAAACATGGCCGGAAAAGATTTAAAAAATAAAAACTGGTGCCACCGAAACGTATATTTCTAAAATAAGTTTAGGTAATTAAAAGTGACGAAATCGCAATATTTACACATGGAAGCTTAGGTTAGGTTTGGTTTTGTTTTTAGTTTTTCAATACAGCGAGTATGTTGCGGTGACAGCCGTGCGCAATACGAACTGAGAGCGATTTGCTCAGGAGACCCTCAAGCGGAGTGATATTAAATGTCATGTAAGGCGGACTATCCATCTGGGTAGAGGCACGATGCCCTATGAAAATCTTTGATGTAAGCATAAAAATATTAAAAAAATATAATTATTTTTAAAGCCTCCATTTAAGAAAGCTGGTGAACACCTACAATTATCTTGGCCACCTGCCCAGACAAATAAAAAACAGAAAATTTACTTAAATGGAAAACTGCCAAGAATGTTGTCTTTACATATAAAAGTTATTGCGAGAAAAGAAATCCGCTTTCATACCCCGACTAACTCTTTATTTGTATGGGTGATCCCTTGGGGTAGAAGTTAAAAACAGCTTTCACCGGCCGACGCGTTTGAATAAGTTTCACTGAAGTTTTATTGAAGTTGTAACCTTCGGACCGGTTTGATATATGTACCTCTCGCATCTGTAGCGAGCAGGCCCCGTCGTGGCCAAAGTTAGTGTACTCGTAAATTATTCAACCCCTCTGTATATACTTACTTGTCGTAACCGACTGCCGTTCGGTAACAATGCGTTGTTATGTTCCATTTATCGAAAAGTATTGCGCGTTTGGTTTATTTCAATGTATTCAGAATAACTCAGTGGGAAAATGCTTTATCTGTCAAACACCATCAATCTTTCATGGTTCACTTTACGATTTCTCAATATTTATACCACTCACGAAAAATTATAATTTAAGACATGATGTTAATTGTGTCGCGACTATTATTAAAGATTATCTAAATAAAGTAAAAATAACACAAACAAAATCTAATTATTCAACAACACTACAAGCTCAGCGCTACGAAGTTGCTACGAAATTCAGTGCTACAGATCTACGAAGGATCGTACGTAGCATCTTATTGTAAACAAAACTTTAAAAGCAGCGGTGTTTATTTGTGACATTCATCATCATCAGCCTACAATGTCCCACTGCTGAGCACAGGCCTCCTTTCACAAATGAGGGTGAAAGGGACTGGGCGATACTCCACCACGCGTGCCCACTGCGGATTGGTGGAGGTAGGCTAGTGGTCAACCTACTGTTGGAATTTTTCAAGCCGCCTAGGAGGCATCCAACTATCTTAACGACTATCACAATTAAGTGATAACCGGGACCAACGGCTTTACGTGCCTTCCGAAGAACGGAAACGCTCGATTTGAAATACCACTAGGCGGTCACCCATCCAGGTACCGACCACGACAGACGTAGCGATCGATAAAGAACGGCTAATCATGCTACACCACGAGCGCTTCATGTGACATTATTGGATAATAAACATTTCCCTTTCCAGTTCTTATGTTGTTAACCTTAGGGGAAAACCCATCGCAGCAGTATCCGACTAATAATCCGTAATATTAGTACGATGTCATATAATTGAAATCCACTCTTGGTCATAAATATAGCAACAATCCTTGTTGCAAGTGTTAACGGAACAACTGCTGAAACCGCTTTACTTTCCGTCTTTACTTGTACGTAGTATTTATTTACTCGGAGGTCTGTGCTAACAACAACAAATGCATCATGATAATAACATAAATAACTTGTATTTTTCATGTATGTTTTTATAGGATAATGACTCAATGATCTTATAATTCAAATTACCAAGTTATTTTAAAACAACAAAAGGAAATTTCTAAAGTTATTTAAAAAGGCAGAATCAGGGGTAATTAAAATGTAATTAAGCATGGCAATGGTTTCAGGTGTCCATTCTAATCTCATGTACCAGTACAATAAAAGCGGTTGTACTCTAATAAACCTACCTATTCTGAATAATTTCATGGATTTTATTTATATTTATAACTAAAGTTTTTAGGTCTGCCGCAATATTTTTAATTTTCAGTTATTTTGCCTTATAGTGGCAACTAACAATGAGAACATAATACATAGGACAACAAGGAAGTAAATACATTTTAGATGCATTCACCAGAGCATATAGCGGTGTTTGTAGTGCTAGACTTTCTAATCCTCAGCCACAGAAAATACTATTCTATGATTTCTAATGGAATAACAATATATACGTTTTATAATTAATGTGTCAGATAAAGTTATTTTCCATGCTAAAAATAGCTTATAAAACACAAGACGCGAATGAAACAGTGAGTCTTATGCAGAATAGGGCCGGCACACCCGCGCGGGCCCAGCCGGGATCCAGACGCGTGTGCAGATTCCCACGGCCCGCCCGCAGACATGCGACGTTTATTAAGCTCTTCACGTTTTTGTTACCTGCCGAGAGATTTATTACTTTTAATTATTTTTCATTGTCCGCTACCGTTATTCGTCTTACAGGCATCGTATTAAATTATTATACATACAGGATATGAATTACTACTAACACGCAAGTAATTTATGAGCGAGTTGAGGAAAATGGTGTAATCTGACACCCCTTCTGCGAACTTAACATCACCTACAATATTCGCAACAAGCGTAGTATGTCTCCGGCCATTGACCAATGAATGGCCTCTGTTAGCTGTGTGTGCGTGTGAATCAAATTAGTTATTATATATTAATATTATTTGTCAAAATACTACCCTGTCAGACCCAATTGATGATCTGAGGAGTTCCTATTTCAAAAAAGATTCAAGATCTTGTTGAGAACTAAACCAATTTCATGAATCATAGAAACGGTAATTATTTTCATATTTCAGAAAAATGATTTACAAAATAACAAGCCCTTCATCGGTATTCATCGCGACCGCGGTAGGGTTCATTAAAATGCGTTGAACAATAAACGGTGGGCCCGCGGGACCTTTTGTAAATTCACGAGTTTTAACCACATTTCAATCTGTGGTATTTTTTTTTACCTTCTGTGGTTACATTTTAGCTGTAAAAATATATAGACTGTATAAAACAACTTTTCTGAGAGAAGCAATAAATCAATGAAACATCATTGACCTTAAGATAAAATATGAAAATATTCATTGAGGGTGTTGATGGCTTTTAATCTATTAATAACAAACCGCATTCTTATAAAATAATGTGTAAAATATTAAGTTTGATTGATTTTAGTACTTAAAATAGGTACTTACCTTCTTTTATACTAATACATAGTAGAATATATGTCATAACCCTTTTAATGTTTTAAAAATGTGTGTATATACTAGTTGCCCTGCGGTGCCACATGTGTCCCATTAGAGATAAAGAGTAGTTTAATCTTTTTCAGCCCTTAAAATATCACTATACCAAAAAACCACTGTTGCTGCATCGTCGCGCCGAGAAAGAATGACATACTCGTACCAAGAAACCAACGAGGAACAATCCCTTACAGTAGTAATACCGAGCATTCCCATTCCGAAACTAGTCAGTGATTTGTCACTGATTTTGAACAGTAAGGACCAATCACTGCATCGTGTGTTTTTGACTTGACCAATCAGAGCGCATTTGTCCTTGTCTTAGCCAATCAGAGCGCATGTGGATGGTGGAAAATTGGCGGAATAGATTGCAAGCAAAATCAACGTCATTAGGTACGCTTCTTTGGGTTAATACGCTAGTTTCCTAAAAAAATCTATTATTCCGTCATATACATTATCAAAAAAAATAATACGAAGATATGCTTTGTTGAAGTTCCGCGTGACGTCACGGTGTGGTACTCTTTTTAGTAACAAGTGACGTCACGAGTCACGAGCCCCTACTCCCGAACTTTGTCGCGCTTTATCTTTGTAATTTTTTAATAATTCGATAAAGCAAAAAATACGTGTCCAATATTTTTTGATAATCTAAATGACGGACTACTTAGATATTTTTTTTACCCAGGAAACAACGTTGCTATAAACACACTTTTGAAATTAATATCAGTAGGGACTAGTAGGCATGTATAAGATTGAACTTTTTAGTGAATGATGAATAATTTATGATGTAAGTTGACATTAACAAAACATATTCAAATGAGATTTAAGGCTGCATGAGACCAAGGCAGTGTAAGGCTAATGGGCAAATTTATAATAGCTAGCGGAGGCCGCGTGCAGGCACGACGACGCCCAAGCGTTGTTCCCTATATCTATGACTCTATGGCCCGCCCAACGGATTACCATATGCACCATAGGAAACCATTTATTAACTCACGCCATCATATCAAACTACTATCGCAAGATATTTCAAATATGAATTAATTTTACTGTCTTGTGTTGTCAAATCATAAAACAATGTCATTTTTAAATAAATAAATATATTCCAATCATCAACTAATTTATGTTGAATACCTCAGCCAAATCACCAAATCGAATATAAGACAGCATCAATATCCTAGATAGTATTTTTTATTCAAGTAGGATTGTTATTAACTTTTTAGATATAGATAAAACTAGTCGATTATCCAACGTAACTGCAGGTTGGCAGCATATGGGTTAAGATATTCGACTAAGCTCAGACACGGGCCATTCAAAAGGCTCTCTAAACGGAAGGATACGAGCCGTAAAATAGGATTTCATGCATGCGTTGGCTTGTGTGAACAAATATGTACGGTTGACAACGCAAGACCTTTGCCAATAACCTCTTTGCTGAATAAAAAAATGACTTATTTTCCATTTTTAAGAAAGAAAACTTGTCCCAGTTGAAATTTTATGGGCTAAAAGATTTTTCAACACACTTGCTCATAAAGTGACATTTATTGCACCGTTTTCAGTATCATAACGCAGCTTATTACGCACTAGTGCTTTTAATTTACATTACCTCACAGTTTTATGATAGATATAATCCCGATTATGTTAAGATTGTACCTCAATGTCACACATAGCAATGTCATTGATATGTGTGTAGACGAAGCATTCTTAATTTAAATGGGTAAATCTTGGGTAAATCAGACAGACAGCGCAATGCTGTCAAAAAAAAAACCTGCGCACCCGTTCTCATTGTTTGGTTGATTATTATATTCACAAAATCTACTTCTAAAAATACAAGTTCTTACAATACAATACTTTTTCCTCGCAAGTATATTGAAAAACGTCATATGACACGCGAGTGCATTTATCATTACACTCTCGGCTCTCTTATCGCGTTCCCTCGTTTGTAATTACCAACTTTGCACACATGTATCATAATGTACTATTACTATCAATCTTAAAATCAATTATACAAAAAATGTTAACAAAAAATGTGTAAGGTTGAATCTTTTTACAGTTATTTTTACCAAAGAAATTAAAATGTTATGAGACATTGAAATGCATGCCGGACATAGAAAAATACTCATACAACCCATTCAGGTACACGCACATAGGTACTTAGTTTTAATAAAAGATAAAAAAATCGTTACTATCTTTGTTCTTGGAACCTACATCGTAGATTCATGCTCAGGGTACTACTCTCAGAGCAATCAGCAACACATACGTATGTCTGGTACCCGGAGTGGGCAATTGCAGAACCGTTTTGAATATTGCATTTAGCGCGACTATCTCTACGACCTCTAGTCTCTTGGTACTCTTTTTAACATGACCTTTGTTTTATAAATAAAATATGTAATAGCATCTTTGAAAAGGTAGTAATAAGAGCGTTGGTTTTTATTACTTACATTTTGAAAATAAGAAAATATGACAAATGTATTGTTCCTGTACTATATAAAATCTTAGTGCCGTTGCTTACCGGCTCAATAATCCAAGTACCCATTAATTCTAACATCCACTATTAGAAAGTCAAGTGCATCTTCAGTTAAACCTGGATACACTAAGTCTGCTACATAAGACCCAGTGAACACCATCATACCTTCTTAGCTATTGGAAATGGCAGTACCTATCAAATATGTAGAAGTTACCTACTGCAAGAATTATATCATAGTAAGCTTTAGTCTTATTTTCTATTAATATCTTGATACACTTTTTAGAAACATTTTTTTTTTATTTTCGTAACGAGACATTGTTTCTACGTAAAACTTATATTAATATAGAGTATTGTTTCAATTTCCATTCTATTAAACATAAGTTCATAAATGGAAAATCAGTTAACAGTAGCACCAGCTACGCTTCGCTGTTGTACACAAATATTTAAAAAACTTTTATAAAACTCAAGCACATTTTGCATTCAGACAACGCAAGATATGCTTGATTGGGGAACGTCAACAAAGTTATCAAGGATCAGCATTGACATTTCATCTCGTTGCAACGGACATAGTTTGCGATTCGACAAACAGTAGTAATCTAAGTTACTGGTCGGATTGTGGAGTAACTTAGACGGAACTGTACAGCTAAGCGTATCCATTTAACTAATGCACTGCCCGACTATTGGTCTTGGTGCAAACGAGGCACTTTGTTCCACTTACTAACATAGGTATTAGCTACGTTACTTACCCGTGGGCACTTCGTCTTTCCACTGTTTACAATGTCTGCTAGTTAAGACTCTGCCGACTTAACGCAAAATTGTTGATTCTAGAATTATCATTTTGTTTTACGACCAAGTCGGCAAGCTAGCATACGGCCCGCCTGATGGTAAGCGGTTACCGTAGCCATATGGACTGACTGACGCGTTACCGACCTTTCCCCCCTCCCCTATGAACTCTGGCAACCTTACTCACGCGCAGGAACAACTTTACACAACATAAAGATATTTAGCTGCGGTATTCTGTAAGGTGGAGGTACTTCCTCAGTCCCAGTTCTTTGAGCGAATAGACGCTATGCTCTACCTCTCTTTAAAGGGCCTCTCTCGCCTTTTAAAAGGCGAGAATTAAAGTAACAAGTAATAGACCGCATGGTGTGGGGTTTGGATACCCTGACTACCAGGCCACTCTCCCTCTCGCCCGATCTCTATCTACGATGAAAAACCTATTTGTTTTGTTAATTTTAGTATTAATTAAATCGTTAAATTTCCAAGCTTCATGCACTCACACACAAACTATTCAAAATATGTCCTATGGGATTTGCGCTTTACTTAACTTCGTTAACAACTATCAACAATCTTTTGATTCAAAACCCGAAAACATAAATGCATTTCAATACCAAATTTTCAAGCTACAGCAACGAAGCTTTAAGGTAACGTCATTAAACCCGCTGTTGCCAATATTTAATGTAGAAAATTAATAGCATCAAGCCATACACTTAATCAATAAAAAAACCTTTTACTCAATTTAAATCATAACCAATTCGCTTTACCTACACAATAAACAATTATTGAATTTACTATGATAAGGCAATTAGGTACCGTGTGTAGTTTGAATACTGTACTGGCAACGTTATTAGTTCCAATTAACGTGGTAACCTCAGCACATGTATGGGCAATTAAATGGAGTGATACCTTACTTCCATTACTACCCTCTGTGTTGTTTACATCAATTAACAGGCATGTTAATTTTAATGCTCACATCTGTTGCCCGCTTTGTGTGGCGTGCGTTTAGTGACTCCGCGACGCGACTTATGTACCTATCTATGTAACTAAAAAAGCTAAACTGTTTGTTATTTTATATTATTCTTAATAAAATTACCGGTTTGTGAACACACACATTATTTACGAAGACACATGGTTTAAGGGATAAAAGCTATTTATATAATACATTCATTTCATGATGCGTCCTCATCAAATGCTGATGCTTAGTTTCCTGAATTTTGTGTTTTTACTAAGAATTTTCAAGACAAAAAATATGTGAGGAAGTCACTATCCCAACTCTATAAGTAATATAAAACGACAAAGATCAATATAGCATTAAACTAAAATAAAACATAGACGGTGTATGGACGTTAAGGCTGGTATGCAATGCCACAGGTCGTCGTTTTTACGTTCCCCTTTAATGTTATTTCCCCGTTTATGACACTATAAAGACGATACCGGCCACTACGCGTAATGAAATCTTGTGTTCAATACCGCTCAGATAGTGTTTTCACTATAAACAGGTTACTGTACACATTATTGTCTAAAAATATATCTAATTAATTAACCTACACATCAACTTATCAATGCTAGAAAAACCGCGTCAATCGTAATTCCACTTGTTAACACCTGGGGACCAACCATAAGCTCTTAAAATAATATTTTCATAACCTTATTTGTCTTTAATCCTGTTTTGACGCCGGATGTCAAAGAGGGGCAAAAGTCAAATAAGGTTATTTTAAGAGCTTGTGGTAGGCCCCTGATTCAATTTAATTAATGTTTTAAGTAATAAAGTGCTAGATCACATACATATTATTATGCATTAATCTTACATAGCATAGGTATATCTACAAACATGCACTACCTTTGTAATGTGCCCGCATGAGCGAGACTATCTAACATTCACGACCTACCTGTAAGCTTCGATAGTTCGCCCAAGTACGTACATACTCCGAGCTATTATTTACCCATTAGTTACTTAGGCATATTGACTAACACTACATGGCGTTCGTAAACTATTAATTGATTGAAATCAAATATTTAGGCGATTGATTTCATAGCTATATAAGATATCATAACGATGTCTATTTAAAGTTATTGAGGATAATTTAACAAAACTGGCTTGACTTTATCGGTTTATTTTCATTTAATTATTTCACATTTTAATTTGAAACTGTAAGAGCTAGACATACCGTAGTGAACCTACAAGTTTGTTAGTCCCACGGGGCACAACCTGGTAGCCTTCTCCATTCAGCTCGTATCTAACATTCGTAGAGATATTTCTTTAGGAAATTATCCACTGGACAGAGGCAAAGAAATCGAAAATTAATATTAGTGATGCTATAGCCACTTTAATTTTGTACTATGTTTTAATATTATTTCAAAAGTAAAACTAAAAAAGATTAAGGTTTTATTAATTTTAATTTTATTGAATAAAAATTAGTCATCAAACATCTTGCTTACACCTCAAGAGTATTCATGGATCCTCAGCAGTTGTTCACGATGTTTTTTAGTCTTTAAAAAAACATCGTCGATTCACTGACTAGGCTACACTATAGTTATGTTATTTTTTCACATCTATGTTAGATCCAAAAACTTTTCATAAATTACAATAATTAAGTAAAATTTGCTCATCAACTTCAGTTTTTATGCTCTTCTTTCATGCCCTGTTCACTTTTTCCAGAATGTAATGTAATTAGAAGCTGAAAAAATGTATATATAGCAATTGTACTCGGCCGATTTTTACGCGGTGCAAATGCACATAAAACATAGGATTAAAACTTGGGAACTTTTTATACCTCAATCGAATGAATCCCTCTGGATAACAAATAAACTGCGCAGTGGAAGCTAATATCTAATAACCAATGCATTCACCTGTATTAAATCATGTAACGAAGAAGAAGTTAAAAGTGACATTGTTGAACACGTATCGACGCTCCCTAATCCTTTGCTCGCTTCGTGCGGGGCACACAACTTTGCCTCAAAAGCATTTCGCACGCGGGTACAAGTATTGTTGGATTTCTAACTCAACTTTCCACTTGTGAGCGTCTTCGTTTTTTTCTTGTTATATATAAGAATGCTTACGTGCCGTATCGAGAAAACATTCTGTAGTGTACACACATTTTAAGAGAGGTAGAACATAGCTTTTTTCGCACAAAGAACAACTCAACTGGGGAACTGATGGGAAGTACCTTACTGAATACCGCAGCCAAATAACTTAACTTTATGTTCTTGCGCGTGAGTCACGTCACCAGAGCTCATTGGGGAGGTGGGAACGGTCGGTTACGCGTGAGTGATACCATGGGTGTTGGAAGTACTTGCAAGATTCCATATAGGGCTACCGTTATTTTCCGTTTACCACTGTGTTCGTCATACACAGTTACCTACTGGAGTAATCCTACAATATTTTTTTTTTTTTTTTATTGGTTTAAACTACTTTTTTTTTTTTTTTTATTAAATTAAATGGGCTTGCGTTTGGCCACTGACCTGCCCATAAGGGGCGATGACGAAGCCTAAGATGAAACACGCTTACCCAGAAGAAACCTATTCACTCTGGCCTTGAAATTTCCTACATTGTAGGCGTCAGGAAACACAGACGCCGGAAGCAAGTTCCACTCCCTTGCTGTCCGCATTATAAATGAGGATGCAAAACGCTGTGTCCGTATTTTCGGTATGTCAACAACGTACGGGTGAAAATTTTCCCGGCGTCTTGTGGTTCGGTGTAAAAATTGGGATGGTGGAATTAGGTTGAACAATTCCTGCGCACACTCTCCAAAATATATCCTGTAGAAAACCGATAAGCAAGCAACTTTTCTTCGATGGTCGAGGCTCGTGAGTTTCGCCTTAATTAAAGACTCATCTCCGATGAGTCTCCTGGCTCGGCGGTCTATTGAGTCGAGGGCCTCAAGCTGGTACTTAGCTGATCCATCCCAAAGATGGCAGCAGTACTCCATGCATGACCGGACTTGTGCTTTATAAAGTTGGAGCAACTGCCCAGGCGTGAAGTACCGCTTAACCTTAGAGAGGATACCCAGCTTTCTGGCAGCTGTTTCTGCCTTCGACTCAATACACTACAGACACGGGGTCCATACTCTTTTTAGATAGTATTTTTTTTACAAATTTTATGGTTTATAATTTTCACAATTTGGACATCTTGGTCCGCGCAATAAATAAATTATTCTAATACATTTATACTTATCTATACTCTGTTAATTCGTACTATCTAGGATACATATTATTAGCTATTACTATACTATATTACATATATTATACTATTGTTATTATTTTGATTTATAATATATTATACTTATGGGCGATTAAATATTACAAAAAATTTCGGTTTTCATTTTACAGTCTAGTTCTTTCTTAAGAAGTTTCTTACTACCCATGTCGTTTTGCCGCATCCAAGGACCCCATTCACCCATTTTATTTTTGGTACCGCCCATTTTTCCCATGCTGCTCCGGGACTAAGAGTGCCTGAGATGGTTTTCGCCATTTCCAGGATCTTATCGTCCAGCATGATCTTTGTGCAACGGGCGGTGACTACTATGGGGTCGTTTTGTGGAGTGTAGAATTTTGGTAGGCCATCCTCTTGAGTATCCCCTTCGACAAAGCCACTTGTCGCATTATA
This sequence comes from Achlya flavicornis, assembly GCA_947623365.1. Taxonomy (NCBI): domain Eukaryota; kingdom Metazoa; phylum Arthropoda; class Insecta; order Lepidoptera; family Drepanidae; genus Achlya; species Achlya flavicornis. The sequence continues at coordinate 9,976,413 of OX392473.1, read as the reverse complement.
TGCCGCCATATAACTCCCAGATATTTCCCCCATGAGGACTTGGGATGTTTTATTGTTGTATATGGCAGCATCTGCTTCCTCGAGTCTAACCTTCAACAAACTTAGGTTCTGGTATTGGAAGGCCTCTAAGATGCTTTTACAAGTCACGAGATTGACCTGCTTGGTCGCTCTTGTGATTGCTATAAACTCGAGAAAAGCGTTTAATGCGTGGTCTACTGGCTCCGTCGCTGGTATTCGAGTCGGTGTGATGACCTGCCCCATGTCGGTTCTCGTTCTGGTTACAATTTGTTGTCTTGGACCTGGAGGGGGCCTCCTCACAAACTCCTCCACTGCGGCAGCTAGTTGTGCCGTTTGACGTGCGTTTTTTGTGTGGTCTAGTATTTGAGTAGGTGGGATGACCTGCCCCATGTCGGCTCTCGTAATTGTTGCTTTTGGTTGTTTTGGGCCTGGCGGGGGCTTCCTCACAAATTCTTTCACCGTAGAAGATGGTTGTGCCGGTCGTTTAAAAATTCACCCTACTACTATAATATTTTTAACCGACTTCAAAAAAAGGAGGAGGTTCTCAATTCGGTTGTTTTTTTTTTTTTTTTTTTATGTTTGTTACCTCATAACTCCTGTCATTTATGAACCGATATGGAAAATTATTATTATTTTAATAATTTGTCTGGAAGGGTACACTTCCCGTTTGGTCCCATTATCATCAGATCAGGATTTGATTACTTCTTAGTGTACTTTGAAGTCGGTTTAAGTTTTTTGTAAAACAGTCCAATTATAATGCGAAAGTTTGTGAGTATGGATGAATGTTTGTTACTCTTTCACGCAAAAACTACACAACGGATTTGGATGAAATTTGGAACATAGATAGTTTATAACCTGGATTAACACGTAAGGTACTTACTAAACTTTTTATCCCGGGAAAGTAATATCTCCCCTGTGTAAAACCGCGGGGCGCAACAAATATTTTAATTACCTTTATTTCTTCAAAAACCTAGTATCAAAATAATGAACCGATTACATAAAAGCACTTACATATCTTTACTACACTTTTGTTAGTTGATACTATTTTAAAATAATTTGCAGAAATTATCGTAAAAAATATTTTAAGACTCGATCTATATTTAACCTCAATATTCTTCAATTTCCAATAGAAATGTACATTTACCTCACAAAGTTTTAGGCGGTTAACTTTTCAGCCCTCTTACCCCTGTCGGGATTAAATTTAAAACTTCCACTGACTATCCTCATGAAGTTGAAATGAGTTGCATTTATACAGTGTACTCATGAATTTTACTTTTATAGTGGTTATACATTTCCAAATAAATTACATTGGGTAGGTACACAATGTATGTAGACTTATAATAATTAAATTACCTCAGTAGCACAGAACAACGATTGTATTATCAGCCAAAAAGTAATAATATACCTACCACAAAATTGAAAAAAAATAGAGATGCTTAGCTCAATAGATTCCCTAAAATTGTGTCAATGGGTGGCACCATTTTACCAACAGATGATATATTATGACTTATCATTTAGTACATACATACGATGACACATCTCGGTCGCTCTCATTCGACTATGTAATTTTCACAATTGACGGGGCATCAGTATTTCCTTCACATATTTTGTCTCCATAGGCGCGTATAGATACGCGGGACTCCTTGCTTTGAGTACTATACTATTATCATCATCATCAGCCTATAATGTCCTACTGCTGAGCACAGACCTCCTTTCACAAATGAGGGTGAAACGGAATGGGCCATACTCCATCACGCATGCCCACTGCGGATTGGTAGAAGTAGGCTATTGGTCACCCAACCGTTGGAGTTTTCAAACCGTGATAAAGTGATAACCGGGACCAACGGCTTTACGTACCTTCCGAAGCATGAAAACACTCGATTTGAAATACCACTAGGCGGTCACCCATCCAGGTGCCGACCACACTGGTAGTAGCTTAACTATGCCGATTGATTAAGATCGGCTAATCATGCTACACCACGAGCGCTTCCTACCTACCGATACCTGGTCTACAATAAAAGGTAACAATTAACTACCTATATTTGCTTGTACACATGATAGGACTAGTGTCTTGTCTACATTATGAGAATCACAAATAATGTCTTATTTGATTATATGAAATGTATTATTTGAAAAAGCGAATAAAAAAAATTATATTCACGTATTCGTAATTGAATATAATTTAATTCCTCAATAAATAAAACACTACAGTGAAGAAGTTATCGCTTATTTATTCAATACTTGTATTGTACTTGATTGAAGATGTTATAATCATTATATGATCGGTCTCTTTTATAATATTTATCAATGTATGGTGCTACAAAAGCAATATTTTAGTTTAATAAACAAGTCTGGACAACTGTCGGCCGACAATCTTCCCTCTATTCATATAATCGATTGCTGATGTTATTGCACAAGTTCCCGGCTTTATTGATAGAGTTGCCAAAGTAATCCGATGGACACTGCTATATTAAATGTTTCTAAATAGAAAAGACAAACAAATAATAAATAATGGAACAATATTTCCCTTTTGTAATAATAACGCTGTGCAAATATCGAGAAGCGTTACTACCTACATAAAAAGTTTAATTAGATTAGAACCCAACATTGTAGATGCTTTTCGTTATGTTGGAGACATTGTCTAGAATCGTGGAGCCACAGTATAATGTTCTTAGCGACGAATGCTAGGTTTAGTCGACCCAATCGATGACACTAGTTAGTGTACTCTTGATTTCAGACACAATTCGTTCGCGGCTTTTTCCACTAATCTGGTTATGAAATTCTGTAAGTTACAAGTAATCCGTAAGTCGAGCTGCTCTTTGTGCGAAAAAAAAACGCTGTGGTGGAGCAGAGCAATCTGTTAACAAAAAAACATTTTTTTTCTCTGGTATATCATATTTTTTACTATTTTTGAAAAATATATATTGCTTCAAGGAATCGCCTGGTTCCTCCATTCACTTCTGAGCATCATTTCATTAAAATACGGATATTTTTCTAGCTTTTATTTTTATACACACAGTAAATATAATCTTATTATTTAAAGTACATATTTTTTAATTTCAAAATTAACTTTATTACAAATGTGTGAGAACCCTGGTATGATGTTATCTCATAAGATATCTAATAGTCTGCTTAGAGTACGGAGAGAGGAACAAGCACACAGCTTAAACTTACGAGATATTGTTGGTCAACATAATTAATGACGAAAAGCTTACCCAAATGGTTGTTACGTGCCACGTAGAGGCTGCAATATTACATTTAATCATACTGGCTACAAACATTTTAAAATACACTAAAGAAATTCAAAGAAAAACTTTTTGTTGTGACAACATCAATCTCTAAGGGACAAGGGGAACAAGTCATGTCTACCGGTTGGAAAGAAAATCACAGTCAATTTTAATCGTCTTGAAGAAAATGGCTTCGGTGCATTTCATCGGCCGCTCTAAAGAATTTCTCTTTTTAATATGAGCATCGATTCCAATTACAAAAGATCAAAGAATCGCCGCGCGGCCCACTTCGTCTTTGTTCAAACGAAAGATGAATTATTCAGAGAGCTGGAAACGTTTCAATTGGCCAGCTATAAAAAAGGAAACGGTTCGTTGCTTCTTCCACTAAATTAAAAATTTTCTTTATTTTCGTTTAGTCAATGTTTTGTGACAATTATAATTTTGTGATTATTGTACAGTTAATAAGCTTTATTTATCGAGCTGAGCATACGCACTGTGTATTTGAATTACTGACTTGGTAATAATTTAAATAAGTGGCAGATAAAGTCTCATAGAAGTAATAATTTAACCAAATTCAGAAACGTATTGATATACATAATTATATAAATTAATTTAAATTTTTAATTGATATTTGATAAACAGGGTTAAATACGCTTGATATCTGCAAATAAAAATATTAAATATACTAGAACTCCAACAAATTGTACTCAAAGTACACCAATTTAAGTACCTACTTAATTATATAATTTAAATTAATAAACTCCAAGAGAAATTATATAACATTAACCTTGTTATTTTTAACCAGTCTGGATTTATGGTGGCGACACCTGGCGGGGCCGCGTAGTCATTGATTGAGAGAGCCAGGCCGTACGCGAAATTATTAAAGCGTAATTTATGCTTGCAATTTGTACGTAACTTGAATTCGTTCCTTGTGTCATTCATCACGGCTGCCACAGGCGGAACGATTAATTTCAACAATCATCTGTAAAAACGACCAATTACGTACATATATTTATATGAACCTACATGATGGATGCACGTAGATTTAACTGGCTGATTCCTGTCCGCCAATAAATTCAAATGTTTGCGTGGCTGTTTGAACGGTTATTTGTTACTCATGATGCATTTAGCTGAATGGATTTGAATGGAATATACTGATTTCATATTTACAATACTTGTCATCTCAGGTAATTTAATTTCATCAATAAGCTCACTGTTAATCGTTGTGATACTGTGGGTGAAAGGTAAGGTTACTCAATAATGCTCATGAGTCATGACATCGCATGCATGTAAATATCCTGGTAATAATATGTGTGGGCCAGCAATATAACTATTCCGAATTTCAAATAGCATCAGTGGTTGCTGAAACATAGCGCTGGACAGACGAACAGACGGACGGAGTGGCACCATAAGGGTTCCCCTTTACCTTTTTGGTTCGGAACCCTAAAGGGTTTCAAAGCATTACGAAATTATGAATCGTTCAGTAGACAATATGCTTGTCTTCTGTTTATTAGAATAAATAGGATATACAACTGACGTATTTCGCATCGAATTGCAATATATAAATATTATACATGTGTATATCTCTTAATTTATTAACAAACACACACCAACGTTTACCATTAAGTAAGCGTAAACAAAATTCATTGCCAAAACTTTATTAAGATTCCACAGTAGATACAGATAACTTTTCCGTCAGTGACGGCGCGTCCGCTTCCTGGCGTCGCCTTCCGCCGGGAAGCCCCCTCCTTCATTTTATTTTAGTTACGTTTCATATAATCTAATACCGGTTTGGAATTTAGGCCAAACATAAGCATGTTCGATATCGGTGTAGTATTGTTTTTTTGCTATATATTTCTGTCTTACTAAGTAAAATGTATGCATGTATGAGACACTTCGTGGCTTATGCTCAGTGGCATTGTGCAGCGTTAGTAGTAGTAACGTAGAACTTTTATTCAGAGGACTGTCCAAATAGGTTTTCTAAAGGTATTATGAGGAGGAAGAATGAGGAGAATGGCCCGCTACAAGAAAACACACACAGCATTATAAAATTTAAATACCCACACCAGATGAATAGCTTGGTCACGTAGGTGGAAGATAGCCCGACACAAACTGGGCGAAAAGAACAAGGTCATATTACAGTGAGTGTCTTAATACTAAAGAATCGTCACTGACGATCCAGCCGGAGGTTAGGACATCATATGGCCCTGAGCCAATTTGTAGTCGGCTAAAAGATTGGCTAAAAATGTAGGCTTACCCATCGATACTTGGAATAAAGCTACTGGAATGAAGCACTCTATCGTCAAACATTTGTTCACCATCAGTAATCTTTGATACAAGCTAAGGAAAGGCTTGAAATAGCCACCTAACCTTAATAAAAATAGCAATATGTGATCCAAATTACCTTCATCATCATTCAAATCAAGCCCCCTTTTGTTCATTCACGGGCTGCAATAACAATTAAATTATACAAAAATTTATTATTTTCGTGTTCGGAGCCATAACTCAGTAGAAATATTCATGAGGAAACTTTTTAAGTAGAGATTTGTAATTTTTCGTATTGTCTTAAAATATGAAAGAATAATACTTAATGTTCCAAGCAATTCTTATAAAATTAAGGAATTAATTAATGTGTTGAGTATTCATTTATTTAGAATTTCTTATTTATTTCACATTTTTTAATTATAGGTAAAAATGTACCTTTGCGTGAAATCAAAAGTATAATATACCTAATGTTATGTGCTCATGGACATTATGCACTCGTCCAAATTCATCCATTCCTACTGATCCTTCTATGTCATGGCTGAACGAGTTTGGAACGTAGATAGTTAGTGAACCCAATCTTAATTCTACACAGATAAAATTGCGGGTACGAGCTGTAATTTTGGGTTAGCGATACAATTTTATTTATTCCTAATAAGAAACCGAATTCCCTGTGGCTTGTTTCCCTTTTGCAAATTTTCGGCTTTATTAAATGTAACAAGCAAAATAACAATCTGTATTGATAATGATTACCATACAACGTTTATACTACGTCCGGATTTCAGTATCTGTTACCATGCTGTTACCCTAGCGTCCAATTATGTGGTTTGAATACCATCTATATTAGCTGCCTTCGTCAAAGTGCACACACAATACGTGTCTGTAGTAATTAGGCAGTAATATGGCACCATGATTGCCATTTATGGCTACTTAATTGTTTTGTAGCTATACTTTGATCAACCAAAGCCTACGCCTCAATTCGGAGAATTGAAATCTATAGTATTCAGCAACCGCATCATAAAAATGGAATTTGTATTCAAATATCTAGAATACAAACATGTCCCAATTTTGTTCATCAGCTAACTGTGCTGTGACACGATCACGATTCAAATGCAAGGCGCATTTTCTCATCTATTGTCGAGAAATGATCTATTTCATAGCAAACTACAACAAAAAATTCACACATTCAAAAAACACATTAATTTTGTAAAAACAATAAGAGAAATAAAATCAGAAAAAAGGTAAAGTAGGAGTATTAACAGTTTTAACTTGATTCAAAAGGTTAAGGAAAGTCAAGGTTCGATTAACACCCAAACTGCTGAAAATTTTCCAATCAGCCCCTGTAAATTGGAAAACTTTTATATGCGTTCAAAAGTCCAGGTGTATTTCTATCCCAGTTCCCGAATCCCAGGAAAGTTTTTGCTCAAATCGTCTCTAAAAAAACGATTTAATTAGTGTCGATTGAAAATTGTTACCGTAAAAGTGAAACTCATTTACCTAGCCGCAAATTGCCATCTTTGTTTTCTTAGCAACGCCCTACGCGTTCAGTATAATAACGCATTTCGGGTGCTGTTGCGGCTGCCCCGTTTCTGCAGTGCATCTGGCATGTTTTTGGAGGCGCGAACAGACTGTTTTTATGCCACAATGCGCAAAAAATGCACGTCGTTGCTCTGCAGAGTGCGGGCCAGTACCAACAGTATCCTGGCTATGTTCGCGGCTCGGCTGGATGGTGGGTACATGAATCATTGTTGCAGGGTTCATGTGGCCTACTGTACCTAGCTGTGCTCGCTCATTTCAATTATCTTATGTGTTTTACTAACATAGTTTTAAGATTTTGTATTACTAACAATGTGGAATTTAATTTTCTGAAATAAATGTATTTATTATTATTATTAGCAGATTTTTTTGTACTCTGAATGTGTCGTGCAGCATTTTAATTTTGTGGTAGATTCATGGTTGATTAGGTAATTTTGTATCTTATGATACTGGCAAACTTATGATGGTGTTACACAATATATTCCACGTGGCAGGTCGTTAATGCCTCAACTTAACCGAGCAATAAAACAATGTTATTATTAGTGTGTTGCAAATTGGTTTTTGGCTCGATACCGTGCGCGACCGCACACCGTATTCGCGGTCATTAGCAATTTTGGCAGAGCTACATGAGCCCGCGTCTGACTTATGACTTTATGAGATTCAACAAAGCTAAATTGCTTTTCACAATCTTAATATTTTGGAAATTTCAAACCCATTCATCCAATCTTAAATTTAAAATCTCTCACTTTCATAATAAAGAGTAAGGTACCTAGTCTTATATAAATATGTTAGACTACCTTTTTAAATTCGTTTTTTATTTTATTTTGCGGCGGCGGCGTATCAATTCGACAGAAGGTATTATAATGTATTTCAGATTTATTTATTTTTATTTTTATTTTTAAGAAAGCTTATTTATTTCTGCTGTGTTAGGTTAGTAATTGTTGCTCACTGTTACAATTATTATAATTTCTTTATATTTCATTTTAGCACATTGCTTTTCTAATTTTAAGAGCATCCATACTGTAGCAAATCGTCAACTAAGGTTACCGCTGAAAATCAGCATTGTGGCTGAAACCACAACAAAATTGCTGAGCGTTTACTCCCCTTTGGCAGTATAATTAATTATTTATAATTTAGTTTATGTATGTATTAGTATAGTTGATTGTTTTACTGTCAAATAAAAAAATATTCTATTCTATATGTTCACTGACAGTTTACTAAAAATGATGTGATATCATCTTTTTTTATCATTACTATATATTTTCTCCCATGGCAACACATACGTAGGTTCTCATTTCAGTTCAAATATTTTCTTCTTGTTCTTTTGAACTGTAAGAATATTGCACAATAAATACTAATGAACCAACTACTTTCTCTGCGTCGCGGTTTGCATACCTCCATCCCTACTTGGAGTATTTTTAGCTTCTAATCAACATTCCATCTTATACTGCCACTGCCACCTCTCATTAGCCCACTTTTGGCAGTATACACTACAACTAACACAACTTATTAACTTATTCTGTCATATATTTGATTTAAATTTACTTGTATGATCTATCACGATTTATATTATGTTTAGAATATACGTATTACAGTCCACTAATGAATATGGAATTATTGTTTAAATCCCATGTATTTTCAGGATAGTAGTGGTAGGTATGTACCACTACTCCATTTTTGTTACTTATTATTTCAAAAGTAAAAAAGGTCAATTAAAAAGCTTCCGTCGGACAATTCATTGCTACTCGACGTTCACGCCACTTGAGTCTAGAATATTTAGAGCAGTAATATTATAAATTCGGAATATAAGTGCTCCCACTCAATTTAGAGGGTGCACTTGAGAAAATTACGGGAAGGCGGTCTTATCCTCTTCAACTGCCACTCCCAAAGGTTTGAACTCAAATTATTATCTGCATGATTCTTATATACAAAATCCCGGTACAACATATAACCACTGATTTCTTCCCTTTCATATTTTACTCTCAATAAAAACATTTCAGGTAAATAAACTCCCAATATTTTTTCCTCGGAGCCATCTTAAGTGTTGACAGTCAACTTACAGTAAAATTAAATTCAACTAAATATAAAACCGTGAAAACTCAGCAAAAATCCGGTAAAACAGAGGAAGTATCCCCGATAATTATTCAAATTGCTCCCTTTATATTTTTATTCAGATGTTACAATAAAAAATTAATTTTGCGTAATTTAATTCTTATCTTCTCTGGCAAGACCATATCTCAGAAGAAAATTCGTAAATTATTCATGAGGAAAGTTTTAACGGGGACATGATTTTAAAACCGACATTTGTAAGCCCCGCTAGGCAATAACTCTGCGGGATTTAAGGCGGCTCCTAACTATCTTTAAGACTTTATAACCTGGATACGATTATTATTATAATACATCAGTACTTAGTATTTATGTTTAAACGTTTAAAAAAATAATTTAATTGTTAAATAAGAATGCAAAATTTACTGTCGATTTGGTTCATTACTTTTAAATCATGCATTTTTTTTTGTTTACGCAAATATAATTTGTTTGAATAAAATTGAAGCGCCGACAATTTTCCAGGACAACAGTTTCCTGGAATCAAACCAGCTCGGCACTGAAGTTTTCGTGTGCTTTGTTATAACAAATTTACAATTCGAAATGAGAAAGCAAACAAGTAAAATGGAGAGTTGGGAGTCATCGTTTACATTTATACACGAACGTTGTTATGTTAACACAATGCTTAAAGCATCGGCGCAAAGTTCAAAAGTTAGTTTTCACTTCAAAGCTAACTGGACCTGTTTACTTACTTTGTCATCATAGTGAATATCCAATGCTTTACTTTAGGCTATTTTAGATTAACTTTCAATGTAATTCATTGCTTATTACATAATTTATAAAAATATTGTTGCTTCTATTTAATGGTCCCTTCTCAAAATTATTCAATCAATATTCATCACAATTATTATAACGTCAAACTAAATGACGAATCCCGATCTTCCTCTATGGAGTGGAGACGTGGACAATCCGAGCAAGAGAGAGACAGAGAATAGATGCATTCGAAATGTGGTGCTGGAGGCGAATGCTACGAATATCATGGATGGCCAAACGCACAAATGTATCTATTCTCTCCCAACTTGGCATTAAGACCCGACTGTCCACCACATGTCTGCAACGCGTGCTTTCATATTTCGACCATATAATGAGAAGAGGGGATGACAGCATTGAAAAGCTGGTCATTGTTGGCAATACCGAAGGCAAGAGAACACGAGGCCGCTCGCCAACACGATGTCGGACCAAGTGAAAGAAGCCACCTCCTCTTCTAAATTCTACCAAATGGTGAGGGCTACTTCGGACCGGAATCGATGGAGGCAGATTGTCCGTTTAAGGGATTCCAGTGACCACGATCCTCAGAAATGAGGGACCGACTGAAGAAGAAGAAATGACGAATGAATTTATTTGAATGAATGAATTTTTGAGAGAAGTAGAGCATAGCGTTGATTCGCTCAAAGAGCAGCTCGACTGGGGAAGTACCTCCACCTTACAGAATACCGCAGCCAAATAACTTTATGTTGTGTAAAGTTGTGTTCCTGCGCGTGAGTAAGGTCGCCAGAGCTCATAGGGGAGAGGGGAAAGGTCGCTAACGCGTGAGCGATGCTTCGTGTGTTGCAAGCGTCCATATGGCTGCGGTAACCGCTTACCATCAGGTGGGCCGTATGCTTGTTTACCGACTAAGTTGTATAAAAAAAAATGTTATGGCAAATTATCACCAAAGCATACACGGGTCAATATTATTAATTAAACACACTGCCTATGCGTATATTATTTAAATCACGCCGCGGTGAGTAATCAAGTGGGTACAATATAATCCATAATTTATTACATGGTAAATATGAAATGTGCCTAATCACTAAATCCAGAAATCACGCACGATTCATAGGTACTCTGATTTATATGCAAATGTGCTTATGCGACAAGCGATGCCTATTGGAGTAGCTGCCGACGTCAATAGAAGACTAATTTGCGCGGAGCAATCAAATTTCTGTTAATTATGACGCCGTAATTATGTGTCTCTCACTGTGCGAGCATTAGGGGCACAAAGCATGTCGCGGGGGTTTGCATGTTCATGTCAAATTATTTTCTAGTAACTACTCTTTTTAACCGACTTCATATTATACATTTATTCGCGTATTGTATGTTGCCACAGGGGAATAAAGCATGGAACTAAGTGCCGTAAAACTTCGTTATATACACGAGTATTATACAATATAGTATTCTGGTTTCGGACCTGTGTTTTTAACTTATATTTAATGATTATGTGTTGTTGTGTGTCTTTTCTTAAATTATTTGATGAATTAATAAGTTCAGTGTGTAATTTACTTACCTACCTACTATGGAAACCAGATAACTGCTAAATGCATAAATTAAATTAAATAATGATGGATGCCCATAGCATTGCCAAACGTAATATATGTCAGGGCAGATATCCCGAATTTGGGTCAATAAAGCACCCGTATCGACAGAGTTAAATGTATTGGTCTTTGGAGAATCTGTCCATTTGAGATTGAATATAGACCTGACACATTTTTTATGCTATGAAAGCTCTTTGGACGTCCCCATATTATTATCCTATACAGAGCACACATGACTATGGTATACTACTAAAGCTGTTTGAATGTTTGTAAAAAAAAAATATTATACGAATTGCAAATACGAATTTATTAATTTTCTTACACACATTATCTACTTGAGCTTTCCAATTTTAAAATCTATCAATAATTATTGCTAAAAATTGTATGTCATTAACTTCATCTATTGCATTATCATTATATTTTATAGCAAATTCATTGTTATCCTATATCTTAGTATTATTTTTAAATGTCAAGTATCTCATAAATTTTCTTTTATTCGTATTTATTTTCGAATTGTTTGCATATGCCAGTCAACGATATCTTTTAATGCCTTGTTTGTGACGTTTATTGCATTTTCAGTAGTTTTCTCTCATCAAAATAATATTGTGTATTGATCTGTCGAGTTTGGCAGTTCATTTATATATATTATAAACAATATGGGGCCGAGGATGCTGCCTTGTGGTACGCCGTTATGGTTTACTGAGTATGATGACCGGAACGTTTCTTGGGTGTTAGTTTCAGAACATTTTTTTTTATCTCCGTACATTGTTGTCGATTTCTCAAGTAGCTTTCGAACTACTTGTGTGCCGGGTCCTCTTATACCATATTGTTCTAGTTTGTGCAATAATCTGTCATGGCATACCTATAGGTACATGGTATAGGTGATTTTTGTTTTTATGTATTTGCTATTACTGATCGATTTGCATTGTTACTAGCGATGAAGCTCCAGTTATTTTTTTATTAGGTATATTAATAAACATAAGACCAAGATTGTAATAATTTATATATATTAAAAAAACTTTTATATCACACAAGTCATAGATCATTTATATGATCACATACACACGAGTCATTTAATAAATTATAAAAACATTTATCAATTTGAAACTCGGGAACAACATGAAATTGTTAAAGAATCTTTCGTTTCGTAAGAGAGTTGTGTTACTGAGAAAGTTTGCTCGTTACATAAACAGTTTCAAATATCAGCAGTGTTATGAATTACTTGGTTCTATTTACACAAGTATTCAAGATCGTTGATCCATTTAATTGACTTTTAGATAACATTATTTTAACACACGCTGTATAAACAATCTATCTCTAAATAACAGCTTCTATATTTTTGGAGCAACATAAGTAATATGCGTAGATCATTACAGCTTATACTATAGAAAACTTACAGGTATAAATACAAAGATACTAAAGGCACGAGTTGTATAGCAAACGGGCGATTGGATTTGAAACAAAGCTAACGAACCGTTGAATCATGTAAACAGAGGCCAAGACAACCGTCTTGTTTACCTAAAGAGCCTTTGCTTCATTAGGATCCAATTTACTGTCAACAAATTAATCCCCTTTCGATGTTATTGTATATCTGTGATACCATTTAGTACTATTTCAAAACAGACTGTTTATCTTACAGGGATAAGATGAAACGTAGGTAGGTAAGTAATTCTGAGTTTTGTCGTCTGATATACCTAAGTTATATTATTTCAATTTGTATTTTATACTTTGATTTAACAAAACCATTTGTAACTCTCTAATCCTAATCCTAACTATAATATTATAAATGTGAAAGTAAGTTAGTTCAACTCAACGGATTATCATACAATTTGGCATGCAGATAGCCTATGATATGGAGAAGGACATAGGCTACTTTATATCTCGGGAACGCGGGTGAAACGCCGGAGGACAGTTAGTTACAAAATAAATGTTAGTTTAAAGCCTCTTGGCCGGGCTCTTTTAGTCATATGGCATTAGAAAGTGATAGATATTCAAGACCTTATAAGTTTTGCTAGACTTGCTAGGTTTTAAACCCTATTTTATGAAGGGAAGGTATCCGTTTAACGTGTAACAATGTATTTGTTTGTAAAAATTATGAATCTCAAATTATTTCAACCAAATATTTCGAGCAATTTTTTATGTTTTAGATTATTTTAAATGTATTAGATTAGGTACTTTATTAATTTGAGCATGAATTTATCTATCTTTTAATCTTAGCGTACACTCACACTGTAAGGAAATTCCAATATTTCAGTTTGTAGTGAAATAAACAATGAACTTAACAAAACAGAACAAACAAGATTTCTCTCATTTTCAATACACGAACTAATAAAGGAAATCGTTGAATGGGCCAGTTCAAGAAAGCAAACTGTTAAGCGGAACACAATGCATCAAAACGGTGAACTTTTCTATTGTTGACTTTAAATTAATTGCTTTTCTCTCAATTTATAAACAGGACTTCAAATATTCGCTTTAGAAAGTGAGCAATCAATTGCAAAAAGATCAAACCCTATCATAGTTAGATATTGACGGGCCAATTGGAGCAGTTAGTTAAGATTCACCTTACGCGCCGCAGGTCGTGGGTTCGATTCCCACACAGGACATGCATTTGTGTGCATGAACATATCTGTATGTCCTGAGTCTGGGTGTAATTATGTATATTATGTATTTACAAACAAAAAATAGTATATGTATTATATCAGTTATCTGGTTTCCATAGTACAAGCTCTGCTTAGTTTGGGATCAGATGACCGTGTGTGAGGAATGTCCCCGGATATTTATTTATTAATTTATTTATATAAATATAGATGAATAACTACGAACTCGATAAAGGAATAATGCATTCCCTTTACTTTCTCATGAGAACTCTGTACAAAATATGAAGTTAGGATATACTTCTGAGCATACATACGCCCTTGTTGGCAAAGATATAGTACAATAGTACACACCAAACTTGTTTGCTTTGTGCAATACATTACAAATTAAGACCTAATTGTTACATGATAAAATATTTTACCTACCATTGTAATTGAGTTAACTGCAGCCAGTCTCTAAAATGTAAATTGTTTGTTGAAATTTGCAAATTCATTTGAAATACGTGAGCGTTGAGTGAAACAGACTTGTTTGTAGTACCTGCAATAAATTGCAATTAGGAAAGCTGCTGTGTCTTGTTATCGAGTTAGCAGCCTTCAAGCCTCTCCTCGCTACAGGAACACTCACAATAGCGGCTCTGGAACGAATAAATAGCTAACAATCTTTAATATTATAGGTACGTAACGTACTTGAGATGGCTATGGAGGGAAAGGAGAAAGGCTAGTTTGCATAGTTGCCTCCAGACCCAATTTCTAGTACCGTTAAACTATATCAACACCAATTAATAATCAATCATATTATAAGAATAGCCGTTAGCATAATACTTTTATATTCAACGTTTCTGCAATCAAAGTCGCCTTTCCCAAGAAGCGAACAGTCACAGATAAAATAAACGCCGAATCTTTCCTCGTAAATCTGTCAGCAAAACAATTCGTACCCTTTCACGAGCAATAAAATGCTACCAAGAACAGAGGCAACGAAAAAAAGTATCATAAATATAAGATTCATTTATATTCGTTCAGTACCCCTTGAGGGGAAAACTGAGACCGCGCATTGAAAAAACAATGTGAAAAGCTCAAACAATATTTACATTTCACGTATTTCACAAACGCGTACAATAAAATTGTTATTTAGGCACTCGTATTAATTTTAGACGGCTATCGCTCCAAAACCAACGTAAAGCAAAGCAAATTTAAATTAAAATCCAACAAAAACCTCAATCCCTTTTCGACCACCGATCAATTGAATGTTTCCGGCTCTTTACACTATTGATTTTTCGTGTCCTTTGATCTATTCTAATTTCTCGGAGTGTTAAGGGTGGCGCACATACCGATACAAAACCAATCCTTTTATTTTGGTTTACACAGTTTACGTTGTGCTTTCAGAATATTTCGTAAAATCGTCCAACCTCAACATTTATGTCATGCAACCTCCTGTTTATTATCGCTAACTGAATTAGTGGCCCAGGACAGAATGGAACACTAATGGAATCAGTATTTCTCTATAATACTTATAACAATTAATTCTTTTGTACATGTTCAATCTGTATAACTATTTATAGAATTAGTTAAAAGAAGATCCATTATTGTGTAAAAAATTAGTAGGCAGTTAATCAAAGTAATTGAAATAAATCAACATTTTAATAAATTCCTAATAAATTACAATTAATTTATTAGCTTCCGCACGTAACGCTTACTTACGTATATATAAATTACCTTCACAACTGGGGCTTTAACCCATCCGATGAGACTACATAACAGATGAGAGAACAAATCCGCTGTTAATTACCCATTCGTGTGTAATCTTTTAATTAACTAAGTGTAAACTTATTCGCGCCACTGACAGCAATTCCTTTATGTTTCTTAGCTACAACGCCGTCTGCTACTGCTTCCTATATAGTTATAATTGCTTTGATTCTGGCTTTTGTTTATCTAATATATTGTTTGCGTTAATCATAATTGTGAAAGAATAGACTTGAATATTGTGGTTTGGTATAATTAATAATACTGAAATTATCACGGTTTAATTTTATCAAAATAAGGCATAAAAACATCGAACTAGCTCCCCTTGTAATCTCGTAGCAAGCTAGTAGCATTCGTAGGCGGTTGAGCTAAATAAACGTTATTCTAGATATACGTATGAAGACTTCTGTGTTAATATTGCCTTTAATTTACCATTGATTTATTATATTACATTAGTAAATATTTTTATGTAGAAAATAGTATAAGGTTAACAAGGCTGATTGCAGCAGGGCTTCCAAAAAGAAAAGGGCTTTTTTCTTGATAAATTAATAATAATTAAAAGAGAGACTATCCTGATTGTATAGGCTATGCTATGTCTATCGATTATTGATCACAAGCAACGACGAGACGTCAACTAATTGTATCAGTGCAAATCTTAAGACAGACAATACGTGTGGTGGCGAAAGCAGAAGTTGAATAATTATAACGTGACTCCTAGCCTGAGACACAAGTGCAAATCTTATCTGAAAGCCATTCATACAGACTTTCATTCATAAAATGCACCTCAACGAAAGTCACTCCGTAATATGTATTCATTTAATCACTCTTATGTAAATAGTAGACGTATACCTTTATTACGATGGCCGTACAACGTAATGCTCTTTGGAGGCAGGCAAAGCTGGCGAATACACAAAGAGAATCCGCATGTCATGGCCCAGTGTCAGGTGCGCCCAACAGATTCATGTGATAGGCTTTGCTCATTGTCTGCCGTGTAAGTGCATAATTGACATGGCCTTACATGCACATAATCTACACACACCTATGTTTACGGCTATTATGTTTATTAATGCCACAGATTACAGTGCCTTATTTAAATAAGTTGAAGTATAAAAACTACAGAAAGAGTGAAAGGTACCTTGATGTAATGCATACCTTTACTCTCTTTTTGTTTCTTTAATCTTGTAATACATACATACGAGATACTGAGTATATCAAGTATTTCCTCATGGTGTAATATCCTCATTCTAAGGTCTGTCTTGAATAATTAAATCAATTAGGAGTCGGATAATATAACAGGCTTAAATTTTATCAATAACTTCGAAATTAAATATTGAAACTTACAATGTAGACAAGTATCTTTAAGCAATAATGAATCTTCTAAACACTTACCTATGTTATTAAGCTGATGTTTCTACGCAAACAAAGGTTTGGTATCGTATAGTGCCCCATACGTGATAGGTGGGGTAGTCTTAACCTTAGCTGACAAGGAGTTTAATAGCCCAACTGGACCATTACCTGCCGGGGCTATTTACAACCGGGTCACGTGCGCCCCAGTCGTCCTACTGTCTAGACACGCTTTAATAATTTATTTACGGTTTAAATTATTAACAAACAAGATTAAGTTATTCATAATGTGTTTAGAAAGCTAAAACAATTTCAGCCCAGTATTTTGAAAATAAATTGAAATATCCTTACATAGGTATGTACTATGATACAAAAGCTATACTAAGTGATAGCTATTTAATTTTTAAACACACCTATATTATCTACATGGCATTAATTGTGTATATATAAATAGGTAATTTATTCGATACACATTATCAATTAGTATTTTTATAGGTACTTTTGACAATCAAAAATAGTACGATCAATATAAGTCGCAGAGACTTTCTTATTAAAGTGAATTTCTATTTCAATTAGAAAAAACTCAAGAATCTCCATTTCCTCGTAGTTCAATGAAATAAAAAAACGAGTAAAATGCATAAACGTGTTCAAGCTCAATTGGCCAGCTGCGCGGAGGAAATCGTGCCTCTGATGTTCTTTTAAATTTTATTACGACGACGGGTTTTTAACCTCTTAACTTTTTCCTTTAAATAAACAAGATTTAATCTGTACTAGTATTATAAACATGAATAGATACTGTGCCTTTTCATAAGAATTATATTGAAGTATGTGTAGGTACTAATTACCCAACTTTTGTTTACTTTTGGCGTCGGTTTTGTTCAAAACTGATTCAAGAAAATTAAGTACAAAATTTAAATCTATGAAAAAGATATTTTTTTATATTTTACGAGGATAGGCATAATCAAATGGCAAATCTCACTATTTTTAGTAATTGATTACGTCAAACTCATTTGTGTTACAATTTTACATGTTTTCCCCTAAATTATTTTGTCTAAACGTAAGACATCAAAATATGTCTCAACGCTAGATTAAAGACAATAAACCCGAGGTACAGTGTCAACTCGGCACGAGTCGGTTGTCATATCTCGGGGGGAACCTTCGCGCCTCGCCAGTTCTGACGTCTCTGCGTTCTACCCCACAACACAAGTATGCTTACCGTTTACTTTTCCTCTTATTTGTTTTATTTTTCATATTGCCCTTGTTTTATTATTCGTCTATTTTACCAAATTGTATGAATATCTAATTGTATATTCCATATACATGTATGCTAAGACTAGCTACCGGACTTGCAATAAATATGTAAATTATATGTGACTTCAAAAATCAATTGTTATGCAAATGCTGACATATTTTTTATGGTTTTATTTAATAACGGGACAGAGCAAATTAATATTGATTGATTGAAGATATACTATAACATGAAAATTAAGACACTAAAAACTTTGTGTTTGAGTGTTAAAAGCTGTTTTGAACTAACAACACTAAGCGCTTTCTTGTGTACCTAAAGTAAAAAAGCGTCAGAGTTTTTAAAACAGGAAGCCAACACTTTATAGAAGTTAAGTGGAAAGTTAACAGTCTCAGTTTTATTTATTAACACTTAGAGGAAAAATAGCAGTTACAATCTATATTTTTATATAGTTTCTGATCTTTATACACGGTGAATTTTAAATCGTTTTAGCGCTAGAACAAACGTTGTTCAGACCATGGTCTACTAACATTCTATAACATCAAATGAAAAAATGTACGTCATTGGTTTTTGAAAAAACACAAAATAATGTTAAAAAAGTCGGGATTATCGTTACTCCTTACAACACATTGCAGACACCGCGCTTGCACTTCAAAGTAGTTGTGGCACGGCGCGGGCGGCACGCCAGTTTTTTAGAAGCTGTATGGGAATCAGCGGCTCCATGACTTTTTGAAAATTTTCTGTTTTGTGTTTTTTTTTAAAAACCTATGTTTTTTTTTTCATTCCATGTTTTAGAATGTTAGTAGACCATGGTCTGAACATCATTTTTTCTAGCGTTAAAACGATTAAAAAGTCACCGTATATAATACACCTAAAAAAAGCCAATATAGTCAGATTGTCCAAAAAAATGTATAAAAATGTAGCCTTGCTGAGTTTCTTGCCTGTTCTCAGTTGAAGGCCGACTTACGAACTGGTGGTACTTAACTTCAGTAGCTTTGAGTGCCCTACTAGAGCGTACATTAAATAAATGACTTTGATTTTGAAACCCAATCGTCTGAAATATACGAAGATATATGGTAAAATCTAATATGGTAATCTCGTGAAATTATACTGATAAAAATATGCGTGTTACGAAAAAGTGATATAAGATAAAAATCTTTTATCGCCAAGAAGAGCCAAAAAATTGAATCTAATAATTTTATAGGCTCTTTAAACTTCCGAGAACGGCTATTAGAAGTAGGGCGAACACGTTTTATCGAGAAACGCAGAAGCCATGATAATGGTGGCTCATAAAGAAGTGGCGCGGCCGATAGATTCCGCAAGTTACCAACTTTCGGGGCACCTACCGCCATTAGCGGGGTACTAATGCGGTTGCCATCACAACTGCCCCCAACTTCACGTTACCGATGTCATTATCGTTTCATAAACTATTCAATAAGGGTCATTTATTTTATCTTAAAAACACTTGGGACCAGCAACTGAATCTCAATAACGCCGTTATAAATCGATCATTTTCTGTGTCAAAAAAGCTTATGAAGGCAGCCTGAGAGGGTTATTCTAATCCCTTCGCAATATATTCAGCACACAGAAAAACGAGGTTTGGGTTAGGAAAAATACTTACAACAATAGTTTCAAAATGTTACGATTCTCATGTTATCCATTCAAATTTCCGTTTTCTCAACGCGACGCAAAGAAGAACATCCGTCCGCTTTGATTCCGTGAACGTATTAGCATTGGATTTGAATAGAACAAACAAAGGGATTGTTCAAGACAGTATGCTTTCGTAGGCGATTGTAAATTCAGCGTATCGTAAAAATCCCCGCTCGGCTCACTACCCATCTTCTACAAGACGTAAGTACAAAGAATCATGGCCAGATCCAGAAATTGATTTGTACAAAACTATAAAACTTTGTAGACGGTTATGAATAACTTCCAAAGTTGAGGTTACATTACCAGCAACATATTTATAAACCCCGCAAAACATAACAACAACATAACGGATTTGCCCGCGAATCGCCGGCCTGGCATAGAATGTCGCCTTTTTATCCCGGGGATCTAAAAATATTTCAAATGCCTTAAGTCATTCCCTTGGCACCAAGGATCAATAATAACGTCATTTCAACGTCTCTAAAATCTTTATTTTTGTACAAATCTCGCCATGATTCATTGTTTGCAATTTAGGTGGATTTTAGATGCATAAAGATAACCAACATAGTACGAAGCAAATAATGAAAACATATTTATAATAACAAGAACCTACCGTTTTGCGAAAGTTCTAGTTTTATCATGATAATAACTTGAACACACGAATTCGCTATGTCAACATGTATGTAGCAACTATTAAAATAGGTAAACAAAGACCTGATCTTCAAATAAAATAATAGAATATTCATCTTTCCTTATTAGTTGTATGTTATGAAAATGAAAACAAATATTGTACTCGTGTGCTATCGGTACCATGCGCAATGTTCCGCAGAGGCGCATCTCCCTGCCCATATTGATAAATCCTTACAATCGTTCTGCTTTGCGAATTGCACTCAGACGATCCAACTTGCACCTTGTATTACATTCTCTTTCTAAGGATTACCAATTGCAAATGTTGCGGAACACTTGCTATGTGTTTGTTTTTTTCCTTGACATGTTTTAGCACTTGAGAATTATTAACATACAGTTTTTATACGTTATTATAGTCATGTACCTGGATGTACCTATAGCGCGAGTAAAAATTACAGCTATTGATGGTAAGAATTACCGGTAATATAATCTAGAATCCGCTATATAGCATGAAACTCAACGGGGAGTTTGACAAAAGCAGCAAGTCTCCTGAAAAGGGGCATTTGGTCACACGGCTTCTCACCTTTCATAGTGCCTCTTGGGATTTGTTTGCGGTAACTTTAAACGTTATATACATATATTATTTTTGTTAAAGAAACATAATGAAGGAGTAGTAATAATAGATAATTCAAAATTCAAAAAATACGCATCATTTGGACCAAATTTTATATGTTTATGCCTTTTGCGGTCGAGATAATGGGACAGTTCGAAGCTCGTCGATTTCCTCGCACTTTGTCATCGAAAATGATCCTCTCTCGCCTCTGGAGACCAACACGCGGTAAGCTTTTTCCGCCAAAGGATTAGTTTGGCTATCCAAAGAGGAAACGCTGCCAGCCTGCCGTTAGTCGCTAGCACTGGCAGACTCGACGATTTTTTTTATATATAGGTCGTACATTTTGCTGTACATTCATTATATTTATAAAGGAATAATCACTTCTTAGCCTTTCTACGTAAGTTAATTAATAATTTAAATCAATACCGACAAAACACAAATATACCTAGTAGGGAATATCAACTGCAACCTAGCCTCTCGTTATCACAACTCTTTACACGTGATTTAAAAATTATGTTATATGTGAATATTAATATATTATACGAAGAAATTACTACTTAAAATATTACCAAAGACCAGGTACAAACCGCACCAGACATAGTGAGACGCTAAAGTCACGTATCCCATTTTGCAAAGACATAAAGCTTCCTAACGGGTATAGGGCTATCCAATGCAAGCCATTCCCCACAAAACTGGCCACATATTTATTCTTAAATGGTTTCAATAAAATAAATTGCTCTAAACTCGTGGCAAAAAGTAAACTTCTGACAAACTGATAAGTCACAATGATAAGCTGTGAAGTTCTATGAAAGTCTTGAGAGCTAAAATGTTATTTTCAGTCAAGGTTTGTCGTAAAATTACGACGGGTACGTACGGGGCTTACATTGGGCCTAAAAGTCTTATCATCAATCCACAAATAATTTCTGACTATAATATTATAACTGCGAATGCTTGTGTTTTTGTGTGTGGATGTTTTATACTCAAACGCGCCGAAACAGTTGAACTTATATAGATCATCCCCAGGAATAGACCACAGGATATTTTCTTACCCGGGAAAATATAAGGTTACTCAACAACCCGGATAAATCTATTAGTACTAAAGGTAATAAATGAAATGTTTCGTAGATTATTTTATATTTATCATACAAAAAAATACATTATCTAATTCATGATTATGAGATAAACACACACCCTCTGAGATTGGTGGCATAGCTTAGATAGATGGAGGCCGGTGTCTGACCGCGCCGTGCCGTGTCAGTCAGGGTATGAAATTTACATTGCACGCATATTTGCGGCGCCCGAAAACAGTCCGACTTGGTACTAGCAATGCCTAACATTTCAGAGATTTCGCGTTATATCTGGGAGTGTAACTGCTAATTTCCATGGATATTTCAGTGCGGTTATTTATACATGGCGATGCGAGTATATAACAGAGTATTTATCTATCCATCTATCTATCTAATAGGTTGGTTTAGCCGGTTTGCCGGTCACCTCTGTGACAATAAAGTATTATCTATCCGTCTATCTATCTAATACTTAGGTTTGTTTAGCCGGTTTGCCGGTCATCTCTGTGACAATAAAGTATTATCTATCCATCTATCTATCTAATAGGTTTGTTTAGCCGGTTTTCCGATCACCTCTGTGACAATAAAGTATTATCTTTCCATCTATCTATCTAATAGGGTGGTTTAGCCGGTTTGCCGGTCACCTCTGTGACTATAAAGTATTATCTATCCATCTATCTATCTAATAGGGTGGTTTAGCCGGTTTGCCGGTAACCTCTGTGACAATAAAGTATTATCTATCCATCTATCTATCTAATAGGGTGGTTTAGCCGGTTTGCCGGTCACCTCTGTGACAATAAGCTGCTATCTATCCATCTATCTATCCAATAGGTTTGTTTAGCCGGTTAGCCGGTCACCTCTGTGACACTAAAGTATTATCTATCTATCTAACCAATTTTCGGTCAACAAAACTATGTGATTTAATATATAAATAATATAAATATAGATAAATCTAAGTATAAAAATCAATTACCACAAGTATGCTATGGTGCGTCCATGCTACGCGAATCGAGCAAGAGCCGATCCACGAACCAACCTACAACGAGCCTACAATGAGCACGATGCGAATCCCTTTGTAAGTGAAAAACCTGACAATCGCGCTCGTTCGAGGCTCGCAAGCCCGTCCACGCGAATCGTGGTCGCAGTATGCTCGTTCGAGGCACGGCTCGTGCACGATTCGCCAAGCATGGACGCCCCATAAGAGCATCAAATGAGAACGGCTCGACTGTTTTGGCTTATAAATTTTTGATCTGTTCGTAATTGTCAACACAAAGGTTTGTATAAAAGATTTATTTATGGAAAATCTACCGGGAAAAGTCGGAAACACCAAGGCGACACCGCGCACGAACAGCTAGCATAGTAGGTATATAGAAGTGTATCTTGACTCTAAAAGACTATGTATAGTATGTTATAGGTGGAATAAGTTATTTATGACAACAAACACGTGCATGCACAAGCGACTTTCTAAAGGGGCTGGGATGTTAATGGATATGATAATTTACATAAACACATTTGCTAAGATTTTGACGCTCCCACTGTATGCTTGACATTTGAAATCTCTGACATGAATATTGCTTGAAATTTCCTACGCGTAGTATAACCATTTCAGATATTTTGACACCTACGTAGAGACTGTCTCTTTCTTGCCTTTGAAACATTGATGAGTTAACCCTCCTTTGTACATTTTGATTTAGCGTTATGGAAAATAGGTCTCAGGCATCTATTCAAATTCATTACCTAGAATATCTTCCACTTATCAGCTCTATTCAAATGAATTCCTTAAAAGTATTAAAAAAGTAGAAACTTGAGTATATTGATGATTGAACTTATCGTCTCAATTTTTGTGATTTCTTTGTAATTGATAAAAGCAACATTACTTACCATGATGTGATTGAAGTCAAACACAAAGCCATAACAAAAAAGCTTTGATACTGGTTAATATTTTAATTCAGATTTTGTTCTTCACAATAAATAAATAACAAATTATAAGTACCTAAGCCATAGCATTCCGCAAGGCGACTTCATTAGAAAAGTTCGTAACCCTCAAAGCCTAAGTCCCCACCGGTATTAATAAAGTTTTGTTACGGACCCGTCCGTTGGAAAAGAAACGTGTTAATTATCTGCGCGCAGTCCGGTTCTGGCCATCTGTCACGTGGGCGAAACCCACTGGGAATAAGATATCGGAAAACATTGGATGCCGTTAAATACATAAATAACTGTTCTATAACTCTATTAAAATATGTATGTAATTTTGTAATGCATAATATCAACTATCAATATGCGAGTAACAAAGCGAATCTGATACTAGACTATTACATAATTTATTTATTAACCCCCTTACTCATAAACCACAGGGTCATGTAAATAATGTCACATTATTTGACAATGACAATAGAGTGACGTTATTTACGTGACCCTTTAAACAGTATATTAGTTAAATAACGGTTTATGAGTTAGAATATTTAAAAAACATGTCAAGCTCCTTAATTAAAATTATTTTTCGAGCGATTTCTTTTGATTTGAAATTTTAATAAAAGAGATGTTGCTACGATAACAATAATTGTATGCAACTGTTATTTTCACCGATTAGTACAGTCTGCATAGTAATTGGTAGTCATCAGGTGGCTTCACTGCATGCTTACGCGAAGCACTAAACAGTGTACTATAAATAGGAACTTGTAATGTAGGAACATCCTACATAACTATGTAGGATGCCTAACTAGGCATCGAGTATTGAAGAGAATATTTAGACATTTAATATCTCACTGTTACCTAACATCCGTACAAGTATCGTAGTGAGAACTTGGTACAATTAATTTCAGTACTTGTAACATTGCGTAACCCATTGAAAAATCCCCTAACATATACACCTTAGCGTAAAATGTGAAAGGAGTTTTAAATGACAGCAAGAGGCACACCATGCACAGGTGATAAATTTCACTGTTAATACCTCCAAGCCAAAAATGAAGCAATTTGTTCTGTAGACAACAGGAGATGAAAAACATTATTTAACACAATGTTTATTAAGTTACAAAGGTTTATCACCAGAGTGTGCGGCGCGAGGCGATGATATTTATTGTAATTATTATTAATAAGTATTAGGTGTTTTGGAACAGGAGTTATTGTACCTACTATACCTAGGTAGCATGAAGTAGATAGCGTAGAAGGTAGTGCTCGTGTCGGTAAAAATATCAAAATATTCTCCTTTGGTTCTTTTCATTCCACTAAAAGCTACATAAACTTATAGCATTGCATAGCATATGCCTTTGTTCATTCTTTAGTTATACAATTGAGGAAAGTCCATTATCATTTATTCTATTTGCTACGTCTCAATTTAATAGGTAAATTAATAACAAAAATCCATCGTTATTTATTTTATAAAATATCATTGATCCATAAAATAAATTGGAATTTAGAGGAGAAGAGATTTATAGAGGTTAATAGCGTTAATTCACTCAAAGATCAGCTCGAATGGGGAAGTACCTCCACCTTACAGAATACCACAGCCAAATAACAATGTTGTGTTACTGCGCGTGAGGAAATTCGTCAGATATCGAGGTAACTAGTCAGTGATTTTACACTGATATTGAACAGTAAGGACCAATCACTGCATCGTGTGTTATTGACTTGGCCAATCAGAACGCACGTGTCCTTGAATTAACCAATCACAGCGCATTATCAGTGGTGGGAAATTGGCGGAATAGATTTCAAGCAAAATGGACGGAATTTCGCTTCTTTGGGTTAATTGTTCGATTTCGCCAGAGCTCATTGGGGGCAGGGAAAAGTCGGTAACACGTGAGTGATGCCTCGTGTGTTGCAAGCCTCCATATAACTACGGTAATTGCTTACCATCATGTGGAACGTATGCTTGTTTACCGACTTCTTCGTACAAAAAAATATATCAAGTCAGAATTTTAACAAATAGATCCATAGTGAAAATAGCTCTTATAATTTATATCGATACACTATTATGGTAAAAAATAAGATACTACAGTACGATAATACAGTATATGAACAGAATCACAGCAAAAGAAAAAATATTTCTTAGACCTATCTTGTTATATTGGACATAAGCGAATATTGTAATTTAGGCATAACGCCCGAGTCACCTGAGCACCGTAGTTCTCAACACCCGGTGCACTGATGGCTGTAATCAAAGAAAACAGGCTAATTAAGTTTGTGCCCTCAAATATTTCTTATCCGGCCCACGCTGTATAATCCCACCCTTTTTACATTAGCTATGATTGAAGGTAACCTATTACGATTTGTAATAAATAAGATTGAAGTCTAACTACGCAATGGATGTATTTTATGTACCTAGGTTTCGCTATAATCAATCAAAAATTGTTGATTGCAAAGAACGGGAAGGGTATTTTGGCACATGTTGGGAATGAAGCCTATATCGAACTGTGGACGTTGTCTCAATATTTTTAGAGATCCGTTCCTCTATCGCCTAAACGTAACTCCCCTCTACGTCTATCGTCCTACCGTCGCTACCGCTTTGTTAAGCGCACATGTTTATGGGGATTTGTTAGCCATTACCATCGATTTCATTCATATGGTGTACAGTCGAGGTCAAAGATATGTTTACATTTGGTGTACAAAAATATGTATCCGTTTAAATACCTAACCTTATGTATAGCATTATATGGTTAGTTATTTAAATGGATACATATTAACTTCAAATGTAAACATATCTTTGACCTCGACTGTACCTATTTATGTGCTTTTATATCGTATAGATATACCATGTTATTTTTTATACTATGTACTATAGGCTTGTATTTTACCAGTCTCACCATGGTAAGTGATGATGTGGCCTAAGGTTGTATGCATAGAAAGCCTAAAAAGGCTTTTATATTAGGAAGTCTTTGAGATACAAAGAACTTAATTAGAGGAACAAGCTTTGTCCTCAAACAGCAGTCTTAAAAAATAAAAATAGCTATACGACTAGTTTTATCTTACTCGGTGCGTAAGTAAGGGGGTATATCACTAAGCCACCGCGGCTTAGATTTTTACTATTATGTTTATGTGAATATACCTAGATTTTTTCGCAAAAAGACTAGTTAGTGTTAAAATGTAATTCAACTGTACGTTTTAACACCTGGGACATAGTATTCATTCACATATCTATATTGCAATGCGGGCTTCTCCCCAGTCTAGGGTAGGTGTTTGCTCTCAAATCAGTCGTTTAAATAAAACTGTTTCGTATTTTTCCTTTCTGGAAAATTCAATTCTCTCAGCTGCTGGAAACACGTTTAGTTACGTTTACTTTACACATTGTACGGGATTTTT
This sequence comes from Achlya flavicornis, assembly GCA_947623365.1. Lineage (NCBI taxonomy): Eukaryota > Metazoa > Arthropoda > Insecta > Lepidoptera > Drepanidae > Achlya > Achlya flavicornis. The sequence continues at coordinate 9,948,803 of OX392473.1, read as the reverse complement.
AGATGTTAATAGATTCGTGAGGATTGTTAAATTAGCGGAATACACATTTAGCTATATACGAAGTAGAATACTTTTTTTACAATACCCAATATTAGGTATACCTACGCTTTTATGATACTTATATACCCAACTTTTATTATATATATATAGATTCTATAATAACAATTACTTCTATCTATATTTTAAGAGCTCGCTCTTGTCGTAGCTTAATAATAAACAACAACGGAAAAGAAATCTACACGAATATTCTTTGACATTTACAAGAAAAAATATAAATAAATAACAGTGTCAAGCCGTTGTAATCCAAGAAAGATGGCTCCAGATTATTAAAGCTTAATTTCGCAAACTCTCGTATACAGGATTAGCTTTTACTAAATCCTCGCAACAATTGTTGATGCTTACCCATAAAATGAAGCCTTGAATATTTCTCTCCCTCCTCAAAATCAAAAACGATATGGGGTTCTTCAAAAGGGATTTAAAAAGGACTCTTCAAGGCAACACATCGGCAAATCCCCTGGTATTGCAAGTTGCATAGGCGGCGGTGACCACTTACCATCAGGTGGACCGTCTGCCTGTTTGTCAAACTATTGACATAAATAAAAACAAACCCATGACACCAAATATACTATACGCTGTGTTTTTTAGCATTGCGTACCCAAAGGGTGCCAAACGGGACCCTATTCATGAGACTCCATCCGTCCGTATGTCCGTCCGTCCGTCTGTCTGTCTGTCAGCGGGCTGTACCTATTTCATGAACGTAACAGGTAGACAGTTGAAATTTACAGTGATGTAAGTATATTTCTGTTGTATGAATGTGTATTTCTATTGCCGCAATATAACACCCAATAATAAAAATTAAATAAAATTAAACATACTAGAAACGATTGTTGATACCAATACCTACCTACTTGATCGTTACCAATTTTATACAATTTATCATGCCTTGTTAGAGTACTTTTAACCGACGAAAAAACGGAGGTGATTTACAAGTCGACGCGTATATATTTTTTTTTTTCTTTCTTGCTGGTTTTCAATTCTTCTATCAGCCTCAAATCGTCGCTAAAATATTTCGCTAGTATATTGCCGTATTTTTTATTTAACTTATCACAAAATAATAAAAAACAAAACAATATCGTAAAATCAAAATTTCAATAATACAAACAAGGTATTGTTCCCACGTTGCCACAGAGAAAGTGTACCTTCATTCTCTCTTCCGTGATTGTTTCCATGTAGGTACCCAATTAGGAATTATTTTTGCCAGTGTCGAATTATATCATAAGTTCTATTACTAATCTAAAGGGATTTTTCTTCGATGCGTCGAAGGAAGGTCGGAACCCTCGGTGAGCGAGTCAGGCTCTGACTCGCACTTGGCCGGTTTTTTATTTCAATAGTGAGAAAATTACCAATTACACATAATAGTGACTTAACAAGTGGGAAGAAAAAATCTTTACCATGGTAGAGAATAATAGTAATTGACTGAACAAGCGAAGCGTCTCCTTATTAGCTTGGACAAAAATGCTTTCGTATGACCTTTGACGTCTCGATGTCTGAAGGTCCACTGTTCTATTATACAGGTCGCATTTCTCAACCGATTCTCGTGAATTTTTTGAGCAGTTTCGGTAATCATAAGGGTTTTTTGTCGACTCGGATTTTTTAAAAAAACTGAACCGACGATGGAATTTCATATAATTATCGAGGCTCGCGAGGTCTACAACTCACAGATCTTCTTCTCAGTCGTACATTCCTGGCGTAGTGGTCGTGATCAGCCGCGGGAACGTTGACCTTCTACTCTTCCTTGTACCAGTAATCGTTAATGAGTTTTCGTTGCGGATGATATGTCCAAACATCTTAAGATAAAAAAGATATAGTAATGTCAATAATATAATATAACTAGCTGCCGGGCGCGACTTCGTTCACGTGGTGCTACTATCCCTGTGGTGCTAATCTACCTTACCCTACCCTACGGGTATGAAAAATAGTTTATGTCCGACCTACTGTTTTTTTTTAAGAAACATTTTTTTTTGAAAATATTATATAAATAGCCTTTGTCACCCGGGGATAGTGTAGCTTCCCAACATTGAAAGAATTTTTCATATCGGTTCAGTAGTTTCGGAGCCTATTCAATGCAAACAAACAATCAAGTCTTTCCTCTTTATAATATTAAGTATAGATAAAGTAAATAAAACTATTATTTTTTTTATTTCATTGGTTAAATCCAATCTGATGCGAGTTACAAACAAGCAGCAATAGAACAAATTCAAAACAAACTATAAATATTTTCATTCAACAGAGTGTGCACAGCCTTTTACAAAAATTAACATCAAAAATACTTTTGTAGCGTGCATTTGATCGCGAAACAGCTTGATTTCAAAGCGCTGCCTAACAAACAGTTTTAAAAACCTTTGGTCTTGTGCGCCTTTCACATGTCCACGAGAAATGGCAGGCATTCTAGCGCTTCTACATACATTTTACCATGGGTTTTTCTACGCCAGTGCATGTAAAAAATCTTCATGACATCTAATATTTTATATCAATTCAAGCAATTTGTTATTTTTTTAATGTGACCCAATTTTACTTTCTCTTCATTTCTCAACTAATATTTAAGTATTTTTTTCAACCGCTAATCATGAAGTCACAGTTAAATCTTTATACAAAAAAGCTTTTCACATCAAAGGAAATAAGTATACTCAATTGTGGTTCCATGAAATATAAAATACTACGGCCTCTGTTTACTAACTATTAAAGAAACCAATGTATATAATTAACTTAATTTAATTGTACAATATAATTCACCTACTTCATTAAACAGACGAGATAAACAGTGCATTTTGTGTGTAAAATCTAAAGAATGTAAAAATATTTGTGCCTTTTTAAACAAGTCTAGCGACTAGTCTGGAGATTACGTTCTCAGTAGACTTGACCAGAGTGAAACTAATACTTCTAGATCCCATATTGGAATCAAAAATTCAAAACACCAGAATTTCAGTAGAAGACCCATGTCGTAGAGATCTCGGTACAAGTTTGAGTCTAAATGTACTCGTTTGGTCTATTTCCCCTTATAAGTAGTAAAATATTGTAATAAAAACACAGATTGATGTTATAAATAATTGTTGGTGCCTCGTCTACAGTTTTCCTTTACGAAAACATTTTTAACTAATTTAGACTACGTGGAATTAATGGCGATGGAACATTTGATAATAGCGTAAATTTTTGAATAAGAATGGAAACCCTATCAATCGCGAAACTAATTTTGTCTTGATAATCGTGATAAAGCAACAAAATAGCAATTTGCTCGACCATAAAAATAATTGAGTTCAAACTGCGTTCAGGCAATAAAAAGCATGAAAGCAGGCCCAATAACCTTTAGCAGGGGAAACGTGGGAACAGAGGCACCTGCTAAATAGTTAGGAATAGAGAGGAGGGCTATTAGGCGCTCACACCACGTGAGCCAATGTAACGACCTCAGCCATTTCGGATGCTCCATTACCAGGATTTTTAAAGAATCATTGGCGATATTCTTTTTATTTTCTAAATGTAAAAATAAGCAATTGAAAAACAAAACAAGTTACCAATTCTTACTTTATATAATCTATAGTCTATACTATAATATAATAAAGCGTAAGGGATTTTTTGTTTGTTTGTTTAAACGGGCTAATCTCAGGAACTAACAGTCGGATTCAAAAAAATCTTTCACTAATAGGAAGTTATATTATCCCCAAATATTAAACTGCACCTGTTTATCCCGGGAACGCGGGTGAACACCGCGGTGAATAGCTGGTACATACATAATAAAAAGAAAAAACAAAATGATACGGTCACGGTCAAATATTTTACACAATTTTCCAAACATCGCAGAACAAGAACAGAGTTTTTCAGTTTGAAATTAGGTATACATATTGAGATCATTTTTTTTAAATATGAATTCTTAATTTTAGAACATGAATTGTATGGTAATAGCAATTATGCTATTACCTTACTCGGTGCATGAGCACCGAGTTAGCGTCCTAACTGTAACATGAATTATTAAAGCGAACTACATTGTATCGCTTTCTACCAACTTAACTGACTGCTACTCACAAACTGGGTAATTTTGCGCTTAACATTTACATATACCGGAAAATTGGAGAAGAGTGAATAAACTCGTGTAAATAAGTAAACTAACTTTGAATCAGTAACATTTATGGTGAAGTATAGATAAATGCACTACTCCCACTAGAAAATGAAGACTAGTGTTAAGGGCATCTTTACAACACACTAGGGAGACTGCTAACCGTGAGTTATGACGGCATTTTCTCCACCCTTATGAGGAAATACGACAGTTTCTGCTCCGAGACGGTAGAGGGTCGAGTCTATGATTGCCTAAAGTTAAGCTAGGTAACACTGGCACATAAAGCTTCTATTTCAGTCACTTATAGTATGTTTATTTACGTTTATTAAAATTATTTTAAATCTGAAAGTGAGATTCTTTTTCGTAGTAGACACCCTGCTCATTATGCATCGTGTGACGTTCGCGCTTAACAACACTCCGCGAGACACTTTGATCGCATCAAATTAAAACTCAGAACAAGGAAGTTCAAAATTATGTGGAAATTGATTTGATCAGAAAAATATAAATAAAAACTATAGGAGTGACGATCGTTTCGCATGATCAACGTCGAGCAAAGCAATTACGTAGGGCGCATTGGTTGCAATATCGAGGGCAGTATTGTAGGCTGGACCATGATCTAATATTCATCGTCGGCAGACGTGCCTGTCTACATGGCAAAGCATAATACGTAATTAGATACAGCAAATGCTCCCAGGGTCTCGTGCCCGCCCGCCAACATGCATTATGCACGAATCTAAATTGAATGTGCAGTTAGTTGCGTGGATTAAACCTCGACATATAACGTAACGTCACATGACCGCTCTACGTTTTTGTTAATGTTTTTATGCATATTGCATTCAATGGTTTGGATTTGCAGTAAACAACAAATTCCATCACACTATTGTAAGTGTAACTACACATTGCAGCATTTCAATGTGAACTCAGCATAGATGAAATAAGTTCTTTCTAAAAAAAAAAAATTTAATACTAGCTTTTTTTGGTGACTGTACTTTTTGTTTTCTGTACTTGTATGATTATACAAAAAGTTCTCATCAAGACGAATCAAACGAGCTCAAACTCGATGCAGTTATGTCGTTTTATTACGGAGATCCTATGGCCACCTTCCAGCTCCATCATCAGACCTTTGATACCATCTAATGTCAATGTACTTATCAAGAAAAATCAAACGAGCCCATACTGGATTGGGTTGTGACGTTTCGTTTTATTACAGAGTTCCTATGGCCACCTTCCAACTCCATCATCAGACCCTGGAAACTATCTGAAGACAAAGTACTCATCAAGACGAATCAAACGAGCCCAAACTCGATGGGGTTATGTGGTTTAATTACGGAGTTCCTACAGCCACCTTCCAGCTCCATAATCAGATCAGCTCGACATCATCATAATATTACATTGTCACGCGATTTGCATATTCGTGCAAAATTTCAACTCAATCGGAAACCGGAAACTGGGTCAAATTTAACTTGCAAAATTCCATTACAGACAACGGGACAGGTGAAACTAAATAAAAGCTTGTAAAATAGTAATAGTTGTACGTTAGGTATATATTATTAACTCTGTGGTAAGTAATTAATACTGATGTCGTACACCAGGCGATCTCACAAAGATTTGCTGGTCTGTTTATTTCGTTCATATATTGTAGTCACTATGATAGTTTATAATTATTAAGTCTGGACAGATTTCCCGGAAGCCGCTAGATGCAAGCAGCTTACGACCGTTTGATGTGGAAATCTATGAGAGCAGCAACCATGCTGGGGCTGAATGATGATCATAATCGATATAGTGACCGTTTACTTCATACATTAGGTTTTATTTCATACCAGCTTCCGCCCCTTGGTTTCACCCACATACCCGGGATAAAAAGCAAAAATCATACCGACCCGATGGTCTATCGCAGCGTGAAAGAAAGAAAAACACTTTCGCATCTATAATTTTAGTAGGATATTTTTTAATACGACGAAGACAAATTCCAAATTATATTTCTTCAAACTTTACCACTACGTACGCCAACTTTAATTAAGTGAATTATGTTTAGAAGGTATGTTGAAAGTATCAAATGCCCAAAATCGATCTGATGGCTCCTCACTGCCTAAACGAATATAAGATCGACTTAACGAAGGTATAAAAATTCAATAACATGTAAATTTCCCTTTCCTGTGTCTGAGCGCAAACTTTTAAAGGAAGTTCTGGACAAAGCCAATTGATTGAGGAGGTTGTATAACGCTATGTATTTTTATACAGTAGCCAATAATGTTAACTTTGCTTTGTTGCTTATTTAATGAAAAATAGTGTTATGAATGTGAAATAAGATTTTAATATAAATAATAAGGTAGATTTTTTGAATTTTTATGATGTATGTAGATATTGTAAAATACACGTTAGCTTAGGTACATACTCCATAGTTATTTATTGCAAACATACGTGTAATATCACTGAACATGCAACACAATGCTAGCAATCGTAGGTATAATGCGAACTTCGCGGAGACACCAATGTTTATCCATATCTGTGTAGTCCATATGTAATCGTAACATCGTTTTCTACTGAAAACGATGTTACGATTACATATGGACTATCGATCGATATATATATATTTAACTATGGTTTTTATACGCTTGTACAACAGACAGTGTTCCGAAGAATTGTTTAAGATGATGCCCACGCACCTAGCACCATCGTAACTCTCGCCATCGACGGGGAGTCTCGAAGGAGCTTCCTTCCGCGGACGCTCAGATTGTGGAATGAGCTCCTCGCCGTGGTTTTCCCAAGGGAGTACAGCATCGGGTTCTTCAAAAAGGGTGTGAAGAGATTTCTGCAGGGACGGCAACGCGCGAGTGATGCCCCCTGGTGTTGCAAGTATATATAGGCTGCGGTAACCGCTTGCCATCGGGCGAGCCGTAGGTATGCTTGTTTGCTACGCAATTACGCGGTCCGCCTACCTAGTGACTATTGAATATTCTGTGCTAGTGGTAAGCGTTTACCGTAGTCCTGTACGCTAGCAACACATGGAGCATCACTCACGCGTTACCGACACTTCCCCAATGAGCTATGCGAACTAACTCATGCGCAGGACCACAACGTTATTTGGCTGCGGTATTATGTAATGTCCTCTACATTACAGAATACCGCAGCCATTAAGTATTGGCTGCGGTGAGGAGTACTAAGCAATAAGATACTTTGCTCTACCTCTCTTATTTTGTATATAATATCTCATACTGTTTAGTCATTTGCTTATGTATTTTTCTTACTTAATGTATAAGCCGGCCATAGCTGCTCGAATGCACCCGTTCCATTTCAAGAACTTGGTTAACTAGTCTCTGAGACACGCAGACGTTAGGTAACGAGTGTAGCAAGTCTACAACTGTTTGATAAATTCCAACCTGCCTCTGTTTCACACTTAAATTGAATGAATGCAACTGCGCTAACACTAATGAAAGCTCACAACTAATTGCTCAATACGTAAACTGAGTTTCTTGCCGAACTATTTCTAATTGTTAAGATGGTTGTTTATATTTTGACGACATTTCTTATTTAGCGATCACAGTAGATTTTCTCATACAGACATAATTGGACTGTTTTACAAAAAACTTAAACCGACTTCAAAGTACACTAAGAAGTGATCAAATCCCGATCTGATGACAATTGGACTAAACGGGAAGTGTACCCTTCCAGACAAAAAAAGAATTTTCCAAATCGGTTGATAAATGACTGAGTTACGAGGTAACAAACATAAAAAAAAAAAAAAAATAAAAAAAATACAACCTAATTGAGAACCTTCTCCTTTTTTTGAAGTCGGTTAAAAAGCAAATAATAAGCAGCAAATCCCTTTTCCAGTATGTAGTCTTGTTTTTTTTCATTCTCATTTTCCAGAGTCAACATAATATGTATTTTATTTTTCATTGAGCCGTGTTTTTTGAACTCACCCGTGCAATAAATAGTACATCAGTTAGTATGATGTACTATTTATTGCATTAGCTAATAATAGCTTTTATGCAGATAAATCTTTATAAACCTTATGCTAATTAAAATACCTATTTAGTTACAATTATTTCCTTTGATAATATTTTACGGACAGGCAGGATCGACAATAAGAAAATATATTTACAAAAGAATTCTGTCAACAAACGGACGTCTATTCAACATTTTTCTCTTGATGTTTTTTTTTGCCTTGAATGTTAATATTGATTAAATTCGACTTTGTATTCCATTTCTCCATTGAGAGCAATTAAAATCTTCTCAAGGTTTCTATTTGGGCGTTTGAATCGTTTTTCAATGATATTCCAGATTTTACTACCAAATACCTACCTTGATCACTTGCGTAACTGTAGAGAGAATGTAGACAACGTAGAGAAAATGTTACGGAATTTTATTGTTGATTTTAATTTCTTCCCTATAATTTTATTATTGATTGTATTGCGCCACATTTCTCATGTATTGATATTGATTATGGTGTTTCCTGATATTATGACCTCAATAATATAAGATAAATATGATAGTAAATTCAACAAGTAAATTGCCTTATCAGGGCCTAATCTCAAAGAAAATGTTAGAAGTTTTCAGTTTAATTTTTAATAATATTTACCCACGTCTAGGGTCCATAGAACGTGGTTGAAAGCTACATAAAAACATATTTGCTAAGTGAAACCTTATAGATACTAGTTTCGCCTAACTCCTCGAGCCCGCTAAACATCCACAAGCTTAACACCCTCACGGCGTCGCTGCAGCAGTATTTTCTCATAGAGACCAACAAGATTGAACAGGAGTAAGGCGATCATAACTCACAGTTAAATGTTGCCCGTGGTGTAATCTAGGAGCGTGGACGAGCGCAATAATCCCCAGCCGTCCATTCTATCGGTAAACCTTGTAATTTTTATAAATTTACTCACGTAACTAAAGTTTATGACCGCAACACTAAGTATTGGTATATTTATAGGTTTCACATTTGTATGTTTTCTAGAATACCCTTATTGTAGACAATAAAATAGATAGTAAATATTTTAAGAGAGGTAGAGCATAAGTGTCTATTCGCTCAAAGAGCAACTCGACTGGGGAACCTCCACTTTACAGCAGCATTCAAAAAACTGTATGTGTGTTCTTGCGCGTGAGTATGGTTGCCACTTTGCCAGAGCTCATTGGGGGGGCTCAGTGGGGGCGTGAGTGATGCCTAGTGTGTTGCAAGCGCCCATATGGCAACGGTAACCGCTTACCGTTAGGCTAGTAGGTATGCTTGTTTACCGACTTAGTCGCATAAAAAAAAGAAATAACGTTCCGGTCTTTTAAATTCGTCAACTATGTATAAAAAATACTTGACCTCACGAATTCAAAAGGAGTTCGAACGAGGCAGAAAGTTAGTTATCCGAATAATGTAGAACAGTAGAGGAAACATATCAGTGGCGTGCATTGGTTTTCGGACTAGGTAGGCAGAAGAAATCATGGCCATACACGACACGCCTAAATATGCCTCTTAGATAGATTATGTTTTTTGACCCAATTCGTAAAATTGTTTAGGTCAGCGTATCATTCCACACACATTTGGTATGATTCATTAGCAAACAAAATATATAATAACAGAATAATAGATTCGAATAACAGCACCCAGATAGCCAGGTGTTTAATAAACATAATAAATGTCTAAGATTTTTACCTTTGTTTTAAATCCATGAATGTTTTGGAGTTGGTCTACAGCAAGTTACCTACTATTTTCAACAAACGAAAACTGACTAAAGGAATAATTTATCGACACATTTTGCATCTTCACCACAAAATTTCTTCATTTCACACACAATACACTTCATAGATACACTTCGCAAAATCACAATAAGTAAATAATAACAACATTGCATACAATGCCAGCCAAACCATAAACAAACCAACACAAATAAATTGCGAAGTTATATTTGAGTTGCTCTAATGTTGGTAAAGTAGTTGTAACTGTAGTCTTTTTAATTCGGATGGGTTACTTTACTTACAACAGAGTAGGTAAGGTTACTTTTGGTCCATAAATCGCGAATGTCAAATGTCAGTATGCTACGCATAGCAAAAGCGTGATTTATGCTTTCGTCGTATTATCTTAAAGAAGTGTGTGTGTGTGTATGAATATGCCGAAATCGTTTTAGTGTGCGTGAATTGCCGTGAATTTGAAAGGCGAACTCGCGAGTGCCTGCGCGGCAAAGTTTGAAATTTCCTATTGAATGTTAGGTTAGAATTTTTATATAAAGTGATTATGTAGTTTAATTGAAGCAAAACATTATTGAATTGAATCTTATGAGGTAGGCATTGCTTATTTGCCTATATGGAATGCACGCCACTGAAACATATACTCAGCCACAATTGTTTTAAAAGTGCATATTATCGTGATTTTATGAATCATAGTTGTAGTTGGAAGTGATAACCACATATCCCACTGGCGGCCACCGCGAGTGCATCGATACACCCGCACCGCAGAGCTGCAATAATAATGAAAGTAAAGCAACATGCGCTGAATTTATTTTCCAATTCAAAGTTCATTCAGAATTAAGTTCCGTGCAAGAGAGAGCGGCCGGCCTGCAGCCAAATGGAATTGCTTTAACTCTGCACTTCGTAGACTTAGGAAGATCATCATACGAATATCCGATTATGTACTTAACTGAAATAGTTAAATATTATCTTCTGTGGAAATTTATTAATAATTATTACAATACAATATACTACTTACATGATAAATTAATAAATTTTTGCGTTACAATATCGCCGTGTCTAACAGAGTAGTAACATGAAATAAGAGGCTCCTGAGATGGCTCCTGTTACAAGACATTATTTAACCTTTTTTTTTTTATACTACTAAGTCGGTAAACAAGCATACGGCCCGCCTGATGGTAAGCAGTTACCGTAGCCATATGGACGCTTGCAACACAAGAAGCATCGCTCACGCGTTACCGACCTTTCCCCTCTCCCCAATGAGCTCTGGCGACCTTACTCACGCGCAGGAACACAACTTTACACAACATAAAGTTATTTGGCTGCGGTATTTTGTAAGGTGGAGGTACTTCCCCAGTCGAGCTGCTCTTTGAGCGAATAAACGCTATGCTCTACCTCTCTTTAAAACCAACGTACCTTGTGCATCACTTCAATTTAACAATACAAAGCATTTCAAATATTCACCAAACAATCTATATATATAAAATTCAAAGTCCTGACTGACTGATATATCAACACACAGCCTAAACCACTGGTCCTAGAGACATGACATTTAGAGGTTATATTCTTTGTGAAGAGTAGTTATCAACTAAGATAGGGTTTTTCGAAATTCCATCCCTAAGGGGATTAAATAGGGATGAAAGTTTGTATGAAGGCCATCAGTTTCGAAGTTAGGTTCTTCAAATTTTGTGTTTAGGCTGAAGATTGAAAATAATAATCCATTCTCGAAGCGGGATGAAGTTGTTTTGTTTTGTTGTTGTAGGAAAATATGTCATTATTTCCTGTAGGCCACGTGGGCGAAGCCGCGAGCAGAAGCTAGTATTTTAATAATGGTTGGAAATTTCTATATTTCATAGTTGGTCCCATAGTAAAAAAAACAGCATGACGACCCTAAATTTTAAGGTTAGGTACAAAAAAGACACCCCGACTTACAAACCCCTGTTATGTGTACCAAGCAATACTTTGGTTGGCGATTGTTGTTTGCATTAATTCGTATTCTATTCAATGAATATCCGAATGCAAACATCCTCTATAGTATAACCCACAGGTGTAACCACAGACTATTTACGTAGAGGTACACTACGCTTGATGTAGCCAATATTATAATAATTAATATGGCTAATTTACAAAGAAATAGGTATTATCTACTGGGTGGAGATTTCGAGATGGCATATTTTCGAAACCTATGTTGGATTAGTCATGCTGAACAACTTTTACTAAGGGACTAACACTGAATTCTCAATTTTTTTTTTACTTTTCATACATTATGATCGAGCAAGGTTGACATTTGTAAGAAAAGTTAAAAAAAAAATTTGAGAATTCACGATTGGTCCCAGAGTAAAAGTTGTTCAGCATGTCTAACTCAACATACATCGAAATCTCCACCTGTTATACAAATTCCCGTTAAATCAAAATATGAGTTAGGTATATCAAATACGAATCTTATTGTAAATGATTTTTTGTAAAAAAATCTCATCGAGTGTCCAAAGTATTCAGTACAAAAAAGACATCGGTGTACAGAACAAATACCGGGAATAACATTTGATTTCCCCGCGCACCTCGTTAGTGCAGTTTAATGCGCCGCCTGTAGCGATGCTCGTTTTATTATGCTAACGGGCGGGCGCTGTAATATTTTGAGTACGTCACCGGTGGTGACATGATGCATATTTAAACAAAGCCGTCGCGCCGTGAGGTTCCAGCAAAATTGTTGCACCATTAAACGTCACTCCAGATAAAAGTGCTCCCCGCCTCATTTGTCGAGCGCTTGCAAGAAAATTATAAGGTCATTAAACTGTTATTAAAATATTTCTTCTTGAGTATGATGACTTCTAGGTTGAAAGTAAGAAGACTGGAGAAGGCAAAACGGGCATCAGAATTGTTCTGGAAGGTACTGACTAATAATGTGAGATAGGTAGGTACCTATATGCTAGCTGCACCTCGCGGTTTCACTACGGGATAGCGTAGCTTCCTTTTAATGAAAGACTTTTCAGTAGTTCCTGAAATTATTTTCTACATTCAAACTCCCACACAAACTTTACCTATGTATATAAAAATCAATACCACTTTTCGTTGTAATTTTATAACTCAAGTACGGGCTCACCTATCCAAACCAAATGTTTAAGCTTTGTTCGGACTATTTAGTAGATGGTTTATTTGAAGTTTGCACAAAATCGGTCGAGCGGTTCTTCATTTATCACATTTTTTGTAATAAATCAATTCAATAAATGGCAGATCATAGGGTCATCGGAGGGTAGGGTAGGGTTGGGTAGGGTGGGGTAGGGTAGCACCATAGGGTAGAGTAGCACCACGCGAACGAAGTCGCGCCGGGCAGCTAGTATTAGTATACATATCATATGCAAATGTCAGTACAGGTCGGTTAACGAAAGCTGGCACGTTCACAGTACTCATAAATTTGCAATCAGTCAAGTCTAATGGACGAATGCAAAAATAGACCACTCTATATTTATGAGCAGTAGCAAAAGCAAAACAATAACTGTCTCCTTCATACTCATAAGCTTGACTTTGCGCGAGAGAGACGGTGTAAATGTGTTGAAACGTGCCAGCTTTAGTTAACCGACCTGTACCTACGGAATCTTAGTTCAGAATTTTCTCACGTTTTGAACGTTTTCGAATAGTGACTTGACAATAACAGATACCTACTTAATAGTACAGAATTGTTATTATAAAATTATAAAAGTTATGGATTGTATGTCTTTGATCCCATGGAGTGTCGGCAGGTCGCTGGTGTGGGATGCCACATGTGTCGATACACTGAAAAAAGGTTCTACAAAACTACATTATGTATGTTGACGTTTTGTTGTCGGGAAAATAACTTTAGTTACATTTAATCGTATATATCTTAGATTTAATCAAATAATTTAGTAATGAACCAAAACTAGTTTTGTTACAAAAGTTATGGATTGTATGTCTTTGATCCCATGGAGTGTCGGCAGGTCGCTGGTGTGGGATGCCACATGTGTCGATACACTGAAAAAAGGTTCTACAAAACTACATTATGTATGTTGACGTTTTGTTGTCGGGAAAATAACTTTAATCGTATATCTCTTAGATTTAATCAAATAATTTAGTAATGAACCAAAACTAGTTTTGTTACTGGTAACTGGTAGTAAAATTTTGTTTTTGTACACTCGCGCCATCTCACTTACCGGCAACTTGTAAAGCTGCAGGGGCAGCTGCGGCCAGTGCGGAAAATTCAAAATTGAAAAAATACGCATTGATTGGACCCAATTATATTTTTATGCCTTTTGGGGACTAGACCATGGGACCGTGGGGATCAGAAGCTCCCCGTTTTGCTCGCATTTTGTCATCAAAATTTATCGAGACCGACGGAGACCAGCGGGCGGGGATCTTTTTCCGCCAACGCGTCAACTTGGATATCCATAGAGGAAACGCTGGCAGCCTTCTGGGAACCTTGCCGTTAATCGGAAGCAGCGGCAGACTTGAGGAATTTTTTTATATATGTATTTTGTACATATTTTTTGTAAATAAAGATTATCTATCACTTTACTCAAAGTTCTAATTTATTTATAACTTTACCTTAAATCTACTAAATTGTGTAAATAATCTCTACATATCAGCAACGAAATCACATAAGTGTCTGTTTATAGGGAAACTTTCCCCTCATCTCTTTGAAAGTGAAGTCATCATTGAGAAAAAATCGGCCTATGATCTGTTCGAGCCGCCGCGCCGGATGCTTTTGACAGTCGGGCCACATCGCGACCTGAACGATTTACATATTACGTGACACTTTTACGAAGCTCGCCATTGACTCCAGTCTGATAGACTGAGACATTGAAGACGATATTGTTTTTCCGAATGTAGCCCTCTGTTCCGGGCCCTTCAAGGGTGATATGTTTTTTTCATTGTGCCTACTGAAAATTCTATGAGCGCTCTTGAATAGCGATCTTTATTCTCGTGGAACGCTCGGTTATAGCATCCACGTTTTATGAAATAAATTACGTTACGTTACACAAAGATTATTGATTAAATTATGTGAAAACATGTTTTGCTACACGCCGACGCCAACGGTGAGATTAAATTATTAAACATAAAACGGCTGGAAGACTTTGATACGTACTACGTGATTTACACCCTTGAAGCACGTTACATGCTTATGTCATTACAAACAACATTATTTAGATTACGAAATTCAGTTGGAACCTTTGATGTTTCAGCCGTAGTTTCTATCCGTACAAGTCGTTATAATTATTTTATTTATTTCCGGCATCTACTTTTGCACAATCTACCTGAAATTGTCTTATCAGAGATATACTACAAGGTATATTGCGGAATTAAACAAAACAATGAATAGGTATTGTAAAGCAGAATCTTATTAAACTTACAAAGAAAATCCAACCGAAGCTTTTGTAGTACGAGCAACTAAACTAAAACTCGAATGTATTTCAACTGAATTTGCTTAAAACTTGTAAATATTAAGTGAATATTGTAGCCAATTAGGCAAGCGGCCGTATTGCATCCGAGAAAACTTTCTGCACTGTCGTGCTTGTTCTGCGAATAGAACGGAGAGCTTATTGGCTTTTGATTTGCTTGCACGAGAGGAACTTTAAATAAATACGGACGACAGTAACTAAAAATAACATACACACAGGGTACACAATAATTTATTTTTTAAATAAATCTTGTAACAATATATATTCCATATTCAAATGGTTACTCAAATTCTATGCAATATATCAATCGGAATAGGTACGTATACGGTATTCAGTATTTTTTGTATATTTTTTAAAAACTATCTGAATAAAACGATGGCACAGTACGCAACCAATTTAGAACGTGACATTGTACCGATACGTGGACAGATGAGTCGTCCATTTGTTGTCAGGGCTATGTACCGAACACATCGGCTCCGTTTAATTGAGCTATTTGTGTTAGTCCGCCATGACAACGCCACAATGTAACTTTATACGGAACCAATGTTTATTTTTCATATACGTGTTTGCTTTTGATACCTACCCTATTGCGCCGCCTGAAAACGTATTACAGAAAATACATTAATATTTTTGCCATAATTTGTGTGTTTTTAAATGAAAATTTAATTTTAGGGTCGGCAACGCGCGCGTGATACCCCTGGTGTTGCAAGCGTCCATAGGCTACGGTAACTGCTTACCATCAGGCGGGCCGTATGCTTGTTTGCCACCTTAGTGGTATTAAAAAAAACAGAAATACTTATTTAGTTAAGTTGTCTATCAACAGTTCAACACTAGGTATCCATGATGTAAATAAAAAATATATTTATAAAATATATAAGTAGTGTTTTGTAGACTCACATTTACACAGCATCTTTATTTTTAGATTTATAGGTGTCAACTTCAGCTGCTAGCCCTAATTGATTGAATTTTGTGAAATCTTTTGTTTCTTGAAGGAACAATATTTAAAATATAGAATTGTTGATATACAATAGTTTATACAGTTTGTTGTGCTATTTTTATGGAATTTAACTTATCTTTTATTTACAAAAAATTATGTACAAATTACAATCCATAAATAGAAAATTTCCTCAATTTTATGTTATAACACCTCAAAGTCCAAATAAAAATAATGCGTCTACCATATGTAGAAAAATGGTTAGATATTTTTTTACAATATTATTGAAAAAGAAAATTCATATCTTGACAAATTTCAACGATATCTTATTTATTTTTAGCACGCGTCGATGGAATAAAATATATTCTAACACAATAACATTTCTAGCAGGAGTTCCATCAGTATTCAGGTAGAAAAAGTGAGAACAAAAAAGCGTTACTTGTTTTGTGGTGTTTGCTATAGAGCTCCCTCGGGCGCCACATAATTCGGGAGCTTAACAAACGAGCGGGATAACACATGGGTTACAACAAAATAGCTTTATATTTCTATTACTAACTACAATGGTAAGCTTTCTACCAAAAGAGGACTGCATTCATTTTCAAAAAAATAAAAAACACCTACTTTACACTGGAGTGAAGAATTTCCCTGGTTATTATTATTATGTATTGTATATATATAAGATATATATCAGTTATCTGGTTTCCATAGTACAAGCTCTGCTTAGTTTGGATTCAGATAGCTGTAAGTGAAGAATATTATTATAACTAATATCATTTTTCTGTTTAGTTTTTGAAGTACTCGGCATCGAAAGGATTTTTTCCTCGATGGTACTCAGTATAGCAATTCAACAACTAACAGAGAAGGAAGACATTTTGGTTCCTTACAGTCTGCTGTCAGAAACTTCTCGTTCATTTAGTCGGAGTTTCGATAGTTTTCCGCCTGATTTCGAATTGTTGCAAATTTAACACTGAGTCAAAGCGCGCTCTTCTGATCGCAAAGGCACTAAATTAGATGCCAATTCAGAAACAGCCCGATGAACTACTAATTATTTAGAGTACTACCGAAAATCTTGAATTTGCAATCTTAAAAAGAAGCCACGGATGTTTATATAAAATGCAGTAGATTAGATACTAAAGTGAAATAAATTCAAATCTATAATGATATAAAAAAGCGAAAGAGTGTTATTGTTTGTTTAAGCTAATATATTTCACTGAATAAGCATTATTTACTACTACTTCGGTCAAAGTATTTTCACAATTGAACCATATTTTAATCAATAGCGAAAGTCAAACATGAGGTGAGTAGGAGAGATACATAAATATGTATAATCATTCCTAGCGTCGAATCGGTGAAAAAAATAATTGTTCTTTGTGCTCGACTCGACAAACCACTAAACTGAGTAATTATTATGATTTCAAAGTTGAATTTCCAATGCTAACCTGAGACCAAATAATAACTTTGACCTTGCAATCAACAGTTCTTTAACCCGGTTACTACACTGCGCTCCAAGATAATAGTAACGACCAATATCTTATGAGCAATATAACTGACGATATGTGTTTATGTAGCCAACAAGTAGGTATACCGCCCGCCTGATGGTAAGCAGTTACCGTAACCTATGGACGCTTGTGACACCAGGAGTATGACTCGCGTTGTTGACCCTGTAAACATATCTTCACTCACACCCGTTTTGATGAACCCCATGCTACTCGGAAAACTCGTACTCTCTTCGGAAAACCACGGTTGGACACTCATTCCTCAGCCTGAGTGTCCGCGATAAGAAGCTCATTTGAAACCGCACAGTAAGAGACCGTTTTATTTCCAATGTGATAGGATGGACTCCCCGTCAATGGCGAGAGTTCAGGTGATAGAAGGCAGCCGTAGGCATCAGGTCAAACAATATTTGTTATACAAACAGTTTGAACACACCTAAGGAGGCCCCCTCATAAGTCCTCTCCTCAGAATGAATGAATGAATGAATGTTTATTTGACAGAACATAGGTACATTAGATGTTATCAGATACAAGATTCACTACGTTCTATATTCAACCTTTCGGTCGTGCAAATTTTAGAATGTTTTTGAATAAATTTCAGACTACGGGCTCTAAGCCGCTTGTGTCGATATATCGTTAAAACTGCCACTCAAACACCAAAGCGTTGCAAGATTAATGTGTACCTGGAATATTTTCACAAGACCAGCAACGTCAGCGGGCCAGAATATTGCCAATAATATTAAAAATTAACTGACGTTTTTAACTATTACGTACTAACTACGTCAGTAACTGTACCCTACATTTAAATCTCTACCGGGGCTTTCCACAGTCTTTGTAGCTGGCATTTCTTAGAAAATGCTTGATACTGCAATAACATTTAAATCATACAATAAGACATCGAGGTAGTCAACTCATCATTCTGAGTAGGTACACGCTATAAACTGGCCGCAAAAAATTGTTCCGCCTTTGAAAATATAAACATGTACAAAAATACCAGCAATTAAACAATAGCTAGTAGGTAATTTTGCTCCATGTAATAATTTAGTATCAAATGCGAGAGGCTATCGCAATGGCAAGGGTAGGCGACAGTTAGGTTTAGGATGGGCTTTTGGTCGGTGGCTGAAGTATTTAGGGGATGTATGGCATATTCTCAAAAAAATGTATATTAAAATAATTTATGGAATACTAGAAATACTTACTATATATTTTCACAGTTCGATTTCAATATCCAAAAATACATAATAAAATGATTGAGTCATCGTAGTGCGAATGCGGTATCAAATAAAATAGAAAGGAGTAAATGAGACCGTGACATATACGTATTTGATTAGCGGTCGACGTAGACTTTGTTTAAATTAAAAAAATAGTAAAACTTACCTATTAGTAGGTAACTATTAGAAAGCAATTTAATAGTTACTAAATACAAAAACTTTACAGATAGTTTTATTATTTATACATGTGTAGATACCTGATGAGATCTTGGGATCCATACATTTTGGTTGAGTAGACACCTATATTACTTTTATTTGGGACATTTATTTCACTTTTTTTTTACTTTCAGAGTTGATCCGTTTGCATTGGTTTGGTATTTGGTTGAGATGAGTACTTATAACTTGGAAAATGTAGTTAGTCAAATACATTTTTCCTGTAATTTGTAACCGTTAATGAAATGAGATTTCAATGTCGGGATAGTTCAAGCCATCCTTCCCCTACGGCGGGACAGGTGTCTCACTCTCTGCCACAATAAATAGCTATTTACCAGAGAGTGCGGCCTGACTGCGGTGGCGCTCCGCCGTCGGAAGGTGTTCTCAATTTGTCGCCCGGAATGAGATTGTCGCCGCTTTCAGTATTAGGTAAGTGGCTTTTACATTTCACTTTACACAAGACGACTTTGATTTAGGTCCTACTGCCTGATAAATATCGACACGTGAGTGGACTCTACTGAAATGATCTGTGTTTTAACGATAGTAAAAAATCAATCGTGATCTATCCTGCTTTGCGGTCATTACAATTAAATATTGTGTAGGTATTCACGTTTTAATCAATATAATCTCACTTGTTAACAATCGCTTTTTTTTCTTGATTAAAGACTTTAATAAAAAAGAAAAAGATTAGCAAAAAGCATACGACGAATAAGCGTACGACTCTGACCTTTGAGGTGCCATAAATAAGTGTGAATTTGTATTTCGAATAAAATAATATACTTAGTAAAAAAACCGGCAGACTTGTAAGTAGGTATGTAAATAGTTCGTTTATCACGAGAATCGAGTCTCGAGGATTTTCCCTCTTTTCTGATTATGTTATTTTTTTGTGAAACAACTACAAATTTACCGTTTTTGGATTTCTTTCTTTACTTGTGCTACATAACCTTGCTAATGAGAATTAGATTTTGATACCCTTGCTATCATCAAAATATGCGACATAAACAGCCGTATCTTTATTTTGCGTTGACCAAGGATTTGCGGACCTTAGTATTTGATATTATTTTCAGCTTGATACCTCCACGCGTTCCTGATAAAAAGGGTCTTGATAGACGGACAGACATATTTAAGGGTTTCGATTTTTTCTCTTGAGGTACGGAACCCTAAAAATCAGTACCTATTCCAATAGAGTTGCTTTGTACAAGCCGTTATATAACTTGCAATGTATGTATGTATGTAACTATGTTTGTTCGGGTGGATCATGCAAGTCGAAATTCACCCACTTCCTGTGGTCGGATTGACTTGATATTTGGTATGTATATTGGAAAACAATGTAAGTACAGTCACCAAAAAATGCTTGTAATAAAATTGAAATTTTTAACAAAAACTTATTGTATTCTAAATTCAAAACATTGTAAACCCAAACGTGTTATTATATTTTTTTACAGTTGCCAAAAATTCACAATGAGGTCCTGGACGGAATGTTTCCGATGACAGTTCCGTTAACCACACATCCCAAAAGGTCAGACGTTTGTGCTAGCCTACGTTTCCATAACCCTTAGCACGTCATTTTAACCATTATTTGAACATGCAGTCATTTATCTTTCAGTCATATTATACAAATAATAGTACATTATGATACACATGTATGCAAAGTTGGTCATTACACACGAGGCGCTTAATAAAATAAGACTTAATACTTAAGATACTAAAATAGTGTAATATTATTGTCTACATTCCGTAAGTGTATCAGAGATTGTACTGGATTTGTTGTCATATCTACATCGTTTCATTCACTCTATGCATTCATGTATTTGTATATTGTATATTATTATTGTATTTCAATATACCTATTTCAGAATGGTGCCCAGCATTAAATTGACGCCAGACTGTGAAAGGATGGCCGAATATATTATTCTCAGGTGCGATGTGTTACTGCAGTTCACACCTTTTCCTACTAAATAGTACATAGAGCAATTTAATCTAATTAAAAAAAAATACAAAATTTGTATTACTGAAATTTAAATTTAATTTGTATTACTGAAATTTAAATTTAATTTGTATTACTGAAATTTAAATTTAATTTGTACAAATCATGTAAAAATAATAACATGTAATTTGCTTCAATAATCGAAACAAACATAATCATTTTAATAATCACAAGGAATTATAATTGCACATAAAATTCCACAAATTAATTCCAACAAATATGAAGACATAAAAGACATTAAAAATAATGTTCATGAGTAAATATCGGATGACGTCTCACATTGGACATAAATATTCTTTATTAATCATACATAACAACTTAACAGAAACCGGTTCCTAGGAAGATCTACCGGCATAATGATGTTCTGAACATCAGTTATTCGATGGACTGCGAGTTTGTGAGGTTCCCATACTCAATCCAATAATTTAATAAGCATTAAAATGAAGTGTTTGACATTGGTATTATGTACGTCGTATTTTATTATTTCAACAGTACTCAGTGCACCACAATATGAAAATTTAAGAGGTATGTTTAGTGGAATCTTTTGATGTTTTGTAGAGGTTCAAGTGCGAAAACTAATTAGCAAATCTTAATACGAGGGATTCGATCATCATTGTGTAAACAATTATTTCGTGCGAACGTATTTTACAAGGTTTTATTTAACTTGCAATATACCTATATGTAACTATGTTTGGTCGGGTGGAATCTTGTAAGTCAAATTTCACCCACTTCCATTGGTCGGATTGACTTGGTATTTTTTATACATTAGTATATTGGATGGCAATGCAAGTACAGTCAACAAAAAATTACAGTCACGAAAAAAAGCTTGTATTAAAAATAAATGTTTTAACAAAAACTTTCAAAGAACACGTTTAACTTTTAGGTTAAGGAAACAAAAGTTTCGTAAGGAAGCGCTATTAAAGTTAAGCAAATTTTACTTTCCTAATTATAATTAAGTTTTGTGATGAAAAAGCAATGTTTTTGGTGATGAGACTTGATGCGATGCATGGTTCAATAAATCAATAGGGTAGGTGATATTTCTTATTTACTTTAATATAACCACAGATCTATCCATATCTGTGGATATAACCCTATCTTCTTGTATATAGAATGTAAGAGGCGGAAAATATTGAGTATACCGATATTTTTTCAATACAAAATCGGAAAATATCCGCTATTATAAAGATATTGTTTTTTGGTATAGCGTCCTTTACACTCTGTATACTCGTATGTTTATACCATTGTTTTAATTAAACTGATATTTAAATTTAACTTTAAACTTTTGTTTTTCTTCAGATAAGAAGTTACTGTGGATGACGCTACAAGAGCCTTTACATGATTTACCAGAAACTAAACGACCACGACGCCAGGATTGGAATTCTTTAATACAATTTAGTAAAGATGATTTAATATCGCAGGAAACAGTGAATCATCTGATTATAGATTATCACAGCAATCGTACTTCAAAAAGCAACCACCTTCGTCTTTTGAAAGCGAACCAACTAATGATAAAAAACCGCCACACTATGATAATAGACATACATCTTATTTTGATTCCTATGACAGGCCTCCACCTACCCATGATAGAGGTCCGCCTCACTACGACAGAGGTCCTCCACTTCCACATCATGACAGAGGTCCTCCACCTCCTCCATATCATGACAGAGGTCCTCCTCCACACGATAGAGGTCCTCCTCCTCACGACAGAGGTCCTCCTCCACACGATAGAGGTCCTCCTCCGCACGACCGAGGCCCTCCCCATCACGACAACGATCGACCTCATTACAGTAATAGCTATCCAGCGCCTCATAACGACGACAGACAAACCCGTCAATCATCACAGTTTGACCACCATAAAAGACCTCCGGATGGAAGACGGCCACCACCACCACCTCCTTATGATGATAGACCACCACCTCCTCCCTATGATGATAGACCACCTCATCGTGGCAGCAGACCACCTCCCTATGATGATAGGCCACCACATCATAGCGGCAGACCGCCTCCCTATGATGATAGACCACCTTATCACGGCGACAGACCACCTCCACCTCCACCTAGATACGACGACGGGCATAATAGACGCCCACCACCCCCTCCTCCTCCAGATAGAGGTCCACCACGCTTTAATGACAGATCATCAGACTATAATAGACCTTATGACAATGGACCACCAGACCGAGAAAGAAGACCTCCTCCTCGAAATGATCATTATGATAGAAACAGCCAGTCACGATATGAAGATTATAATCGACCTCCATCAAGGGATCATGATTCATTTTATGCAAATAACCAATCTAATAGACCGTCAGATGAAGGCAATTATAATACTCCATATGCACGTTATGAAAATGAGACAACAAAATCAACAGAGTTTCTTACTCAGTCACCAAGAAATATAAATAATCAACAAAATAATAAGGCAATATTTCGTTTTCAAGATACTACTGAAAATCAAAATGCAGAATATCTGATTGATCATAGATTTGCATCAGATGAAGATGAAGCTTCTACACAGAGCTCAGTGACAACATCTCATTATTCAAAACAAACGCCTCGCCCATTATCTTCACTGTTCCAAGTGGTTCCAGTTACTCCAGAGAGCTAACTGATTTTTGTATTGGTATTTTGTACTTACAACCATTAACATCAACGAATATTTCTTATGAAGATTGACCAAAATATACCTACACATTTGCAATAAATATGTGTCAAAAACTAATCACATGGTTTTTATGTAGAAATTTATTAATCTATCTATTCTATAATTTCATAAAATCTTATATTTATTTATGAATCTATAATAATAATAAATATCCTGGGACATTCCTCACACACGGTCATCTGATCACAAACTAAGCAGAGCTCGTACTATGGAAACCAGAGAGCTCTGATATAGGACATATACTACTTTTTGTTTATAAATACATACTTAATATACATAATTACACCCCGACTCAGGACATACAGACATGTTCATGCAAACAAATGCATGTCCTGTGTGGGAATCAAGCCCACGACCTGCATACATATAATACACATAAATATCAATAGTCTCTTTTGTTCGAATCTTTGGTGAGCTATTGTGCATAAGGCGGGAAACTTTTCTAACATAGAAAAAAAAGGTACGTAGAAGCATGCCAGGTAATAGCTCCGATATTACTCTATGACAAATATCTAGTATAGATATTTTCATAGAAGTTAAACTTTTACGATAATCAACGGATTTTACCTAATAAGTTTTACAAGGAAAAGATATTATGTGGATTAGTTTAATTCAAAAATACAGGATAATTTATTTCATAAAATAATATTACAAATTTTTGTTTTTAGAAAAGCGTTCGCCACAAGGTCCTTGGTTAGAAACGCATCCTCATCGTCGTTCCACTGATATAAGAGGGCCACCAGCGAATAGAGGACCACCAGCGAATAGAGGACCCCCAGTTAATAGAGGGCCCCCAAATCGCAGAGGTCCACCTGAAAACAGAGGACCACCAGCAAACAGAGGACCACCAGAAAATAGAGGACCACCTGAAAACAGAGGACCACCAGCAAACAGAGGACCACCAGGAAACAGAGGACCACCAGAAAACACGGTACCACCAAGGAGGGATAATACAGGACCGAACTCCAGACAGCCAGATGATGTCGATGAGAAATTTGATGATTCTAGGCCAGCATTCGATAACCAAACTCCATTAGAAGTGAATCAACCAGGGAACCAAAATAATCATCAAGAAACTGAAAGTAACAACAATCCAAAAAATAATAATACGACTGTTGAAAAAATACAAAATCAACCAGTGAATATTGATGAGCAAACAAATAATGATAATGATGCATCACCTATCACGAATACTAACAATGAACAATTAAGTACTAATTCAAAAGATACCAAAGTGATTGCTACTTCAGGAAATAATATTTATAATGCTAATACCATAAATAAATATTCACCAATATTTCAAGTTATGGCTGTAACGCCTGAACCATAAAATGATTCTTGATCATAATATAATACTTACAGCCGTTTTAAAACTAGACATTGTATTATGTCGATTTTAATAAGACTGCTAGCACCACATTCTGTTGCAATGTTTCTTTATTTTCACTACAAAATCCGATGCTGATAATGGCCAAATTATTTATTATAATTTAAAAATAATATATCTTTAAATGTACTAAAAAGAAGAATAAATATGAAACATCAAACTCAATGTTTTATCTCCTCATTCATTAATTATGTTGATTCTGGACTGCTTTGGGTATTTTTTTCATTATTATATCGCCCATCGATATTTCAAAATGTTATTGAAATATATCCAAACTTTTCATAAATACGACTGCTGTACTGTTCAGTGCTTTGTGTTTTGTGCTTTGTTCAGTGAAGAACAACATTCGGTTCAAATCACCTAACTTACTTTGAAATCGGCAAATAAGCATACGGCGTACCTGGTGGTAAACGGTTACCGTACCAGTGAAGGAAAACATTGCGACAATATATGCATAGGAAAATTAATTAATTTATCATTGAAAGACTTCCCTAGGATTGAAGAGTTAATAATGTTTATTATTATTCTATATTTATAATAATACATAAAATTAGAATTAACTAAATTAAAACATATTCCAATAAAGTTTACACTTATAACTTTGTTCATTTATTTACAACATTTATTTCAGTCATTGTCACCAATATTTAAAACTATTCCAACTTTCTAATCAACAGCAATAGTGGATGCTGAAATTAATATACCGCTGTGAAAGATGGACAGACAGACGGACGGGGTGGCACCATAATGCTGCTTTTCCACCAGATATGTGCTATGCAGCTAAGCTGTGAAACTATGTGACCGTTTCCACTGATACTAAGCTATGTAGTGGTGCGAGTAAGATGTGCTATGAAGATGCACCGCCGCGCCGCCACAAAGTAGCTGCGCGAGGAAGATGCGCAGCTCGAGCTTTGCGATGCACCACTCGCGACCATCTATAACACGCATCCATAGCATGGTACAGCCCATAGCACGCATCCATAGCACACATCCTTCCATATAAAAACATATCTTAGTTGAATCCGTTTCCACCAGTGCTAAGCTATGTGCACCAATGAATGTGATTGGTGGATATCAAACGCATCCATAGCAACGTAGCATCACATCTCTGGTGGAAAAGCAGCCTAAGGGTTCCTTTTTTACCTTTTGGTTTCAGAACCCTAAAAAGACATGCCAAGTAAGCGTCGACCTCTTGCAATATGGGTTCCAAACAATAATAAAAAAACTACATTATTTTGTGGGTCTGTAACTCAACTGTGTAATCAACTTTTATTATGGGACAAACTTCAAAATCGCAAATAAAAATAACAACTTTTCCTAGATTTTTGCGGAGGAGACATGTACGTTTTATATGAAAAACTGTTTTTTTTTTTGCGATTTCTAAGTTGTTCCCATAGTAGAAGTTGATCGTATATACGTATGAGTACTTTACTTGGTTTCATTTACTGTCGTATTTTCGTATCCACCCCGTATGAATATACAAAATCAACCAGTTATAATCTAATTTGTAGAGTACACACAAAATAGTCATAATATATATTTCTTTATTACCTAGTACTCAACTTTTTTATCATAAAATCCGTCTATTAATTCGCATAAGGTTTAAACTGGCTTATTTTTGGCCAAAACAGATTTAAAGTTAAATAATTGTCAAAATCCAGACCAATTTTTTTAAACGTTATTTTTAGCATAAAATAACTGTTACACTTATTTTTAGGGTTCCGTAGCCAAATGGCAAAAAACGGAACCCTTATAGATTCGTCATGTCTGTCTGTCTGTCTGTCTGTCTGTCTGTCTGTCCGTGTATGTCACAGCCATTTATTTCAGAAACTATAAGAACTATATGAAACTTGGTAAGTAGATGTATTCTATGAACCGCATTAAGATTTTCACACAAAAATAGAAAAAAAACAATAAATTTTTGGGGTTCCCCAATTTTTTTCATCAAACCCATAAGTGTGGGGTGTCTATGGATAGGTCTTCAAAAATGATATTGAGGTTTCTAATATAATTTTTTTCTAAACTGAATAGTTTGCGCGAGAGACACTTCCAAAGTGGTAAAATTTGTGTCCCCCCCCCTGTAACTTCTAAAATAAGAGAATGATAAATCTATAAAAAATATATGATGTACATTACGGTGCAAACTTCCACTGAAAATTGGTTTGAACGAGATCTAGTAAGTAGTTTTTTTTTAATAGGTCATAAATTGAAATTAATATCAAATACTCAGGTCTATACTACCATTTACTTATATACCTACAGGTTTGTACGGAACCCTCGGTGCGCGAGTCTGACTCGCACTTGGCCGGTTTATTTATAAATGTATATTTATATATAATTTTAAAAGTGGTGTCTAAAATGAAACAAATATGTATTTAAATACGTTTTTTAATTACCTTATCTTGTTGTGTGTAGAACATACTGCAAAACTAAGCTCTAAAGATAGATATTTGATCTCATATTTTATTCGATTACAATCATAATATAATGTTTCAAAAGTGAAAATACAATAACATTAAAACTACAATTTAGACAATTTTTATCATTTAAATATAGGATCCAATGATATATGAGTATGAGTGTTGTAAAGACCTGTGTTAAGAAGGGCGATCAAAAGGTAGGCTTGCATCTTCCATCTGGAGTACGCATGTACCCCGTGGAGCATGCGCCACTGAAGTTCTCTCTGCCGTCTTTACCTTCAGTCGCGTTGCTTTTTGAAACGTTTCCAACAGTAGTGGTCGGGATTTGCGTTGTTGTTACGGAAGCTTTTGTCGTTATTTCTTCTGGTTTTGTCGTAAAGGAACTGCCTTCAGTATCATCTCTGAACACAATTACGTCATCTTGCTGTTTATTGCTATTCTTTTTCAAACTAAATAATGATCCAATGTCTTGTGCCGTCGTTTCTACTCTGGCTACGGTCTTTCCGAAAACATCTTTCAATGTTCCACTATACGTTGAAGGCAGCGTCAAAATGATAAAACAAAGAGCTAAACAAAATATCTTCATTTTAACAGCAAGTAACAATACGCGATCGGTTGTCAGGTCTTGATAAATAATTTCTCTCAACTGAATTTATTTGAAGTGGCTCTGCTATATGATAGCTTTTGACCTCTTAATCTAACAGCGAAAACGAGTATGTTCAATTCCACGTATACGTAGATAAAAACAGATAGGTATTTTATCAAGGCAATTCAACATGGCAGTGTTCATCATTAAATCACAGTTTATTAATATCTTGACACTTGATCAGCAGTTTTTATTAACTTAGAGACTTTTACAGAAGACCCGACCTGAAAAAAATAATATTAAGCTTTCAAAACTAATAAAACTTATCCTCAAATATTATAAAATAAATATTTATAGGTAAGGGTAATATTATACCATATGCAAATCTAGGTGTATAGTAGCTTAGCTAGCTTAGTTTAGAGTATAATGTAGCTTCCTATACCTAAGTGAAAGAATTTTTCGAATCTGACTGGTAGTTCCAGAGATTAGCGCGATTAAACAAACAAACAAAAAATCTCTTCAGCTTTATTATATTAGTATAGTAATAGATAAAAGAGTTTTTTTTTTATTTGTATAACCAAACGGAATAAACTAAATACGATACCTTTACATTCTTTGTCGGCAGTTGCCCAATGCATCACGTCTTTGCCCCAGGGGACATTCCAGTTCTGGTACTCTTATTACTTGACTACTTTTAACGGTGACAGAAGAGACTGTTGAAGTAGCCATTCGAAGTTTTTCATGAAAATTAAACACTACACGAGTTTGGAAAGTCAAACACATATTCAACATCATCACTGTCATTAATAACACAATTTTCGCGTCCATTTTAATGTAATGCAAGGAGCACACTACGCCGCGCAATAAGTTGGTATATTAGATCACCATGGCTGTCTGCATACTCCGTTGATATCCTTAACCGTACTTCCTTTACATTTTTCAGTATTGAGTGGTACATTAATCATACTAGGTTTTCCCTCGTCTTCGCCGTGAGTATATTTTATGTTATTAACATGTTTTTTGGGAGAGATCGAATTTTCAAAGTCCTTCACTGGATTTCCAAATATATCTAGTATATCCTGTGCTGAGAAGGGTGCAGCAGCGGAACAAAATAATAAATGAACAAAAGTACTGAGCACGAGTATCTGAGTCGTCACAGACGTCATTTTACGTTGCTAGAGAATATTGCTATCCACAATGTTTATCAACCAATAACCAGTCATTCGACACAATTACGATAAAACGAGTACACCAACACTGTACAAAATATTTATCAGTACTAAATACTCTATGTCCATACAAGATAAATTCTTATTTATTTCAAGAGTCAATAAAGAAAAACAGTCGTTATTCAGTTGCGTCAATTAAAATGATCTAATTAGAAATAAAATTTATATATTTGAGAGAGGCGTATGAAAATATAATTATTTGTACCTATAGGTAAGATACATTTTATTATACCATTTTACTAAGTACTGTACCGGAGAAATTGATTCTGTAACAGATTAAAGTACAACAAAAATAAAGTATATTTAAATAGTTTAGAAAACCGAAAAGAAATTCTAGGTCTCGATGCAAAACTTCCAAATTGTATACTGCTTATAACGCAACTACCGTGAATACTTTATTTAGAACTTCAGACTTATTGGTCAATAAAATAATTTAACGAATTGACAGATTCACTTGAACTTATTGTGCCAATTGACTACTATCATTTCTTTTATTATTGTCCATACACAAAATAATCCTCTACACATATACTTTCATTGGTTTATTTATTCTGGGATATATTTATACGCCTTGAATTTGTTCAAGATCATACTATGATGACCATAATATATGCTTTGATTTTCCCCGGCAATTACCAGCAAAGACGGTAATCTAATGGCAATTAAATAACAAATATTTAGTTCCTAATGTTTTCAAAATATTTATTTATTTACTTATGATCATTTAAACATAATACATATTGACTTATTAATGACTATGGGTAGGATCGCGTTGATAATGTATCCATCTTTGAGTATTTGGAAATACTCAAAGGTATCCATAGTAAATCAACGCAGAATAGATGGAAAGTCCCTTTAAAACATTGAGTGCCTTTTTATTTATATTTTGTATTCTACGAATAGGCAAAAAATACCATTGTTTTGACTCACTCGTCGCACGTGCTGTTACCGATTAACTAATACATAAATTACAATAAATAAAATAATAAATAACATCGTTTATTTCCTAGTAGAATGATTTGCTGTTACCGATGTACGTAAGTTCTTTTTAGGGATCCGTACCATAGTTATGCGTACCTAATGGGTATCAACAATACTTACCTTTTTACTAAGCCTAGCCATCCGTCTGTCTGTCGATTTGTCTGTACGTCTGTCTATATACTTACCTGTCCAAATGTTCGTGTGTACGTCTGTCTGTCACAGGGATATCTGTTGAACCGTATGTATAACCATGTCACTAATGGCCTCTATGAACAAAGTCATGGAACAAATGGCCGTCGGTGTTTTTATATTACGGAAAAGATATGGATCATTTAGCTATCTAATGTACCTAATTGGTGTCAATCAAAAAGGTCATATATATTCATTATACGTAAGATTTTTGCTGCCACTATAAATTCTGTACTGAACTAGTGAAGAGAGGTAGAGCGTAGCGTTTATTCGCTCAAAGAGCAGCTCGACTGGGGAAGTACCTCCACCTTACAGAATACCGCAGCCAAATAACTTTATGTTGTGTAAAGTTGTGTTCCTGCGCCTGACAAGGTCGCCAGAGCTCAAAGGGGAGGGGGAAAGGTTGGTAACGCGTTAGCGATGCTTCGTGTGTTGCAAGCGTCCATATGGCTACGGTAACCGCTTACCATCAGGCGAGCCGTATGCTTGTTTAACGACTTGGTCGGTAAAAAAAAAAGATCAAAGAAACAATTGAAATAATTAATGTCTAGTACTTCTACAATCTGATGCCGAAGAACTAGGTTAATATAAATTATTCTTGGTTGATATTCCGAATGATAAAGAGCTCTTAAAGTTCATCATAATGAAATTCTCGTTAGTGGAGCCCGCAATACAATTTCGCTTCACCGATTTCATTCGTGCCGGCTCGCGAGGAAGATTTTTGTAAAAAAAACTGACCTATTGAAATTTTCCATTTACATTGTTTATGTTTTTGTTTATAATATTTTCCGCTTTTAAATATGGAAATCTCCAAAGTCAATCCATCCGTCCATAAGTCTGATATAGCAGACAGAGGTCTGCTATATCAGACTTCTTATTCCTAAGCCAAGTAAGATAACTGCATAAGGGGCGATATAAGTGGTAGAGACAGATGCCGTTATAAAAATCGTGGTTGTGAATCATACGATGAGTTTCTGCTTTCGGCGAAAGAAAACTTTGTGTGAAAACTGCGGTAGTAGGGTACTTTGTCACGAACGTTAATTTTAGCTCATGCCATGAGAGAGGAGAGGTAGAAGATATAGGTACAATTTATTATGGAACATACCACACTAGGTTTTCACAGATTCTTAAATTTATTATGAAAAAACCCAATAAAAATGACAAAACTGGATTACGTTGTATAATGTGGCTGTATAATGTCCCAATTTTTTTGGATTTTCTGTATTTTTTTTTTATACCACTTAGGTCGCAAACAAGCATACGGCCCGCCTGATGGTAAGCGGTTATCGTAGCCTATGGACGCTTACAACACAAGAAGCGTCACTCGTGCGTTGCCGACCCTACACGAATTTCTTCACACCCTTTTTGAAGAACCCCATACTGTACTCCATTGGGAAAACCACGGCTGGGAGCTCATTCCACAATCTGATCGTCCGCGAAAGGAAGCTCCTTTGAGACCGCACATTTCGAAACAATTCTTGTTTCAATGTGTGAGGATGGACTCCCCGTCGATGGCGAGAGTTGCGATGGTGGAAGGTAGTAGGCATCATCTTAAACAATTTTTCAGAACACTGTCCGTTGTACAAGCGGTAGAAAAGTAAGGACGCAAAGTCTCTCCTCAGACTGAAGGGTTCTAAACCGTTTGTGAGCTCGGGATCGTCGACAATTCTAGGAGTACGTTGCTGAACCGAGTCTAGAGGCCCAAGCTCGTATCCAGTTGCCCCCGCCCACAGATGACAACAGTACTCCATATGAGATCCTTCTACCATAATCAAAATTGCACAGTCAACTTACATAGACACACAATTAAGTTCGTTTTACTATTATTGAACGGAACGCTTCGTGCGCAAATCCAACTCACACTGGGTAACAACAATTTATATAGAACCTGTCTGACGTTGAATATGCTACGTTACGTTGTAAAGGAAAGACAAATAAGGAAACTCACATTCCCATTTATACTAATTTGGATAATGCAGCATGCAAGTAAATAAAATAGCATTTATTATTTCAGATTATGGGTTTAATGTAAGACAATTTTAACAAAAGAAACTCTGTGCTTATTTGTTACAATACCTAACTACATTTTGAAAATTAAATCCTGCGTAAACGAGGAAGAAGGAAGATTTGATTTACTGATACTAAGGTTAATATCATTCAACATCTAGCCTATCTAGAATTGAACAGTTTGCCTTCCATGGCTAACCACTCGTCATACTTGTGAACAGGTGCTGCTTGTGGGGGCTGGTCTGCTTAAGTTTGCTATTTATTTACTTATTAAATATTTTTTCAGTCTACTTTGTAATTTTGCCGCCGCGCCGGGGCACGCAATTGTTTTCAGTGCGATTAGAATGTAAATATTATGTAATTAATCTAAGCCTGTTTTGAAAAGAGTAATTGCTGAGTTTATTGCCGGCTCTTCTCAGCAAATGCAACCTTCCGAACCGGTATTAGAGTCAGACTTTTCATAAGTGCCTGCGAAGGTCTATTTGAATAAATGATTTTGAATTGAATTGAATTGAACCTCGGGGAGGAAAATTTTATTGTGACCTTATACTAGCATGATTTATAACAATAAATTTTGTAAAATGATCCTACAAATATTGCAACAACACTCCATAGTGCGTGCATACATTTCAAAGGGTGGTATATCGGAGAAATATCCTTTGATGCCATAGCTGATATCACTGGGTGAAAAATGCCATATAAACGGCACGTAAGCGCGGGAGGTATTTCGTGATTAAAATGCCTACCTCTTAGAACGTTATTTTATAATTACACTCTATGCGTGAACATTTATTTAAAAATTCAAGCGACACGTAACAAAATTCATACAAAATGTTTTTTTTTGTATAAATGGCGGGCTATTTTGTTCCACCGACATCGATGTAAAAAAGATGGCTATTGACAAAAGTTTATCCCACCAAAAACATTTTTATGTAAAATGTTCCCAAGACATATGGCTCGCATGTCAAAAAGTGATCACATGTAGAGCCAAGCTTATAACTCTACATGCCCTTACTCTACAAGCCCTAACTTCACAAACTCTACACGTTAGTCAAAAAAATGTATTCACTGTTCATTACTTTTTTGTTATACAATAGTTCTTGTAGTAGTGAAACGTGTGTTTTGTGCCCCCATTTAGAATAAGAGTATTTAAATCGTACTAATATTATAAGTGAAAGTGTGCGTATATATTTGTGTGGATGTATGTTACTCACGCTGCCCGTACCTAATGGCTGAATGGATTTAGATGTAGTTTGGGAACTTTTAACCCTTTTTGTAT
This sequence comes from Achlya flavicornis, assembly GCA_947623365.1. NCBI lineage: Eukaryota > Metazoa > Arthropoda > Insecta > Lepidoptera > Drepanidae > Achlya > Achlya flavicornis. Next base: position 9,915,027 of record OX392473.1, on the reverse strand, counting down.
CTCGGGAAATCATAAGATTCTTTGGGACATATGAATATAGAGAAAAGTTTTTATTTTCAAAAACATTTTTATTAACAGAATATAGTCATAAACTTAATATTAACCCTTAAATCAAATGGTTTTATTAATCGATACCACATTACACATGAGAACAAAGAAACTGATTTATGCATGACATACAATTATCTGAATCTGACATGGAAATCGCTAATGACTACGATTTATGTTTTAATTAGCCCGTGTGTTTAAAGCAACAGATACAATAATGTAATTTAAATGTAACATAACCGTTGAATTGATCTGCTATCATTACTTTTGGGTACTGCTCTTTGACATTTTATTTAAAAAAAAAGAAAAACTTATTATTAATATAGGTAGGTACCTAAAGATAAAGATTTCTTTATTTGCCTACGTATTTAAATTATTAGAAACATATTCTAAAATGCAACAATACATCAGTAGGTAAACGTATCCTAGTTTTTGCAATGTTTGCTTCGGAAATGTTTTGATTTCTTGTGCTGAAAAATAAAAAAAATGGTATTTAGATAAGCAAAGGAAAAGTAGTAGGAAGTGTTAAAGAAGTAGACTCACATTAATTGGGTAAATTTTTTTTATACAATAAATGTGGCAAACAAGCATACGGCCCAACTGACGGTAAGCGGTTACCCTTGCCTATGGACGCTTGCAACGCGTGGCCAACCCTGCAAATATCTCCTTTCTTAAAGAACCCACGACGGGGAGCTCACATTAATAGCTAAGCGCCATAATAGTAGCTCAATGTTGGCAACACATTGGAAATTCTATAGCCATTGGTATTGCAAATATTCATAGGCGGTATAGACCATACTCACTATATCAGGTGGAGCGTTTAACAGTTTGTCAACCTCTTGGTATGTCTATATTTTACACAATTTAAGTGGTTGTTATTAAAATTAAAATATGAAATGGTAAATAATACAGTATACTTACATGACTATTGTCGACTTCGTTACATTTATCATCTTCTTCAGATGACGACGATGACGAAGATGAAGATGATGAAGAGGACGATGATGAGTCATCATGTTTCCTGCTGTGACCCTGTAATGTAAATGAAAAAGCCCATGAAGTAATTAACTAGATTGATAATGCGAGCTTTTTGATAGATGAGCCACTAAACTTGGTTAGTCACTCTTATGGTGCGTCCATGCTACGCGGAGCGAGCACGAGCCGAGCCTCGAACGAACAGGATTCGTACGTTGCTCGCGATTTCAAACTTGGACGTACTTATCGAGCCTACAACGAGCGCGATGCGAATCCCTATGTTCGTGAAAAAACTGAAAATCGGGCGGAGCGCAGTCGAGCACGCTACGAATGCTCGTTCGAGGCATGCAAGCCCGTCCACGCTACGCAAATCGTGCTCGCAGTGTGCTCGTTCGTGGCTTGGCTCGTGCTCGGTTCGCTAAGCATGGAAGCACCATGATACTACTATTTATTACGTGATAGGTATTGTGGGATAGGTTACATATATCAACATTCAAAGTCAGACCCAATTCGTCAATTTAGACCCTTAGTAGAGCACTTGAAGCTCAAGTCTACCACACCGGTTCGGAGGTCAGTCTTCAACTGAGAAGAATATAGCAAACAATGAGTTGTTTGTGGATAATCTAACTATATTAGGCTATTTTTTTCTTCAAAATGTTTTAATAGTTAAAATACCTGAGTATAAACAATAAAAACTCTCTACTACAATATGCAGGTAGACTATCTATAGCCTGCTCAACTACTAAATGGAAATTATGGAACACTAATCAAAGTAGCAATAAGGCAGAAAGGTAAGTACATCATGTAAGCGTCAGCGAATAGGTATAGCTAATATGTGAAGAACAAACTACACTAAGCACGGAGCAGATTGAGTTGTAACATTTTTACTCTTCCTTAATATCTGTTAAAGTGGAAATAAAATAATATAACGCGGTAAAAGTTGGGGGAACAGTTTCATCATTATTGCTCATTAGAGCCGCAATTGAGGCTCGCTTGAAGAAACTCGCCGTAACGCGAACATTCTCCAAACAAATTGGAGTGTTTCACTGAGTTCTTCAGCTACGTAAGTAGGTGCTTTTATACCTACACAGAAAAATATCTCTGGTTATGTAAGCTTTACTTTTTTAGAGTATTGTTTATGTTAAGAGTAATTACTGCTTATCTCGTATGATGACTTGAAATATGAATGAAGCTGATTGAGCATTCAACTTAATATCATATCTTCATCCATATCGCTCAAACACATCAAATGCTAGCACCAAAGGCATATTTAGAAGTTTTAAACAAATATCTGTACTTAAGTTACTCAGAGCTAGCGGCAATCACAAAAACAACTAGAGCAAGAATTACAAAAATAAACTTCAGTATCTTTGAAGATAATGAAGTCACCACCAGTTTCTAAATGTTGGTTCAAAATAACTTTAAAACCAAAATTGTATAAATGGCTTTTTCTGTTACATCAATAAGCTAAATTACGAGATTATTAATTTTAGTTAAAACATGTAGGTCTGTACCTATTGTGAATTACTTTTAGTTTCATTATGTATGTATTTGGTATTTTTTACTTACATTGTTGCAGTCATCCTCTTCAGACGAGGATGATGATGAAGATGAAGATGATGACGAAGAAGACGAATCATCACATTTTTTCTTCTGAAATATATAATTTAAGTATAAATATTGTGTATTTTTATGAAAAGACTTAAAATTATTGTTTCAAAGTTTCCTCGCACAAAGTCTACTTTTGGAATTTAAATCTTTTTAAGGCGAAGACTATATCCAGTTTTAATTTTTTTGAGATTAATTCTAGCACCAATTGATTCAATCCTTTATATATATATATCCTTGATCAATATGTATAAAGCATATCGTAAATATTCGGGATGTGATAGCTAGAATAGGATACAATAGCATCTTATTACCATTGTTGTAATATCTTCAACACTAATAACAAAACCTTCACCCCTGAACTGATCTAAATCCTTTATCTACAAAGCGAAACATTTGTGAACCTATGACCTTGGGTTGAGGGGATATCTATCGCTTCTAATTTATTAAATTGTCCTGTCGTAGATTTAATCAATCATTATATAAATGCTTATTATTATTATAAAAAAAATTATTTACTCAAATGTGCTGTCACCAACATTTTACATTGTGATTATGATGAGTAAGTAATATCATAAATATATCATAATAGTACCTAACTCCCTACCCACTTTTGAAAACTACATTTGCAAAATTACATTAAATTGTTGTTCATATTAACATATTTGTTATCGTTGCAATTATTTATTTTCGTAAGAGGATAAGCAATTTATATTTAAAAAATATATGATAATGAATATTACTTACATCATTGCTTTCATTACAATGGCTAGATCTGAAAAAAGAATTATAAATAATTTAGAAAGAGAATAGGTAAATTTCATGAAATAATGAACTTGCTAAATCGCTATGGAGAGTATTATGATGGGAAAAAGGTTATAGATACTAATACAATAAGAGCTACAATTGTGAATAAAACCGGCCAAGTGCGATTCAGACTCGCGCACTGAGGGTTCCGTACAAACGTGTAGGTATATAAGTAAATGGTAGTATAGACCTGAGTATTTGATATTAATTTCAATTTATGACGTATTCAAAAAAAACTACTTACTAGATCTCGTTCAAACCAATTTTCGGTGGAAGTTTCCACGGTAATGTACATCATATATTTTTTATAGATTTATCATTCTCTTATTTTAGAAGTTACAGGGGGGGGACACACATTTTACCACTTTGGAAGTGTCTCTCGCGCAAACTATTCAGTTTAGAAAAAAATGATATTAGAAACCTCAATATCATTTTTGAAGACCTATCCATAGAAACCTAACAGTTATGGGTTTGATGAAAAAAAAATGTGAGTTTCAGTTCTAAGTATGGGGAACCCCCAAAATTTATTGTTTTTTTTCTATTTTTGTGTGAAAATCTTAATGCAGTTCACAGAATACGTCTACTTACCAAGTTTCAACATTATAGTTCTTATAGTTTCGGAAATAAATGGCCGTGACATACGGACGGACAGACAGACAGACAGACATGACGAATCTATAAGGGTTCCGTTTTTTGCCATCTGGCTACGGAACCCTAAAAACGCATACACGGACAAAAGCTTATGTGGAAATAGGCAAGACGACAATCAGGGGCAAACAAAAAAAATACACAAAAGGCTGGAAGAGATGTCGGGTTGATGAAATATACCTACGCAAATAAACGTAAAACAAACTATAATTTTATATGGACACTATATCTGTATAACAAAGGTTTATATTACTATTATATAGTAACAACGGTTAGATTTTCGGAAAATACAATTATTTTTTTTTATAAAAATCTAAAATTAGGATATTTTATACATTTTCTTTATATTCGGGATCCAAAACTAAAACATATCTTACTTGGTATTGCATGACTTTGCCTCAGCCAATACTGCAACTGCCAAGACAGCGAGCAGGATCAATATTGCTTTATTCATTACTTGAGCTTCTGCAGACACGAATGAAATAAAAAAATACATGTTCTAAAAGTGACACCGTAGAATTATAATTATCTCTTCACACATTTTACTGATTTACTAGCAATATTCATGATTTTATGACTAAAGAATAAAAAATCCTTAACGAATTAACAAATATTATTTGTTTTTTATCTAATAAATCATGAGCTATTTAGTATTTACAAACATGTTTTAATAATATAATTAAAATCAAAACTTACGATAAAAGATCTTAGCTTTTAAATGCTAAATATCAATGTGCCGATCCGAACAAGTGAATTGCACCAACTGGATATTTATAAGAATATTGGAGAATAACCTATTTAAAATAATTTATGTAACACTTGGGCGTAATCAACTAAAGGTCAAATTGATAATGGTTATAAATCTGTGCCAAAACAAACGGGGTCAGTTTTGGTACTTAAAATTGTGAAATTGTGCATCACATTGGATTAAGATCTTATATTCATTTTTTACAGTTGCTGTATCATTTTTAATTTCCTTAAAAGAGTTTGTATGTTAAACCCATTAAAATACGTTGTTTTTCTCGAATACAAAAAAACAGCACATCGCAAACATTATTATTTGTATCATCGCATACAAGCTCAATTCACTTTGCTTTATCTGGATTATTCGATAAATAGTCCGTCGTCAGCGAGAAAACAAGCTCCTTACACAAATAGAAGGGATTTTAATATCCTTAAGTAGTGATGATACTGGCCTTCTCTCGTATAAAAGACTTGCAAAGTAATCCACAGAAGGCGTACAGATATCTCACAAATCTGCCTGAGTCATCGCATCCTTTTCAAATAAATACGATCCGAAAAGAGTTTTAAAAAGAAACATCTATTTTTCATAAATCGTATGTTTGCAGATTTTGTACATTTTAGAAAATTTCACAGTTCATATGCATGCATACTTATGTAAACGTTATAAAAATTACAATAATGTAGCATTTCCTTTTTTAGACACAGTAATAGAAGTCGTATGTTTCGCGTGCCATAAATCTCATTAGCCGTGGTAGGTACAGTCGAGGACATAAATATGTATACACTTAGTAAAATTCAACAACGGTTTCCTCTTAAACTACTGATTGAAATTATGAGATATTATAAAGGCAGAATCTTCTAACATATACTATTATGATTTGTGTAATAGTTTAACACTTAAATGTTTAACACATGCGAGAAAATTGCTTTTGAATTTCAAAAAGTGTATACATATTTATGTCCTCGACTGTACCTATTTATAAAATAAAGTACCGAGACAAATGTACCATAAAGATCTATATTACTGTTTCGGCAATATATAAACAAAAAGTGGGACTACCTACGGAATTGCTTCCCTTGACTAACTTTTATTAAACTTATTGAATTTACCTTCAGCGAATGCTAAACGTTACCTACTTGCCAGTAAAATTATGAACCGGTTTAAACTTCTCGATGAAGTGGAGTTCGAAAATAGCATTATAAATTCAGCAGTTTACAATCACAGCGCTACTTGGCGAAGGCAAAAAACCTTGGCTTGAAACTCGTTCTAACTTTTCCTATTTTTCTGCGTTAATTTCACCTGAACCCATTACACTTTGCAACAATTCTTAGTGCGAACGTTTCTATTAGGCCGTTCAAATTGCATTTTAAATGACTTTTTAAAACTTTTGAAGGGATTTCTAGTACATACTATTAACTCGTATTTAAGCAGAGACAGTGCCGGTCAATTACTCTCGCTACGCTACGAGGCTACGAGCTACGATTTTTGAAGCGAAGCTTTTTAACGCATTTTCGGGATGTAAACTAAAATGATAAAATGTGTAACAAACGACTTAGTATCTGCACTAAGTAATGATGACACACACCCAATGAATTGCATCGCGGCGTAATACGTTTTGTACGTTACGAACGCTTCTCATAAGTGCCTGTGAAGGCCTATTCATATATTTCTCTTCTGTCGGTTGTCCCACGACAGTTCAATAGTTTTTCCCAACATCACTTTTGAGAAAACTTTCTTTGTTTTATTTATTGTCCCAAATTACAAGTATACTTATAATGAGATGAATACACTATAAGTTTTTCTTAAAAATTAAATTGACACGGCACTCGTGTTACGGTTCATAAGGCTCGAAAGTGGAAAGTAAAGCGTAAAAGTAGTATCCAAGTTGAGCAATGAAATGTTAAGGATGAATAAGTTAATTGGCCCCCGGAGCGTATCGGCGGGGCCTCCTGTGGCACAGAGGAATGCATTTAAATTGGATTTTAAGAGTAGAAATCACCGGCGCGCTCTCCGCCTCTCCCAGCCTTGTTAGAGCCAATCTCAAAGTTTACGTAAACGAATAAACCTTCGCCGTGAAACCAAATTTATCGGTATCAATTCAAACTACGTCTATGTATAATGACGGGGCCTATTTAACTGAACTGCGGGATGAATGTCGCGATCCTTGTTCAGATGTAACATTTTAATCGCACAGTTTTATTGCGGTCGTTATACTCTACGATATAAGAGTGCTATATTATTTTTGATTTATTAATATAAAGTAAATTAAATTAAAAATCTATGCAAGTTAATTTACATTATAAGTTGTAAATGTACACTCGAACCTACTAAAATATGCTTGTTATAAACAAGCAATGAGTTAATTCCGTGTCAAATATTGAAATAAGGAGCGAAGTAGCTGATATAGAGAAAATTAAGCGGAACTGTTCCCATAAATGTGGGTTTACGTTTGTAGTGTCGTTCTAGAAAATCATTACGATCAAGTGGAATTGCCTCGTTTTTACTCCACCCGCTACTGGGTACTCGTGGGTACTTCACTTTATGCCACGACTGTAGTTACACTTTGAAATTGAGCTTTTAAGCGAATTAATGAATTAAAGCCTTCTCTGTTATTAACGCTTTAATTTCTCTATGTTGCAGGTAAGCGGATTGCCTGTAATATGCATGTTGGCTTATAATGTTATTGCATTAAGTAAATGCTTAGTAGAATTCTTGATACTATTCTCGGTAACCCATAGAAGATTGATTTTTTTTATGTGTTCCAACAGCCAAGTACGTTCTATTCCTATGTCAATATGCTAATATGTTAATGTGCAGTAAGTATGAAGCAAAGCAGTATGGCACCGATATTATAAGATACAATAAGGTAGACCAAACTGAACTTAATAAGCTGTCTCAAACAGCTGACTATTTACTGCTACCATTACCTTTGTGGTATTAATATAATAATTATGAATAGCTACCATCAATTAGATTCGTTCACGTTTAGAACCACTAATTATATTCTATTCAAATCTGTTCTAAGCCAGTGTATCAGGTACTTAAAGGATAATACCGAATTATGATACATCATTTTGCGATCAATTCATTGGCTGTTTATGTGCCGAGATAACATCAATTACGTTATTATGGGGACGTGAGAAGAGGTCCCGAGAGAAATTCAATAGTATTGTTGAATTTTCGCAAATGGTCTGCGGTGTCGCTCTCGTAGTGTGTGACAGCCAGGCTCTAGGGCGAACCGTTGCTTGTCGGATGACTACACGACGGAATATTGGATTCATGGCTCACAAAATATCACCTACCTGATCGGAAGCCTGATCGGAAGATCGGACCCGTTATGCTTGTAAGCCTACATCTTCAGTTACCTATACTAAAGGTTTGGTGGCTTCCCGTTTCTTATATATTTTGGTTGATACTCCTTCTGATATAGAAAAAATGTTAGCATAGACTATTGACAAAACATAAAAAGATATTGAAAATTACTAGATATTCTAACGATAGAAATACAATGTTATCGGTCTATATAATGTTAGGTACGTTAGCATTTTCCTTATGAAGTTCATTCCGATTTGTTACAGCATACACGCAACCTACTGAATTTTTGTTACTCATCCACTAACCTGACCGGGCTGTCCACTTAACTTGAATAATGATGTGCGAGGAAAAGGGATCGGAGAGGTGAACCGGCAAAATGCCGGAGGTCCGTACAATCTGCCCACCGAAATGGTTCATGCCCGATCGGGAAAACTAATTCTTTCTTTCCGTTACTTTTTCAACTTCATTAGTTTCGGCTCGGTAGGAGACTTCTTTGTTCATCATAAATGCTTCCACTTGTGAATAATAAGAAAAAAAAAAAATAATTTTATGTCAGATTTGACTCTGCAATTATCTACGATAGTTTTACAACGGCAACGTATTGTACCTACAATAACTAACTTATCTTAGGTAGGTACCTACCTAATTAGATAAGAAATCTCATGTACTTGATATAAAATTTGGATGATGCCTAATAATAAAATGTAAGCAGAAGGCGGCGATGTAGTTGCGGTGCGTAACCCCGTGGAAAGAAAACGGCTTTCTTTACGAGCTATTCCGCTGAGCCAATATTTCTCCGCGACAGTGCGCGCCATCATAAAATAAAACGAAAAATTCCAACGTACTGCCTCCAGCCGCCATGAAAATCATAAGAGGCGAGATTTTATGGCCTATCGGTGCGGGTACCACTCCTCGCCAGGTGATTAATAACATAAACAATACACAATATTATTGTTGTTATTGCAACCACTGAAATACAAACAAAGGTCGATGTGATGATGATTTTTTCGTATTTGTATAGGTACAACTGATTTAAAAAAGCCTCTCAAATGCGATCGTTTATTTTAAATCACAAATACCACTTATTCCAGATAAGGCAGGCACGTGAATAAGCATGTGGAGTGCACTTATTATGTTGTGAGCTCGAGTCTCGTACGACAACCGCTTGACAAAATACTCTGCCAATTGTGTCGGAGCACCGCCCTCAATTGTTCGAGATGAAAAATGGCCTATTCGGATTGTTCACGAACAAATGCGTACCGTGCGGGTCATTACGCTTTGTTTTAGGAGTAAGTACGACAAAAAATTCACCGTGAAAAGCTAAAATTTTTGCTTCCGCCCTCTTGAGCTATGAGCAAGCAGTGTTTAAACCACGGCCAATTGTTTCGCCATGAAGAATAATTTCCACACCAAAAAGTAGTACTCATTTCACTTTGAATACAATGGTGCCACTTACACATTAATTTTCTTCATGAATGTGCTTTTTTTACTAGTAAAAATATAGGATCCTGATATTGGACGAATAATATCGAAAGATGAAAATCGTCGATGGAAATCATAACAAGAGATTTTACTGCTCGGCATCCGATTGGAACGGGATGCCAAAGATTGTTTCAGAGCTCGAGCAGGATTGAGGCGATAATAACAATGTCGTCACTTCCTCAATCTAACTTGTTCAATATTTCCTGTAGAACCGATTCGCAATAAATTTTTATACGTCTGGAATATTTTTATGCGACTGATTTTCGACCTTCACTTTTGAGATAAATCATCTTTCTTAAACGAAGAATTAAGAAGGTTCAAGACGATGATAGCTCCGTGGTAGTGTCGTCAAAAGCCGTCAAAGTCGTGGGTTTGAATCGAACAGTGAGCTGATCTTTTGGTGAAGGAAAACTTCACAGTAGAAGGATACTTTTACCCGCTTGGCTGACTCTCCCTCACCAAGCAGGTACCAGTGTGTTCGGTAGCTGGACTGCACATTAATTAAGCGTATGGCCCACCTGATGGTAAGTGGTTACCGTAGCCATATATGTACGCTTGCTATACACAAGGCATCACTCAAGCGTTACCCACCATCCCCCCTCCCCAATGGCGACTACTAACGCGCAGAAACACAACATAAAGTTATTTGTGCAGAATTCTGTAAGGTGGAGGAGGTACTTCCCCAGCCGAGCTGCTCTTCGAGCGAATAAACACTATGCTCTACCCTCTGATTGCCGTGGCTCTACCTTACCTATGTATTCTGTTTTATGTGGCTCTACCTCTCTTTAAGTGCCAGTTCCTTCTAGACTTTGTGTACTCACCTTCTTCGGCAACATTTTTATTTTCTTTATTCATACACATTCCTATATTGACTATTATTTGGTACATTTTAATTGTTTCATACAAATTAATCAAAATATTAGGTTTGCGTTATGAAATTAATGAACTAAATCCATTTTATATGATGACAATTATTTTTCGTAATGAGTAGACATTAGATGGTCATGAAATCGGGACTTCTCTTTTATAAGACAAGCTCTATTTGTTAGCGGTCGTGGTGTGGAGGTAATTTCTTGTGATTCGTCGTTCGACGCCCAAGTCTCGACCCGACCCCATGTTTACAAGTCACTTTACGAGCCATGTAATTACTCTCATCGTAACATAATTACCGCTGTGGTTTATAAACCATTGCAAAATTAATTACTAACGACATTATTTAATCATGCCATAAGATCTTAATAAATAATTATAACTAAAACTTGGAACGCTTAAAACGTATTTCATAAATTGCTTCACATAGCTATTAACGTATCACTTATTAACCTATACTCAACTGAAACACTCACTAATTCCGAAATCTCAGGAGCTATAAAAGCCTACAAACAGTTTTCGTATAATAGTACGCTGAGAAAGGATTTTCCTAAATCCAAGGAAAATAGTAAAACCATCTACAAACTAAATTAGTTATCACTTAACAAACCAATAGACATTTTATATTGGTCAAACAAGTAGTTTAATCGGCCAGCTGAATAAATCCATCAATCCAATAAATAAAACAGAACGCGTCCGTAGATTGGTACAATTCAATCAGCTCTCAGGTATCCGTTCATCTTGGTACCTGAAATATCTCTCAAAGCATGTTAAAAAATCATCATATCAAAGTTATCGGGAGGGATGAATGGTCATTAATTAATTAAGGTGAACCCTTCGCGATGTGTCCCTCAGGATCCATTACTTAATTAACATTACTCATGCGTTGGTTTCGGACTAAGCTTTCAAATTTACAGCGATAGGGCGAGACAACATTAACGTATTTCTCGTTTATCTTTCGATCATCTTCAGGTAGTTTCAGTGACTTGACTCCAAGCTTTTATAATTAGCTTCTTACTAATTAAAGTCATCGGTTGTTTGCATTTAATCATAAAATGGAAGGTTTATCGGTCACCCGTCTCGCTCTTTATTATTGTTATTTTTTCCCAGAACACGAAGGCTGGCATTACTCAAAGCCAGACTTTACTAATGCATTTTATGGCCGTGGGTAATATTTACGAGGCCCAGGTGAACGCAAAAAAGCGACGGTAAGCACCTCATCGCGGGTGATGTTTTTAATATTAGTTATCAGAAAAATCACTTATGCTAAACGCAATGTCCTAAAACAAAACAATAATAACGGTGGCTGGAAAATAATAGCCATAACATAGCAAAAGAGCCATCTTCTCACAGATATATAATTATTTATTTTTATAACCGCAACTTAATTGCTTGTTATATTTCTTTTAGCACCTAAGACTTAAAAAGCCATTCTATAATCCCTGTATTAAGAGTTATACGTGGCAAGGGATTTGAAACGTGTTTTCCCCTATTTTCAGAGGCCAAGGCGTCGCATACCGCTATCCCGGGGGATTCCATTCCGAAAAACCTCCATAAATATTTCTTAGAGTATTTGTATCTTCCTTGGAGTATCGTTAGCACAATGTTTCCCTTTTTTTCTCCAAACCGAGAAAGCATCTGCTCCCACCATCTGTTAATACTTGACTATTATACTATTGTTATGTTTAATATGAATATTTACACTGAAAAATAAATGTATTTAACATTAACACAAAATTTTACTACCAATAACCTAAACAGAGTGACTTGCGAACTAAAACTTACCAGTAACAAAACTAGTTTTGGTTCATTACAAAATTATTTGAGATATACGATTAAATGTAACTAAAGCTAGTTACCCGACAACAAAACGTCAACTTACATAACTAGTTTTGTAGAACCTTTTTTTGAGTGTATCAATATAATTAACGTTATATGTTATAATGTTTGGAACTTTTATCGATGTATGTTAAATCAATATAACTTGTCGAGTTTGTTTTGTTTTATGATTTTTATTATTCCTCAAAATCTTTGAATGTATTTTTATCTTATGTTTTGTTGTACATTAATTATTGTTAGGTAAGTCTAATATAAACTATGTTTGCACTATCTTACTTACGCCGGTCATCATTTAGCAAGAGAATCCCATAATGTGAACCATTTTATATCAATTAAGTAACATAGCGTTCTCCCCAAAATAATAATCAAGACAATAAGTTGGAATAGCCGTCATTTATATTCATTTTCTGTGACGGCTCACCTCGCCACTATTGTCAACTGAGAGAAAGGAACAATTTGATGCAAAGAAGATTCTTGATGCAAACATATAAAATATTACCAAAGTACGTAGACACTATGCTACGTGGCAAACGTAAGCACTTTAATACATTTGCTCTGAACGTCATTACAGTTTATCGCTACTTTAGCGCGGACCCGAAATAAATAGCGGCTATCAAAGAGCGATTACACAAACTGTTCACAAGCTCATAAAAAGAAAAACATTACGAAATCTCTGGTGTCAAAGAAAAATAAATCTGTAATAAAGTTTAACAGCATCGGCGACAATAACGTTTGAATGACAGTAACAAAATATTGACGATTAATTCGTTGGGATATAGTCAATACATGGATTGGTTGTTAAAATTAAATTTGATCTCCGATGTTACAGATTATAAAGGAGTATCATAGATATAACAGCCAGTGGCGTGCATTCCATATAGGCAAATAAGCAATGCCTACCTCATAAGATTCAATTCAATAATATTTTGATTCAATTAAACTACATAATCACTTTAAATAAAAATTCTAACCTAACATTCAATACGAAATTTCAAACTTTGCCGCGCAGGCACTCGCGAGTTCGCCTCTCAAATTCACGGCAATTCACGCACACTAAAACGATTTCGGCATATTCATACACACACACATACTTCTTTAAGATAATACGACGAAAGCATAAATCACGCTTTTGCTATGCGTAGCATACTGACATTTGACATTCGCGATTTATGGACCAAAAGTAACCTTACCTACTCTGTTGTAAGTAAAGTAACCCATCCAAATTAAAAAGACTACAGTTACAACTACTTTACCAACATTAGAGCAACTCAAATATAACTTCGCAATTTATTTGTGTTGGTTTGTTTATGGTTTGGCTGGCATTGTATGCAATGTTGTTGTTATTTACTTATTGTGATTTTGCGAAGTGTATCTATGAAGTGTATTGTGTGTGAAATGAAGAAATTTTGTGGTGAAGATGCAAGATGTGTCGATAAATTATTCCTTTAGTCAGTTTTCGTTTGTTGAAAATAGTAGGTAACTTGCTGTAGACCAACTCCAAAACATTCATGGATTTAAAACAAAGGTAAAAATCTTAGACATTTTAACACAGAATATTATGTTTATTAATCACCTGGCTATCTGGGTGCTGTTATTCGAATCTATTCCAGAACAAGGTACTGAGGGAAATAGTGAATGCCCCTTGGTACATCAGAAATGTCGACCTCCATCGGGACCTAAAAGTAGAGTTCGTACAGACAGTGATTAAAAAATATGCAGAAGCTCACCACAACCGGCTTCATCATCATGTGAACGTTGAGGCAATCCAGCTCCTCGATCACACAGATATAGTGAGACGACTCAAAAGAACTAAACCCTTTGAGTTAGTGTAGTGATAGTTAAAAAAGTGTAACATAGTCCAAGTGCTACATATAAAGAACACAAGAACAAAGTGTCTTCCCCTTAATAGAGACAATAAGAAAAGTGTTAATGGACACATTCTTAGATATAGTCAATATAGAAGTTTATGTTAAATATAAATTACTTATTAGCCTAATATTAAGGCTAGATTGTAGTATGAATAGGGAACACTAAAAAAGGTGTAACTTAGGATAAAAAAAAAAAAAAAAAAAAAAAAAAAAAAAAATTCGAATCTATTATTCTGTTATTATGTATTTCGTTTGCTAATGAATCATACCAAATGTGTGTGGAATGATACGCTGACCTAAACAATTTTACGAATCGTGTCAAAAAACATAATCTATCTAAGAGGCATATTTAGGCGTGTATGGCCATGATTTCTTCTGCCTACCTAGTCCGAAAACCAATGCACGCCACTGATAACAGCATATATGCACAGTAAAAACAAATGCAATCTTAAAAAATTGTACATTTCCCTATACTACGTAGTCAGGAGAAATACTAGACCCTATGATATCTCTACTAGAATGTGTTTTAATCGTCTTGGAAAAAAGGAGCTTATCAATTCGCCATATATTCGTTCATTTATATTCGTTCATATGCACATTTGATAATCTATTAGGGCTTCCAAACAAAAATACAAAATTTCATAGGTGTATGTATGTATGTTTGTCCATATCTCCGAAGATATTAATCGGATTGTAAGCATTCTTTTTTTATTGGTTTACATTTACTTTTAACTTAGGTAACAGTGCAAGTTTCATCGAAATCGGTTCAGTAGCTTTCAAGATATGGACAAATATGTGTGACGGCCTGGCTTATTGATACGAGCTACGGGTGTGGTGTCAAAGGAAAAACACACATCTCAAAAACTTGGTCTAATTCTAGTGCATTTAAGAATACGCAGACTATTTTGCTAAATTTAATTTTGAAACAATATCAAACATACGTGGAGTTTTTAGATCCGTAACATTTCCATTATATCACTTTTAAGTTCCGTATTGTTTGGAAAGCGCAGTATAAATTTTATTGCATATATTTCGAAGGTATCGAAATTCAAACTTAATTGTCAATTTACGCCGTTCGCGTTTATGTGCTTGGCAAAAACATCTGGCTTCTTGATTGCTTACGTTTTTATGTGCACTTAGAAACTCAAACGCCACTCCCGGGGAAAATGTACACAGGTACCTAAATAACACAATCACAATGCTCCACATTTATAACTACGACGTATATATTTAAATTAAATTGCTATTGGGAGCAGGTACATGTTCCGATAATATTGCCTATGAATACTTGTACCTGCTAAAAAAGATTACATGTCAATACACGTAGGTATTGCTGGAGTTCGTTATGTATCCAGATTGTGATTTTCGTAGACGTAGCATTAGGTACCTACTCACTGATTCCATTAGCTGATTAGCTAACGTTCTGTCTGATCACATTAATTTTGAAACATTTGTGTAGATAGGTATTAGGGGCACAACGTAACCGTTGGTATTAGTATCTAAATATCCTATCCTAACTACATCCTAATCCTAACTAATATTATAAATGCGAAAGTGAGTTTGTTTGTTTGTTACGCCTTCACGCCTCAACTACCAAACGGATCATCATAAAATTTGGCATGCAGATAGCCTATGGTATGGAAAAGGACATATGCTACTTTGAATCCCGGGAACGCCGGTGAAACCGCGGGGGACAGCTAGTTTTACTATATTTCGTAATTCTGTTCTATTTTTTCCCCATACGCATACGTAAAATGGCGTCGTAAATGTTCCAATAATATTATCTCTGAAAGCGAAACCGTGTAGCACGATCCTTTGGGGATTTTAAGTAACCGCATCCTAAGGGTCAACTGAAAGGTTTGACCATACAACAAGCATTCATCAAACTGAACGAACAATAGCTGCAAATGAAACAGCTACATGAGGGTTATTCTGCTTACAGACAACATGTGCGATATTATGTATCAAACTTATAAATAAATTATCATAACAACATAGACGTTAATACTTTGTAAGCTTTTCATGTGAACAGGGGGGCTAAAAAGGAAGCTAAAGCAATATGACTACGCAATTCATTTTCATTCTCGGCATATCCTAAGTGATTCCAATATTTTTTGTTAAAATAGTTACTCATTATATACAATTCAATTTATTAAAAGATTTGGAATTGATGAATTGCATAAGATCTGCTTTAATAGCTTCTGCTTTTTAGCTTCCTTTTTAGGGGGCCAATTTTACTGCTGTACGTATGTACTGTATGTATGTACGTTCACTACTTTTATATTACTTAAGTTAAGCTGTTTGTTTTCCAAATAGAATAAAATAAATAAACAACAAACAAAGAATCTTTGATTTAAATAACATTTTATTCAAGGGTCTATTATAGTTTCTGCTGCTCAGCTTGTGATAAAAACAAAACACGTGTATTTGTGAATAGGGAATATGCATGTTTTTTTTTTATATTTTTATACGATAGCTTACATCGATATATAACTATAAAAAACATAATTATAAAGATATAATATCAAAAAATATTGATACAGGAATAATTCTACAGCAATAAAGTTTATGAAAAAAAATATTTGAACCCTATTTGGATCACACGCATATACCCTATTTGAGATCAGTTATTTAATTTATATAGCAAATAAATCTTGATCTAAATGACTGTAAGTCAGTTGGTACAAAACTGTTCTTGTGTCCCATGACATGGTTTCGATATTTGAAGTTTCGTTTTTACTCTATATTAGAGCACTATGAAGAAAATTTGCGGCATCCTAACGGGCAAAAAAGTACTAAAGTGATGAGTGTTTTAGTATTTATAAATACAATCTTTGATTGTTCAGATAAGTTGTAAAGGTTTGTAGCTACATAATACGAAAACGGGCATTTGAATAGCCCCTAGGTATGTTAGTTATTCAGCGCGTGACTCGCTGGGCGGCCAGCCCGCTCCCTCGTAAATCAAACTCGCCATTCGCTTATGCATTATACAATTTTATTTGTGCGAGTCCGCTGAATAGGTAATAAACTATGGCAGGTGAAACGTTCTGCGTGTCCGAATGCGCAGGGAATTTGAAACGTACGCAAATATTCGTGTGTTTACTACGTTTTACCGTGGTAAAACTCGCCATGACAGCCGAGCGTTGCATGCCAAATGTGGGATTGAAAGCCTTTATAAAATATACCAACAATACTACCAAAATATACGACACATACACTACTACTCTATCTCCGTAGGTTCATTATTTGTTTCAGTTGGATGTAAGGAGAGTAGGAATTAATTATGGAAGCTAATAATAAAATAAACTTCGTCCATAGAATTAATTCCTAGGTAAGTACCTAAAATTTTAAGTAAATACTCATAGAAAACTTAATATAATTTTAAATTTTTATTTGTTTTTACCTCTATTTCGTCTCGGGAAAAAAATCTATAAGAAAGCAGTAAGTAGATTCATTTATATTATACAGTATACTCTTTACAACAAACTATACGTGTATTGTATGTAAAATGTACATTCTATTTAGTGGAGTTAGGTAGGGCGGTTAGTACGAGTTAGTTTTCCGGAGGTCTCTTCATCTTGCAGAGCGGCGGAGCAGAAAATTTACTCCTACCCTCGTTCCACACGTCGCTGCTTGTGTCTCGACCCATCTGCCAAAGGCTAATCTTTTTTCCTAATTTCATTATTTTACAACATAAGTATGTTCACTAAAATAACACTCGATACCATTGCATTTATTTATCTTTGTTTTTAAAGGCGTATGATTTTGATTTTATTGTCGCTTTTTCATATACCTTAACGTTTTAATTAGAATAAAAATGTTTTGCATATCGTAAAGTAAATAAATATAATTTAGTAGCATCAAATAGTAATTGGTGTTCCACGACAGACAGTATATCTTTGCAAATTATAAAAATAGTAATGTTTATTAATCTTCTTCAATGTTGAAATGACAGTACGATTTATATCTTCTAGCTGAATTTCTTGCCAGTTCTTCTGAACTGAAGGTTCCGACCCGGTTGTAACTTCAGTAGCTTTGACCTTCATTACTAACTAAATAAATTAAGTAAAATTGAATTAATTGAAGCCTAATTACAATCATTATGTGATCGATTATATTGATTATCATTATTGGATACAATGGTGAACGCTGATCAGCATTCATGTTAATGAAATGGGGACTGAAATGATCGTAATTACGGCGAGCGTTTTTACTGCATTGTTGGCAGCCCCCGTCGCCGGAATCACCTGGCATTACCTACCGTTGTGAAAATATTTTCAACAAATGGCCCATTTATTCAAGCAGCAGACATGATAACTTTTGTAATTACAATTGCTTAAATTCGCATTTTGATATCCTTCAAACTCGACATAAACATTTAAGATTTCCGGGGGGTTTGGAATGAAATTTTCAGGAATTAAAAAGTATATTCAGAATCCTTTGAATGTATCGATATATTATCTTCTGTCTAGATTAAGGATTACGTACAAGACAACATCGTGAAAGTAGCCGCTTGGAAACTCAATAAAACAAAATTATGTCACTCATGAATGAATGTTCTACGTTCAAACGTGGACCTACTGAAACTGAAATAGCGACACCGTGGTCTTATTTCTTCTGCCGTTTTTACAGATGTCACCCTTATTCTAGGGTAATACCTGCTTTAGTCCAATTTCTTTGGGTAATACTATTTCGATGTTTGAATGGGACATACCAATATACGTATGAAAGAGCATTATGGGGTCAACTCTGTTACTAGATTAGCGCGTAATAAACCCAATTATCTACCATGAAAGTACTCAAATTATAATCATAACTCAACAATTTGTGTGAAAAAGTAGATAATAATTTATTATTGCGGCGCCGGCGACATGTTTACGGTAGCGAGGCTTAAACAGCTTTGCACAGACGAGATGGATTAGAAAAATCCTTGTTACAGCTACGTTACAGAATGTCGCATGAAAACTTAGGAAAGCCTTAAGTATAACATTATAATAATGATAAACTTATTACTGCCATTGACTTCGTTGATCCTTATAATGAACTTGTCGAGTCATATTTACCAACTCGTTTCCCTTGTTAAAATGTGATTAAGTTAGTATGGTAGTTGTTAGGGTCCGGTGGACGTTGTTTATAATTAAAAGCAGACTGTATCAAAATAGGGTGGTTTAATGCCAGCCAAAATATTAACAAAAGAGTCGTCTGTCGCCGATAGGTACAATAACGCGAGTGATCCTATGGCGGGTCGCGACTGCGTCGGCGGCCGCCCGGTGATGGTGGGGGTTGCGCGGCGTAGGAGTGGGTCCGCCGCCCGCGCGTCTCCTCCCGCGCGTATGTGTTAAGAGGGTGTCGAGCGTATCCAGCGCGCGGCAAATAGGTATTTACTGCGGGTTAGTGTTGTGTGCGTCGACACGCACACAACAGTCAGTACTCTCGGCTCGGTCGGCCGTTTGCACCCGCATGACAAAAGTCAGTAAGTACATAATTAAAAAAAAAGCCTTGGGATTAAAACATGATATTTTCGCAAAATTTTCAAAAAGTGTCCGCGCCTTGTAAAACTTTTTAGATACTGGCCCGATTTCTCTCGAAATCGATATTTGAGAGACCTCGGGATCACAAAACATGAAACTTTTGCCAAAATTTTAAAATGTGTCCGCCACGTTGGACTTCGACAAAATCGATATTTGTCCTTGGTATCATAGTCCTTGGGGTCACAAAACAAGAATCTTTTCTCAAAATGTTGAAAAAGTGTCCGCCATGTTGAACTTTTTAGATACTGGTCCGATTGCTCTCAAAATCGATATTTGAGAGACCTTGTGGTCACAAAACAAGAATCTTTTCTCAAAATGTCGAAAAAGTGTCCGCCATGTTGAACTTTTTAGATACTGGTCCGATTGCTCTCAAATTCGATATTTGAGAGATCTTGGGGTCACAAAACAAGAATCTTTTCTCAAAATGTCGAAAAAGTGTCCGCCAGGTTGAACTTTTTAGATACTGGTCCGATTGCTCTCAAATTCGATATTTGAGAGACCTTGGGGTCACAAAACAAGAATCTTTTCTCAAAATCTTGAAAAAGTGTCCGCCATGTTGAACTTTTTAGATACTGGTCCGATTGCTCTCAAAATCGATATTTGAGGGACCTTGGGGTCACAAAACAAGAATCTTTTCTCAAAATGTTGAAAAAGTGTCCGCCATGTTGAACTTTTTAGATACTGGTCCGATCGCTCTCAAAATCGATAATTGTGAGTCCTTCGGGTCACAAAACAAGAATCTTTTCTCAAAATGTTGAAAAAGTGTCCGCCATGTTGAACTTTTTAGATACTGGTCCGATTGCTCTCAAAATCGATATTTGAGAGACCTTGTGGTCACAAAACAAGAATCTTTTCTCAAAATGTCGAAAAAGTGTCCGCCATGTTGAACTTTTTAGATACTGGTCCGATTGCTCTCAAATTCGATATTTGAGAGATCTTGGGGTCACAAAACAAGAATCTTTTCTCAAAATGTCGAAAAAGTGTCCGCCATGTTGAACTTTTTAGATACTGGTCCGATCGCTCTCAAAATCGATAATTGTGAGTCCTTCGGGTCACAAAACAAGAATCTTTTCTCAAAATGTCGAAAACGTGTCCGCCATGTTGAACTTTTTAGATACTGGTCCGATTGCTCTCAAATTCGATATTTGAGAGACCTTGGGGTAACAAAACAAGAATCTTTTCTCAAAATGTTGAAAAAGTGTCCGCCATGTTGAACTTTTTAGATACTGGTCCGATTGCTCTCAAAATCGATATTTGAGAGACCTTGGGGTCACAAAACAAGAATCTTTTCTCAAAATGTCGAAAAAGTGTCCGCCATGTTGAACTTTTTAGATACTGGTCCGATTGCTCTCAAATTCGATATTTGAGAGATCTTGGGGTCACAAAACAAGAATCTTTTCTCAAAATGTCGAAAAAGTGTCCGCCATGTTGAACTTTTTAGATACTGGTCCGATTGCTCTCAAAATCGATATTTGAGGGACCTTGGGGTCACAAAACAAGAATCTTTTCTCAAAATGTTGAAAAAGTGTCCGCCATGTTGAACTTTTTAGATACTGTTTCGATCGCTCTCAAAATCGATAATTGTGAGTCCTTCGGGTCACAAAACAAGAATCTTTTCTCAGAATTATCAAAAGGTGTCCGCCATGTTGAATTTTTTAGATACTGGTCCGATTGCTCTCAAAATCGATATTTGAGAGACCTTGGGGTCACAAAACAAGAATCTTTTCTCATAATGTTGAAAAACCATGTAGAATTTTTTAGATACCGGTCTGATTGCTCTCAAAAGCGAGAGACATTTATTTGAGAGTCCTTGGGGTCACCAGTATCTAGAAGTTTCATCATGGCGGACACCTTTTCAAAATTCTGAGAAAAGATTCTTGTTTTGTGATCCGAAGGACTCACAAATATCGATTTTGAGAGCGATCGGACCAGTATCTAAAAAGTTCAACATGGCGGACACTTTTTCAACATTTTGAGAAAAGATTCTTGTTTTGTGACCCCAAGGTCTCTCAAATATCGAATTTGAGAGCAATCGGACCAGTATCTAAAAAGTTCAACATGGCGGACACTTTTTCGACATTTTGAGAAAAGATTCTTGTTTTGTGACCCGAAGGACTCACAATTATCGATTTTGAGAGCGATCGGACCAGTATCTAAAAAGTTCAACATGGCGGACACTTTTTCAACATTTTGAGAAAAGATTCTTGTTTTGTGACCCCAAGGTCCCTCAAATATCGATTTTGAGAGCAATCGGACCAGTATCTAAAAAGTTCAACATGGCGGACACTTTTTCAACATTTTGAGAAAAGATTCTTGTTTTGTGACCCCAAGGTCTCTCAAATATCGAATTTGAGAGCAATCGGACCAGTATCTAAAAAGTTCAACATGGCGGACACTTTTTCGACATTTTGAGAAAAGATTCTTGTTTTGTGACCCCAAGATCTCTCAAATATCGAATTTGAGAGCAATCGGACCAGTATCTAAAAAGTTCAACATGGCGGACACTTTTTCGACATTTTGAGAAAAGATTCTTGTTTTGTGACCACAAGGTCTCTCAAATATCGATTTTGAGAGCAAGTGGACCAGTATCTAAAAAGTTCAACATGGCGGACACTTTTTCGACATTTTGAGAAAAGATTCTTGTTTTGTGACCCGAAGGACTCACAATTATCGATTTTGAGAGCGATCGGACCAGTATCTAAAAAGTTCAACATGGCGGACACTTTTTCAACATTTTGAGAAAAGATTCTTGTTTTGTGACCCCAAGGTCCCTCAAATATCGATTTTGAGAGCAATGACCAGTATCTAAAAAGTCCAACATGGCGGACACTTTTTCGACATTCTGAGAAAAGATTCTTGTTTTGTGACCCGAAGGACTCACAAATATCGATTTTGAGAGCGATCGAACCAGTATCTAAAAAGTTCAACATGGCGGACACGTTTTTGACATTTTGAGAAAAGATTCTTGTTTTTTGACCCCAAGGTCTCTCAAATATCGAATTTGAGAGCAATCTGACCAGTATCTAAAAAGTTCAACATGGCGGACACTTTTTCGACATTTTGAGAAAAGATTCTTGTTTTGTGACCACAAGGTCCCTCAAATATCGATTTTGAGAGCAATCGGACCAGTATCTAAAAAGTCCAACATGGCGGACACTTTTTCGACATTCTGAGAAAAGATTCTTGTTTTGTGACCCGAAGGACTCACAAATATCGATTTTGAGAGCGATCGAACCAGTATCTAAAAAGTTCAACATGGCGGACACGTTTTTGACATTTTGAGAAAAGATTCTTGTTTTTTGACCCCAAGGTCTCTCAAATATCGAATTTGAGAGCAATCTGACCAGTATCTAAAAAGTTCAACATGGCGGACACTTTTTCGACATTTTGAGAAAAATACTTCATCCGCCATCTTGTGGCGACGGCCATTTTAAAAGTATTACATTATTGAGTATTGCAAATTGTTTTGTCATTGGAACTAAAGGTGTATGCAAAATTTCAGCTCACTCGGCGTCCATATCGCTGCGGTAACCGCTTACCACCAAGCGAGTCGTATGCCGTATGCTAGTTTACCCAAGTGTGAAAAAATGTATGAAAAAAAAAGATGTGCTTGCAAGATTTGACCTAAGCAAACTAACTAACATTGCAAATGAAACAAAAGTAATATATATTATTTGACTGACTCAAAAAACGAAAAACAAAACTTATGTCGTTATGCTCTTTGAATTAGTGTCCGTACACGTTAGATCGCGATCGTGTGTTCCTAGGTAGTCGTTCCGCAAAGAGACGTGATCTCTCTCTGAGCTCCCGTGGTCGACTAAATTTTCGAGCGCGTATCTCACATATATATTTAACGTTGCGCTGCCATAGTAAAAATGTATGGCGAATTCGGAGCTCATTTTGAATAAAATCATAATAAATCATCTAGACAATATAATGAAAATATAAGACGCAAAACTTCAAGATTACATATTAGAGAATTAACTGACTACATTTCTACAGAATATTTCTAAGGAAAAATACACGAAATCTTCTGAATCACAGCACGCATTATTGTAGATTTTTGCTCAACTTCATATGAGTCCATTAAAAAACCTATACCATATTTCATATTTTTGTTTCGCAAACATTGTAAATACATGATCTGTGGTAATAATTATGTAGATGTTCACTGTGTAAATAAACTATTTTCGTTAATATCAACTTAACCGTAACTGTCCTTTTGTCACTTTATGGTCGACTCCCTCTTAAGCGGTTTCTTAACATGCTCCCCGGGTTGAAGGCTTCAAAGATCTGGAAGGGGACAAAAATTATTAAATGCCCTCCGAATGGTGCCTCTCTTGGTTTTTATTTCGGCAACTCTAACGACACCGTCGCTGCCGGGGTACGTGTTGATGATTCGTCCCAAAGACCAGAGAAGAGGAGGAAGAGCTCTATCCTTAATGAGGACAAGAGAGCCTAATTTTAATTCATGGCTCGATTGCTGCCATTTCAATTTATGCTGCAGTAGTGTAACATATTCTAGGGAAAAGCGATCCCAGAAATGCTGCTTGATGAGCTGGATCCTCTTGAATCGCTCCAGACGGTTGATGTTGACGTCTTCTGCCATCTGTGGATGAGGTATGGACAAAAGTGGTCGTCCAATTAAAAGGTGGGCTGGAGTAAGAGCAGAGAAGTCGAGAGGGTCGGAGGAAAGTTGAGTTAAAGGACGGGAGTTCAAAACAGCTTCTATTTGAGTGAGGCATGTGGCCATTTCCTCATAAGTTAAATGAGTAGATTGTAATAATCTCTTGAGGTGATATTTGGTTGACCGAACGGCAGCCTCTGCTAAGCCGTTGAAATGAGGGGTGTAAGCCGGTACAAATTTAAATTCGATGCCTTCTTGAGCCATGTGACTCTCGAGATCAGATTTGACAAGGTATCTTGCTAACTCATTAAACGCACCGACAAAATTAGTACCGTTATCGGATGTGATGCTTTGGGGTATCCGGCTCGAAGGACCAATGTTAGGGTCCGGTGGACGTTGTTTATAAATAAAAGCAGACTGTATCAAAATAGGGTGGTTTAATGCCAGCCAAAATATTAACAAAAGAGTCGTCTGTCGCCGATAGGTACAATAACGCGAGTGATCCGATGGCGGGTCGCGACTGCGTCGGCGGCCGCCCGGTGATGGTGGGGGTTGCGCGGCGTAGGAGTGGGTCCGCCGCCCGCGCGTCTCCTCCCGCGCGTATGTGTTAAGCGGTTTCTTAACAGTAGTAGTATTAGTATGGTTAGTATTAGCACTTATTGATGAGAAATCAATAGTGATCAGATGAGCTCATTTTCATCGAAAACATAGCGGTGGTGGGGTAATTTGTAGTACCTGTCTAGCTGGCTACCATCTTCAAACTACATTATCATTTACAATCATAATAATTAATTGTTTTTATTGATTTTGTAATTTTTATTTGTTTTTTGACATCTAAGAATCTACAGCACCATGTGTTTTTGCAAATAAATAATTTGAATTGATTGGTGTTTAAGCACCTACTGGTATGTTCCGACAGCTTCACTTTAAAGGCAGTTCTATTCTACGATTTGTGTGCTTACCACCTTCACACATTATCACTTCCATAGTGAAATTGTGATCAAACATCCACCGTAAAAAAAAGAAAATAAAAAGTTTATCCGTGATATTGTACTAGTACCTAATATATGTATATCGAAAGAGGTTTATATTGAAAGTTTGGCGCACCGCGTCGCGTCGCGTCGCAGGCCCCTGTCCCGAGCCCTAAGGACACACATTCTACTTTGTTCTTACACGAAAGTTTTAAGAAGTTGGTTAACAGATGTTGCGCCTGACTTTTGTCCCCCATGTAAGTCATGTATCCTTTTACAAATATATGTTTGTCTTAAAAGTAGTGAGTACCTAAATATTGTTTATTACGTGGTATCCTTTAGTATAAAACTAAGGTAAAACGCACAACCAACCCAAGATAGTGAGTGTGCGTGCAGGTAGCAAAGACGCGATATCCGGTAAGAGAATTTTACGAAATTCAGTTACATGTATACCTGTATTTTATCAGTAGCCCGGTTCACGTAACAAAACTTCAACGTTGTCGTAGCGACATTAACAATTAAACTGTTTTTCGTATTCACGTAATGTAAATCGCACGATAGAGATACGATCCTATCCAAGTTCGATTGAAAAATCGTTGAGGTGTATTCTGGTATGTCAAACGGCTGTCAACCGTTGCTTGAGTTCTACTATTTTTTGAGGCAGTACGTAACAATTTGCACTGAATGTACGTACAGTAATTCAAAATAATAAAAAAAAAATATTCAAAATAATAGAATCTAATATGAAAAAAAACAATGTATATTTACAAAATATAATCTATATATAGAAAATTTCCTCAAGCCTGCCGCTGCTTCCGATTAACGGCAAGGTTCCCAGAAGGCTGGCAGCGTTTCCTCTTTGGATAGCCAAGCTGACGCGTTGGCGGAAAAAGCTCCCCGCTCGCTGGTCTCCGGAGGTCTCGATCAATTTTGAAGACAAGGTGCGAGCAAAACGGCGAGCTTCTGACCCCCATGGTCCCAAGGTCTCGACCGCAAAAGGCATAAAAATATAATTGGGTCCAATCGATGCATATTTTTTGAATTTTGAATTTTCCGCTCTGGCCGCCGCTGCCCCTGCAGCTTTACAAGTCGCAGGTAAGTGAGATGGCGCGAGTGTATCGACACATGTGGCATCCCACACCAGCGACTTGCCGACACTCCAAGGGATCAAAGACATACCATCCGGTGTCTTGCCATCGCCCCGCGCAATACCGACTGGTTCCAGTACGGAAGGCACGTTAGCGACAACAAGAGCCCTGCGGATAATGTCATTAATAGCCGAGTGCCGTGATATTCGACCAGCACTTAGGGAGCACGAAAGCCCATGGTGGCCGAGCTCATTGACGAGGTCTCCGCAGCGGCAGCGATGAGGCTGATTGGTCCTGCAACCAAGACGAAGACAAATGTATTATGTATTTCCAATATGAAATACATAATGGATATGAAATCCGAATAGTGCAGCTATAATTGGGATGAAACATTATCAAAAATAAATATACACATGTGTGACATTATGACTATCAGAAGTCTTTGATAACATAGTACGAACTGTTCTGAAAGAGATATATTTTTAGTTAAAGTAGTTCAACCTGTATACAGGTTGATGGCTCTACCAACAACTTCAAGAGTCTGTAGACACTGTACCGTACCGGCAAGTGTACATAATACTATTTGTCTATGACAATACATACTAAGATTACACAGCGTTCTAAATTGGTATCGGTCGAAAGGGCACGCAATTGTTTTCAGTGCGATTAGAATGTAAATATTATGAAATGAATCTAAGCTTGTTTTGAAAAGAGTAATTGCTGAGTTTATTGCCGGCTCTTCTCAGCAAATGCAACCTTCCGAACCGGTATTAGAGTATTAGAGTCAGACTTTTCATAAGTGCCTGCGAAGGTCTATTTGAATAAATGATTTTGAATTTGAATTGAATTTGAAGCTTACTTTTGTAAATCAAGCTGCAATGCAACTCGTTGAGCCGCAGCCGTTACCAGACTACCGGCTCAAAATACTGTCCAAACGTGACTTGCCGATATTGCATCATTTGTACCACATCTAACCGCATATGCACGTACAAATCTTCAACGCTGCATCACTACACGTTTTGTTACCTTACTTTTGTTAATTACTTTTACGTACCTATTTATTATATTATGCCTTCCTAATTTTTCGCATTAAATCTACAGATTAAACTTACGGTTTTTTATTCTTTTTTTTGATAAAACTGTTGTAAATATCCAATATCAGACAGCGTTATCAGTTGAATCCATGAACCGTGACTTTATTTACCAAGCATCACAAGTAATATACGGTTATAAAAAAAATACCTATATTGATTTTCCCGTTAATTTCCGCAGTAAAAATAATATACGTCAATTTACTTTTTATTGAGTTGAAACCAGATTAATTTTTTAATTTACAGTTAACCATTATTTATTCAGATAAATCGAAACTGAATGCGGTGTAAATTTTTTGGAAAGCAAAGACCTCTTCGGAAAACTCTCCCGTGTAATGGAAATCGTGCCCCTCGACCCCCAGGGCATCGCGGATTCTCTACACAAAAGGCCCAACAAAAAGGTCCTGCCGTCACATGAACATTGTAAAACTCACCCTCGTATTCATGTCTCGACTTACAAACCATTTCCACCTTAAGACTAATGCACTTAAGATCTACTTTCCTTTTTTGAAAATTATTTTGTAACAGTTTTTTCCAATCCGATAATGCGACCTTAGCGTCGGGATCATGGTTTACTACAAATTGTATTAGAGTAGTAGATTTAACTATTTACGCGGTGCCTGTGTTCAGTCCGGTGGGTAAAGGGAAACAACTCTTACCTGACAGAGCTGCCGTTCTTATTGTTCAACTATCGATTTACATGTCTTACTTACGAACTAAGCAACGTGAACGTAGAACACTAACAGAGAACAGAATCTTCTAAATAATCACATATTAATAAAATTATACTGATAAACAAATTATAATTGTTTTTCAAATACTTCTTCAAAACAACTGAATAAATTCGAATTCACATTTTATTGGTCAAATAAATACCTAATAACGCAAAATGTGTCATCTAAGAGGTAATGTATCTATCTGAGGAGTTAATTGAAGTTTCCATTACGTATGCCGAATACACATACAGAAATGCGATGTCAGAGTAGGATACTCGGCGTAGCTTCATCTTGAGTGCATCTCTCACGATCAGAGGAGCTTTTGCCTCCAAGGAATCGATTACCTGTAGACGTCTCGCATTCCGCAGATATCGTCTTGATCTCGATCCGCTATGACGACGTGTATTAAATATCTAGCTAGCGACGTCCGTTCGTGTTCTGAATATTTTTCCTTCGGACGTAATAACATTGTGAATGCAATTCATTTGTTTTTCTTTACCATTTGAGAGCATAGATATTTTAGGTAATTTTACCGGGTTCTTGGCTTTTTGTAGAGAAAGGAATAGATTATTAGGTCTGCATTTATTTGTCATTTTAAGTACCTTATCACAATAACTATTTATGAACTAGCTGCCCGGCGCGACTTCGTTCGCGTAATACCCTACCCTACCCTTCATTTAAACCTTCCCCGGACTTCCACGAATAGTTCAAACCCAAAACTAGCCAAATCGGTCCAGCCATTCTCGAGTTTTAGCGAGACTAACGAACAGCAATTCATTTTTATATATATATATACTAGCTGCCCGGCGTGACTTCGTTCGCGTAATACCCTACCCTACCCTTCATTTAAACCTTCCCCGGACTTTCACGAATAGATCAAACCCAAAATTAGCCAAATCGGTCCAGCCATTCTCGAGTTTTAGTGAGACTAACGAACAGCAATTCATTTTTATATACATATATAGATATAGAAGAATAGAAGATAAGTTAGTGTTAGTTTTTATCTGATAACAAGTATTCACGGTTAAAACAATAACAATGGCTGAATTAAACACGGAAAATTCATAATTATGTGTAAGAAACTCATATTTTTCTATGTATATTTATTTTGTAAGGTACTCACAGCATTCTCCGAAATGAAAATCGGCAAAAAGCCGCAAATACAGTCCAGTCCTTTCTGAACTTATAGACGTTTCCTATTGTGTTAGATACCGATGGAAAACACAATAATAAGCATTATCTTGCCAAAATCCTTGTATCAAGTTTTGAAATCGCTTCGCATTGTTGTCTTTTGTGTTCGGGTTCGCATTCGTTTTCCATCGTACACCATTATTCACATTAAGTGGACAGATCTCGGGTCAGATCCAGGCACAAGAAAAGCACAAAAAGTGCCCGCTTTATCCGAGCATGATAAATCTACTTCAAATCCGAGAATAGCGTCTTTTATGAAGGAAATTGAAATAAACCGACCGTGCGGATAACGGCTAAGTAAGAAGATCGGGATCCTTTTACGAATATATTGGTGAATCATTTTCATTCATCAAGCTATCATTCTGTTTAGCAAAGCCTGCCTCCGGACCTGCCAGATTAATTTGGTTTTATTTCAAAAATATATAAAATCTTGGCACCAATACCACCTCTTTGGTAGTTTAAATTATAATAAATAAATGAAGTATTCCCTGCATAATATGCATCAGTGCTGAAAAGGGAATAGGATCGGTGCTAAAAAGTCGGTGCTCAAAAAATCGGTGCGCAAATGGAAATACTTCAAATAAATAAATAATAGTATTCCTTGAGTAAACTCCATACCTAGTTAACGAGTAAAATGGCTGTGATTAACAGACGAATGGATGGACAGACGGACACAATGTTGAAACTATTTTAGGATTGCTCCTTGTTTTCCTTTACGGGACCGATCCTTAAAAGTCAATTAAATGAGTAAATAGTAGGATTATCTCAAATCTACGGAGAGCAAACGATATTTTAAAGAATCTCAACGTCCTTATTTTTCCATCACTGTACATAATTCCATCACTGTAGAGATTAAGAGGAATGGATGGCTGCAAGAAATTTGAAATATAGGTTTTAACATATCTATTGCTGTCGCGCTGTGACCGAGCTATCCCGCTCGAGGGCTATAGAGACAACTACAGCTTGGACCGATTATACCTATTTAAATAAGACAAAATCGCTATTTCGTAATCCCCGGTTTTCTCCTCAAAAACTGGATCGATTTAAAAAAAAAAATTCAAGAATTATAATAAAGAAGGGCTTTGGCTATGTCTGTCGGTTTTCCTTTGTTGTTTTATGTTCGTCAAATTTGTTAGCTGGACGTCTGATAAAGGCGTTAATAATGGTAAGTTTTTGTGATTTTAGAAGGCTTCTAATTCTTATAATATTTTAATTTATGGAGAAAACACATCTGAGGTAATTACAGATTGCATGGTAGAATAATCATTGCTCTAGTGTCATTATCCAGAGAGGAAACTGAAAATTACGTTTGTATGGAACAAACGCCACCGGCATTTCCTCTTAAGGCGCTGCACAAACGTGTGTCTTGTGTCGGACACAAGCTACCAATGAATATTTGATTTCTATGAAATCAGCCATTCCCTGCGCAGATTTGTGTCCAGTTGCTTCCACTTAACACATACTCCTTGACGATCAAAAAGTGTTCGGTGTCGGTAACGGGAAACTAAAAGTCGTCAGTTGAAGACACAAGCAACATTTAAAATAATTGGACTGTTTTACAAAAAACTTAAACCGACTTCAAAGTACACTAAGAAGTAATCAAATCCAGATCTGATGACAATGGGACCAAACGGGAAGTGTACCCTTCCAGACAAAAAAAGAATTTTCCAAATCGGTTCATAAATGACGGAGTTATGAGGTAACAAACATACAAAACAAAATACAACCGAATTGAAAACCTCCTCCTTTTTTTGAAGTCGGTTAAAAATATAATTAGATTCACAGTCAAAGAGAAAAGATTAAAAAACGCGAAAAATACTAATAAATGAGGATATTTAATAAATAAACGGACAAACATAGCAAGATCCCTTGACCAATTATTATTATTACTTAGTAGTATAAAAAAACTTTCCGAGAAAATATCCAAATAACATTTATATACTTATAATAACAACAGCAAATGGCTATACCTATTTATGTCATAGACAACATTCACTTTAATTAAAATGAATAACAATTATATAGACAAAACAATGTGTATAAATGTTTCAATATTTTAAGTTTTCTCTTACATAATAGATAGTAGAAAGGGTTAAGTCCTTTTTTTGTGGTGGAACAGAAATCGAGCGTGAAATGGTTACCACACGAAGCGGTTGTCTCGCGAACAAACGAAATAGCGTTTGCTGTCGGTCCGGGCGTTTGGCGGAAAATTGGCTGGCCAACCCGAACATACTAAAGCTTGATAATAACGCAATATATCGGCATCGCTGTAGGTATATATAGCTACACATACTGTGGTATCTGATGCCATGACAAAAAATCTAAATGCTTGAGTAGATACCCCTTAGAGTAAAGGATGCTCTTATTCCTCTACTTAGGAGTTGTAATTAGAAATAGTATGTACGGTTCTTTATTTTTTTCATGATATCGTTGTAGTTTCGGTTTGTCCTCCTTTGGATTTACAGTTATTTTTTTTTGTTTGATCTTATAGTTTATAGTACAATCTCAGAGTATGTACAATCAATCAATCTGGTAAATATATAAATATAATAGATAATGGACAGCGCTCAACCAGCCCATGAGACCGGTCGAGATAATAGTTTTATTCTGTGCTCCAAGGTGTTAGCTGCAGCAAACAATTTCTTCGCAGGGCAAACGTGACGAGCCGATGCAATACGCCATCGGTATACATTTCGCCAACATTGCAGTTAAAAAAACCTCCGAAAATACAAGTATAGTAGGTTATAATACCTGTCGAACCCATTGAAATATTGTGACTACGTATAGAGAAGACGCCACACATCACATGTCACAACTATGTATGTTCCGTTCAAGTGAGGCCATCCGGCCACACTTATTGTTGTAGAACGATGAACGAAACGCGTAAGCGCCGTGAAAATCACGGTGTTTGCGACAAAAATACTCCTAAAAGCGTTCTGATAGCACTTCGTGTTCTACTGACTGCTTAGACGACTAATTATTTATCGTTTCAGCGCTAAATAGAACTTTAGTTGACTCTAAAACAATAGGACATAACCTTTGCTTATGATAGCTTCTCTATACGTAGTAATAATAGCTCAAAGGTCGAACTTAAAAAAAAAATGTACAGTTTTTTTGACGATTTGGGGTTTCATTATATAACGATATAATATTAGGTAATATATATTATCGCTGGACAATTCCATGACGTCATGGCCAGGTCCTACAGGTACTCGGAAAAGAGGAAGACCTGTAGCTAGATGGGCAGACGATATCACACAAGTCGTAGGCAAAAACTGGCTGACAGAAGCCAAAGACCGGGACCGCTGGTGTTCTCTGGAGGAGGCCTTTACCCTCACTACCTGAGGGGTTCATGCATGTTATTTTTAATATATTTAATTTATTTTAATGCAACAATTTTATAATATCAAATACAATTCATACTTTTTATACTACTATTATTATAATTATTGTAAAGATATGATGGAAATTATTAGTTAATTTATTATGAAACGATAAAAATACCTAACCTATGTGAAAATTTATTACTATTTTTTAACTTCATTGCAACATATAATATGTACATGTAAAATTGTTAATTCATTATTTTATCAATGCATGAAATAAAAGGCTTTTTTATTTTATTTACTATATATTATATTATCAACGGAGGCAAAACGAACCAAACTAATGATTATTCTTTGCACGGATGTTTTGAAAACAGCGTAGTACATCAAGGAGTATATACCTATCACAATCACGTTTTTTATTTTTTATTCTATTTATATGCTGTGTGTGATAGGATGCTAGATAATTTCCTTGGATAGGATTTTTGATTTTTGGATTGACATTTACAGTTTGCAAATATTTTTAGAGATTATTTTATTTTAGGTTATTCTATTATTCTACTCGATATCAGAAGTTCATAAATTTAATCTGTTGGTACAAAATCTAAATATTTACAAAATTGAAAACAATGTCCGAAGAAGAAGCAAGAATGAATCGGGATGAGGACCTGAAAAATTACAACCTACGAGAGGCATTATCTGCAATTGCTCATGAAATTGAGAGGTACCTAATAAATACTTACATAATATAGTTTAATTATAATAGAATATGTATATTTACTTAAACTTCAAGGAAGAAAGTAATAAGTTGTAATACCTATTTCTAGATGTGTAATATTTACTTGAACGGAGAGTAGCCATCATCTTCTCAAACCCCGAATGATAGAATACCGTCTTCATTCTAGGAAATGTGTACGAATTAAGTTTTTCTTGGTCTTTGAATCCCGGGCCTTGGCAGCAAATTCAAATACAAAACAATAATTCCTTATTTCATAAATCGTGGAATATAAACGGTATTTTTTATACCGAGATTTATGAGGAAGATAATAATAGATAATGATCCCAATTATTTGTTGTCGGCATAATTAACGCTTTACATAAGGACTCGCATTACTTCATGAAGTTTGGGTAAATATTATACAGGTAAGTACTCTACCTATTGGTCAGGCTTATTAAGCATAAAAGTTAGATACAATGGCTGCGATGTTACGTCGTGGATTCGATTCCCACTCAACAGTACATATACCTACGTCCCAATCCCCATTACGTGCATTGTCTACCATCTGGGGCTCTACGGCTTAACTTTGGTGGTTATCGTAACGAACACCATTAATTATTTCATCCAATGACACGCATGCGGTATGACGCGACGATGACCATTCGTGGGCCCTGATTGGATGAAATTCATGTTCGTTACGATTACCACCTAAGTTACGCGGTAGAGCCCCCGGACCCAGACGAAAATTACTTTGGCTTACTTCACGTTGCCCTCTTGAAGTAAATCCTTCAAATGCTCGGGAACATAGTATATTTAAGTATTTCATTAGATGACGATGAGGGCTATGCATTATTATAGGAGTAACCTAAGATCTGACAAGTGTATCGCTTTTCCATGAACGGTTAACTACAAGCTGTCCACGATTTCATCACATTCTTAACATGTTGTATACTTTCTGAAACGGTACATTTCATTTTTCAAATTTATAGATTCCATAATACAGTAACTCCGCACCAGAATCTCTCCGAAAGTGAAGAAGTTTTACAAAAACTAATAAAGTGTAAATCAATGGTAAAAAATGAGAGAAATAACCTTGATAAAATTAAAAATAACCTGAGGACGGCATGTTGTGAGTAGCTTCCTTCATTAAGTTTACTTTATATTAATCAGCAGTGGTTGCAGGCGGAGATACCATACGTTGACCATTATATTTATTACAGTTGTTGCTAAAACAGTCATATCGGCAAAGGAAAGTGAAACATCGTCACTCAATAGTCATTTAAATGATGCAAGAAGTGAATGTGTTGATTTAACAGTTAAAAATAGGAAGAATAAAAACTTGATACATATTTTGACTGAAGAGAATCATGCTCTTCATAAACGATTAAATATTATATGCAATTTTATCCAGCTTGGTTATCAAGAATTACAAAAAATACGCAACGAGCAAATAGGAGAACAATCGGTTGAAATACAACTGAAAAAAATTATAATTTGTTGCGGTCAGTACTACGCAGATTATTGTAATGAAAAGGCCAAGAGCAACCTGTTAGAACAAAATAATCGATTTTTAAGTAGTAGACTCAATATATTGGAGAATAAATTACAAACTACGTCGGAGGAAGTAAAAAATCTAAAAAACCACAAAGAAAAACTTCAAAAAGAAACCGCTTTCCTTAAAAATGAAGCCCACAAAAATTTGAACATCGTTTACTCTGAGTACAGAATGCAACATAAAATGTATCCTAATGATTCTCACAGAACGATGC
Source organism: Achlya flavicornis (assembly GCA_947623365.1). Taxonomy (NCBI): domain Eukaryota; kingdom Metazoa; phylum Arthropoda; class Insecta; order Lepidoptera; family Drepanidae; genus Achlya; species Achlya flavicornis. Next base: position 9,879,794 of record OX392473.1, on the reverse strand, counting down.
CTACAATTGAACCGGTTAAATCAATTACGAAGGATAATGATCTAGATTTGACGTCACATCTTTCAATGGTAAAACATTTACTGAATGATCAAGAAACACTGTTAAATGATATTAAAAGTATATCGCAAGAACTTATAACTTTAGATCATGTACTTGTTTAAAACAGCTGAAACTTTTTTTTATAAGAAAATAATAATATATTCGGAGTACATTTTTTTTTTAATAAAACCCTTTATTTACAGACCATATTATATTTTAGGGGTTTCATAAACATACTTTTTTTTCGTGAACTCTACATCGAAAATCCGTCGAAAGAATATACGGTATTTAGTGAGATTGGATGACTGGTGACAATATGGAGTAGCCCCGATGGATCCACTAAAAACGAAATAAACTTCATCTTGTAGACATAAAGGCAAATTTTCAGGTCTATAGACAGATCGGCAAACTGGTAGGCAGACAGGTCGTCAGAATCAATGGTAAACTGATCGGCAGACTTATGGGCATCCCTGTCGACAATTGGTCGACGGACATATACACCCGTGTTACAAAATAATCCTCTGTGCCCGGGTTCCTGAGATAATCTATCATATTCAACCTTCATAGGCTGACATCCATGTATTTATTCATTGACGTTACTTTGTTAGAAACGGCCGCTGGCCACTTACAACTAATCAAAGACACAACTTTTATACATTCGTCTCACAATTCACCAATAACGCCGACAAATCTTGTTCCATTCATCTGCAAACCAGTCACAATCAAAGACTACATATATATATAGTCACAATCTGGACTGACTCTGATAAGAGATAGAGGGTACGCGAGGCAGGCCGCGAGTTTGCGCGCACGACTGCGTGAAAAGATGGCACACTAAACATTTTATTTGAAGATGTTTTTTTTGGTTCCTTTATTTCTGATTAAATCAAAGTTTAATAATGTACTGACTGCCATAAGCATATGTAGCCATGAGAAAAAAATGTTCTCCAAATTGCCGCCCCTAAAATCTACCGCCCTAGGCTCAAGCCTACTCAGCCTGCAAGTAAGTTCCCCACTATTGTCATTTCATATTTATATCGCACCTACAATTTAGACCGATTAGGTTATCTACTTTATATTTAGTCTTTTGAGTATAAGACGTAAAAAAAAAAAAAAAATATACGCGTCGACTTGTAAACCTCCTCCGTTTTTTCGTCGGTTAATAAGGAGGCGGCAAAAATTATTTGCGCCACAGAGTGGCAGAAATAAAAAATAAAAAAGGGGGTGGCAGAAACCCACGCTACGCCACTGTTTTGAAAAGTTAAACTCCATTTTGTTTTCCCACGCTCCTATTGAATACCGCATCAATATAGGTGCAGAGCCTGGCAATCAGCTACGAAGTTATAGTCTTTGATTAAGGATACATCCAGATAGAGTGTCGCAGCTGTGCACGCGTCGATAAAAATACGCTCTAACTGTTAGGGCCTAAATCAAATAAAAATAAATAAAAATGCAAAATAATGATCAATATTTAAATTTCTCCCGATTTTAATTGGAATATTTTAACAACTACTATCATTATGACATACTATCATACGCTCCCTCAACGTCATTATGACAAGCAGAATGACGCAGAGGGAGCGTAAAACGTAGCTGTTACGCGCAGCAGCCTATAAAAGTTGGCCTGTTTTGTATATTCTTGTAGTATGGCGACGTTCTTTCTAGGTATATTTATTTCTATGGTTATAGTATAGTTAATAGCATGAGGTTCTTTATTCGTTGGCTGGCAGCTGTGACTTGTCATCTGTCGCCTAGCATGTATATTGCGGAAGAACCGAATTGGTCACAAAAATATAGTATTGCTTTGCAGAAAATTAAAAGGTGATTGAGATTTGTAGTAGTAATCTCAGTGTGATGAATTTTCTAGTGTTGTTTTTGCAACTTTCGGCGATTTCATCCATTTCAAACCCTGAGGTAATATTAAGTACCTACCTAGGTGAATAGTAAAATTTCACAAAATGTTTCAGAGTGCCTATTAAATCATCATCTGCGGTTACCGTAGCCATATGGACGCTTGCAACACACGAAGCATCGCTCACGCGTTACCGACCTTTCACCCCTCCCCTATGAGCTCCGGCGACCTTACTCACGCGCAGGAACACAACTTTACACAACATAAAGTTATTTGGTAACATAAACTTGTATTTGCACTTTTGGCTTCACTTTCGTGTTTCGCGCAATCCATCTGCCTTTTATAATTGTAATCTGTCTTGAAAACAATGCTGATGCTGATATTCGCAACAACCCTGATACCAATGTGTTAATTTCTATTATTTTATGTCGTACTGTACCTACATTATTCATGATTGTATTCAAAGAGAATATAACCACTACGTTAAATTGTATTAAACTATATTCGCGTATTCGCTTGTGTTTAGAACAGGTTAAACATCAGATACGAGGCGCGAAATTTGAATTTTTTCGAGTTTTTTTTTTTACCTTCTTAGTACAATATGGATAGATATTTCAGTGATTCGCGACCATAGTAGTTCACTTAACATATTGTAGAATTGATAATTTTTGTTTAAGATTAATTATTTTTGTACATTTCTCAAAAAAAAAAGTTTTACGGTTTTTAGAGAAATCGTGAGAAATGTCCGAATATGGCTCACCTCCTACTGTCGCTAATCACTTAAACATCTTCTTCTTCTTACATCACTCTGGCCAAAGAGTATAGTATCCATAAAACTCGGGCGATCACACCGAGTTACTGAACGCAGTGAACGCTACGATGATCGTCAGGCGATCACACGGCGTTGTACTGAACGCACCCGGGCTGCGTTCAGTAACTACGCCAGCCAGTCTCTAGTCTATCATAGAATAAAGTATAGTGTATTATCTATGGTCACCCGGTGTGTAGTAACTGAACGCATCCCGCTTGAATGATAAAAAAAAAATCGTTTTTCGCGGCTCTCTCTCGCTCTCTCTACCTACGTACTGCATTATTATAAATTTATCTGACTTTTCAGTTTATATTATTATCGTAAATGGTGAAGTTATCTCGCATTGCGAAAACATATATTAGCCCTTGGTACAGCGTCAGTTCCAAAAGTTTCTTATCATTTTGTGATAATAAACTGAAAATGTCATTGGAGGAAGCTAAACAAGTGGCTGCGTACAGGGCAGTTGATGAATTTATAACAGACAATTGTATATTCGGGGTTGGCAGTGGTTCAACTGTGGTATACGCAGTGCAACGCCTCGCCGAAAGAGTCGATGCAGATAAGTTGAAGGTGACCTGCATCCCGACTTCTTTTCAAGCCAAACAGTTAATTATTAAACATAACCTTACTCTGGGAGAGCTGGACACAAACCCTATCATAGATGTGACTATTGACGGTGCAGATGAAGTTGACTCAAAAATGACCCTAATAAAGGGAGGAGGTGGTTGTTTGCTCCAAGAAAAAATTGTTGCATCTTGTTCTAAGAAGCTAATTGTCATAGCCGATTACACCAAAGATTCTATAAAATTAGGTGATAAGTACAAGAAAGGTATACCAATAGAGGTAATTCCCATGGCCTATGTTCCTATTAAAAATAAAGTTATTGGTATGTTTGGTGGAGAGATTAAATTACGCAGTGCTGTAGCAAAGGCAGGGCCTGTTGTCACAGATAATGGTAACTTCATACTTGACTGGATATTTACTGATCAAGATTTAGACTGGGATAAAGTAAGCACAGCTATTAAGATGATACCTGGGGTTGTAGAAACAGGTTTATTTGTAAAAATGTGTCATAAGGCTTATTTTGGACAGCCAGAGGGCATAGTTGTTGAAAGGATGCACTGATTATGATATCGGAGACAGTTATGACAACTGCAGATCTGGTTATAATTTTAAGTTTTAATGTTTTATAGTACTATTTACCAGTTTGAATAAAGTTTATTCTTTAAAAAATAAACTATATCTATTATTCTACTAGCTTAATGCATCAGGAACCATTACTGAGATTTTTTTTTTTTTTTGAGAAAGAACCAAATTAGTTGTTTTATACATATTTTATTAAAAAGAAGGATAATTTAATGTTTTACTGATAATGCTGGAAAAACTAAGAACCAATACTTTCAGTATAAATCATGTAGAATATTATGTGCCTTAACATTTATTAAAATTCTCTTTGCTTTAACAAAACTGCATCATGTAAAGACAAAATTTGTGCAATAAATTGAAATCTTAACTTGGAAACTTGCTCTTAAAACTTAATCTAAATTAATATTACACATTAAGGTGGGCCTTTTTATTTGGAATGCATAATATATATATATATATATATACCTACCGTGGTATGTACTATCTATTTTATTATAGGTTTTTTTTGGCAATATAAGCAGGTACTGCTATCAGATATTTCTATTCTATCAGATCTCCAAATAATTACTCTTCATATTTCTTAAAGTAATCAAACATGTGTTAATATAATAAACACACATGTGATAATCAAATTATTTGTAAATTATAACACTCTTATAAATTAGATATTTTGGGATAAACTCTCAACTGCTTACTAACACCTATATTAGGCATGCCTTTGATTAAACCATTCATAATTGTCACAAGATTTTATGCTTTCAGATTCTTATTAGTAAAGACTAGTTTTCTTCATGATACGTAGGAACTCCTCTTGATTAATTTCTCCATCACCATCTCTGTCTGCTTCATCAATCATTTCATGAAGTTCTTCATCTGTTAAATTTTCTCCAAGTTCTTTAGCCACCCGTTTGAGATTTTTGAAGGATATTTTACCTTAAACCAAAGTAATAGTTTTTATTTTTATCTATAGGTCTGTTTTTGAACACAGCCTCACCAAAGTTAGTAACAGTGTGGCCAAAAGTGTTAAGCATACAAAGGCTAGAATAATATTGGCTCTCAAATGAAGCTGCCAGAACACATTGGTAGGTAGGTAAACTATCAACAAGAGGAATGTGGTGGCCAGCTTGGCCGAAATAAAAGCATTTGATGGGTTAATAATTGGCATCACTCATAGGTCCTTGAATATATGCTCGAGCATTTTTCTCATATTCAAGCAATAATCATCCAAATTCAAAAATAGTTAATAATTATAAGGCACATACAAATCCATTCAGTATTTTTTTTGTGTGAAAGAGTCTTCACAAATATCATACAAACTTTTACATTTGTAATAAAGATGGTAATATTGCAGTTTTATACTGCATGTATAGCAAAATCATTATAAAATCCTATATTAGGACCTGCATTAGGTGAGTAAAGAATGAATGAGTGAGGGATAAAATTTCGACAAAAATTATACAAGCATGTATTTGTAAATAAATTGCAATGGATCCATTGTGAAGTGATAATATTAAGGTTCAAGTGAATACTTTAATATTTACAGAAGAGTGTTACACATAAACTTACCAGTTTCATCATCATCAAATAGTTTAAATGCTTTCATGATCTCCTCTTTTGTATCCTTTTCTGCCATTTTTACTGTCATCAAATCAAGGAAATCTTCAAATGATACTTTACTATCACCTCTATCAATTTCTACAATCATCTTTTTAATTTCTTCTTTTCTTGGTTCAAAGCCAAGAGCCCGAATTGCCACTTTTAATTCTTTGGTATCTATTTTACCTGTGTTTTCTGTATCAAATAAATCAAATGCTTCTTTTATATCCCGCCTTTGTTCTTCAGATAATTCAAATTTGGGACCTGACTTTTTACGAACTCCACCTGTTGGAGCATTGCTGGTTGTTTTTTTCTGGGTCACAGCTGTTGCCTGGAACCAAAATATTATTTTTTTCAACTTACTAAACACCTCTAATATATTGTTCCATTATAAAACCATGACTGGTACGTTTATTGTTTTATTAGTCCCTAAACAAAATAATCAATAAGTAATATAACCAATCAAACGGAAGAGCTCGCTAAATTAATATTACGTACCATTTCGGTACCTCGTTCAACTTCTAAAATGTCTGGCGAAAAAGCGAAAAACCTAAGTAAGAATTAAAACTATAATGAACTGATCATTTCGTTCTCTTCTCGGCTCTATAATTTCTTATAAATTCCTGGTAGATTATGCCAGAATTATCGAACAAACTTTATATTTCTTCCAATAATTCAATCGGTAACATTAAATTGACAGTATTTTTTTTTTTCTTGTTTTTCTCATGGATGGTTGTCTCCTATTCAGGCAAAGGATACTAGCTCATACAGCCTTGGTTTATTTGAAATTATTGTCTGATATCGTAAAACAGTCAAATCAATGACAATCACCGTCCGTGAATTTAATAAAATCGTGCTATTCTATTTTAAAAAAACACGAACATTGTGGGTCTACTTGAAAAATCACAATAATTTCAGTTCAATAGTGCCTGGATCTTTATTGGATAAAATCAGAGACAGGATATTTTTGCTACGCTACAAGGTCTTTGGGTTGGGTAAAACAATATTTAATCAATCTAAAAATATAGGTTTTTTTTTTTTTACTGTATATAGGCCTGTGTTTGACCACAATCTCACTATGGTAAGTGATGATGTGGTCGAAGGTGGTAAGCACACAAAGCCTAGAAGGAACTGGCTCTCAAGTGCAGCTGACGGAACACACGGATAGGTGCTTGGCGACAGATTTTCAACTTGAGGGTGGTAGCCAGCCAGACGGGTACTACAAAGTACCCTACCACCGTGCTATGGTTTCCTCACGATGTTTTCCTTCACCGAAAGCTCAAGCTCATTGTAGGATTCGAACCCGGGACCTTCGTCTCGGTATGCGACGTCACTACCACTGAGCTATCATCGCCTTAAACAAGATTTAATAAAAAAAAACAAGGTATGTACAAGATTTTATGAAAATAAAACGAAATCGTAACGACTCTTTGCAAGTTCCCGCCATAAACCGATAGGTATACCTTATAGACATATAATATTAAATAAAATGCGACCCTTCCAAGGACTCAATAAAGTGCAATGCAGTTCGCACATCGCAGCGCGCGTAAAATTCAGCCCGTAACGCAACTTCCGACCGTCGGACTCCTACTTACCTACCTACGTTGATACCGACCAATCCGAGGGTGAGCGAAGCGGTCAGCTTGGACTCGGATTGGTCGGTATCGACGTAGGTATTAAGTAAGTAGGTAAGTAGTGTAGGAGTCCGACGGTCGGAAGGTGCATTACGGGCATAATATTGGTTGTCAACTTGTGACAAATTATTATTCTAAATTTTTATTTTATTTATTGTTCCAAGTTTGTTTGTTTGTTTGTTACGCCTTCACGCCTCAACTACTCAACGGATAATCATGAAATTTGGCATGCAGATAGCCTATGGTATGGAACGCGACGCTATTGGCCTAGATGTGGGTATAGGTCGGTGGCCGGGAATAAGGAGATTTCTTATGATACCTCTGTCTGAAAATACCTGTCAAAATGTTGATATTTGGATCCAATTTGAACCTTAAGTACACGATTTGACAGGTATTTTGACCATAGAGGTATCATATAAGAAATCGCCTCATTTAAAACTAATGCTCTCTGTTTAATATATTGTGAAAATTAATTACCTTTGAAAAAAATACCTATTTAATAGACTGGTTTTTAATTCTCTTTAACAATGTTATTGTTATCTACCTACTTAGAAACATTTAGCTACTTCTAGCAACTTTTTTGGGTATCAAAATCTGGAAATCTAGCTACTTTTGCAAGATGTCTAGCTACTTAGTAAAGCTAGCAGTTGGCAACACTGGTTGGCGATGTGAAATTGGCGGAATATATTTCAACCAAAATGATCGTCATTGAGCTTCTTTGGGTTATTAATTTGTTCGATGGTCTTACCGCTTGGGTCTATGAGCAGCCTAGAAAAGTTTTTGTTTTTAACCGACTCAAAAAAAAAAAGGAAGGTTCTCAATTCGGTTGTTTTTTTTAAATGTTTGTTACCTCAAAACTCCGTCATTTATTAACCGATATGGAAAATATTTTTTTTGTTTGGAAGAGTACAGTTCCCGTTTGGTCCCATTGTCATCAGATCAGGATTTGAATGTACTTACTTTGAAGTCGGTTTAAGTTTTTTTTAAAACAGTTCAATTATGTTTTTTAGGGTGAAATGACACCACGATTTCCGTCCCGGGTGTCGCCCATGCTAGCTACATAGGCAACTGCCGTTTTGTTCTGAAAAAAAGGAGGAAATAAGTACGTTTCCGAAAGACAAAACTACTAAAACATAGGTTGGTAGCGATTCACAGGTGTCTAGCGTATTTAATCAAGCAATTTTACAAATCACGAATTATTTGTGAGTTTCTGCGACAAATAGCTCACAAACAGTATACGTTGTAACATTTGACATAAATCAAAAACACACGCTCCAATAGCATCTCTCTCAGATAGTCCAAGCGCGTGAGTCCCAATAACTTACACATACGGTGACGACATAATTATTATTGGAAGTAGGTATGAAACTCACCTTAACTTACAACTACTTAATTAATAAGTTAATTGTTAGCCCTCATTACAGTGACAAAAAGAAATACCTTTTGACATTTAAGATTTAAGAATGTCAATGCTATGCCTCTGAGAGAGGTAGAGCCATGGTAGAGCGAGGTAGAGCTTAGCGTTTATTCGCTCAAAGATTCATTGTAATATTAATGTATCGGGTCTATTCGATTATTACCAAAATTTAATTTTGACTAACCTCGACGTTTCGACCAAGTTGCATTGATCGTGGTCACGAGTGAACTGGAAACTGCGGGTATCAGCAAAGATACCCAAATCCTGATCGCTCAAAGATGCTCAAAGAGTAACTCTATGGGGTACTTGTCTGCGGTACTGGGTACCTTACCGAGTACCGCAGACAAGTAACTTACTACGGTAACTGCTTACCATCACGCCGGCCGTATGGTTGTTTACGGACTTCGTAGTATAAAAAAAACCGGCCAAGTGCGAGTCAGACTCGCGCACCAAGGGTTCCGTACAAACCTGTAGGTATATAAGTAAATGGTAGTATAGACCTGAGTATTTGATATTAATTTCAATTTATGACGTATTAAAAAAAAACTACTTACTAGATCTCGTTCAAACCAATTTTCGGTGCAAGTTTCCACCGTAATGTACATCATATATTTTTTATAGATTTATCATTCTCTTATTTTAGAAGTTACAGGGGGGGGGGGACACACATTTTACCACTTTGGAAGTGTCTCTCGCGCAAACTATTCAGTTTAGAAAAAAATTATATTAGAAACCTCAATATCATTTTTGAAGACCTATCCATAGACACCCCACACTTATGGGTTTGATGAAAAAAAAAAATTTTTGTTTCAGTTCTAAGTATGGGGAACCCCCAAAATTTATTGTTTTTTTTCTATTTTTGTGTAAAAATCTTAATGCGGTTCACAGAATACATCTACTTACCAAGTTTCAACATTATAGTTCTTATAGTTTCGGAAATAAGTGGCTGTGACATACACGGACAGACAGACAGACAGACAGACAGACAGACAGACAGACAGACATGACGAATCTATAAGGGTTCCGTTTTTTGCCATTTGGCTACGGAACCCTAAAAAGCAATAATAATCTTATTCCGTGAAAATAAGGTTTATCTGTTAATCTATGGTTATTTATATAAATGTAGCTTTGACGGGCCAGTTGGCGTGGTGGGTAAAGATTCCACTTGGATTCCACCTATCACGCCGCAGGTCGTGGGGTCGATCCCCACACAGGACATGCATTTGTGTGCATGAACATGTCTGTATGTCCTGAGTCTGGGTGTAATTATGTATATTAAGTATGTATTTACAAACAAAAAGTAGTATATGTATTATATCAGTTATCTGGTTTCCATAGTACAAGCTCTGCTTAGTTTGGGATCAGATGACCGTGTGTGAGAATTGTCTCAGGATATTTATTATTATTATAGATGGACCTTATAGTACTACTACCATACCATAAGGACTACTTTTCTTTGTATTTTTAAACATCAAAATCTATTTTTTCTTAGATTTGATAAGACTGTAAGGGATCATGAAATAATAAAATGGAAAAGAGAAAAATAAAAAGACATACATAATATAATTTTATTAATTTTGTTCTGTAGGGGGACATTTATTTGACTTAATTTAATTACTATACAAGTATTTATGGTGCAGATGGTAGAGTTCCGAACGACTTCATGAGATGGTAGCAGTGTGGTAATCGACTGCGGTGGCCTATCTTCTGTAGTGTGGCGGCGGCCTGTGCGAGCATGCCGGCGCGCTCGCCCGGCGCCGCGAGCACTGCGGCCGGCAGGTGCTTGCACGCCATGTACAGCGCCACCGCGCGCTCGCCCTCGCCGCCGCCGCCTTCTAACGCGCGTTCTGTACCATACAACACATACATTTACTACATACTTACTACTAGTTGCTCTGTGGGCTCTAGAGCTCGCGAGACAGGAAAATTATATGAAATTATTTCGTCTATTTAGTTTTTAGAAAGAATCATGGCGAGCTCCATACATTGATTTGTACAAAAAAGTAAAACATTTTAGAGGGTATTGAATCACTTCCAATGTTGAGATTACATTACCAGCAACATATTAATATACTTATAATTATAACGTCATTCCAACGTCTCTAAAAATCTTTATTTTTTTGTTCAAATCTCGCCATGATCCTTTTCAAAATGGCTCTACATATCAAAACTCATAATATTATCGAACCGGCTCACAAAATGTCTCGAGAATCCGTTGAGAAATGCAACCTGTAGAGAACAGCTGGTCATCTGCCGACACCGAAAAGACATGCGAAGCATTTTAGCCCAAGCTGACACGAAGACGCTTCACGCTCGCTCGGTCAATAATTAAGTACATAATCAGGGCCATAAGACAGGGCCACCATCACGGACTCGAATTCAGAGTCTTTCGATACTTTGTCAAATGTGTTACTAAAAGAATTAAATTGTGAGTGCGACAACAATTCAGCAGTCGCACACTGGGGCAGGATGTATGGGACACATGCGCAAAAATGAATTTTCAAATGAAAGTTCGAAGTCGAAGAAAACAAACCTAAATCATACAAAAAAATATGTATTCAAAAGTTCAAATATTGGTCTTAACTAGACATAATTTACTTAAGAAGTAGTTTCAACCAAATCACTACAATTAAATAAACAAATCTGATATTGCGCGCGAGTAAAATGCAACGAACCTCAGATTATGCAACTTTGTATTGATATAATGTCTAACTAATAATCTTTTTTGCGGTTTAAGATTCATTAATGATTGTCAAATGCCCTCTAATAAAATAATATTAAATTGTTTTTTCAAATAACTTTCACTTGAAAATTCATTTTCGCGCATGTGTCCCATACATGCTGCCCCAGTGTGAGTCGATTGTACCTTTCCCGCATATGATGGATGCTCGGTTGAAGCGCGGGCGCAGGCTGCCGTCCAGCAGCTGCTGCGTGCGGCGCGGCGCCGCGCCCGCCATCATGCGGCACACCGCCGAGTGCAGGAACACACGGGACGTCACCCACTGGAACGAACATTCAATAATAATAGGTATACAAATAAGAAAATTACCCCGTTTTGAAAATGTTAATTTAACTTGTAATGTTGCGTGCACGTTAAGGCGTTGATAGCTCAGTAGTAGTGACGTCGGATGCCGAGACGAAGGTCCCGGGTACGAATCCTACAATGAGCTTGAACTTTCGGTGAAAGAAAACATCGTGAGGAAACCATAGCACGGTGTTAGTAGGGTACTTGGTATTACCCAACTTTCTGGCTACCACCCTCAAGTTGAAAATCTGTCGCCAAGTACCTATTGGTGTATTCCGACAACTGCACTTGAGGGCAAGTTCCTTCTAGGCTTTTTGGGCTTACCACCTTCAGCTACATCATCACTTATCATGGTGAGATTGCAGACAAACAGGCCTATAAACAGAAAAAAAAGGTTCATGAATACAAAAAAAAAAAAAAAACTAGTTTTAACTTGGGGCCAACTAAACGTAAAGCAATGGTAAACACGATACAGACCGGCAGTGTCTGCGAGAGTCGCCTGAGGGAATGCAGATCTCGTTGGAAGGCGCGCAGGTGTGCGTGCGGCGCGGGGGCGGCCCCCGCCCCCGCGCCGGCCCCCGCCCCCGACACGTGCTCCCACACGCCCGCGCGGACCTCCAGCACCCAGTCGCAGCACAGCACCTGCATTAACTGATAAACACCAACACCACTGTTAAATTACAAGACTCTAGACTACCAAATTTTTTGGCAGCAGAGTTTTTTCGCTCAAAGAGCAGCTCGGCTGCTGAAGTACCTCCACCTTACAGAATAATTTAGCCAAATAACAATGTTGTGTTCCTGCGTGTGAGCAAGGTTGCCAGAACTTATTGGGAGAAGGGAAAGGTCCCACCATGTGCGCGTTACCAGCCAGCAAAGGGAGAACTGGCTAGCATTAAATCTGTATGAAATAATAACTAAATGACAGATAATATTAAACCTTGTGTCTTTGCACTTTGAACGCACTTTGGCCGCGGTTCTCATTAAGCACCACTACTGTCGTTTAAAACGCGTCACGGGTTTTTAACGAGTGAATGCCCCGAGGGTTACAAGTGTCCCTTGTGATGTAACACCCGTAGCATCACAAGCACCCATCTCCGGTAACCGCTTACCACCAGGTGGGCCGAATGCTTGTTTGCCGACTTAGTCGTAAAAAAAATTTCATTCAACATTCATTTTAGTTTGAGTACTCATGCCCGGGTCGAAAAAGAATCTTATTTACACTATATTAATTTTTTCACTAACAAGCTGATCTGATGATGGGAGCTATAAGAATTCGGTGGATATAATTCATTAATGTAAAAAGATCTCATTTGGATTCATTAGATTAGTTAGACTAAATAAATGCTTATGAACCAATAGTAGCTAGTGTCTCTTAATGGAGCTGGAATGTGAATACAGGAGCTCTTCAATGGTCAACAACATAAAACTTAAAACTAGTGCATTAAGTAAAGAAATAATACAAACATTGAAACATGCATAAACCAATCTTCTAAATGATGAATGTTACTAATTCGAGATTTGCTTTGTAGTAATATTGCACAAACTATGGAAAACAAGTGCAATGCAACTACAATGCACTCCCGCAAAAGTCTTCAATCTTCGCGAGTCTTCATAAAAAACATGTTCATCAAAACTATATCACAATCTGCTAAATAAATAAAGTACAAACAAAATATAACAAAGCATACACAAAAAAACCTTCAGGCATGAAATTAAATTTAATATTTCATGCAAGTCTCCAAGCGCAAGTGGTTTTTACAATATTTTATTTAGTTTCACCTGTCCCGGTGTCTATCTGTCTGTAATTTAATCTTGCAAGTTAAATTTGACCCACTTCCCGGTTGCAGGTTGAGCTGAAATTTTGCATAATGTACATCGGATGACAATGTAATATTATTATGACATGGAGCTGGAAGGTGGCCAAAGGAACTGTTATAAAACGACGCAACCGCATCAAGTTAGGCCTCGTTTGATTCGTCTTGGCTAGGACTGATTATAGAGCCTGATGATTGATATGGTCGACTATTGTATAAACAAAATTATTTAACCAATGCAATCTTATTTTTGTTTATAGTATGTAAAGGCTTACGCTGAAACCCTAGGTCTATGACTAATACTCAAGTATATATTTTGTCAATTGAATGTTTGACGATCTCTTCAAGACATGCAAAAATAATCCACAAATATGTATACATGCAGTTGAAATCAATGAATAAAATAAATGAGCCGATTTTTTCAATGCGTATTTAAACGCTTACCATCATGAGCTGCGTTGGTTTCCGGCAACAGTAATACGCCAGTGAGTCAGCTAGCCTGGCTCCTGCAATATCGCACACCTGAAAAGGTATATTATATTTTTAACATGTTTAATAAAATATGGAGGATGTACACAATCTTAAATTCCATGCGCACTGAGTTCTTAAATTCTACCGTCGATTTGAGAAGATTTGTCAGTACTATAATTCATTATAATTTGGTTCAGCAGATTTCTGTTAAATCAAGAAAAGTAATTTTTACATGAATTATTATCAATACTAAAATAAACGCTAAGAAACAGCCAATATGGAAGATCATCTAAGCTTGCAATTTCACTTGATTGTTTAACAGTTAGTCAGACACTAAATATTATAATAATATACACGTAATTATAAGATCAGTACGACACCTGTTGCATAGAAATCAATGTTTACATTACATATACAATAAATTCCATGTAGCACCAAACGGTCCTCAGCCATATCCAGAGCCATTATGATTTCTAGAATAATTGTGAATTAATAAAATGAGTAAATAACAAACCTTAAGAATGGTCTCCGAGGTCCTTTCGATGGAGCGTTCATCTTGATACTGAGCAAGGCTTAACAGTCCGCGGCGGCTTTTGTACGCCATATGCAGTGCCCTACGAATAATAGTACAATAGCTATATTTTCATCAGCTCATGTTTATGCTAAGAAAGACAATAGTTATTAATACGGCAACTATAAACTATACACTTGTGTTTTATAAACATCAGTGCGACTAGCATTTCTAAGTCTCCATGTGTGAGAATCTTCTCATTGTTACTGTGAATATCGTTTGACGATATATTTTATACATTGTCATTGCCTTCATTTTGTCGAACGTGATTTCAGTTTTAAATAATGAAGAGCCTCAATGTATAATATCACATCCAGCAGGTGTATAGATTTCAAAAGTGAATAATCCTACACTGTCGGAAACAGTATTTTATGATGACCATCAAGATATCTTCGGCTCAAGATATTAATCTACAGTAAGTTTAATCGTGTGAAGCGCTTGTGGTGTAGTGATAAGCCGTTCTTAATCAATCGGCAAAGTTAAGCTACCACCGTCGTGGTCGGTGCCTGGATGGGTGACCGACTATTGGTTGAAGGTCGGGTTGGTGCCTCGCTATCCATATGGACAGGCGAGGGTGAAATCAAGGCCGTCAAGCTTGCTCTATCCAGGTACTGTACGGTCTATCAGGCTGAATTGCTAGCGATATGTCGGGCAACGAGAGAGATCCTGAAGCAGAGAGCATTAACCTTTGGAGTCTATAGCGACTCAATGGCAGCCCTCCAGACTGTGAAGAACCAACGTTGCCTCCACCCCCTAGCCGTGGAATCAAGAGATAACCTAAAATCTGCATCTCTCCAGAACAAATCTGTGTCTTTGTTCTGGATAAAAGCCCACGCAGGACTGGATGGCAACGAAAGGGCAGATGAACTTGCAAAGGAGGCTGCCTTAAACTCCAAGAAGAAGCCGGACTATGATCGTTGCCCCGATTCATTCATCAAGCGTAGTATCCGTTCGGTGACGCTAGATTAATGGAACGAGAGATACGTCACTGGTGAAACCGCGTCCATTACCAAGTTGTTCTTCCCTGATACAAGATCAGCCTACAAAGCAGCAAGGAAAATGGAGATAACAGGCGTAAAAACGCAAATCATGACGGGGCACGGTGGGTTTTCAGAATACCTGCATCGCTTCAAATGCAAGGATAGCCCATCGTGCATCTGCGATCCGGCGAACAGCGAAACGGTTCCCCATCTGCTGCTAGAGTGCCCTATCTATGGTAAGGAGAGACACGAGATTGAGCAGTCTTTGGATTTAAAACTGGAGTCCGAAACTATATGTGAAATTATGTCGAGCAAAAACAGGGATACTTTTCTTGATTACTGCACTAAAATTGCTGAGAGAGTTATAAAGGGAAATAAAACAGAGTAAGAAAATATGTTTTTCAGAATATTTGTGTAAAAATATTTTTTTTGTCAAGCATAACGATATGTCCAAAAAAAGTTAAGATATTATGTTAAAATAGCAGTAGTCGTATGCAAATTTGTTATACTATGTAAAATAAGTGTCATAAATCTACAAATTGTTTGAAATAAAAATAGATAGGATGAAATTGTGTAAAATTAATAAAAATAAATCTTGTCGTGTTACCTAAACCTAAGAAAATTTTAGAAATAAAGAAATGCATAGGTTAGATACAAAGAAAGCATAGATAGATGGGAATCCCACCCTCAAAGTAGAGAAAGATGATGGATGACAGAGTAGTATGCAGAATGAAAGTGCGAGAGGAATAAATGCGAGAACTAGTATGAAAGAGAAACAACACAAATATAGGCTTCAACAATGTTGGAGGAGGAGAAGCAAAAGACCGTCTAGTGGTATTTAAAATCGAGCGTTTCCGTGCTTCGGAAGGCAAATAAAGCCGTTGGTCCCGATTATCACTTAATTATGATACCTAGTCGTTAAGCTAGTTGGAGGGAGGCCTACTAGGCGGCATGAAAACTCCAACAGTAGGTTGACCACTGGTAGGCTAGTGGTCAACCTACTGTTGTTCCACCGATCCGCAGTGGGCACGCGTGGTGGAGTATCTGTCCATTCCCTTTCACCCTCATTTGTGTGTAGGAGGCCTGTGCTCTGCAGTGGGACATTATAGGCTGATGAAGATGATGATGAAGTTCAATCGCATTGAGAGGGGCCAGTTAGCATTGTTGTTTAAGATTCCACCTACCACGCCGCAGATCGTGGGTTCGATTCCCGACCAGGACATGCATTTGTGTGTATGAACATGTCTGCATGTCTGTGCTGTATTGATGTATATAAACTGTTGTTAAAAACATGTTTTTATAATTAAAAAGTAGTATCAGTTATCTGGTTTCCATCAGTCTAGTTTGTATCTAGTTTGGGATCAGATAGCCGTGTGTGAAGAATTTTCCATGATATTGAAAGAAATACATCTCCTCATCTCTTATCCGCTTTTCACTACTAAACCAACGTGATAACAAATAAAAATAATATTATCAAGTTAAAAGTACCCTCCAGTTAAGTATGTAAGGCGCTGCATAGACGTGTGCCCTGTGTCGGATACAAGCAACCAACGAATATTTAATTTCTATAGAACCAGTATGAAATCAGCCACTCCCTCCGCAGACGTAAACTGCGTTCGATCACCGCTACAGGACACAGAAACTACGGTTTTGCTACGGTTTTGGTTGCTCGTATCCGACACAGGACACACGTCTGCGCAGCGCCTAAGTTAAAACTGGTAATTTTAAGTCCACATTTTTAATTAAAATGATTAATTTATGTATTTGCCATTCATTTATAACGAAAATCGCATTCCCTGGGTCCTAAAATACAAGTTTTGCTTAGCTGAGGACTTGATGTTAAGCTATTTTGCTTGATTTTATATTTGTAACAATAATCGTGCTGGCTATAAATATTATTTTATTACCCTGGAAGTGGATCTTCGCAGTTGGCCAGTGGTTCCGGCAGCAAGTTGAGCCTGTCGCCTATTTCTACCGCTTTCGCCGTGTCAGCAAGAAGCCAAGTGGCCGCCACACCAACGATATTCGCCCACCATTCCATTACGGGGTCCCAACAACCTGGGTAATAATTGAAAACGCTTTTACAAAAAACTTAAACCGACTGCAAAGTACACTAAAAAGTAATCAAATCTTGACCTGATGACAATGGGACCAAACGGGAAGTGTACCCTTCCAAACAAACAAAACTGTTTCCAAATACGTTAATAAATGACGGAGTTATCGAGGTAACAAGCATAAAGAAACACAATCAAATTGAGAACCCCCTCCTTTTTTTGAAGTCGGTTAAAAAGATTTTTATAACGTTTGGGATTTACTAAAATTTTGAATAAATACATTTTTAAATGTTCCAATATTACTCTTCGTGGTTTGGCGTTGATCACTAAGGTAGGAATACTGACGATTGGGCGATTGACATTTACCGTATATATTGTGTCTGAGAAGACAAACGAAAAGGGCAAAACATGAATGTCATGAAAATAAGGATGTTGGTTTTCCCCGAAACTATTGTTTCAGGCTATGCTTTGAAATAATTCTTTCATCTTTCTGTTACGATTGAAATAGCCCACATAACGATGTAATTTATGTAAGTTACAAGTGATTTTTAGATATAGACCAAAAATCAAAAGTTAAGTCTTCTCACCTGAGTGGTGTGGAGCATCAGTGGAGACGTCATCAGTGATCAACTTGATCAACTCCAGAACATCGCGGGTGTTGCTGCGCTCGTCCGCACATAACAGCATTTGTAAACTTTTTTGAAGAATTTCCAGGTGGTAAGCCTGAAATATTACAAGTCTATATGTCAGCTTCGGCTATCAAAGTTCTAAGAACTTCCTTGCTACTGCTCATAAATATCCGCTATACCGCTCATAAGTGGTTTGTTATTCCATTAGAATTGACTGACTGATTAGAAGCAATAATATAAAACACTATCGTGAAATTGCATATGTGTGTTGTGAAGGTGTCAGGTGTAGTTAACCGACCACCGTGGCGGATAGGTACCGTACCCTCATAGCATAGGCGAGTGGATCAGCGGGGTCCGGGAGGGTGCAGAAGAGCGCGGCGGCGGTGGGGGCGCGCTCGTAGGTCCAGCGGCGCGCGCGCAGGAACCGCTGCCCGCGCGCCGCGCACGCCCACCGAGCGCGCGCGCCCGCGCCGCCCGCGCCGCCCGCCCACTCCGACTCGCCCGCGCCGCACACTCGCAGGTAGTACCTGAACAACTTTGTACGTCACTACAACACAAGGGCATAGCTAGCATCCTGTTACGTTACGTTACGCACTTGCTTTAGGGGACTACATAGTTTAATTGTATCGCATCGTTTCACTGTGTCATTGAATAAATGCAATAGGCAGAGGATTTAATAAAATATTTGTATAACTTCAACCTTCCTGTATAGGATATGAAAATCAAAATAATTATGTTTTGAATGGCGCCCTAGAAGGGAAATCAATCATACAGCTGCAGGAACATGATGTCGAATGCTGAATGAAGCTTTCCTCACGATGACTTCCCTTTACCTCATTCGAGGGTTGAAGACAGCTCTAGAAGCAAAGGGTCTAATCCATAAAGCGATACAAGACATTAGAATTGCAGCAATACTGACGAGACGTAATTGGAGATAAGAAGAAGAAGGTAACGACGTCGTTAGCTTGTTCAATAGCTTCGCGATTGTCACTTTCTTTTTTGAAGCCTATTAACGACCATCCAGGAGGATATAATATGTTTCTTACCCACACAACCAGTTCCCAATTTTAGGCATGTACTCCTTAAACACCATAGCAGCTGTTACATAAGTGTCTGCCAACAGCTTTCTGCTGCCAGCCACTTCAGCTAGATTGACTGCTTGCAAAGCCAGGAGTACGCGTTCGCTTCGGCCACTGTGATTCGATAGTATTTCTAACTGTGCGAGACGGTGGGATACGCTTGACACTTCCGCTGCCCAATGTTGAGTTGCTCTTCTAGCTGGGCTGAAATATTTATTTGCCAATAAATTCTAACAATATTATTTACAACTAGTTTTCAAACTACGGTTTTACATGCGTTCCCGACGGATCTAATATATTCCCAAGATAAAAAGTATCCTATATGTTATTTCCTATATGTTTTATGATCTACCTGTATACTACATTTATATATTTATGATATATATTTACTTATTCTATTCAAGTTTCATAAAAATTGGTTCCATGGAGGCATTGAAAAGCAAAAACAAGCTTACTTTTGAATTTATAATAGCAGTATGATAGATGGATTACTTCATGCCTCATCACCATCGAACAATTAACCCAAAAGCGCAATGACGTTAATTTTGCTTGAAATCTACACCGCCAATATCCCACTACCGACAATGCGCTCTGATTAGCTATGTCAAGGACACATGCGCTCCAATTGGCCAAGTCAAGACACAATGGATTGATGGATTGACTGTCAAAATCAGTGCAAAGGCACTGGACAAGTTGCTAATTTGGATTGCTCGATATTACTACTCTAAAGGGATTTTCCTCAATGCTCATCTCATTAAATCCTTACCTATCATTCCACAAATCGCCAGCGCGTCGAGTCAAGAAATTGCTGAAGGGCATTCTCTGTAGCAACTGCCTGAGTACTGCGGCTATAAGTGCCGAATATTTGGCATGCCCCGGTCCTCCAGCTTGGACACTCTTGCCACAAACTGCTAATGCTCGGTGAAGTTCTACTCTTGCGTTTGTTTGATCACCCTTGATAATACAAATCATATTTTAATCATAAAGCTATGTTAAATGTTGGATGGACTTTGCTAATAAACTGATATAAATAAAATATATGAGTTTTCAAGGCAGAAGTTGTTTTATTCATTTGTGTAATACAGTTACCTTCTTTAAATAGTTATCTGCCTGTCGTTTATGCTTATAGAATTCTCCAGCTTCTTTAGATTGTGATTTTGGTACAGAATCACCATAAACTAATAGTTTGACAAGACATCCACCCAATATTATGAAGTTTACTAGGTAAATGAAAAATGAGTTAAATATCCAAGCTTTCCAAGATGCTCCACCATAGGCTGAAACAATTAGTTGTTAAAATTAGGCTAATTATTTTCGAGGCGACTAACAAATTAAAGGGCGACTAACTATTGGTTACTAAAAAAATAACTTGGCAGCGATTAAATAATTTGGTAACTATTAAATTAGATGGGCTACAAATTGCAAGGTATCATAAAAACCAAACAGTGGCAGCTTCTTTAAGGTAGCAAATATATTAAACAGGCACGTAGAAAAAATAGGTGGGGTACTATAAATTAATACTTGGCGACTAATATTGACAGTGGGATAACAAACATTGTATTATTGGCAACTATAGGCTTCCATATAAAAATACACTTTCGGGCTACGATTTGCAAGCAGCTGTAAAAATTTAAAATAATTAAGAATTAGGGTTTCAGTATTTTTATTTGTGGAATCATAATTAGTATCTGGATGACCGAGTTGAACCTAGTTTTTACTTTTTAGCTTATCGTGTTTATTGGAAATTATATTTAGATTCGAATTTAAAAAAAACAGCTGGACTCGAACCGCGGACTTCTGGTTTCGGGACCGAAAACAGTGACCTTTGATTTTGTATGGTTTTCAGGGTCTGATGATGGAGTAGGAGGGTTGGCACTGAAACTCCATAGTGGATCATCGTATCCTGGCCGTGTTTGGGTTTGTTGGAATTGTCGTGAGATGAACTTTAACCATGTAAGGTTTTCAGGGTCTGATTATGGAGTAGGAGGGCAAGCAATGGAACTCCATAGCGGTGCAACGTATCCTAGCCGTGTTTGAGGTTGTTGGAATTGTCATGAGATTAAATTTGATCATATATGGTTTTCAGGGTCAGATGATGGAGTAGGAGGGTAAGCACTGGAACTATAAAACTTTAACTTTAACTAAAACTAAAAATAAAATCTACTCCATCATCAGACCCTGAAAACCATGAAATCCATGTTTCCAGGTGAAGCTAATAAAAGCGTGTTGAAAATAAAAGTCAAGAAATAAAACTATAGACACACTATTTTTTTTTGCATGCCATTATTTGCTTTAATTAGAGCTCTTAAAATGTCGCACAAAGTATGTTTTATATGACCATGTTCATATTTTCTTCTCATCTTAGTTTACTTTATATACAACCTCATTATATAATTTAAGAAAGCCTATTTTCTACTTTTTATCCACCGTCAAGTCTTCGCCTAACAATAAATTCAGTTACCAAAACAAAAATATCGATGCCAGTTTAATTTAAAACAAAGCTTATTTAGCTGCTGCTTTCTACTTAAAATGATCCTTCACTTTAGCTGCCAACCTATTATTTTTAGTACCTCCTTTCATTTTTTATAAATACCAAATTCAGATTAATTTGTCGCCGCGTTAAATACATGCCTTAAAATTATAACTAACATAGAAATTTACATACAAAGATAAACAGGAACATCAAAAAAAAAAAAAAGAGGTGATTGGAATGAATCGTCTAGCTATGTGGTACAACAAAGTGCAACCTGGCTAAGTATTTTTCTATGCCTATCGTACCTAAATATTATTCATTTAAATGCATATATGCACCATCTAGCGAGTTGTATCTAAAACTACATATGTAATGCAAAAAACCTCATCAGAATCAATTGATTAGTGTTTGAGGAAGTCTTAATTTTTTATTTTTTTTTATTTTACCAAGTCGGCAAACAAGCATACGGCCCGCCTGATGGTAAGCGGTAACCGTAGCCATATGGACGCTTGCAACACAAGAAGCATCGCTCACGCGTTACCGACCTTTCCCCCTCCCCTATGAGCTCTGGCGACCTTACTCACGCCATATATAATTATATGTAAAAACATATACAAACAATACACAACCTTTGTACCTAAACACTATATTATTGTCATCATTCCATTGTACGTGAAAATTGAATGTGATGAATTAAAGAAATTGTTAACATACCTGTATCATTTTCTGATAAAATCTTTCTTTGGTCAAGTCTAGTTGTGTAGTCAGCTGATGAAGATTCTGACACAAAGCCTCCAAATAACGTACTGAATGGATTGAAGGCAATAAGCCCCACCATAAACGCACATAGGGCTAAACGTGAGTGATCTCCCATACCCATGACGATTTTAGAATATTTATCTTCAACCTGTAATTTATTAAGCATACGTAATATTAATATGTTGACCAATGATGGTGAAAGCAATATGTTGGCAGAAAAAGCTCATTTCACACCAGTCTTCAGAAGCTTTTGTTTTTTTTAACTGACAGGTGTATTTCTAGGAACCTTGTCACCCTACCTTGGGATTTGATTTGTTTATATAATAATGTAAGTGTGTAGGCATACTATTCCTTATTCATTGCATTAAGACGTATAAGCCAGTTGAGATAAAAACAAGAATTTACCTTGAATTCAGGAGAAGATGGTGAATCACTGTCAATACCATGTGGTGAATGATATGGTGAAGAGATGTCACTGTGGGGAGGAGTGTATGCTCCCTCAAAGGATGGCTCCTTCACACCAGACTTCTGACATGCCATTTTGAGTGCAACATTTTCTTGTTTTAACCTTGTATTCTGATTCTGTAGGTACCTTATGTAGTCAATTGTTTTCCGTAATATTGCTGATTTGTTCAACTGGAAAAAAAAAAAAACATAATGCACAAGAACTTTTAAATTCCTCACAGTGGACTGGCTACTTGACAGTAGAGTTGTTATTGATGATCAATATTCTTAATGCTGCTGGGCTACTGCATACGTCAATCTTTAGGAACTTCATTAAACTGGCCTTCATTGAAATCCCTTTATCTATTTCACCTGATAAGTCAATGGATAGGTTTCTTAACTTATTTATTTTCATATGTTCTATAAATATAATACATATAATTGTAGAAAAAGGAGGTTCATTACCATTGACTTACGCAGTAGCCCCGCTGAGACTATTTTGTTTTTTTTACTGTTTATAGGCCAGTGTTTGACCACAATCTCACCATGGTAAGTGATGATGTGGCCGAAGGGGGTAAGCACAGGTGCTAGGTGACAGATTTTCAACTTGTTGGTGGCCAGCCAGATTGCTATGGTTTCCTCACGTCAAGATTTTTTCATTCACCACAAGCTCAAGCTCATTGTAGGATTCAAACCTTCGTCTCAGTATCCATTGTCACTAGCACTGAACTGTCATTGCCTTAAAAAAATACCATCATCATTCTTATCTTTTAACATTACAAATTAGATAATAATGGGTAGCATCTAAGATTGGGACAGTGTCAGCAAATGTCTACATACAACATAATTACATAGAATTTACCTTAGCATCTTCTCCTACCAGCATATTCTTTAGTTCAATTATCCTATCATTGATACTTGTCCTGTAACGTCTCTCAATGGCATTATGTGCACTTCGTTTCACTTCTTTCACTTTAGGCGGACCAATGTGCGGTGCTTGACTTAACGCAATCTTTTCACCTTCAAGGACTACAGGAATGCCAGTAGTCAAGAGAGTTGGTCCACTGCTACTTGTGAAAAATGTGTGGATTGGTCTGTTCTCTGTACCTGCTTTAGTAGTAATGATACCTTGTGTTGCACCTATAATATACAATTACAATATTACAATTTGTTGAGTTATATATTCATGATTTACTTACTAAATACATTGATAATATGGCCATAATAAAAAAAGATGACTCACCTTGTATAGGAGCAGTTGTATACATCAATGTTTGTGTTTCAGGATTAATAATATTTGATTGTAATATTAATGGTGAGAAATTTGTATCTGCGCTTTTTAATATTAATGGAGTCATTCTTTTAGAATTGTTCTGTATTAAAATTTGGTTGGTTTGCTTTGACTTATTTGGTTGGTTTATTTGCGAGACACTATCTAGCTGCAACACTGATGGTCTATTATCTGGTATTTGTATGTTTCCCGGTGCCAAGTTTACATATACAGGTCTCTGAACAACTTGTTGTACCATTATGGGGGTTTGATTGGGTATTTCGGTGTGCCCATGTTGAGTGACATCAGGCAATGGTACACCTTCGTTAATCTGACGCAAGTTGTAGCTCTCCTCTCTTGCATACACTCCTTGAATGGGACTGCTCTTTGGATGTGGAGGAGTTTGCACTTTAACTCCATGCGTATATTGGGATACTAATGGATTTCCATTTTTTTTATAACAAGGCGACACTTGGGTTTGAGATGCAGTTTCTGCCTTGATTTTTGTGTCAACACTAAGTAAGCCAGTATCATTATCGACAAATGTCAACTCTTCCTCCAGCTTTTTCATGAAATCTCCATCACAACCACTTAGGAAGTCTGTAAAAAAGAAATACATCATAACTTTCAAATATTACTTGTTATTTACGAAAGTTTACGTCATTCATAAATAAGACTTACCTTCAATTTCGGCTATATCATGGACATTGAAAACGTCGGAGTTTATAAATGGTTCATCTTGCTCCATGTTAGTGTAGGTTTTGTAAATTTATATCAATATTAATCTTTAAAACATTTGTAATTTGTTTTCCAAAACTTTTTACAATAATATTTTGACAGTTCTCTGGCGATTTATATGAGCCAATCAGTGTTTAGGAAAATAGTGGTGTGATATGACGTCAGAAGAATCCGTAGGCAAGTAGGAAGCACAGACCACTAGGGGATATGTAGGAAGAATCCATAGGCTGCATTCCGAATGGAAGCTATAATCGCTGTAATCGATTTGAGCGTGCTTACACCCGCGTTACATATTAGTTTCAGCGCGCCGTAGACCGAGGTATCTTCACTCTACGGAGCGCGCTCACGATGTCCCGTGAATGAATAGATGACATGACCATGCTCTAAACTGATATCACCGTGAGCGCTGTCAAAAGTGACGGTTAATTATTGTATTTTCGGAAATAATCTAATAAGATTCTTGGTTTTCTATTTGGCAAAGATACGTTTTTATGATTTTATGAGAGAAAAATTTTAAAAAATGGATATTCATTTTTGCGAGTAAACTAATAAAAGATATAAGGAGTCCTAGCGCATTGTTAATTCAGATTATAATTAAATTCTCAAATGTTCTCTTTTGAATACTATGAGGCGTGACCGCGTTCACGAGCGTTCCGAATTGTTGACAGTTCTCAGCTGTCATTAACGTGATATCACTGATATCTAACTCGGTACCTACGCAAATTATTGCTGTGAGCATTATGAGCGATATTATCCAATTCGGAATGTGGCCATAGTCTTCTTCTTCTTATTTTTAAGCTTGGCAACCAAGCCCAAATTAGGGCTAATTTCTGCCAGTGTCGAGTTATATTATAGTTTCCAGTCACAATAAATCACAAAGAGAATATAACCACTACGTTAAATAAATCACTTCACATTATAGTCCTCAGTCAGTCACCGTCCATTAGAGATGGGTAGCTATTCATATAACTAGCCAAAAAACGGCTATACACAAAATAGCCACGGCTTCGTTATCTGTCAACACGATAATTAGCTACTGGCTACTGGATGGCTACTGGCTATGGCTAGCTAAAATGAGGAGTTTTCTTAAGATACCTCTATGCTGAAAATACCTGTGTAACTATTGATAATTCGAACCAATTTGAACCTCAACGCACAACGTTTTGTAACATAAACAATCCTCCTCATTACGAGAACTTAACGTCACACACAGCGGGTAGCCGCCTAGCCGCCAAAGGTTAATAGCCACTGTAGCCGCCACTAGCCGGTAGCTGGCCGGCTAGCCAAAGCCATTCTAGCCGAGTAGCCGCGTAGCCGCGTAGCCGCGTAGCCGCGTAGCCGATAGCTGTGTGTGCGTGCGTTCACTGCGAAACTGAGTTGTGTAAGTTCCGAAAGAGTGAAATTCGAGTGCATGTCGTTATTATTAATTCGAATTTGAAAGGTACTAATTATACGAATTTAAACCTATTGTTTTTTAATTATATTAAATTATTCTGTAATATTATTATTTATTAAATAAATCGTTAAAATCATCTGAAGTAGCGCGACATCTATGGTTTACTTGCCTACAACTAACGACTGAGTTGATGTACTGTGAAAGCTTTTAGTTCATATCCATAAATAGAGATGACGTAATTGTTGATTTTCGATGTTTTTTTTTAGTAATACGTACGACCTATGAGGGAAAGTCATTTATTTTCAAAAGTATACAACAAATAAAAAGTAAATGAAAAACAAAATCATTACATTAATTTATTACATTATCATCTAGACTAGACTTGTTGCAGCGGCGAGGATCGAACCCAGATCGCAGTTGAACGTTATTCATCAAGCTGCGCCGCCGCTCAAGCCTAATAGTAAATAGCCAAAATAGCTGACTAGCTAGCTGGCTTTTAGACCACATATAGCTGGCTAGCTAAGCTATTGAAATTTCGGCTAGTTACCCATCGCTACCGTCCTTAAAAGTCGTGTTTTACTACAATGGTGGTCATTGTACTAAAACTCTTCACGGACATTTTGAGACAACTTGAAAAGTCACGATACACATAATTCATTTCATTTCACTTCACTGGTGCACATAGATGATCTTTATTTTGTAAAATACCACCAAAAATACTCAATAAAACTCAAAATACACAAATTTATGAAAATAAAAATGAAAATGCTACGTCACTCTGCAAGTTCCCGCCAAAAAGTCCCCTTCTTATTTTAGTTTTAAGTTTGTAAATATTATAATACAAATAATATAATGCCATCTGGCTCGAAACTTTGTAACCATTATTCAACGCCAAATGAAGTTATTTACATCAGTTTCCTACTATCCGCTAGATGGCATTAAGGCATGATTTAAATAAATTAGTAAATTAGTTTCCACTAAAAAATAATAATTGAACCAATATTCTCAGTCTATGTCGTAAGGGCCTTAGTGTAAGCAATATTATTTGTAATAAGTCCAATATTTTAATGAAAATGCGTGGGGCGCTTTATATATTGTTCACCTACGATATTACTTCATAAATTAAAAATAATGAAAATGCCTTAAATGCTTAGAAAATCTATTGGGTTTCATAAGTAGGTATTGGGAACAAAAGCCTTGCTGAGTTTCTTACCGGATTCTTCTCAGTGGTAAATTCTACTGTATGTACCGACAAACTTAACGTTAATCACCACCACTCTTACTAGGGCCTAAACTGAATAAATGAGTTTATTACAAAAATTGCTTAGGTACCCTAAGGCCTCAAAAACGGCTAGGATACGTTGCTTCGCTATGGGGTTCCTGAAACCTCCGATTCCATCGTCAGACCCTGAAAACCATAATTATAGTGGTCAAAGTTCATCTCACGAATATTCCAAGAACCCCACACACGGCTAGGATACGATGTTCCACTACGGAATTCCAGTGCTTACCCTCCTACTCCATCATCAGACCCTGAAAACCATATATATGGTCAAAATGAATCTCAAGACGTTTTGAAGTCGATGACAATTACGTTTGAAGATTCAATTTCATACATACATAGATAATACAGGTGAAGCTAATAAAAACGTGTACCTAAAAAAATTAACAAATTTGAACTGTTCAAACTAATTTAATATTTTTGGCGTAGGTATATGAGAAATGGCACAGTAAATTCAATTGAAGTTTCCAATAGCTGACTTTAATATCTTTTAAATTATACCGAATACAGTGCCTTAATTATATCAACATTAAAGTTGAGAAAATCTTTGCTGCTACTAACATACGTTATTTCGATAAGCGAAACAATATGACGTGTAAAAGATTCACTTGGAACGAGGTATAGGTACTACACTGTATACCAAATAGTTATCAGGCAGCTGAGTTAAAGCCGCTAGAAAGAATTTTAGTCCACAGACAATATTTTTAAATGCTGTCTACTTACTCGGAACTAGACAAGACGAACTAGCGGTAGAGTCTATATACGAATCGTCAACTATAAGGTTCAATTAGTGCTTTATCAAATGGGCCGGTCACGTGGTACGTATGAACAAACACAAATAGGCCAACAAAGTCACCACTTGGCCAGGACATGGCGACCGCTTAGTAAACGAAACAGATGAAGACCAAAAGAGAGACGGACAGATGAAATAAAAAGTGACTGGCAAAGACTGGATTACCAAAGCAAAAGACAGAGACACATGGAGTAAAATGGAGGAGGCCTTTACTCTTTGAGAGGTCCTTAAATAAATAAATAGTTTGAATTTTTTTTAATGCATGAATTTATGATAATATTGTTATCATTTTGTCAAGAATTTAATGTAATTTAATTTAATTTGAATAATTTTATGAATTATTTATAAATTTATTTTGTTATAAACTTTATAAAAGGAATTAATAATAATAATAATAATCCCGACACCGGCGAAACACATTTTTTTATTTTTAAATGTTTTTTGTATCTAATGATTTTTATAAAAAATATTTAAAAATGTATTTAATATGTTAAGTAAAATAAATAAACGAAATAATAATAATAAGGTCCCAATGATTATAACTATATACTTAGGTATCATCTTTGTGAGTGTGTTCAGTATTAAATGAACCGATAGATTTTTAATTAATTGTAGGCAACATAAACGCGAAACAAAAGTTTGAAGCCGTTTTCAGGTCTTCTCTGTTTTGTAGGGTATGCAGTCAGGTACTATGGCAAGCAACAGTTTATTATTTTGATATTGCTCGTAGAGTAATTAGTAAGAGAATTATTGTAAATAAAATGGAGTCAATTGGATATTAAATGTTTAATTTATATTTATAACATTATATTATCTGTAAATATAGAGTTCTTATTATAATAATATGTAGGGACGAGACAAACTCGATCTATTGATACTTAAAAGTACAGGTACTGTACCTACCGACTACATCTTATAGTAGGTACATAATTTGATATTTTAAATTCACAACATGAAAAATGAACTCTAGTGCAATAACATCATACTTAATAATATATATTTATAGGCACAAAAGTGGATATTATAATAATTACATAACATTTGTTAACAAAACTGTGAGGTAGAAGTTCAAACGTGGCCAGCCAGGCGTCAAAGAGAACTTAAAAGTTACTAAACCTAGCTATTTATCGCATCCACACAAAGATCCCCACGCCTACGCCTAATCTGTATTGTATCACTCAACCATTAAACACAAAAGTGCATGGTGCACGCACATACTGGAATGTCCTAACATGCAACTTACATCTTGGTTACAACAAACAAAGGCACAAAATAGTGACACCTCCAACGTGTAGCTCCTACACACCCAATACGTGATATTAAACTTAATTAATTACATTAAAAATATTACAATATTACGTATGCAAACACTAAGGTAGATATATTCGTATCTATGGCATTTTCAAACTAGACTAAAGTAACAAATCAGTCTTCCAATTAATTACGAAATAAAAAGTAATTAAATATAACTTAAATGGCTATGATAAAATTAATATAGTATAGTATTTTTTCTTCATAACGTTTTATAATCATTGGTTTATTATAAACAGAATATTTGAAATAAAAAGTTAAGTTAGTGATAGGTATGTAGTCACTATCGTAGGAATGAAAAGTGCTTCTTTTGTACACACTGCGATAATTTATCATAACTATGTAACGTAACTTTGAAACATTATTGAAGATTTTTATTAAATTTGTACAATATAAATGTATACTCGTTAGTATTTATAGTAAGATAATCTAGTATTTTACGCTAAATTATAGCGAATTGCGACGACATTTACCACAAACCTAAGAAAAATATTGAGCAATCTTACCTAAGTGTTTAAGACTCTACTAATTATATCAAGAACCACCGTGCTTGTGCAAGACATTTACTGACAGTGAGCACAAATAGATAGGTAAGTAATAAGTTATTAATAACAATTAACATTTATGGCAATCGACAGAAAATAAATTATTAACCCGTAACATAGGAAATTAATAGGTCGGTATGTAGATACGTCGCTATTCGCGGTGACATGAGCTTCACCCGTCACACGCACGATCCACGTTCTTTAATTTAGACAAGAGCTAACATTTCTAACGTGACTGGTTCAAATACTTATAATGGCATACATAGTGTGACGTGGTGGACTAGAGTTAAGCTTTAGCGAGCGTGAGGTAGTAGCGGCGTTTCAGTCTATAAACATCACAGTCGCGGACAACAAATTGCACAATAACTCGTCTAGGCGAACCCGCCTGAGGCACGGCGGCGGCATGGCCGGCGCTGCCTTCCTGCCCTCTGGCCCTATAAAGTTACCGATCCAACTAAAACATTACATGCTAATTAAAGCTAACTTAATTTACTATTTATTTAACAAAGACGTAAATGTTTAAACATAAAACTCAAAGAAAGAAATAAACAAAAATAAAATCACAATAAGACGTCGTCATCAACCTCCTAACGGAAATTTTATTTCGTTATTAGGACGAGACGAAGCTTGGAAATAAATAGAAAAGAAGAGAGGTAGTAGATAATTAGATAAGAGTGGCCGCGGGGCCAATTGCAATCGCCCGGCCGGAGCGCCCGGTCAGCGTGGCGTGCGCGCGCGGCGCGTCCTACCAGTAGCCTATTAATAAAAGCCTTACTTCTAACTTTGTACGCCTAAGTCAGTCTTTTAGAATATTTGCCTCCATCGATTCTCTCAATCTCTTTCGCTGCTGCAATCTAAAGCAAAATTACGAGGAGGCATGATAACGCCGGTCGGAGGGTCCAAGTCGCGGCGACGAGATACCGAAAGATCCTCTACATGATCGTCGTCAGGTGGCGGTGTCCGAGGCGACTGGGGTGGTGACCGTGGTGGAGTCCGTGGAGCGAGAGCAGCATGAGCAGCTGCAGCTAGAGCCATGGCATGAAGCGCTTCACGACCACCATCCCTTGTTGCTCCTTCCAATGCTTGCTGCAGGAATGATGGATCTATAAGTGGAGTTCCTGGATTTCCATCCTCACCACCTGTGCCGCTTAAGCCATACGGAAATGCGGCTCCATTAGTTTCTCTCTTCACACCTCGACTCATCGGGCGACTAGTCGTGATCCCGAGTTTTTTCACTTTATCATATAATGTTCGTGATGGAACGCCATATTTGCGCGATGCTTGTAATGCGCTCATACCGTTCCTTACGCATTCAATTGCCGATAAAATATCCGATCTCGTATATTGCTTATATCGTTTCCATTCAGGTTTTTGTTGCGGTGGAACATAAGGCGCTAGTCCCGCTCTTACGTCCTGTTGAAAATTGGTCGGAGGAGGAGAGGGATGAAATGTACGAGGATGTTCTTCGTCGAAAGAACGTTCCGTATAAGGAGAATGTGCGTCTTCAGAGCGATCGGATCGGTTGTAGTGTGGAGAAGAGGCTCGCGAGGATAGCCTACGAGGACGATAATCAAAAGGGCGCTGTGGACTCAGGGGTCGTTCCGACTCGTGAGCTGACCCGTTGGAGTGAAGACGAGGCGGTGCTTGTTGATGGACTGGATGACACACAAGAGATATTGGCTGCGAAGAGTCAACGAGGGAGGTCTGTGCAAGAACATTCCTTAGAATAGGAGTGTCCCTGGTGGCCAACATACTGGAAAGTTTTTTACGCTTGAGCGGGTTCATATCAGCAGAGTCATAGGCGGCTGAGAGAACAGGCGTGGCAGGTGGAGGCGGCCAGCGTGAGGGAGGCGCGGGCGCTGGCGGGGAGATACTGGAGGGTGCTGCGGGTACCACTCGCGGAGGAGAAGCCCCTGGGGTTCGCTCTGTGCTGCCAGGGCGCCGACGTAGTTCCGTCATATCAAAAAGCCCCTTAACTTCTAGTTGCTCCGCTACTTTCATGATCCGCGGAATATGCGCCTGCGTCACGTTAACTTCACCTGTATACATGTATTCGAGAAGTGCTCGCATTTCGAAATCTTTGACTCCAGGAAAAAGAATGCTGCAATGGTCCATTGGAACATCTGCTAATATTGATTGAAAATATGGAGAATTAGCAGCTAGCACGACTCGATGTGCCTTGAAGGTGACTTGATCATCGACTACTAGAGTGCAATCTACGTAAGTCTCGACCTTGATTAGCGCCTCCAGGATTTCGACTAAGTTGGTTTTGTGGTGATTCCATTTTAGGCAGAACGTTTGCTGACCTTCGCTACTCCCCATTTTCTTCAGTTGGTATTCTATGGACAAAAAAAAATAAGATTTAAGGTTTGTTCTCATTACGTACACTTAATTTCAATGAAAACCTGGAAATGTTGACATAAATTTGACACCTAATTGTCGAATGGCGCGCAGGAATAAAATGTTTTTCTTTCTGTCTTTCTTTTCTTTCAAATAAGATTTTCTATACCTACCTAATCATTAAAGGTATCAATGGTATTCTTTTCATGGTTTTTATGAACTTATCTGATTACCAATATGAATATTAATTACCTAAAATATAAAAACAATTCTAAAACCAATGAGACGACAGTAAATTTTAAAGTGAGTGTGATGTGATGATAGTTAGTAATATACTCCATCTGTTGCTTGCATCTATCTGCACAGCGATCATTTTATTCACATTCAACAAACGGCAAAATTGTGGATACACTAACATTTTCATATTCACAGCAAAATATCATATTTGAAAAAAAAACAGAAATAACAAATTAATGACAACAAATAATAAGTTAATGTAAATTTTATCAAAACAAAGTTAATCACGAAAAAGATAAGAGTTTGATGGTAATAATTCTTGTATATACCTGGCAAAATATCATAATATGTAGAAGCAGGATACATAGTAGAAATAGCCGCGTCACGGTAACGACGCAACCTCTGAATCCACCGAAACTGATAATCCGCGTACACAAACTTGCGAGCAATCCAATCCGTGTGCAGGCCGCGGAGCGCACTACACTACACCAGACCGCTACGACTATGAGCAGACTGTTGTGGCGTACACCGCACGGACTAGCGCGACTGTTCGACTGCACCGCCCTTCCCCATTTACATATTACGCTTCATAGCCCTTCCACACTGGCAAATTGACTTTTTACCTTGTATTCGGCAGGTATAATCTAACTTGGGGGACCGATGAAAGCGACTACGCCGATTTGTATTACCAATCAGATCAATTTAGAATTACTACGAACTCCATAATTTGAGTCTTATAATGTTTACATCAAAGCTTATAATTAAATACTAAAAATATAATGCTAAATATTACTATCGCAAAGAAGTACCCTACCTAGGTACCCTACATAATATAAGTTTACAGCTCGCCGTTGTCTACGGACTCTACGAAAACGTAGCAGTTCTACGCAACATTACAAAATTAAAGGGATGCAAGTTAGTTAAACAATGTTTGAAACTTACCTAATTAAATTTAATCCTTAGTGCCTTGGGCTTCGATTCTGTTCATTGAAATCTTCATGAGAAAATTTCGCACTGGCACTGTAAAAAGTTCGTAGCACGTTCGGGGTTGTTTTGCGCGTGCACGTAAGTAATTACTACGCCCTTCGTGTGGGGGCGGTGTGCTCTTGCGAGCGTCTGGCTATGACTGTCTGTCGGTGGAAGGCGTTCGGTCGCGGCAGGCCTGAGTTCTCGGCCTCCGCCACCGCGCCGCGCCGCGCCCCGCACCTCTTGCGTGCGCTTTTTACGCACGCAGCGCAGCGTGCCAGAGTGCAGTGCAATTGCGTGCAGGCGGGAGGGCGCGGGACGCGGTGGGCCCGATGAATTGCAGCGCGCTGAGGAGGGCTCTCGCATCTGTGTGCGTGAGTGCGCACGCGCATACAACGCATGTTATAGTGGTGTGTGTCGCGAACGCAGTCGTTGCGCGGCGCGCCCGCTCTGAGACGATAAAATAAAGCCGAATTCAGCTTATAAAAAACTGAAGCCGTGCCTCGCGGGCCTTTGGATGCTACTTATAATATGCTAACTATGAATTACGGGCCGTGCCATCAAAATCAAAAATCTTATGAATAAGCCTAATACCTTATTTAATGTTTGTTTCAAAAATAATGATTAAAGATATGTAGTTTTCTCGTTTTCAAAGTGAATTTATAAGTTTTGTAAATACAACACGAAAGCAGAGTACCTACATACTTGTAACATAGTTACATGTTGGTCTTCATTCTAGTACTATGGGTATAATCTATATTGGCAAATGATTAAAAACATAAATATTAAAATTGTTAACAAATATACCTACTTCGCAATATGTGCTCCCTATATTTACGAATGTGACTTAAAATACCTCACTGTTTGCCTCTGCATAATATCGCCCTAAAATTCCCAAAAGTGCGTGAACAACGCAAGCAATTGGGTTCATTGACACATGCTTGTGGAGGGAACGCCAAAATAGCGCGAAATGCACTCAAAAATAGACCAACCAAGCTGTTGTGTGCAATATTTTTTGTTAGGTGGAGCGCGGCTTCCGCCAAAACTGCGGGGACCGCGTCTACGTTTACTTCACAATCTAATAAGAATTATGAGCATTTTAAAATAGATCCCTTGCAACTCGCGTAAACAAGACACCATTAGATAGACATTCTTTGTGAACAAAATATTCGCATTTACAAATGACAATGTCAACAATAGATCAAATAATGTGTACAGCTATTGATACATTGTTAAACTGAGGGTAATTTACAATATCAGAGGCTTACAATGTCAATCTTCATAATCTCTATCACTATCAATATGATACGGGACACGCGGATTGTCATTGAATTAATTGGTAAAAGGGGTAGGTAAGTAATTTGTTACTAAGAATCCATAATTCAAACATATACATCTAGATTTATATATCCAAAAATAATATAACAAATACAGTGCGTTTGTATACTAAAATTGTTCTTTCTTCACGTCGTCACTTTGCAGAGGAATAGCTTGAGAGCCTAGATAGGGTTCTAGTTGTTCAACATTTGTAATTGGTTCCTAAGTATGGTTAGAGGAGCGGGTAGTATAATATCATATTAAAAAGTTTATGTAAAGGTAGTTATACATACACTTACTTACGTTTAAACCAATAATTGCCAATACACTTCAGATTCTATATTAAAAATAGGAATGTAAAATGAATTTCTCACGATATAATTGACATTAGTATGAATTCCGTAGCAGAAACAATGGCAGCAAATGTCAGAGTAGCTCTCGTCATCTCGACTCTACTGTGTGTGAAGTGCACTTATGGACTCAAACACAACCATTTGCATATCGATGACGGCTCTTGAAATGGGCACCATCGATGTAAATTAATTCGTTCATTTTATTATTTTGTGTAAAATATGCGGGAATAGTTTGCATTTTTAACAGACTTTAATAAAGGAGGAGGTTCTCAGTTCGTCTCTATATATTTTTTATATATTCAAATTCAAAAAGTATTTATTCAATTTAGGCCCTGATAAGGCAATGAGCGTTAACAAAATGACTCGACACCGGTTCCGAATACAACTTGAACTGAGAAGACTCCGGTATAGGTATGTTCACCGATTACTCAAAAACGGTTTATCTGATTTGGATGGTTTAAACTGTGTTGTATTACAGTAGATCCCAAAATAGTCTCATTGAAAATAAAAACTCTTTACAAAAAAAAAATGCAGTCAAAGATTCAAAGCCACAGGCATATAAGAACAATTTCAAAACACACTGAAAAGTATGAAATAACGAAGTAGAAACTCTAATCTGATCACAGGCATATAAGAAGAAAAATCAGATACTGTTTTGAAGTCAGCGAAAAATCATCATTTTCATCATTAGAATAAACTATAAATATGTACCTATGTCTTCATAGCATGTAGGTACTCCATCGATTTTCTTTACAAATAAGAGGTGATACGGTAAAAATAATTGAACAAAAATGTTTCCGGTAAGATCCATTATTATTAATCGCTGATTATTCTCAACGAAAATCCACTGGTCACTGGTAATTCGGTCCTCACATTTGCATACTGTCTTCCCTGTAGATCCCTCTCTAGAGTTGGATATTTTCTTTTTGGAGCACGTCTTTATGCACATCTTTCGCTTACTTCAAAAAAGTGTAAGATTAGAGTTCCTCCGTAGTTATACATACTCTTTAATGTACTTTAAAGGCGGTTTAATTTATTTGTCAAAAGATTTTTTTTCATTGTACAGTATTCGTTTGGCACTGACTCAGTTATGTGATATAAAATTACCGTATGAAACCTTTACTAAATTAATTTATATATTTTGCAAGGTTTGTTTATCTCTAATTTTATTCACTTCATGTCAGCGGTCAACCACAGAACCGTTAAAATTTCACGTTAATTTGACTATTGCGCCGGAAACACGAATGCAAATGTTCTATTGTCGATACTTAACAGTTATAACCTTTGATACGGACGTCGCTCGTCGGTAATTAGTTTAGCAATTCGCGGAAGCTATCGTCTCACAATAATTAGATGGGAACTGAGGCCAATAAACTTTGTAATTTGAAATTCGAACATTTGCAATTCATATTGATTTATATTTCAGCGACAATTGGTGAACAATAGTCTATAAGCGATGTACAAAAATGCATTATGCTAATACCAGCATAAACAGCGACGCATCGCGACCTATCCCACGACGCACGCGCAGCAAAAACTGCGAAGCGGGGGTTAGACAAAAAAACTAATAAAAAAGCAATAATGCTATCCCGCATGGTGGCTCGTTGAGATCTGAAATTGACGCGCCTGATGAACCGAAAGTAAGGGATTATATTGAAGTACAATATCAATAAAATCGTTTATATAAACACGTTTGCTATTCTATACAGTTATGAAATATTGTAAAATAAACGGTTGGCATTAAATCGGTTGTAGCTTCTTGTTCTAAGCATTTCTAATTATTTAGTAATTTGTTATTGACAAATAAAAGTACCATAATAGGCTTTTAAAACGAGAATAAATAATGACAATGAATGCTTTGACTTTGCATAATGAGGGAAGGGGTGGTGGCCAGCATAAAGAGATAATTGTAATTTCACGCGAAGCAGCGCGGCGGCCGCGGCCTCATCATTTGTCACCAGCATCCTGGCACGCGCCCTGGCTGAATTTATTATTTAATTTAATCTGGGGTGCTCCTACCCTATCATCTACATATAAAATTAAGTACGGAGACCCATTTGAATAATAGACAATAGATATACTTCCAAATTCGCACGCTTGATATAGCCCTATTTCTGTTTGTTTTTTTTTTTGTGATGGGAACAATATAATCCTTTTTAAAATGACTTCAAATGTGTAACACTTAAGTTTAGATAAGTAGTATTAAAGAATTCATAATCTACACCGATTAAAATCGTACTGATATAGGTAGAGAAGAAGCCTAATGTAATACATAAGGTTTTCGTTTATAAGGATAATGGAAGTACAAATCGTGGTGACAATATATTCACATTGGGTTTGTTTGTTGCTCATAGAGTTGGTTGAGGCGATGTCCATGCGCCGAGTGCCGGGCGCGGGCGACCCCGGATGCGGCTCATTGTAGCGAAACTCCCCGGCCGGCCTATGCCGGGATAGAGGCGAGGTGAAACAATACACTCTTTCCTCCCATTGTCTAAAGCTGGCCCAGTACACATTAGTATTCATAATTTCATTATAAGAGCACGCATATAATCGCGAAATATATAATGCCTACGTCTTTATGTAGATGTAATTTCACTATTGTTACATATGAGTTCTTATTTAACTTCACTTGTTTAATTACATGTTTATATTATAAGAGTAGAAATAGAAATAGAAATTTCTATTGGGTACTTTGCGAACAAATAAGTAAAGTCATCGTTACGCTATCGATGCTATCGAGTTTTTGAAACATTGAATTGTATTAGTATACTTTAACATAACACATAACTTTTGTTAATAAAAACGCAAATGTCAAATTTTGTTCCGATAACATCAGCTAGTTCGGAAATGGGTCAAGAGGCTAAGAAAAAAAGTATATTAAATTAAAAAAATGGGCGGTTCTGCTAAGTATCGTTGTCAAAATATCGGCGAACACCTGCCTCGTAGACAGGGTGGCGCGTAACGAACTTTTATATTATTACTTTATAGTTTCCAATTTCCTATTCAATAACCGATTGTCATAATTGGTTTCATTTTTGTACTACAATTACCTAAATTGTAGCCTGGACCATTTGACTACAATACCTACCTACTTTAAGACATACGCTTTGATTAAACTTGAAATACCTATCATTTAAGTTTCATATAGCTGGCACAGCATGATAAAAATCTTATGAAGTATATCCAAAGATAATTCGCTCCCCGGTATTCGGCCATGATGCCTTTGCCCGTGAGTTGATAAAATAAAACAACTGCGAGCTCTACACTTTTGGACTTTTTTTATACAGGATCATTTTTCTTTTCGACTCGGCCAGGGGATTATCTATGGTTTGAATCAGGCTATACTAGCCTTTAAGGCATTTAAATTAAGGTGGTACAACTTTTGGAGGCTGTACTAGAGTGGACGTCCTTGGGCGGACTCGATCTGCTAGCTAGAGATCGTCCCATCGCCGCATTCTGGTCGTTGCACCGACACGATACTTTTTAAATGCATTGGAAAGTAGAAAACGTATTCGTGTGATATTTTGTGAGACAAAATTTTAAGGCGAATGTAAAGTATGAGTACCTACTGCAAGAATCAGTTTAGCTTTCGCAATATATTAGATACTTGTGCAATAAAACCTCTACACCTTTTAACTAAATTGTAGAGTGGGTACCTGTATGAAATAGAAATATAAGTAGGTACCTAAGTAATAGCTAAGAAGTTTAAAATAGTTCGCCATTAGTTTCGTTTGTCTCGCCCATCACTAATGAGACAAAATGTTTACCTTCGGATTTACGACTTGTTGATGTCGCTAAATGTTGAAAAAAACCGCTTCGCTTTCGAAATACGTAACGAAACTTCCACCATAAGGGCATGGGCTGTGTTTTAAAACGACTTTCGCAATAAATGTTTTTACAAATCTCGTAACTCACTCATTATTCATTTGAAATCGAATGGTACATGCAATACATTTTGCAAAGAACTAAGCAATGATGAAGATAAGATAGTGATTTGCATAGTTTATCAACTATTCTAATAGTCACGTACTTGAGTACAATTTGTTTCTATGCATGTTCTGTTCATACTACTATTAGCTTACCTAACTGTATTAAAAATAAACACGTGCATGAAAGTATGAAAACTTAATGATAGTATTTTAGTATAATCAATAAATAGGTATTGTATTGTGACCATTAGTTATTTCCGTCGGGCATGATAGCCCGGTGTGGCGACCACTGGCCGGTGTGGTGCGAATAGATGGACAACATGATATGCGGCCTGTGGGCTCTAATTACAGGTATCATTCGCAATAAACTCGTCCATATTGCACCGTACAATGTTCTGAGAACACCTGGTGAAGGTGACATGCAAAATGTGAATTATCATATTTGAATATTGCCTGCATGTAGGTATCTAACTATTGACTTTTCTACTTTTCACTGGCTATAACAAAACTATAAAAATGGTCTAAATTAGTGTACCTGTGGAATGTAAAAATACATATAAAATCACATAAAGTTAGATTACCTACTTACAGATGTATAGGAAGCAAATCAGTGTAAAAACAATCATAAATCATTACGCAAATAAAGACAAAAGTAATTTCCAATATAATGCAAGTATAATTTCAACATGTTCGGCATATGTCGATACAAAACCCGTGATAGGTACGATTATGAGTTGTACGGTCGCTTTATTCGCAAACACCCTTCAGCAATAATGTTGCTGTTATGGGGCTGCGGTCGAAATTGTATTTTTATTATAATTGCTCCGCTTTATTGAGAGCCTGTCCGGTAGGGTAAACATTATGGAGTTTATATTTTGCTACGATCAGACATTGCGAGGGTATCATACAGTAATTAGTTGTGAATAATATTACCAGTTTATTTACTCAAGTAATTCGACACATTTATAAAACTCATTCCAATTGTCGCTAACTTTCTAACGGCTTTTTTATTGACTAATATATACTTTGCTAGTTTTATGATGAAGAATTTTATAATTATATCTAATAATGTATAACGTACGTACATTTGATTAGTTGATTAGTTACAGATTTGCCCCAATAGCCTTACCTAGACTACAACCTAGATTTACTTTGAATAATAATAGTTTACTACAAATTGCTTCAGATAGAGAATATTTTTTATCGTTATGATCTTTCGCGACCAGAATTTTCACGGATACTTTTAGAAAACAACAGATAAATATTACTTACGCATAAAATACAATGACAGTTTTATTATTCAAATAATAGCAAAAAACAGGCAAACATGTCGCCCTGTCCATACAAAATTCGACCCGCATCAAAAGGCTTAACGTAAAACCCTTTTCTCAATTTTATATCACGGAAAGATTACCCATGACTATTTTGTTGCCAAATATAACATGATCCTTTTATCCCCATCGAAACTATTTTATGTCAAGCCTAAATTATATTATCATGTTTTATATCAATAGTATGTTGCCACTATGATCGTAGTATTCGAATAAAGGTACTTTTCTTACCTTTACCTTGAAGATATGATAGAATTCCTCAACGTAAAGGGCACAAACATTGCAAATGCAAAATATTATTCAATATAATCGCAAATCTATCAATGATATACATGACTTTTGAGACATTGAAAACGCATATTAAACTCAAAATTGAAAAATGATAATCTTTTTACAAAAAACTTAAACCACCTTCAAAGTACAGTAAAAAGTATGAAATAACGATTCAGGATTCTGATCAGCCGGGCTATTGCGTATCTTTGGTGGTAATCGTAACGAACACCATCAATTATTTCATCCAATGACGCGCACGCGGTATGCCGCGACGATGATCATTCGTGGGCCCTGATTGGATGAAATCATTAATGGTGTTCGTTACGATTACCACCAAAGTTACGCGGTAGAGCCCCGGATAGTGGTTTGAAGTCAGCAAATAAAAATCTACGGTAGCATTTACATACATTTTGTTAGAATTGGATAATTTCGACGGAACACGTCGTGTTTCTTTGGTTGTTTTCAAAGAGTGTCAGATTAGAGTTTCTTTGTGGTTATTTCATATTGTATAATGTATTTTGGAGGCGGTTTAATTTCCTAGTAAAATGTTTTTATAAGTAGATAATTTTGCTAATTTTGACTGGTGTGTCAGTCTTTTCTTAACTTGGCTGGACACACAGGGTACACAATTGTTTTCACTAAAACATATTTTGGTACATAATAATATTACCTACCATATATACCTATATTTAAATTAACAATATTTTTTGAAAGTAAAAATCCACATATCAAGCTGCAAAGATACGACGAGGGGTTATATAAAAACAAATTCGGAGTATTTGCTACAAAATGTCATCTCCCATGTGTAGTCATTGCAATTTGTCATTTCGTTATCAGCCACTATCGCAACGCATTAGGTTCTTGTATTCTAGGTACGTATCTACAGATAATATTATCTATAACTCGAATTCACTTGCACCAGATTATTGGTTTGGTTATGTTACGCCTATACCTAACATATTTTATTGCAAAAGTTATCATGCTAATTAAAATTGAAAAACGTTGCAATAATATGCAATTTAATGAATTTTTAATAATTTTCCGTAATGGGTCACATAGTCACATAACTTGCTTATTGCTGTAAATTTATCCGAATGCGATCAACCAATAACCCATAAACGAATCATAACTATCGTTACTGTATACCAACAATATTATACAATATATTAAATAAAAATGCTTGTTTGTTAGGTTTCAAGCTTTAAATACTCACCTGATCACGATGAAATTTGTCACGCTGATATGTATGTATAGTATGGAGAAGGACAAAGCCTACTTTTTATCTTGGGAAATAGTCCAAACCACTTAATCGATTGCGATGAAATTTTGCATACCCACAGATAGTCTAGTTATATGGTATGGAGAAGGACCTATGCTACTTTTTATTCCGGGAAGGCGAGTGAAACCGCGGGGGATGGCTAGTAATATCATAAATGCGAAAGTAACTCTATCTGTCTCTCTGTTAAACTTTCATGCGAACCGACCACTATGAAATTTGGCACCCAGCTAGCCTACTAGCCTCTGGTATGGCGAAAGACATAGGCAAATTTTTGCCGAGGACAGCTAGTACATAAATACATATAAGAATAATACTTTAACGAAAATTATGTATCGATTAGAATTTTATGGGCTTGGTACTTTAGAAAATTACGCTACTTATTAAATTATAATTCATGGCATAATATATGTCGTCTATTAGGCAACGTGCAGCTATGCATTACTTTTTATCATAGTTTTACAATATGCGTAACGCATGGATTTCCTAATAAACCTCACGTATTGTGAATCTATCAAAAAAAACAGTAAT
Organism: Achlya flavicornis; assembly: GCA_947623365.1. Lineage (NCBI taxonomy): Eukaryota > Metazoa > Arthropoda > Insecta > Lepidoptera > Drepanidae > Achlya > Achlya flavicornis. The sequence goes on along the minus strand of OX392473.1, from coordinate 9,837,112 downwards.
ATGTTTGCGAAAGTATAATTTTTGTGCAACATTATTAAAACGTGCGACTAGGCGGAATGGATATAGCGCAAAATGCAATGTTACACGCACGATGCCTATGCGCAGATAGAGTACGTACGACCGATAACGGGGAGCCCATAGCCGCGATAACACACTGTCCGCATTGATATCGCACAATAATTTGCTCACAGAATCATTTCCAATGGACTTTCACCCGCATTATCTACGAAAATATAAATTTTAAACTGAATTTGCTGTTGCGAATGTTAAGTAGATTTATTCAAACTAGTAAATAAACTACAAACATTATATACACTCACAGACACAATTATACGTTAGTGTGGGTTCACACAACAATATTTTGGTATATATACACGCACGTAGCGAAGGACAAAGACCTGTCTAGAGTCTAGCAACAAAATTCGCACACTTTAGCCTATGAATGAAGGGGTTCCCCGACCTACAAAAAATTGCAAGCTCGCATAAATAATACTGTTTACTATGATTAGTGCAGCCAGTGTAAGTAACGATGACATAATAATGACGAATGTTTGCGAGAGGGCGCGTGCGCATGCAAAAAAAATTGTTCTGTATTGTAGGCGGGCGTATAGTTACGTCGTTTTCGCACAATGGTACTAGGAGATAATGAGATAGTGAGAGGTGGTTGTGTTGTTGCAAAAAATGGACAATCTTTTGAATGAAACGTTTGTATTTGCATACTCATGCAAAATGTTACCATCGGTTTGCTATTCATATTTTTATTATTAACTTATATAATACTATGTGGACTTACCCTGATTATAAAATGCACATCGGCATTAAGAGCCTACTGATAAATTCATAAAAGTAAGCCACCTTCGAATAACTTGGAAACTGGGATAAAATACTAATAATTAAAACTGACTATAATATTATGTTAATAATGCATAACCAAATATAATTTTCTTTCCTTTATTATAACTTTTTTTTCACCTAAAACAACCTACCTACCTCCCAAGCAACAATCGTATTCATAATAAATTCAATTAGAACCAAATGGCATTGTTAACTATTTTGCAAACAAAATATTCAAACAAATTTATATTGGGACATCATAAAACAAGAAGAGGTTCGTAAACCACAGCACAAACACATTTATTACGTATCTGGGTACTTCGAAGTGTTTGTGTGAGTGATCGTCATCAGTGATGATGACTCATTTTGGCAACCGGTCCACAAGGAGGCGTTGCCAATTCGCGATATACATTATGTACAAACACGATTCGCACACACACATCCTTATGTAGTGATAACGCTTCTGGTCTGATGCCCTGGTACACATTATACCTATTCGTTTTCTGATAAAACTTATATAGATACCGTTTTTACGATTTAATTGATAATACCTAATTGCTTGATATACCTATCTTTTAAATTAATGCTTGCTGGAAGGTCGAGGGGAAAAGAAAGGAACAGTCAATTTAGCTAAAATAATTTACATACATTATTATCTACTCGGTTGCGATAATTTTCAACCTAAACAAATTGTTCAACAACATGTTGTCGAGGCTACTCAGAGATTTGGGGCCAAGGTTTTACCGCTAAATATGTAGATATTTTATGTTTGATAAATAAATATAGTAGGTAAACTAGTTTCATTTCTGAATATGAGATTATAAATTAAATTTTAAATGTATCCATAAAGCCCCCCAGGAGTCATAGGTACGATGCTTAACATGTTTTTCAGAAAATTCAGACAAAGTAAGCTCTAGATGCAATTTGATACAATGAGTCTCGGGCAAAATTGGTAGGTAAGTGCTAAACGAGCACTGTAATTAGTTAGGTATATTAAAGTGGGCGTATAGCTATGTGCATAATAATAATGTATTGACTGAAAACTACGTAAAATTTGTATGCTATGCGTGAATATGAATGACTTGCCCTATACCTACAATATACGATATACATTTTTAAACTATGTGCTTGCAGGTAAATTTTTTACTATATGATGTGCCTTATTAATGATAAGTTTAAGTTTTATCTAATGCGTAAAACCTAGTTAATGGTTTAGTTCGTAAATTTGTCAACCCCTTATATTATGTATTAGTTGAGAACTGACGGCCGCGCGGCCCACCGCTCGCGCTGGCCTGGTGGGGCGATCGTCCCCGCGTCCTCGTGACCAAAATACGCGCCTTGAATTATTGAAGCCCAGGGCTGCCACCACCACCCCTTACAACCCGCTCAACTTTCAGTTTTTATCAGTTGATTATAATACACCGCAAATTATTGATTGCCCAGATATAAATCGACGTGCGACCATTAATACAGCATGTGAATAGATCTATGCACATATACATCATGTGCACCTAGGCATTAAAAGCCGATTCAAAAAAAAAAATCTTTCTTTCATAACGTAGTAGTTGTATGTAGTATTTATATACTCTGAGGTAGTAGTAAGACTTGCCTTATGTTACCGTAACTTGTGCATATTTTCTGCACATACACGTAGTAATATTGAGACTTTCATTCTTTGGTTTCAGTAATTAAAATATATTTAATCTGATATTAAAACGTAGGTATGTAATAACGACGCGCGACGTAGGAACTCTAATCTGACACTATTTTGATATCAATGAAAGAGCACGACGTATTCCAAAGAAAATATCCAACTCTAGAGGGAGATCTCTAAAAAGTGAGGACCTAATTTCACCAGTGGTTTTTCTTAGAGAATATAGCTCAGAGATTAATAATAATGGATCATACGGGTAAATTTAGTGTTCCATTTTTTACCCCCTCATTTTTACTTCCTCTTATTTGTAAAGAAAATCGATGGAGTACATGCTATGAAGCCATATTTATACTTTATTCTTATGATTAAAATGATAATTTTTCGCTGGCTTCAGAACATTATCAGATTAGAGTTTCTACGTTGTTATTTCATACTTTTTAGTGTACTTTGAACGCAGTTTTTTTTTGTAAAGAGTTTTTATTTTTCAATTTTGAGTTTCATATTCGTTTTCAATATCTCTCAAGATTTGTCATTGACCGATGATATGCATGTCATTGATAAATCGGCGATAATATTTAATTATATGCTGCAATCGCGATGTTTGTGCTCTTGTCTGTTGAGGAATTCCATCATATCTTCAAAGTCCATGGGTCAAAAATGCTATGAGACTATTATGGGATCTACTGTACTGTAATACATTACAGTTTAAACCATTCTGTTTTCATTTCTGTTCACCATTTAATTCATTCATAAGCTGTTCTCGAGTAATCGGTGAACAAACCTATAAAATAAATATATAGAGAGAGACGATGAGAACCTCCTTCTTTTTTAAAGTTGGTTAAAAATACAAATTATTCCCGCATATTTTACACAATAATAAAATGAATGACATTACCTTATCTTATTTTTTTATACATCGTACTTGATAGAGTAGAGTAGTAAGAGAGGAGGTCTTTTGTCATGCCAAGGTAATATTCCCGCCTACCGTTCGTACAAACGGCATCTATTTGTCTTCCTCACGCAAATGTGCCAAGGAAATTAGTGTGAATAATTGATACGTGTCATTTGGCAACCCCCCTCCCCACTAGCTGTCACCCTACACACGTCGTGTCACAAAAGTCAATATACCCACGCTTCTTAACAAGGTATTCATACTACCACAAAATGTTTGTGAAGGTTCAATCCGAGCATATTAAACGAGGTAGACATAATTACTTCGATGCCTAATTAACAACGCAGTTAAATTTTAAAGTTTCACGTATAACGTAGAAAACATAGATTAGATTATGTATAACTAGGTACTTTTTTTAAGTAGTTATATTCTATGAAGGACTGGCATATGAATCAGATTTGAATTTTGATTGTCGTAGCTCGCAGCTCAAATAATGGCAGGGTTTTCGGGTCGGCAACGCGCGAATGATACCCCTGGTGTTGCAAGCGTCCATAGGCTACGGTAACTGCTTACCATCAGGCGGGCCGTATGCTTGTTTGCCACCTTAATGGTATAAAAAAAAACTAATATAGAGCCATTTCTGAACATCCGAAAGCAATTCTACACATCAGAATTTGATTATTTCTTTGTGATTCATAATAATCTTTATCAAATAGGTACACGTACGTTAAAGCATCAAGAAGCTCGGTGTATAGTTCAAATGTCCAGTTAATGACACTTATTAGTGGTGTCGTGCCATGATGTATGAGAGCCTTATTTTTGGCCAAAAGTAATAAATAACGGGTATCGGCATGGGGGATGTGTCCACGTCCACGCACTTCGCCGGCGGTGGTGGCGGTGGTGGTGTGGTGATGCCCCACATCGATATTTCGTGCATTATTGAGTAGTCGCGTGCTGCCTCCCGAATTTCCAATGTTTGGCGATTGATGTGTAGATTGACTTTTGTCATTTGCTTCGGCCATGTCAAATAGTAAAATGTTTTTGTATGCCCTCTCTATTTTGGTGTGGGTTGGAAAGTAATGGACATGGCGACTTACATATATCTATATATACAATATATATTAAGTATTGTTTGTACGTATATCTGATTGGCACGGTGATGGATGAAAGTTGTCCGTTGTTTTGTTTATTTAGAACCCATCAAATATATTTTTTCAGTCGATTATCATTGTCACGAATGTGGTATGCTTACGAACGATAGATAATATATTGGTACGTATGGTTATGGAAAAGGACTAATGTGAAAAGCGAAATATATCAAACATATTTCAATATAACGCATACCTATGCCTGCTACGCATATACTGCTGTGTACCTGCTACGCGCTAAAAAGATGATTGTTTGTGGCATAAATGGAAATGATCTTTTGTGCAAAGGTGTTAGTATTCACTATTCACAAATACAAATGATAAGAGATAAGCTTGTGCAAATGTTAGGGGTGGTCTGCGAAAGGTTCGGGATAGGTACCATAAAAGCGGCAACTTTGAAAGGAATGATATAAAATGTCGGCATTTTTGTGCGTAAGCGCCAGTACATGGCTTTTTTCTTACTTAGAAAGTTTTATTTCATGGAAACAGTTATGCTTATTGTTAAGCCGTTTTGTGATTTAGCAATCCTTGTGAAAGGATTTTTAGGTGCGGATGTTTTAAAACTATTTCGAAACGGTAAAGAAAGTAAATATGCACAGTTAGATTTTAAGCTTTATGAATTAGAAAGAATTTAGCCATAGTTTTGAAAATGGTTCCCAGAGTAAGCCCACCATAGTAGGGGGAAATTTATTCAATTTGAATTAACATACGTACTTATGTATTTCTTCTTTTGCATAAAATATTTTAAATAGAATACAAGAACTATGATAAACCTCAATAGGCAGGATAGATACTCGCAACCGTTATACAATATTCCTTTTTACATCATTCCATTTAAAAATTCCTTGACCACTTTCTACCTAAAACTAAAACGATATATTATATCACAGAAGCTTTTACGTGAACATTTACCATAAAGTCGTAACAACTCGAGATGCAGTACCATTCACGATAAATAGTCGCGTGAAAACATTTCACTTATCTGGTGGTAATAACGTGCCTTCCATTAGCCTCAAGTAATACATACAAGGGAGAAATGTTTATAGAAGATTGTACCGTTACGGTCTTTATGTGAACGTTGTATAGGAGAAACCCTATCCCGCAACATTAAACCCTTTACGCAACGTTTCTGCGGAGAATAGCGCAATTTTTATTATTTTACAACGTCCCTCAAATGTTGCAGAACTCCGCCAGACTCTGCAAAGATGCCGACTAAAATAGCTAAATAAAGGGGTACAATAAAAACAAACGGAAAGGGTTTATACAATGCGGAAAAATTACGCAATTACCGGTTTTATGATTTTGTTGAAAAAAAATCGACTTCGCAGGTACGAAAAAGGTCCATTGTTGTTGCGAGGGTTCGCCCGAGTAGAGTTACAAAGCGGGGCCGTACTGCGAATACAAGTGCCCAACAAGTGCCATTCACTGGTCTAATGACACTGTATGCAAATAGATGCAAATCTTTTACGATCACTCTTTTTCAATTCAACAATAAAATGTATTGTGACGAAAGGCCGGCGCTACCGAAGTCGTTTATGTATGTTGTAAACAAATTATCGATTCTACTAAAAATTGCCCTTAGTGAATAAAATAAAGTAGAACACCGCAAACTATTTATAATTATGTATTTAGTTAGACCATTTATTGATATAGCCAATTTATTATAAACAATATATTAAGTAAGAGAAGAAATTGGTAATGTCTACTCAATCATCAAAGTAAATATCATAGGATGTTAGACTATTTAAATATGTTTATTATTCAGTGGTATTAGGGTTTATAATATAAAAACCAACCATAAGTTAACAATGTAACATCAACTACGTTCATGTAAAATAAACATATATCTTCAGAGAATTGTTTTCCCCTTTGAACTTGATCTTTTTATCAAAAGTGGCTACGAACCCAAAATTATATCAACATCGTCGCCGCATTCCGCGCTCTCACATTCACACACACATGCATGCATACATACATACTATGCATGCTACAAACAGAAACAGCACACATTAACAACTGCATGACAAATATTATTTTATCAGGTCAAACCAGACTATTTGCAATACTTAAAGAAGCTTCGCAAAAAAGACATCAACGTGCGCGCACTGTGAGCAAATGCAATGTTTCGATATATTTTTAAATATGTCATCGTTTTTACTGTATTAAATAATAATATTTTTCAGTATTTTGTATCGTAATCTAAAGATATTTTAAACCCACAAACCATGGCGCAAATCAAAGAAATTTAATTTACCTCGCTTTAAAAAAGATGATATAAAACGAAATAAAAACCATAGATACATATAGGCAATGCAAGGGAATAGTTAAGCATAGTTAGTGTGAGACGGCATTTAATCTATCGGCATGTACAAACACACGTATAAAACTGCTTTGAGACGACGCGGGCGCACAGACGCACACATGCATACGGACTTGTCAAACGCTGTATCACCCCGTACTATGAAAACTTGTTTCATTTATTTATCACTCATATGAATAGCTAGCGAATACCGCAATTATAATTTAGTATAGGAACTTATACGCATTCCTAATACTGAATTTTGTATTTGAAGTTGTTTCGAGCTGCAGCAATAACGCCTCATCTATGAATATTTACGCTACAAATTGTATAATTTTCAACTTAGCGGAATAATTTCATACTGCTGAGTCTTCAATGTGCTACGAAACTTTAGTTAAGCCAATTTAAACTCGATTGAATGGCTTAGTGATGTGAATATTGAGTGAGTTTGTTAGCTGTAGTAAGAATTTGTATGTAAACGCACACAAGGGTTTGCCTAGACACGAATATTGCTCGCTATGCTAATGCAGCGGAGATTGGGCAGGTCGATGGCCGCGCTCCCGGACGTTACAAAGTCATTCGGCAGAACCCGTCTCGCGGCCACCCTCGCCCCGCCGCGGCCGCACGCCCTCACACTTACTTAACTTTAGAACATATCGTCAACATTCACTATTCCTTTAATTAAACAGATTTTACATGAGAATTTCATACATAGATTGTCTGACTTTTGAGAATGAAAATGAAATTATTTAAATGTTCCAGCGGTAACATAAAGATGATTCTAAAGGGTAATCAATGATTATAAAGGGTAGTTGTACTTTATACTACGCTACGTGATATCATAGGCAAACGCAAGCTATGCCAATTAATAACGAATAATTTAAAATACTAAGTTTGAATATAGGCTAGAAAGTGTGTTAAAATAACTTCATTAAAATGTCGACTGGCGAGCGGCTCCCTAAACTAATTGTAGAGACAGCGATGTGTATGAGCCGCATGAGCATCGTCCGTCGCTACTGGCCAGTGACCTTGAGCTGTGCAGGCGCAATAGATTAGTCAGCCACATATGACTTGTCAGTTGTCTTGTCACACACATACAAGCACCCACCCCATAACATACACATACATGAAAATGTATGGGTCGTAGATACAGAGGACATCGATAAGATAATTTATGTTTAGGTTTATATGAAATCAAATGCATTTCATATTATTATCAAGCCCTGTACAGATACATATTTTTTACGAAAATAAATATCACAATATAATATAATAAAGATCCCATTTTTTCACAATGACACCTTATATTCACTATGATAACATCTCTCGCCCAAAATATAATAATCTAAACCAATGTAGCCGGTACCACAAATTAGTAGAAAACATAGCGTGGGCGTTTTGACAGGAGAGAAGCCCTGAGTCGACAACGTCGACGCATAATGGATGCATAATAATGGTGTGCCACATCTCGTGAAAGTGCATCGACTGCAACCTTGAACGGACCCTTTCCCTCGTCCATCAAATGGGCGTAAGGCGACCGCTCTCACAGTTTACCCTATACCGTACATTAAGCTATCTAGCGAACATTTATCGCAGACCGAGTTTTCTTCATTAAATACAGTACCATTTTAATCCACTCAATGTTTCATATAATTCATTTGTCTGTAGGTATGTAGTCAATTATACAGTTGCTACAACTACAAGAATAAATAAAAATTGCGTTCTATGTCTTTTGATGATTTGGTAATCGAAAAATGCGTAGGTTAGGTAGGTACTTACAACTGGTTTTTATATATTTCACCGAATTGTAAACAACCTCTAGTTTATGCATATTATGCCAATGTTAGCTCAGTGGCAGTAAAGTCGCATGCCGGAGATTGTGGGTTCAATTCCTTTTCTAAATGAGTAAGCTTTCGATCGAAGGAAATATCCTAAGGAAGCCATAGCACGGTGGTAGGTACTTTGTTGTACCAGTCTGGCTACCATCCTCTAGTTCAAAATCTGTCACCAAGCACTTATTGATGTGTTCCGAAAGTCTTTCATCAGTTAACATGGTGTGGTGAGATTTTAGTCAAAACACATGCCTAACCTGAGTTACTAAAACCTTACATTCATAAGTGCCTTTATGAGGGCCTAAATTGAATAACTACTTTATGAATTTGAATTTGAATTGAATTACATTACATTTTTATTAAAAAGGAATTTGAGGCTCGCTCGTAATACAATCTACCGAAAGTCTATGATTTAACCCTAATTATTTATCGTAAAACTTTATTGTATGAATTACAATCTCAGGCGATTGATTATTATAAACTGTGTTTACTATCTATTATCCGGTGACATACTTAAATAAAATGTGTCCAACTTTACCAAATGTTACTTGTCCAACCAATCTTCGATAAACTTCTGATATAGCTAGGTATGGAAACTAAATAACTGAAACTGCTAGGTATATTATACTTAAACAGGGTTATTTGTAATTCAACTCCATTGCTTTAAGTAGTGGAAATACTCATCAGTAAGAACAACTTTCATATGGAATCAACTCTGAAATCGGAAAAAAATAACAAACTTTTGATACATTTCGTCAAGCACGAACGTCTGGACGAAAAGATTGATTTTAGTCATGTTACAAACAAATACCTAATATTCACGCATACATATGTTTGTCCTAGACTTATCAATAACTCCTAACTCAAGCAAGTAAATGGCAGTCCTCTCCGCCTAACGCCTAACCTTCTCGCTAACTGGTCCGTCGATATAGCCTTATTAATCAGCTAAATCCTTTCAAGTTGAAATCATAAGAAAGGGTTTATTGTTTACAATCGCTTTGTAACAGATCTTCCCCTCGTGCTGGTGTGTGGTGTGGTGTGATAGGCGTGCCGTGCATGGCTATAAGGCTTACATCCTGGTGGTGGCGGCGGGGGCGGGCGAGCGTGGGCGCGGGCGGGGCGACACAGACCAGGCGGTTATTTCGGTATGCACATTGCATGCAGCGCAGCGGCCGCGGCACTTGCCACTCGAAATAGTCAGGTCAGGGACCGCGAGCATCGGCTCGATCCTGCCCCAAGGTCAAGTCTCTGCAGCACTGACACCTCCCTCCCCACTGCCCGCTGCCCTCCAACCCCGCAAGACGCATTACTCATTAACGTAAACGCCTCACAACACAAACCATGCTAGTCCCTCGTTATAAATCTGAATACATTTATTAGGATTTATAACTAAGGATTTTGCGATTTCGTAGTGGCTCATTAAAAACAAACCATGAACAAAAGGTACCTAGGTACTTACTAACTTTATTGTTGTTGATACAAACAACTAAATTAAGGTAATGTGAATATAGCAGGATTCTATTATTGCAAATTAATGATAAATAAATAGCGATGCTGATGACTTTTTTATCGAGACGTTAGATAGACGTTGGCAAACGTGACCCTTCGACTGTTTAATCGGTTCTTAATTGCGAAAAGCCCATTAAAGTTGCAAGATAAAATCGAAAGATGCGTAATACTTGTTTAACCTCTTATCCTACGATAACGCAATATTTATTTATCTATTATAAATTGAGAATATTTGCAAGGAAGCACTGATCATTGATGATAACTGTCACTTGGTAGTACTGGTACTGGTAGTAGCAGAGCAGCATTCGTGTAAGTTGCATCTAAATATGAATTAGATTCTAGCTTCTCTATATATTTCATTGAAGTCAATCATCTTTGACCAAATGATTTAGTTACCAAATATGTTTTTAATCTTTAAAATACTTAATTGCTGTTGTTAATAATTAAATTTGGATCGTAATTACTTTGTCCGATTACTATTATGTGGATTTGGTCATTGTCTCTCAAAAAATAAATTAACTAATTGCGTAGAAACGTCTGTAAGAATTTCCCAAGTAAGTTAACGGGGACCTAGGCAAGCAACTCACAACGAACGTCAATATGCTGGTGTGGCTAGTTGAGTTAAATAATAACAGGATTCACCCTCGCTTTGGTTGGTGGTCATTTTTATGGCTTCAGCTTCCCTCAGGTTTGGTCATCGACACCGTAATTTTAGGGAGACATCACATAACTGTTACTATCTGTTGCAAAAGAATTAACCTATTTTGTTTGCACCTATGTTTTCTTGTTCTGAATCTCTATATTTATTCAAGTATCACGCTATTAAAATACCTAGTAGAGGAATAATCGTAACAAAAGAGGAATCTATTATAAAAATATTTCAATGTAATAAGGTGTTCAAAAATGCCCTTAAAACCAACATACCTATCGATATCTAACGGTATATGGCAACGAGCGCGAGACTTCGACCACGATGAAAATGTAATAATTTCTACAAAAATGTCGATGTTTCTAGATGCCGAGAGAGGAGTATTCAAGGCGTCTCAGTGGCGATGTTGGCGAGGACATTGCACTTCTGACGCCTCCTCCCACCTCCCCCTCTACCTCTTGGTCCTTACTTCCCCCCCCATTGGCCCTGCCGAAACTCGCTAACCAGTGCCGCTCCTGTGCCGACCGGATTTCACTATTTAGTCACCGTTGCGTTGGTTGTAGTATGTTTATTTTATAGGGACGATATAACAGCCCTTGTGTACCGAGTTAAGTTGAATGTTATCATTAAGCAGATATTATTAGAATGGTGAATATAATAATTATAAGATATCTGATCTGAGTCCGATCTGTTTACGTTTACATCCACGAATATCCATAGAAGTGACATCCTTTGGCGTTAGGTTTTCACTTTAGTCGCTAAGTATGTAAATAACCGTAAAGTAATAGAAGACTAGAGACAGTAATGCAAAAAAAAAGGTAGTTACAATAGTATTTCTAAAATCAACAAATCTTATGTTAAGGTGTGTTAAGTACTAATATAATTTAAGTATTTTTTTACTTTCAAATAATGAATGAACGATTCGGTCGGCAGTGTCAGATCGCATCAAATGCACAAAGTAGCGATGCAGACGCGGCGCGAGCGCATCATTTCCCGTTACTTGCTATGTAATGTACCCGGGTACATAGAGCTGCCATATTACTGCATCGTCACTCTGTTGTACCGACAACATGTTGATTAATTGAATTTTATCAAAATAAATTAACATCACAGCTCACGAGGTCCTTCTATGATTCTAAAATCAAATTTTAAACGTATGTTATTTGTACATGAGGTACAGTCACTCGCGCGTGTTATGTGAATTCAAAAACAATTTACTCGCATTGTTAAGATTCAAATATTACATAAATCATAAAAGTTTACGAAACAAAATCATAATTTTACAACTGGCATTAGATAAAAGTAGCCTACTGTAAACAGCCTCCCATCAAGTAGACCAAGTTGACCAAACTGAGATAGAGTTGAAGGGAGCGAGAATAATAAATGAGTCCTGTTCAGCAGTAGATGTATATCTAGGCTCAATATGCTCCTAACGATGATGAGGCCTCCACAGGTACTTATAGAACTTTAAGCTCTAAGCTCTAAGATCAGGGATCTTGGGAAGGTTGCTTAAAAGGGCTGCAATAATTAACAAAAATGCCGTCGGGCTTATTACGGGTATAGCAGCATCTTTCGTACTTAATGGCTTATCTAAAATTATGAGTAACAAAATTGCATTGGTTTTATGAGAAAATTAGTACCCAAAAGATTGATGTGATACAAATAAGAAATGTTCATGCTCGTAACAAAGAATACCTAATACTCGGTATACAATGTGATAATGAATAAACTTAGTTCTGTATAATTTGTTTTGCTGACGTTAGTCGGTAGCGAGTGGCGATCGCAACCATGTTGCCGGCCTGCCTCAACACGCGGCACATAAAGCGGGCCGGGCGGGCGTAGGCGCGGCTGCGTGGTGCGTGCGCGCACCACAGACGTGACGTCGTGCCTTCCTGAATCCATTTCATGAACAACATTAAACATTTGAAAGGAGAATCGTTCGAAAAATATCGTTCTTATTCGAACAATGAAGCTGATAAAACTTGCATGAGTCAAATATCTGAAACTTAAATTATTATAAAAAGACTAGCTTTCCGTCCAACGGTTTCGAGCGTGATCTTCTATTAGGTACCTTATCATGATTAGATTTTAGAAAAATGTTCTATAAAGAAACCATGTACATGACTTTAAAAAAAGGAGGAGGTTCTCAATTCGTTCGTATGTTTTTTTTTAGGTTTGTTACCTCATTTCGTCATTTATTAACCGATTTGGAAAATTATTTTGTTTGGCAGGGTATACTTCCCGTTTGGTGCCATTGTGCCGGCAGGCCAGGATCTGATTACTTTTCAGTGTACTTTGAAGTTGGTTTAAATTTTACTAAAGAAACGAAACAAGGATAAGCCATTGTGTTAATTAAATCACACTGCTACCATGTGATCTTTAAAACAAAGAATAGAAATTGGAGCAATGTGTGAATGTTAATTACCCAACTATATTTACACAAGATTATTCGTAACAAAGACAGCGCAAATGCACGTAATGTTTATCATTTCCCTATAAGACCCATTTATTGTCGGCAAGAATTAGGAATATGTTTGCAGAAAAATAAATCTATTATTACGGAATTAATATAATATGCTAGTTATATGCTAATGATACTGTGTAAGCATAGAAATAAATATACCTAGAAAGAACGTCGCCATACTACACGAATACATAAAACAGGCCAACTTTTATAGGCTGCATTGGTAGATACTAGGTAACGTGCAGCACAGACGACAGACTTTTTGTGTGACGGAGTCTGCCGCACACAAAAAAGTCCGTCACCATTTTTTCACAGATCAAAGTACCTAACATAACATACATTACATCTTCGATCATTCTATCGGCGGAACTCTAGCTAGAGACGTACATGCTATGGAAATGCAGAGATTGCGATATATTATTTAAAACTTTTAATACAGAAAAAGTATAAGAAATAGAGGGTACATCCTATTCTTTCACAGACTATTTGCGCGTCATGTGTTTTACTGCTTAGAATTCTATAGGTTCTATTTTCTTAGACTCAAAACTGCGGCATGGATAGTCTGTCGTCTGCACTGCGCCTATATAAGACACAATCGTAGAGTTTGAAATAATTTAAGAAAGAAGACCAGTCACTATTTAAACATATTATATTTTATGAAGAAACGATATCCATAGTTGGAGTTTCCACTTGTATTGTATTGGACCTATGACAACAATGTCTAATTTGTGTTTATAGAACAGTGATAGCGCTATCGGCGTACGCAAATTGCCCTTTAAGTGGCCAGATCGCTAATTGAACAGTACTTTAGTTCAAACAATGATAAGAACTCTTCATAGTCATTTATAAATTGAATATAAATATCTCCATGCCCATTATCGGTGGAGTAGGTAGAGCTGTCAGTACCCACTGAGAAAAAAAACATCAATAAAACAGTCTCTTAATAAATCATTGAATAAAATATAATAGTTATTTTTATTAAAAACAAATGAGTATGTAATAAAACATATATTTTATATCACAGAAAAGACATATAGGTACTTATAGGTAAATCGGTTATGGCTACGACACGATTCGTAGATCCTTAATGACAAGCTACAATCAAAATTATTAAACCCTTTCAATTTAATACATATTTTTTTACTATTAGATATGGTAAATCATTATAAAATAGGTAGAACTACAAGTATACTAACATGGTATCATGTGAATTATTAACATCCCAAAATAATCCCCCATGTCGTTTAAATAAAACGGATGAAGCACTACGATGGAAAAAGAAAGAAAAGAGTTCAATTATATTTAGCAATCGCCCCTGTAATTACAGCGTAGGTTTCCTTAATTACAACCCCCAATAAAAAGGTTTGTGCTTCCTACTTCCCACCAAGACACATGATGCGAGGGCAGGCGAAGCGCATGCGCGCGACATGTGCGCGATGCGGCTTATTATTAAATAAATATTATTAAAATGTATGTAGACCTATGAATTCAACATCTTTACATCATAGTTGACTAAGTATTTTCAAATACAGTTAAAAAGCGATCGATTCGTTTTTTTGTGATTCACTTATTCCTAAATGTCCAATTTTAATTATAAATGTCAGTAAACATTTGTACAATATCGATGGAAAAGCTTCTGCTCCGAAAAGGAAAAATTAAATATTTATTATTAGAATTGCACAAAACACATATTACGTCAGTTCAAATAAACCTTAATGGATAGTCAAATTGATTGATTAAAGGTACTTTTGTTGTACGTCAGGAAATTTTAATCTTAAATTCCATTCTGAATCATTGATAGTTCTGTATCGTTTCCTAGTTGAGTGATAAAATAATACAAAAAGACATATAAAGTTCCGGCAGGGCCGTGGAAGACCTGCGACAAGTTCCTCTATTTCAGGCCGCCTCCAGTCCGCGTTGGATTAATTGATCACGTGTTATGTTACACATTCATTCTATTCATAGAGAAATTAACATCAGGACAATATTTTTACTTAAAAATCAATTAGCTAAGGCATAAGTCTTAGAAGATAAAGGTGTAAGTATCCATTTTCATTATTATTTTTCAAAATTGACTAGCTGATTCAGAAAAAAATCCGTAAAAATATTAGAAATATGAATGTTCTCTTTTCATCATAAATTATACCTTTACATATATTTTATGATAGTTTTTTTTATACATTTAATTATAGGTTGTGGGCAATGACACTAAAATACATTGCATAAAGCGTGTCCGCTCGATCATTGAACCACATTGTTGTCTTGCGAAACGCGATTAACATATTCGCGTTGTGTGTGACGGTAGAAATCGCGACTTGACTTCTGAACTTTAATGCATTATTTATTGAAATATATTTTTGCTACCATTGTTTATTAATACAATTAACAATTAAGCTAAAAATCACTTTTACCGAGCTCTTCGACGCCTTTTTTGTCGTAGCGCTGTTTGGAAAACTGTAATTGAATACTCATTCCATATACCTACTAATGATCTGCAAGAGAAACATCCAACTGCATTGAAAAATAATTCAAGAAATATTTGATTATACCATGAAGGGATAGTCGTTGGTGGGTCAGAGGTGACCAACGGATGGACAGTGCACCCTTTCGCAACTTGCATTCAAAACATCCACAATGAATAATGGTCCCAGTACGTAAGCTATTTATAGAATTACTGCTATGATGGAGAGGACTCTTCAGATATTTTTGATCTCAACCAAATCTTTACAAATTCAATCAACGATTTTTTTTCAGTGGGTATGCACTGCGCATAAATGAATGTTAAATGATTTTTTCAGTTACTGGTGTGGTAATATTTTGTTAGTGCCAATTAAAAATATTTTAAATTCATTCTTAATACCTACTTGTTTACTGAAGAATGCTAATAAAGTTCAATGTCACATCGAGTTCGCAAGTATTCGGTGAGTACAAGTTGGCGATCCCATGAGGTCAGCGGTCAGCGGTCAGGGGTGACCAACGGCCGCGGCCGGCTCTATAAGGGGTTGCGAATAAATAGTTTGACCATGAGTGACCGTGACCAAGTTAAAATATTTCTTTACTTACTTTACTTTTATAAAAATTCTTTTGATTCTTGTTGATTTGATAATCATGAATAGGTTCTGTTATCCATCGGATTGCGACACATGCAGTTCCTTGCTCTGCGGTTAAGTTAGGTAAGATAGGTAGGTATATAGTTTGTCTACCTGATTATTTGTAATCCTTAGCGATATTTAATAATTAACTACATGATACAACATTAAAACTTTCAAAATAAATAAAACGATTTATAAAGTCTGCACTAATAATAAAGAAAATATGCCTATTTCGTAGCATATTCGTGCTATTCACGGTATTCAAGCAAAACTATTTTATGGTCTTTAGGTACTCCTTCTATTTTTATCGCAAATTTCAAAATCACACTTGCAACTAGAAAGGATTAAGTTCAAGTTCTCAGTCACATGAGGTCAGCGGTCATCGGTCAGGGGTGATCAACGGCTAGCGAATATTATGCAAATGCGAGCGGACCACTTGCCAATTCTCCAAACACTCCCAACTTGCCCAACACTTGTATGGAAATTATTTGTTATACTTTAACAATGGCATTGTACACTTTTGCGTTATCATGTAGCAAATTTCTTTGAAAATATTTTAGCAAACAGAATAGAAATTGCCTATAGCAACAAAGATAAAAAGTTTTTATCTTTCACAGAATTCGGAAAATTTCTAAAAAAAGATAAAATGTAAATGCATGGGTGGGATGCATGGGTAGGTAGTTAAGCATTTCGATTTAATTTGAATCATATATTGTACCTATTTATAAACTTATATCATGCAAATTGCCCGAACTAAAATATATTTAACATAAATACAAAATATGCATAGATAACTTTAGACATACAGAGATTACAAATAACTAACTATAAAAAAAAAGTTTTAAAAGTTTCAAGCTATTTACAAATGTGTCATTTTATCTAGTATGTATCGAATCTTCTTAAGTAATCGTTCTTTTAAAAAAAAAAAGCTGCAAAAAATTTACCATTAGACACGTTATAATTTTTAACATTCATCAAAGTACTTATCACATACAAGAAAAATCTTAAAATACACTAATTCTAAAATAAATAAGGGCTACTTATAGATAAAAAAATGTATATGATTATAAACCGGGTTCATCTGTCCGTTCATCACCTCTGACCCACGATTGACCAGTAAGGAACTAAGGAC
Organism: Achlya flavicornis; assembly: GCA_947623365.1. Lineage (NCBI taxonomy): Eukaryota > Metazoa > Arthropoda > Insecta > Lepidoptera > Drepanidae > Achlya > Achlya flavicornis. Next base: position 9,819,607 of record OX392473.1, on the reverse strand, counting down.
TATCCCTCGGTAGGAAAAATACGCTAATCTTTAGATTGCAAGGTATCTATTGCTTAGCCTTGATATTGAGGGAATAATAACTTGTTCCCTTATGAAACGAGCTTGTAAGGTAAACGAAAATACCTGTTTGCAAAAACTATCATACATTTATTAAAGAGAAATTCAATATGAGCCTATTCCGTATTGAATAGTATTTGTATTCACAAAAATAATCTCAAAATTGTCTTTTATTGAGAGAAAATATTTAGCAAGATTTCATGAATTCGATAAAGGTACATTGTGAATCTATGTACCTTACTACAAGTAAATAGCTAGGTAGTTTTACTGTTTTATTATCAGTTTCTTCAATTGTTGCTCGCCCAAACTCAAATATTAAAATCGGTTCTTATTTATAAACGTCACATCAAATTTAGCAGTTGTAGGAAACATGTCATGCAGCGGTCACTGGACAGTGGTCAGTTTTATAGGGTTCTTTTATTTACTCTAAGCTTATTAAACCCTTTCCATTGTTGAATATTCTTGAGAAGGGTAATTAATATGGTCGGCATTGTGCAAAATCGCCACCTTTGTTCCTTGATGTTTTGGCGCTTTGTGTTTAAACTCTAGGCCCGCTTTTGTCTGACTTTTTGTTTAGGTGATCATTAGCCCAGTGGGCAGTTTTAAACTGACCGCTTCGTACCTTTTTTCTCACAGTTACAATAGTAAGACCGTTACGTCATTTAGCTTGCAAATGTATGTGATTAATTAACTTACTTATTTGGTTTATTCCAATATTAAAACATACCGATGTTTTTCTTTTGTGAAGATATTATTCTAATTGAGCAAGATATTGCGACGCCAATTGACATAGTTTTCATTGAATAGTATAACAATAGGAGAACTGCCTAGAGCAACTGACCAGTGCAATGCAATGCCTGCACCGCTTTGACCTCTGATCTCTCGATGCATTTCTGTACGTAGCCGTTGAGCAATTGTGCGAAGACTGGTTCCAACTTTAATACAATACTGCGTGTGAATCAATTGATCATAAAACACCTTTTATTCATTTTTAAAAAACTAACAGCTAAGTAGAATCGCATAAGCAAACCGGCTGAAGCTGTGCTATTAGCATATTTATGTATGGAAACATGAGAATTGATTTAAGATAAACGAATATTATACTTGATATTTATCTATTTGAAGAACTTAATGTTTAATTAACAATCTTAACAATAAGATCTAATAATAATCATCCGTAAAGCAAACATATTTGAATTAAAATTCATGTTTTCCTGGTATACCTATTACTACTACATTTATAAACACTATCGATATAAGTAAAATAATACAATACTATGTGGGTGTATGAGTTGTGTTGGTGTGCGTGACTGCTCACATAAGTTTTTACACAGGACAAGAAGCGGTTTGCCATAAATGTGCGCATGTAGTAGTTCGCGAATCGCATCACCCGAGAGGATGGAGGATCGCCCTCCCGCGCTCTCAGCCAATGGGAGGAAGTCTAGACGGGCAGCACGCTCCGTATCGCAACGCGGCGATATCGCGAATAAATTAGCACTCATGTGTGCAAATGCTTATATATGATTATGTATTTGTTTTAGCATGATATTATATCAACCGTATATATTTAATATATAGCTACAATGAATCTCATTGGTTTATTTACTACATAGGTATATAATTATAATTCTGTATACTTTATGTACTTGATTTGTTTTGTTGGGAGAATATACCCACCGTTATAAATGACGCTGGCTGTGACGCAGTTATCTATTGTGAGAACTCTATAATATCATGCGATCTTGGTACTTCAACTTCATATCAATGTCCGTTAGACACGGCAAGATGGACAATCACTGACAATATGGATGGTAATAAAAGAGTTTGTCAATACGTCAAAACCTTGAATTCTCAGCCGGAAATACAAAAACAAAAGCCGTTAGGGGTGGGTTCTATTAAGAAAGGGATAATTTCTAATGAGATTCCAAATAAGTAGTGGAGGGTTAGGCGTAGTTATGTTTGGCAAAGCAATGCACGGGAGGTGTGCAGCCCTTCGTTCCGTGTAAAATATCTCAATTTAAACGTTCAAAAACACGTGTTTGCTTTAACACTGATCCCTAGAGGAGGTTGCGACTTACGGGGTAACACATTGCTTGCTACTGTAGTTAATTATTTCACCAAAAAATCAGCCCAGTTAAATTATTTTAAGTTTATTCTTAGTCTAAACTAAACACTTTTACTTTACTATTATTGACTCTACTGCTGTAAATAATTACTGAGAATAGTTAGATTACATTATAACATAAAATACCTGTCAGATAGAGGAAAGAAATCCGACTTAATTCTTATTTATTCTTTTTCGAATTAATAAAAAATTACGAATTAATGAACCTAGAATAACAAATAATAGTCTTTCATAATATTTTAAATGTACCGAAAAACACAAAAATTGCGTCTCCTAGAAATCTTTTATTTTACCAATAGAAAAGGTATGAGGTATCATTATAATAGGAAAGAATTACTTTTCAAAAAAAATAAATGGCTAGTAGGTATAAATATTGCAAATTTATTTAACATAAAGCTATTTATGCATTTAGAAGATTTATTTGCAAGTGCCAAAGTGCATTGGGTAGGCCGTAGGTAACCGTTATGAATCAAAACATCAATAAAGTAGTTCCTTCAAATAATTAAGGAAATCAGACTTATTCAACCACATTGTAACAATTCCGTAAATACCTATAAGCAATTTCACTCCAACCCCTTTATATTAAGTGGCAAAAAACACCGAGGGGATGAGATTAGCCCTCCGATGTTGCACTAAGCAAAAACGCACTGCATATGGGCGTATTTCAATTAGCTGTCAGTTTGTCAACTCTTCTGCTATTTATTTTTAAGAGGCTGCTGGCTACAGGCGCCAAAACACCCTCGTTATTTTAATGAGATTTTAAAAATAGTCGCATAATATCAATGACAGGATACTTTGAAAGTATTGGAAACTGCATAGATTTTGATATATTAATACTGGATAGTCAGATCACTAAATAAAATACATTTAGGTATAGGTAGGTATTTATTTCACATTTATGTATAAGTCATATAATTAATACCATTGACAAGATACTTTACAATAGTTTCAACTATTGTAAACTGCATAGATTTAGATATATTAATACTGGATAGTTAGGTCACTAAATAAAATACCTACGAATTTTTGGTATATTTGGTAAGGTTTGCACGAATCTCTGCATACCGAAATTATGAACCTAATAGCTTTTTTTGCCATGAATCTTTTAGTGAGTCAAGGCAAAAAAAAAACGGAAATACTTCTATCGTACAGACTTTATTTATTATGTGTAGAGAAACAAAATCTCTTCTCAAATCACGTTGGTGAAATACGCGGATATTCCATTTAACCCTTTAATGCAGAGGAAGTGTGTAGGTAAGTAGGTCAGACATTACATTGCACATGTTGTGAAAGCTGAGTAAAAAATACCCCCATTTTATTGCGCTTTGTTTCCACGCGAGATGAAAAAAACTTTGATTATTGCCTGCAATTTGTACCCTTAAGTCGGTATTGTGCGCTCGTTTTGAATTGGTCCCTGAAAGTAAAATATTATCAAACATATTGCTTTAATGTTAATTAAATCTACAGGAAAATCATTATAACCCTCGTGAGTGACCCAAAAAATCAATTCAATACACATGCAGTTTATAATAATAAATATTATAAAAGACAAACCACAAAAGGTTACATATATAGGAGGTAATAAATGATTTGTTCATAGTAGGAAAATTATGTCAATCATCGAAAATCAACGTAACAAACAACTAAATGTATTATAACAGAAGACAGAATGTTACTCAACTTACCATAAATACATCAAAATCATTGAACCAAGTCTAGAGTGCAGTAGTACAACTAAGCAGTGTTTTATCATATTTTTTGCTTTCTCTCGCATACGTTTTAACCCTTCTCGCGGTCTTGGCAGCCATTCTTTGCCTACCAACCTATTTTTTGTTCGTCTCCTTTTTAAATGGCACATGCAGAGAGCGTTCTTTTTTAGGCACATCAACCTTTCCAATAAAATGCAATATCATCAGTCTACCTGGACAATCTTTGGAGTCTATTCTTTTAATAAAACGTCCCTAATCGATTAAAGCTTGCAAAGGTATATATTATGTACCTTATATCATGGTGTGTTTAGTTATTCTTATTATGAATAAATTGATGTAAAATTTTATGCAGGAATAAAGTTAGGTAAAATCCGCAAATATGTTTCGGTATCAGAAGTATACTTTATATAGCCTATATACCTAGTCTAGTCACCTATTGTAAATACAACGACAATATGTTACTCTGTCTATAATTATGTGCGTAGTTTTATGTTCAAATTAATAACTATCTTCTAGTCGTATGATAAAGTGTCTGAAACATTATACTCATAAACGTTTTCACAATATTTCTGTAACGTATGGTGCTCTAGGTAACATGAACCTCAGCCGATATTTTTTCACCGTCCCTAACAGTAAACCCAAATCCAACGATATCTTCACCAAAACAACCGGTCGTGCAAAATGACAGATACGAGGATATCTGAACTCGATAACAAAAAAGAACACAGGTAAAAAGTCATATACCGGTATAATTGTCACAAATTAAAGCAAAAAATCGTTCACAAAAGATATCAAAATTCTGCAAGCCACACGAGCAGGTAGGCGGACTCTATAAACTTAATGTTTTTTGTGTGGAAGTTGTGCAAAAGCGTGGGACGGGTCGTGGAATAACTGTATTCTGCGAGATTCCGGCACCGGCGAATCGACCCGGCACATAAATCTTCTGTCTTATTAAAGAGCCTGTTCTATTGTGACGAGATTGTACAGCTTATATTAAATTCCTGAATATCTAAGACTGTTTGGATATACATTAATATTCTTTTATGTAAGAATTTAAGAATAAAAATATAATACGAAATTTAAGATACCTACGTTATCTGACTTTAACGGTTATCGATATTGTGAAATATTATTTGCATTTTATATTTGCATCCATCCTAAAAATGTCTGATATCTAATTTTTTAAACAAAATTCAAAGTCACGATTTATAATTCCTAAAAACTTCGAATGCAAGTTTACTTTTGTCACTAAAGCAAACAATTCGATCGCAACGAAAAGTGCCTTAACCTTTTTTGTTAAAGATATTTCAGTGCAAAAACCACACACAAAAACACAAAATCTGCTTTCGTTTTTGGTCGCAACGTGATAAGTTTATTTTGGAATAGAGATTCAAGTTTATCGGCTTGATATTCATTCTCATTGTAGTTAATCTTTAAGTCACGAATTTTAATGTATCGCAATAATTTTGGCTGATGAATAATACTTATATTTGCTCGGGGTGGGAGGATACATTGTAGAATCCACCAGGCTAACTATCACCCTCAAATTGATAACCTATCGGTAAGCATCTACTGGCAACTACTGTGCTTTACAGTGACGACCCTCCTAGGCTCTTTATGTTGAACACACTATCACTAACCATATTTTCAAAAACCTAATAAGAAAATACGCGATAAAGAAAAAAGAATAATAATGAAACTTTGTTAAAAGGTTTTGAATATACGTAGGTCCGTCTGTGTTCTACATTTTGAAACCAAAATTGAAATGCAAAACCTCATTCAGTTGAAAGTGTAACATTAATCCTGGATAAGTAAAGCTTACATACTGAAGCCAAGCGAACGTTAGGCGAACATTTGCGTAGAGTCGTTGAACCCTCCTGAACAAAAACTCCCCCGCCAGTTTCAGTGTATCGCACGACGCGCCTGCGTTCTCACGCCAAGCTCCGAACTCTGACACCAGTAAAAACTCAGCAAACTATTTAAATATAGAACAGATTTATGTGCTGATGCGCTAATGGGTATGATGATGCGCCTGCACAACTAATACCAATTGTCCCAGACTGTGTATGAAGGTGAAACATTAATTTGGTGCATATGACAGCACCGGATATGGCATATCACTGCGAATGTTGCGTTTCCGGCCCGCCCCCGCAGCGAATACTCATTATTCTTTCGGCAAATATGTTATGACTATACCCATTACCTACCTCTTTCGCTGTATGGCAGGACGTCACAAATGATCTCCAAGGTATCGCCGTTATTATAATGATTGCATCATTATAAATCATTAAAGGGTGAACCACCATATGCCGTGGAGAAGGCTAACTTTTTATTGTAAGTTATCTATCCACTTAGGAAGGTAGCAAACGTAATAAATAGTCTCGGAGTACAGTCTAGTACCTACCTACTTAATATTGACACAATATAAATGTGAAAATTGTGAAAATAGGTGTTCCTCAATCTACCCTAAATAGCATCATTCAATGTTGAATACTACTGCGACTATTTACTACTTTTCTTTTTCTTCTGCCAGCCGTCTTAAATGAAAAAAAAATTAACTTAGAATAGGGACTTTATCACGGTGCAATATTAAATCCCTCAGGAACTTGGACTTTAATATAAATGTGCCGCGCTAAAATGGATAATCTTGATATAACATAAAATGCTTTTCATCACGGCTATTTTCTAAATGGAAACTAATTGGTTAAATTTAAGTCGAATTAGAAATACGCAATGCTTTCAAGTAGGTACGTACAGGTCGGTTAACGAAAGCTGGCACGTTCACAGTACTCATAAATTTGCAATCAGTCAAGTCTAATGGACGAATGCAAAAATAGACCACTCTATATTTATGAGCAGTAGCAAAAGCAAAACAATAACTGTCTCCTTCATACTCATAAGCTTGACTTTGCGCGAGAGAGACGGTGTAAATGTGTTGAAACCTTGAAACGTGCCAGCTTTAGTTAACCGACCTGTACTTACATATAATTTCTAATTGGAAGTTGTAGTTTTGACGTAAGTTTTCATTTTAGTAGTATTAACTTAAATATAAACTTCATGATGTGATTCAAGTTTATTGCAAAAGCTCAAGAGTCTTTTAGTGTGGTTTTACAATTTCATGATGAAAATTGTAGACTCGCCTCAATGAATGAACGCATTTGAAAGAAATATCAATAGAACTCTTATATAAAGTATAGAGCCTCCGGACCGCGGGTAAAGACCCGACAAACGAGATAAAATACAGTATTATTTAGGCAAACATTACAAAACGAATTACCCTATAGTTTAAGACATGGCATTTAGTTATATTTCTAAGAATCTTTTTACTATCATATTCGTAGCCTAAATAATAAAATTAAATTAAAACAAAGTGGAAGATATGAATTGTGATTATATTTTGTGTCCATTAAAACATCCATAAAACATAATTACTGTTACTTGGCCGTTTATTATTTCCACAAACAATCGATTCGATATTACCGCTGCCATTTATTTGTGTTATCGACAAACCTGCAATTACATCGAACGGTACCTTCGACTACGGCTTACAATCCTTTTATGTTTTTGCACAAAATGTGTAAAACGGTTATACGTTTATCAATTGAGCGATCCCAATAGCTGTCAGCACTTCCCCGATTGCGTAGGATTGTGGGAACAAATTATCGCAAACACTTCCATGATGCGCAAAAAACCTCTTGCACAAAACACCAAGACGAATGTTCGCACCAAAAAAATATACTCCCACGCCCCGAAAGGGTTGAATATGCACCTGACCTATATTAAATTGTGCATGGAAAAAATCTGTTTTCTTTTGCATTTTTTGCTCATTATTCTCATTGTTGTACATATCAACAGATCGCATAGATTTTGTAGTTTGTCTATAAGTTTCGATTTTATGGGACGTCCTGTTCATCATATTTACTAAATATTAATATACCAATTTGAAGCATATTGAAAGTGCCTTTAAAATAGCAGTTAGATAGTTTTGGACTACACGATTTTACATTCCAGTCTAGATAATAATGCAAATTCAAACCTTTACAAGAAATTAATATCCCCCCTATTATGTATATTAAATTGAAATTATTCCTTATCATGTACAATGGAATCTAAATTTAATGTATGGTATCTTGATGACGGTACCCTAGGAGGCAATGTGGACACAGTTCTTAAAGACTTTAGATCTCTTTTAAATAATCTAAATTCCATTGGACTTTCCTTAAATACATCTAAATGCGAGGTTTTTATTTCAGATTCATGCCCACTTAAAACCTATGCAATCAAGGAATTTAAAAAAATTGCACCTGACATCAAAATTCTAAAAAAGAGCTCACTTCGCCTCCTAGGTTCCCCAATATTTATGGATTCTTTTCAATCTTTTATCGATGAGAAAATTCAAAATTTTAGCAATGTTTCGGAGCGCCTTTTAAAAATCAATACACATTCGGCTTACACGGTCATCAAACACTGCCTTTTCGTCCCTAAATTTACATATTTCCTTAGATGCTGTCCGTTCTGGAACCACCCATCCATTTTACAGAGCCTAGACAACATCATTAGAGAAACTCTTTCATCAATTTTAAATATAAATTTTGACGACCGCACTTGGACTCAGGCATCACTTCCAATACGATCAGGAGGCCTGGGCATCCGCAAAATTTCAAGTATTTCACTCCCGGCCTTCTTGTCATCAGTCAATAGCACACAGACTCTCGTTAGTGCTATCATCAAAAATTCTATTCCATCGTGTGATATAGCCTATATGACTGATGCCAAGATAGCATGGACTTTAGCCTGCCCTAATTCCAATTTACCCTCATTCCCATCCTCACAGAGGCAATGGGATGGGCCAATCTGCGAGCTAGTACGGAATCAACTTATAGAAACGTCAACTAGCCACGCTGATCTTGCCCGTCTCATTGCCGTGTCAGAATGGGAATCAGGTCTTTGGCTGCGAGCTCTTCCGTCAGCTAACATAGGAACCTTGCTCGATCCATCTACTTTCCGGCTTGCGTGTTGTCTTCGTCTGGGTGCACCTATGTATGTTTCACATCGCTGCCAGTGTGGTACTTTCGTCGATCAGCTTGGCCACCACGGGCTATCGTGCGTAAAAAGTGCAGGCAGGATTCCGCGCCATTCGGACCTTAACGACATCATCCGCAGGGCTCTTGCCAGCGCCCACGTATCAGCTATTCGTGAACCGAGCGGCTTGATGCGGGACGATGGTAAGAGGCCTGATGGAATGACATTGATGCCCTGGAAGATGGGGCGGCCTTTAGTGTGGGACGCAACTTGCGTCGATACTCTCGCGCCGTCCCACCTTCCAGAGACTATCAAAAAGGCGGGTGGTGCGGCTGTCTGTGCCGAAAACCTCAAGCGGCGCAAATATAGTAACTTAGATGTTGCCTACATTTTTGAGCCGTTTGGGGTTGAGACTTTGGGCCCGTGGGGGCCAAGAGCCCATCGAATTTTTCGCGAAATTTCTAAACGACTGATCGACGCTTCCCGTGACCAGAGGGCTGGCGAATACCTCGGTCAGAGGATTAGCATTGCCATACAGCGTGGCAATGCCGCCAGCGTTCTGGGCACTTTACCCACTGGCAGCGACTTGGAACAGCTTTCATTTTTATAAAGGGTTGTCTCCTCTTTTTTTTATTTTATTTGTTTTCACTTTTTCTTTTTTCCTATGTAAATATTCTTTATTTTTCTATCTTATCTGTAATTTCTTTTTTCATCTTATTTAGATTTAATATATATAATAATTATAATTAGGTTAATTTTGACGTTAGTTTTAAAACATGTGATTGGTGCTCTTGGATTATAAGTTAAAGTCAAATAAATACACTTCCTTATCATAAAATAGGGATCTGATAATAATTTCCACATACAACTAAATAAATATCAACAAAACATTTGTCCCGCACAAGCCGGTGTATTTATGCACCCCACTGGTTCGACAGAAGTTGCGTACAATACGCACATTGTAGTTACGCAAGCGCAGGTAGTCCCAAGAAGGGTTATCCGCTTATGCAAAAAAATAAACTATTATCCGATTAACACTTGCACAATAAATGATTTACGTTTTTTAAAATAATAATGCAGCGTTAAGAGTTTTATCGCTTTTATCCAAGACGTGTGCTAAATCTAATTAACATATTTTTGATGGTAATAAGTATTTGTGTAATAATTATACCTATGGGTAGCTGCGAAATACTATACTCTATTTCACAAAGTCGCCAAGTTTTTTTTAATACCACTTAGGTGGCAAACAATCATACGGCCCACCTGATGGTAAGCGGTTACTACGGTAACCGCTTACCATCAGGTGGGCCTATGGACGCTTGCAACACCAGGGGTATCACGCGCCCGTTGCCGGCCCTGCAGAAATCTCTTCACACCCCTTTTGAAGAACCCCATGCTGTACTCCATTGGGAAAACCACGGCGGGGAACTTATTCCGTCTTACGTTACTATTACTACTACGGTACTATTCGTTACTTCTCTCAGTCTGAGCGCACGCACAAGAAAGCTCCTTTGAGCCCGCACAGTACGAAACAATTCTGGTTTCAATGTGTGAGGATGGACTCCCCGTCGATGGCGAGAGTTATGATGGTGGAAGGTAGCTGTGGGAGTCAGCTTAAACAATTCTACAGAAAACTGTCCGTTGTACAAGCGGTAGAACACATATAAGGAGGCAAAGTCCCTCCTCAGACTGAGGGGCTCTAAACCGCTAGTGAGCTCGGGATCGTCGACAATTCTGATGGCACGTCGTTGAACCGAGTCTAAAGGGTCAAGCTGGTATCCAGGTGCCCCACCCATAGATGACAGCAGCTCCATATGCGACTGGACTTGCGATTCGCAGCTTTTGCCCCGATCTGAAAAGACAGTGCTATGTTGAGAACTCCGAGCTTTTCTGATCCTTGACTTCTAAGTGACTTCGGATCAAAACGTTGCTAGAAATGTCGACGCCAAGGATCCCGATGCTTTTACTATTTTTCAGGCACGTGTTCTGGAATTGTGGAGCCACAGAAAATGGGCTTTTCTTAGCGGTCAAGGGTTTTTTTTACCAATATCTAGTGAAATTCCATTTGATTACTCTGAAATAGTACTCAAAATATTTCATGAAACCTCGATCTATCATAGTATTCCTTTATTATATGGAAATGAACATCAACCATTGAGAAATGTAATAAAATACCATGTGTCACCGAACTCATACTATTTGAAATCTACTATAATCACAAAATATCTTAAAATTTGGAATTAAGTTACAGTAAACATCATCTTGGAATGATTTTTCTAATTTCAACCCCTAATGGGTAATAAAAATACTGTAAGAAAGAAAGAGAGTTTTGCAGTCCATAAGAAATAGAATACGTAACTTAATGAAAATATTGTTTGGATCAGAAAATGAAGTTTTACAGTACTCCTCTTCTACTAGAGTAAGGAGAGGAGATAAACATAGGACAATGTTTATTCTGGGAATGTGGGTTGAACCACAGGGGACAGCTCATATTTATACATAATGTAATGAATACGCTTATATTGACAACTTATCAAGGATCCAGTTGCCAAAGCATCATTAAATTAAAATGCAGCACATAACGATAAATATTATAAGTAAATGTAGGTACAAAGTATGGGTTGCGTGTTCGTATTTTGGTTAGCACCTCAACAGCTAGCAAGGCTTCGTGAATTCGCCGGCCTTTAACGAAGGAAGCTCATTAAGAATTCATTGACGAGAACGCGTCGCGAGCCGACAGGGGTGGGTGAAAAGGCCGACAGGCGATGTGTTGCAAAATGAATAAATAGTGGCGAGAAATAGGGGCAGTTCGCCGACGTAACTCAATAATGCAGTCGAGTTAGCCGTTTTCAGACCGAGGCACCATTACATCAGGCCCTGAAACGTCAAAGGAGGTCTACTGGAACTGGTTGTAAATGCTACCCCGCGAAACATAACCATTCGTAATGACTTTTCAAACGGACACGATAATGTCATGGCAAATAGTTACAATCGACAGTTCGCAACCGCCCCCTTTCTTGTCCAGGCTTCATTAAACAATTATGGTTTCACCACGGCCGCAATGAATATGAATCGCTAAGCAAAAATTTTCATAGCTTAGTATACGATACATGAAGTTTCTGTACGTATTTTACATACACAAACAAAAGATGCGCGTTCAAAAAAACTGCATTAGACAGATATGTCTACGCAAATGTATAAAAAACTCAGTGGATGAGCACCATGTGCAGTCGCAGGTGCCCTCCGTTCCCACACAACCCTTTCAGCGGCCGACCTCTCGCATCGTACCGCGCCCGCACATCTTCCCACCCCCTCTGAAACTGCATAAAAAACGATATTCTAAATATCTAACACGAAACAAACCTAGAGATACAGTACATTGGATTCATTTTTGGCTGTCTTCAAATAAAAGGTTTAAGTCTTTATTAGCGCGCGATAGTCATTAGTTCAAAATTCTACCTGTTCCGATTTATAGACGCTGTCGTGTCATTAGATTTATTGTGGATATAATGCAATCCTCTCCATATTTTTTGCCTTTTGATAGCGACTAAATATCACAGGCAGTTCTATAATAATAGATAGGTTGGTAGGTATGTAGGCTGCTAATGATTTTAATCTAGCTCAGGGACAGTTTCTAGGTCCCTGAGCTGAGATCTACATAAAACTGGTAATCAATTTGCTTACATTTCTTTCATTAAACTCTAGTTTAATAAAAATAAAGATGTATTTCTTTAGCCGATGAAAATAATGTCGTATAAAAGCCTTTCTGATAACATTAAATTGAGAAAAATAATTTATAATTTAATAATTTTTATTTATTTAATGCGGTTACCAATGGCTTATCATTAAGAATCATAGTTTTATCTAAACAAAATTAAACGTTTCATCTGTGTACATCTGAACAAAACAGAAAAGTTTCGTTATCACTTGGTGTTTTTGTAAATGGGACGTGTTTTGTATCCAATTAAAGGCAAAAGGGACACCGGCGGCTGTTGCGGTCCGTGGTGCTCCGCAATAAATCGCAACCCTACATTAAATGTTTCCGCTCAAGCCGTATACAGATATTACCTACCCTATACAACTTTTGAACGTTAGAATATTACATCGAAAATTATGTTGATTCATATACTTACCTAATATCATTGGTTGACTCTACATTTAATGTGTTTCTAGATTGTATACCATCTAATTTGTTTATTCCATCATTCGATCTCAAGAGGATCTTAATAGTAATCATAAATTATAAATCAGCTACGGTTCTATTGATCCTAATGCTACTGAAACACACACTTGATGAAATTATTTATTCATTCTATGTATTTATTGGCTTACGTTTGATCATAATCTCGATTTACAATTTAAGGTTGGTATGTCTGACAGACAAGCCCTAAAAACTTTGCAATACTTTGTTGTACTTGCTTTACTGGCTACTGTTATAATATACATTACCTTACCACTATATTAGGGTTTTCATTCCTCACGATGTTTTCCTTACCTACACCGAAAATTATAGGTCATTCTAGGATTTAAACCCATGACATGATTATGTATAACATTCAAATTGTTCCATAACACTGAAAAACGTAATGCATATCTGCATCGAAAAAAGTTTTCGATGCTAAACTAAAAAATAAACTTAAATTATATTAAAACTAATTAATTCCTTTTAAAAGATTATATTTGCGGGCATTCGATTGTTTTTTATTAGTTTATAGGTCATCTGTATCTATAAATAGATAATCATAAGTGAGTACATATTTTCATACTATCTTATCTAATAAAAACTACTTAATATGCCCCTTTGGAGCTGCTTGACTTGTGAATAGTGGTGAATTAATTGTAATTCGTGGGTAAGGCGCACGCCATTGGTCAATGCACACAAGCTGCATCGACGCCCGTGCAGTTGCAGAACATGTCTGATATAACCGCCTAACCTATATTATATTTAGCATTAACATCTGCCTATCAACCTACCATATTTTACTTTTGAGTCTGATAATTATGTTAGTTGATTAAAGCGAATTACGATTAAAGTCACTCTAATACAGTTTGTCCCATTACATTTGTAACATTTGTAGGCTCAATAACAAAAATGTACAAATTACTACTAGGTACTAATACCAACAAATTCAAATTCAAATTCAAAACTTTATTGCATTCATGTGGATAGAAGATGACAAATATAGGTAATGTACAACATGAAACCCTGTTAGGGCACAGCAAATAAATAAAATAAAATATAAACTTATAAAAACTAAAATTATTAGGTACCATATACACATATACATATAACAATATTTAACTTATTTCCTACGTTATTACATTATCATTACATTATTTAATTAATTACAAAAAACTTACAAAATTTTATGAAATGTTTAAAATGTCGAGAATATTAATAATTGCTTACGTTGCGTTTCATATTAAAATTCTAAAACAATTCAAATTATAAAATAATTCTTAATTCTCAGATACATATTTATTTTTCATCAAAAAACTCCTGCTTTACTAACTTTAACTTTAACTTTAACTTTACATAACATAATAAAAAAAATTTAAAAATTGGTCCACTGAAACGATAATGCAAATTAAGGTGGAATAGGTCAAATTGCGAAAGGAACATCATATAGGCAATAATTTTTTCAGAATCATATCGTGGTCATGAGAACCAAACATTACCTACTATAAAACTAAAGGGTAAGCAAGCAAATATTTGACAATACGATATGTGCAGTGGAGTGTTTCCGTAACCAATATTTCTCATTAAGGCAGTTGTTTGTCATTCGATAAAAAATCATTGTGCGATGGCCGGTGGGCAGGCAAGGGTTGCTGGCTATCTCCACCCCGGAGGGCTCCGAGGAACAGAGGTAAATAAGCAGATGTTCACGGCTTCAATTACATAATCAACAGTTATCGTATTCAAATGAGAGTGCATCGTTTTCGACTGGAACAGTACCTAAATATTGACTCTACAATTTTCAATCTTTGTTTTGAAAAGCTTTTTAATATTGTTAATTCACGTTTATTGGTAGCATAATCATATCAATAGTATCAGTTACTAAAAATATAAGCAGCTTTATACTTAGATGCATCATGTTCATAATATTATAATACCTCGTCAATCTAAAGGCCCAAAATCAACATTCTGTATTTTGTATTGAAAAATTATATCATCTCATATGTCACATTACAATTTATTCAGTTCGAAGACCTAACAAAGACAACAGAATCCGTAGTTTGTAAACATTCGTGGTGAGGTGAATAATGCACACTGTTGCAGGTGATGATTCGGCTGAACCCGAACTAATGTTAAATGTTTAAGAAAATACACAGTCAATAAATAATAAACTTGTTAATTTTGTCTTTTAACCGCGCCTATTCAGTTTTGGCAGTCTTGGTTATTTACCCAAAGAAAATGTTTAATTGTAACTAGTGCCGTAACACTAATTAACATTATGAAGATTAGTCCATAAATTGAATTGAACAACAATAACAGAAACCGAAAGTAGTAAAGAAAGCAAAAGACTTCATATTATTGTAAAGTCACTAGAGCAGCGGGTAACGACGATTGTTCCGGCTGATACAACTAGCCAGCAGATCTTTTGGGCTTAGTATTACCCAAAATTCGATTACACGATAGTTTACACTGAATATACATACATTGCTTGGTTAGTAGAGCTGTTATTCTCAATGTGAGGCATTTGGATGTCGATGAACGTTGAAATGGATTGCACGTATCTAATGGTTGGTTATGATAATGTGGGTGAAGATCACGATGCGCTATGTACTGACGTAACGGTGCATTAGTGACTGAGTCACAGGGAACTGACCTAGGGGCATGCAGCGGAGTGCATTGACGCCCGTTGCCAGCGCACTTATCACTGGCATGCCTCTTGAGAGATAATGCATAGAACATGCCCTTTCGGACTGATGAATAACACATGTATTTTCCATGTCTGACATCTATCTATGAATGATATGTTTAGTTCGAAAAACGGATCATATCACAGCTTAGATAATTGAAATATAAATTGTTGTTGATATTATCCTAACTTCCTAAATGATTCCACATTTTGGTTTGCAATCTGAGTTCCAAATATTTTTTGTCAAGTAGTTCGCTTAGCTACAGCAGCAATAATTAATCTGGTAATTTTATGTTATCAATGATTTTGCTCGGTTTTCTGACTCGCGTTATGTAGTGTGAGAAAAGAACGTTACCTAATAATAGTTACCTCTTGTTGTACAAATTTGTATATCATAGACTAAATTAGTGAAGAAACTAAAGTCTACCAGAGATATACCCCTATCCTAAGTATCTGATGGCGGCAAAATATGAAGGATCTTACAATTCAGCTATATTTAAAATTATTAAAATTTTTGTCCGTTATGAATCAATAATCCAGTAGAGATAAGCAGATCCTTAATTCGTACTTGAACACATTCAATATTAGTAACAGCGGAATTTTTATTATCTTAAAGAAATATTAATCGTGAAATCGTCAACTTGACCGTAATTCGTGTGATCTAACCAAGGTCTCAGACGAGTGATAAGACAGTTGTGTTTCACAATAGCAGAATTATTTGCGGCGGAGGGCCACCCGTCGCCTTGAGATGCGCGCGCCACAAACAACTGTAGCGAACGAGGTCCGCTGAAATATACTAATACAATCACACGCTCAAGTGCTACGGCGCGGACGACTAGAGATCGGAATCGTTACTAAGCTACGAACCGTAGCTCGTCTTTGCGAAATATGGGTATGCGTTGCAATTTTTTTAATTTAACGAAAATTTCCGAGTATTAATGTTCTACGTAGCTACTCGTACTCGCTAGTTGCAGCTTGAAGTGCTAAGTTACGCAGAAAAATTTATCATTTGACATATTATAGCAGAATATTATTATTTTCCTGGCTTACATTATCAGATATCCTGAAAACTGCACATTCATACCGATTGTCGGCAAACATTTGTATACGTGACACATAGACTTCGCAGAGGGCTTTCATCGGCGAGTGTACTCGGTGCGCACACGCCGCGTGTAGGTATGTGTAAGTGGGTCAATGGCAGCGCGTGACGCTGACGCGGCCCTTTGCGAGCTACGCAGGGCTCGCCTTGAACCGCCCAACTAATGCCGCCAGCTTGACTGTATTAATTTGCGCTCGTTTTCGGCTAAAAATAAAACAAATTTATAGATTTGACGCGCGTTCGGACCTAGTAGCAAGGTTTACATCAAGGAGAAATGTAACCTGTACACTGGATAATGGGTGAAAAAATTGCATTGAAATGTAAACATGTGAAACATTATTTTGGGGCCAACGGGCCAGTTGGCGTGCTTGGTTGGCAGGTCGTGTATTCGATTCCCACCCAGGACATGCATTTTTCTACATGAACATGTCTGCATGCCCTGAGTCTGGGTGTAATTATGTATATTAAGTATGTATTTACACACCAAAAGTAATAAATGTAGTTTGTCTGGTTTCCAAAGAACGAGCTCTGCTTAGTTTGGGATCAGATAGCCATGTGTGAAGAATGTCACAGGATATAAAAACGTAAGCGTAAGTAACGAAAATTGTAAGTTCATTGATAAAAAGGACTTATTTCCTCAAGCCTGCCGCTGCTTCCGATTATCGGCAAGGTTCCCAGAAGGCTGGCAGCGTTTCCTCTTTGGATAGCCAAGCTGAAGCATTGGCGGAAAAAGCCCGCTGGTCTCCGGAGGTCTCGATCAATTTTGAAGACAAGGTGCGAGCAAAACGGCGAGCTTAGTGTGCGCTGGATAACTAACTACGCGGTGCGGTAGTATCATTATTGTCGTGTTGGATTCCTAGCTTCATAGAGATGCTGGCGTGTTACCGAAAAGAGATATTAAAGTGTGAAGAGATTTTCGCCGGTGTTTCAACCGTCTATCTATAGGCTACGGTAACCACTTACCATCAGGAGGGCAATATGCTTGAAAGCTCCCTAATATGTAGTATAAAAAATACATCTACCTACTTACCTACTCATGAATGTTTTATATTACTAGCTGTCCCCTGCGGTTTTACCCGCGTTCCTGGGATAATCCTTCTTCATACCATAGGCTATCTGCATGCCAAATTTCTTCGTGATCGTTTGAGTAATTAAGGCGTGAAAGCGTAACAAATAAACAAACTCACATTCGCATTTATAATATTAGTAAATGAAAATAAGTTACACCTGTGAAACTATGCTTGGTAAAAATATGATTAGTATTATATGAACAAATTCATCTATTGGAATAAACATAATGAGTAATTAATTTGTTTACAAGAAGTAACTAATCCCATTACATAAAAAGGCAGTACATTTCGTAACGCGTTTTTGTAAATTGAATCGTAGGTAATCATCAAAATGCCTGGAATGATACAAGCACATTAACGTGACGCAAATGCTCTGCATCCTTATATATGTGTGAGTTAGTCTGAAACGGTATATACCTAATTCATGATTTCAATATACAATAATATATTCCTGAATTAAATTGACACTGAAAAAGCAGTTGGAGATATTTTTTTGCAGACATGTCGTTTTCCGTTTGACAACCGCACGTCTAACTTAATATTAATTCGCAAGAACATTTGAATACATGTAATAAAATATTCACACAACGTCGAGCTGCGTTTACACTGATGAACATTTTCCTCAATCTAACGACTTTGAAACCAGGAAATTATATTTATACAGCTGAGAGTCACGACCAGAGGAACGTCCAAATTGAAGGCCCATTGAAAGAATAGGTACGTTTATTGAACAATAATTTAATTATAGAGCCCTTTACATGTGTGTATTAATGTACCAACCGGTAGTGTAAAACAAGCACGCGCAAAGACGATTTGCATAAGGGCCGTTGTCAATGCTACCACTCGTGGGCAATGGACAGAAGGTCTTTGCGACCTTCCACTACTATCGATGAGGCCCGTTGATTCGCCATGAGGCCATAAGTACATAGCTGCGATCAATTAGTGTAGAATCAGCCGTATTATTTTCCATAGAATGAATGCAAATAACTTTACATACAAGAACCTATTGAATAAATTTTGCAATTGAAATTATGCCGGAACATGAGAATAACAAAATTATACAAAAAATATTTTTTATTTTATCTCCCAAATATACCTTAACTTATAAAGAAATCCTGCAGCTCTTCGAATCAAAGCTCAGAATAATTAGAAATATGACAATACCTACAAAGAACGGCAAACCCATAATGCACAATACAAGTACAATAAAAGTCGGTGGATTGATTCTAGACACAATGAGTGTTTAGATAAAACAACATGAAATCATATCTGTTGTGTTATTCCCTCGAAATCAATGGCGTTCCATATTATTCGCGAGCGCAAGGTTGCATTACGCAAGCCTTACACGTGTCGCGGCGCTGGATGACGGCGGCGCGGCGGGCGCGGAGCGGAGCGCGGGCGCACGACGACCTCTTCTAAACACTTCCGATTCGCATGCACAACAACAACTTATGAATATTTTTAATAGTGAAGGTTACGTACACACGGAAATAATTCTTTTATGCAGCTTAGTTGCTACCTTGTTGATTAATTACATAAAATATAAAGCCTTAATAACAACATTATTATGTATCTCCGTGAAGCATTTGAATTCGAAATCAATGAAAGCCTTGGTTTGATGTATTTTCTACACTTGGTAGCAAGTTTACTTTGAATCTAATTATTGATACTTGAGGTCACGTAGATGTTGATAGGATAAATATTTATATTTCTCCAGGTTAAATATTTATGTACACAGTTACATACAATACAATACTGAAATGTTAGTAATGATTTTCAATCACGATGTGTATTTATTTACACGAGTATGCAGATCAGACATAATATTTGAATACAAAATTACTAACATTTAAAATTATTGACACAACTAGATTGATAAAACCAACAGGTCTATCATACACAGGCCCAGGTATTTACGAGTACACATAGGAAAATGTTATCGTGCTGGGTCTAAATTCGTGCACATGCAAAATTTCCGCTGACCTGATTTTATTTCGACTCGCCGACACATCAGCGTCTCATTGCTCGGTGCGCAGCATACGTAGCGGCCGCTCGTAGCACTTCGTAGCAAATATTAACCTGTATTTATTAAACCCCAGTAAAAGTGGAAGATAAAAATACAATTATTTTATAGTATCTACGAATAATTTATTCAAAAGTATTTCTTAGCGATTTATTTAGTAGGTACTTATTGCAATTTACGGTAGTCTTCTTAGTCTTAGTTGCAATAGAAATTGAGTACAAGGTTACCTAACTGACCAAAGATCATCGGCTGAAGGAGCTACGTACACCTGTATTGTGTGATTTGTGTGTGACCTTAAACACATGATACAGGTAAATTTTACTAACGACATTTAAAGTAATGATAGTATTTCGATGGATTAACCGAATATTCTAGAACTTTACATCGCGAACCAGTCATAAGACCTTGTCTTAATTAAAGAGACGTATAAATAGGTATATTTCAGTACAAACAAGAAGATATATTTGTAATCTAGGCGAAGGTCTTTAATTCCATATTCGTAATTCCAACTGTGCCCTGCTCAATAACAGTTGCATATTTTGTCAAGGAATTCGTATATTTCAATAAAATCAGACGACTTGTGGCTTTTGACCACATCTATCTTAACGGGATCTATTTTGATGGCATCTGCACGTTGGTCTATTTTGGAGAAATGATGTAGGTTTATGTAAAGTACACATTTTGTTATGCCTTTTTTATTATAGCTTCGGCTTTTCTAAATGTACAGGCATGCTCAGGCAAAATTTATATTATTTTTTTAAACAAACTCCTTCACAATTACAATTGAGGAAAACTCAAAGCAAACAGCTATTTATCATTATATTAATCAGCATTGTCGGTCGACTGCCACTACTGTTGAAGCCCTTCACCAATACTAATGGCCGGTTTAAGTCTACGGTGTGGTTAGCGCACACACATAGATAAAAGTAGCGCAGAATCGAAACAAACAAGGTGTGGATGTGTGTGTAGAGTTATTGGTGTAAGTACATAGCACACAGATGTGGCGACGACTTTGTTTTGCCGTTGAGATTCGCGCGTGCAGTTGCGCAAGCGCACGGTGGAGGCCATTGACTCGATGGACGTATGAACGCGGCCCGCGCCCGCCATATTGAGACGGGCGCGCGCGGGCGAAGGTGCGGGCGCGGTAATGGAGCGCGAATCTAGCGGCTTCTGTTCCGCGCGCTTTCGTAATCGCGTGTTTAAGCCGTGCCATGTCGCGTCGCCTTCGGTCGTCGCCATTTACGACCAACGAACACCCGATAAACATGTCGCCAGAATTAACGAACATTTCTACTTTCTCAATACATAGTTGAATAATCTGAAAGTAAAACATGCAAAGTTTCCTATGGCATCGTAAAATAAAAAGTATAAGCCCGTATTTTCTATCAAAATGTTTTGACACGACGAGTATGCACTAGAAAATTGTGGAGCTACTCCACATCATCTTAAGCTGATTTTAATAAGATTATCTAGTTAACTTATCTTAAACTGAGATAGATAACTGTCGCTAATTTTACTATTTTTTGCACATATTCTATGTCCTAAGGAAGTAGAGTCATCCTAAGGGACTATTTCAGCGTGGTCAAGATACTAGAACTTCCATACCTACATTCATCGGTATAGAATAATAGGTAGGTGTAAAAAAAAATGATCTAACGAATTAAAAAGTACCTTTTTTATGATCTATCATGTGTCTTGGTTTATATAAAGACAATATCATTCACATTCCTTCACATAAAAACGCGAAAACTACCAAACCATCCAAATTTCTTCCGCCGCTTACAATCAACCCAACGCGCAATTTAATAATTTATGTCGCATCGATTAAGCCGCTTTTAAAAGCAATTTGTTGTTTGACACTGGACTATCAACGATGGGCCATCCAATTAAGGAAAATTTTGGTGAAAATCGATGGCATTCTTATTGATTACTAGTATACAAGAAACATAAGTTGTTAGGCGTAAAGACGAACTTATTTTACCCGTTGTACGTTGCGCAACGATTTTCGCGAACAGATAATGGAATAGGTAACTCTATATACCTACAGCATGCCCCTCCGTCCTCCGTCCTCGCAGAATCCGGTCTCCGACAGCACACGTCTCTTTCCCTCCCGCGTCGATTACATATCTCGAATTTGCTTCCACGCTATGACATAGATACCAGCCCAATTGCGAAACAGCGCGGATTATATAGCAGGTGGATTGTGCCGTAAACGAGTTTAAATAACTGCTTTCACATGCCTCTGTATATATAAGCATTCATAACCATAAATATACCATTTAGCTTCATGCAGATACATGCGAATTTAACAGTTAGGCATTCTGTGGTTAGGCAGAGTTGGTTGACAACGTATTTTAGACGATATGTTGGTAGCAGTAGGCGACTTAAATTGACAAGATAACCACCTACTTTTCTTTTGTAATTGGTGTACTTACTTGGCTATGATAAAAAGTTACTAGGTAATGGCTATATTCAAGTGCTATCCTAAGAATAAGCTAATGCCAGCAACATGGATTACAATTCAATCAATTTGCATAAAGGAACATATTTATTAACAACCATAACAATCAATAAAACCTTAATTCTGAATAAGATGAAAAAAAAATTACAGATGAGATAGAAAAATAAAGAATATTTACATAGGAAAACAGAAAAAGTGAAAACAAATAAAATAAAAAAAGGAGGAGACAACCCTTTATAAAAAATAAAGCTGTTCCAAGTCGCTGCCAGTGGGATTTGCATAAAGTGATACCGAGCAAATTGCAAACCGTCCGGAGGCGGAGTCCGCGGTGTCCAATACAAGGGTATATATAACGCATGCGCAGTACCATAATCATCGAGTATAACAGATTGTAGTTGTGGCAGCGATGCGTGAGTGTGATTCCCATTTTATTGGAGCGAGCGGCGACACGCCAGCGATAGGTGCCGATAAGATAAGAATAATCGATATTTTCGCGCGATTCGCCGTCCGGCCGCACGAAAGGTCACTCACGTTGCGAAATAATGTATGGGTTGTTGTTGGTAAAACACGAAACACAATAGCACGAATGTTGATCTTGATAAATTGTAATTTATTTACCCGATAAAATTACAGCTAATTATATTCGCATATACGAACAAAAATAATAATTGGCTCTTAATTATTTTTCTTCACCCCACATTTTTTCAGCGGTGTGTGGTTAAAAATATTATTATAGCACTATAGGTTGGTTTGGAATGTAGTTTACCTGTGAAACTGGCTCTTAAACTAAAAAACGTAAACTGATATCAATAATGTTGTCCACATCTTGTAGGAGATAATCCGTAATCCGTATTCAGTAACCTGAGTTTTCTACTGTGACTACTGTGACTGGCATGCTACAAAATACAATTATCTTCTGGGCACCTATTATATGCTTAAGTATAAAATTTATATTATAATACCTATGCCAATTAGATTAAACTTCCCAAATTATTGGCAGACAGATTATAGACGATGCCAATGCGAGTCAAACATATCTAATTATAAATAGGATCCCGTTAAAAAGCCCGTCCATTATTTAAAAAAACAATTACCATAATCCTTTTCCTTTATCTAGGTTCAAATACTCGTGGTCAGTAAAAAACAAAATAATATAAAACATGTACAAATCAGGTAAATGCATCATTGGTGTTGATTCGTTCCATTTTAGTGCAATTTCCATGAACCAGCCAATACTACATAGGTAATGCAAACCGTTTTACTTGTCTGCGTCTATGACATTGACATGTTCGCTAAATTATAAATCAGATAATAGCTGAAACAACGAATAGCGTGTACGGGCTTTGTGCACTGCCACTGTAGTGTAGGTATACAATTTATATAGGTTTGCATTGGTCATTTATATGTAGTTACAGGCTCTATACTTTAAGATTATTCTGGCGCGATCCAGAAGGAATGATATAATGATTTCGGGAAATTATCCCAATTCACTTCAATTTTAGGGTCGGCAACGCGCGAATAATAATCCTGGGCCAGTAGACAAGATGGTTATCGAAAATCGTCATCGTTAGTAAACTATCAACCTCTTTGTAAGAGATTGTTAAAAATCACGTGATATTTCGATTTGAATTGTCAATCCCATACAAAGGTTGATCGTTTACTAACGATGACGATTTTCGATAACCATCTTGTCTAGTGGCGCTGGTGTTGCAAGCGTCCATAGACTACGGTAACGGCTTACAATCACGCGGACCGTATGCTTGTTTGCTAATGCTACCTAAGTAGTATCTCAGAGTATATAAATACTAGTAGATAAAAAAAAACACGTGATTATGGGAATATATAGCGTTTATCCTCCGTATAGCAGGCTTGCATCCTGATTATCTTTATCTGAGTAGAGGGTATAGTTGAGTGCAACCAAGTGCCAGATAGATCATGAGATGTATGTACGACTATAAGAATAGGGCAACAGTTGCAGTTGGCAGAAAAATGGCGACGTATTGTAAAGCGAGTCACAAATCAATAGTCATCACACCACGACTACTCTATCAAGAGTGACACAGACGAATAAATTAGCAGTGTTGAGTTGAGATTTTGAGGTGGCATCAATAAAGATTTTCAACTTCCCCAGTCGTCAGCTAAGCTTGACGAGTCTAATAAAATAAAATAAAATAAAATAAATATCCTGGGACATTTCTCACACACGGTCATCTGATCCCAAACTAAGCAGAGCTTGTACTATGGAAACCAGATAACTGATATAATACATATACATACTTTTTGTTTGTAAATACATACTTAATATACATAATTACACCCAGACTCAGGACATACAGACATGTTCATGCACACAAATGCATGTCCTGTGTGGGAATCGAACCCACGACCTGCGGCGCGTAAGGTGAACCTTAACCAACTGCGCCAACTGGCCCGTCTAATGAAAAGACTTGTAGCGTTTTCGATTCATAATCCGTTTCTTCCGGCCAGATCTTCGTCTGTGGCCGGCCTTAAACGTGAAAGTTTAATTAAAATAAAAGTGGCTCATTAATTCTTTGAATTGATATATGAAATTAATTCAATTATGAAGATAACACAGGTATTCATGAATTAGAATTTTCGAAAGAATTTTGCAAGAAAGTAGGTAGGTACTATGACTATGTAATTACCTACTGTTTTTACAGCCCACTAAATAATTGGCATCAAAAGACGAATTTCCAACGCCAAATGCATTGAATGCTTAACTTTATAGCAATTTTTTTTTATAAATTTGTTCAGGGAGTTTTTTTTTCTAGCCTGTATGGGACCAACAAATACTCTATAATAATTAAATATAAGGCAAGTTTAAATATGTTACCTAAAGCCATACATATGAGTAGCTCATCTGTCCAATAGTCAATTAGTGATTGATGATCATAAGTCTTTTAAGTTAGGATTAGCGATATTTTTTATTAAGTTTGAAACGGATAATTGAGTGATTTATGGACTCGTAACCATTACGTTTGACACGGCTTGTTTCCGAACTGATGAAAGAATCTCGGGTTCCGTACACATGCTACGCTTTCGCTTACATTCTATTAACAAAAATAACATTAGTGAAAATACTCAATTTCTCTACCGATAGATAGCAGACTGTCCGATAGTCAATACGTCGATATAGTATCTCCTGTATCACAAATGTTTCAGTCCGAACCAATGACGATGTATTTAAATCTGGTTTTTAATATGAATTTGAGAAATCTATGGGTACCAAGTTAAAATTCGTATAATGCTTATTTCCATTGTTCACTTCAAAACTTTGAATTTACAGTAATTTCAAACAGTTAAATTTTGTTTTTTCAACATAATTCTCGTGTTTTTCAGTTTTTTGTGGATAAACGTAAATTGGTTTATTCAAAGAAAATATTGAACTAACCAATTTACGTAAAATTCATTAACTTGCCAGATTTTATAGATAGGTAAACCTGGTTAGGGTTACATTGAATAGCAGTAATAATAATATTTTTTTTTTAATATATTTTTTTAAATATCGTAGCATCATCGAACGATTAACTCAAAGAAGCGCAATGACATTGATTTTGCTTGCAATCTATTCCGCCAATTTCCCACCACCGACAATGCACTGTGATTGGCTAGGTCAAGGACACATGCGCTCCGTGATTGGTCCTTACTGTTCAAAATCAGTGACAAATCACTAACTAGTTTCGGAATCGGATTGCTCGGTATTACTACTCTAAAGGGATTGTTCCTCGATGCGTAGCATTTACTAACAAATAAACACATGAAGGAAAATGACAAGCAATATTATCGAAACAAAAACATGTGATTCTAGTGTGCATTGAATAGAATCAATGGAACACTCCTGTCACATAATAAGTACTTTAAATATTATTAAGATGTTGATCATCAAACACTTGGCCAGACCCGACCTACCAGAAGGTTTGGAACCAAAATAGGACACACAACATTACTTTTAACGATGTTTATATAATACTTTCATATAAATAAGTAATTTTTCGTTTCGTGCCATATGGCTATTTTTTTTTTTCAGATACAATGATCGAGCTTGCCGAGCATATAAAAACATCATAAAGTAGAATTAATACCGAAATTACTTTACCTTTAATTTAAACATATTTATAAACGCTTTTGTCGCACATGTGTTCTCGATAAAAGACTTGCATGATTTATTCTAGTGACGGGATTAAAATTAGTTTTGTTGTTTTTAAATTATTTTTAACAGTGCTGCTGAAGGGTAGGTGTCAAAACTCATAAAGAGCTCAGTCAAGTGTCGAATGCCGTTCCAAACGTCTTGGGTTTAAATCCTACTAAGCTCAAATATTCGATCAGGGGGTTTTCTACACGACCTTATCGTAAAGAAAACAGCAGGATAGGGTACTTGAAGTGCCTAATCGTACCTACCCGACTTACTGGCTACTTCTCCTCAAGTCGAAAATCCAAGCATCGTAATAAAAAATCCTCAAATCTCATTTATTCAGTATAGGCCCTGATAAGGCTTACGAAAACGTTACAATTGACTCTACAGAGAGCGAATTCCCTTCGATGCAGTATGTGTGTAAAAACGTTCTGCCACTAATCACTATCCACAATGAGATTCTGGATAAACATAATCTTCACTCCACTGACAAAAAAAATACAAAATTGTTAATTATAAGCAAAAGGTTACTTTAAAAATAACAGAATTTATCAGTTCAATTGATATTATGAGTAGGTATTTTCTCTACTCTCTCTTAAAATAACGTCCTTCTTTTCCAAAAAATTATATTGGGTTAATCTGCCACAGCGTGGCCTGGATGGACAGTATTTACTTTTGAACCTTATTTGAAAAGGAGGCGAGTCACAGACGAGTTGGCGGGAAATCTTGCTATTCTAACTTCCAATATAAGCGCGGAGCGAGTTTTTATCGCGTTTTTTCACTGTCTCTGAACACAAGCAGGTTGACACAGAGTCGAACTCTGCGCCCTTTTAGGACTGATGTAGTGTCTTATCATACAGATACTCTATCTTACCGATCATAATAGACAGAAGAATTTACAAATGTACTAAATTTAAGAGATAAATTAAACAGTTTTCGTTAATATGTCCGCTCCGCTGTTTCTTTGTATGACATATTATATACCTTTTTCAGTGCAGTAACATAATATTTGACTCCTAAAATATTGTCCCTAAAGTTAATTAAACCGTATTATAATTTAAGGTATATCGCGATCACGAATCCGCCCCGCGGTTCTGTTGAGTTATTTAATAGTGTTTTTTGTGCGGTGGCAAGCGATTGCGCTCTGCCACCCTCGGGCTTCGCGCAAAAAACCCTCTGGTTCACAAATACTCAGAATGTTGTTTTGTAGGAGTGCGGGGCGCGGGGGCGGAGGCCGAGGGGCACGCGGAGATCGCTATCGCACGCACCCAATGCACGCACTATCCTAAAGCTAGCCACTTAATTGTTATATATGCCGCGAAGCCTAAATAAAAATTAGCCTTACATTATTTTTTTCAACAATATAGGTAAAGATCTAAATTATTTGTTTTCATAGAGCTTAACGTTCTTCAGCTTTGTTAGCAGATGAAATTATGTAAGCGAACGTAATACAGTCCATTTTGTCTTATGTAAAAAATTATAAATCAGCGCTAGAGGGTAAAAAAATATTAATAACTAGGTAGGTTAGGTACTATCATAGAATCACATTTCAGACAACATACGAGAGACGACAGGTGGCTAACGCAACAACCTGTTTCTTCTGACAGTAAAATTACAGCAAAAACTCTCACTAACCCTTTGGATGAAGCATACGGATTAACAATAAAGGCTAGTTTATATTATGAACCCGGAGGTTAAAAAAATTAACACCAGAGAATCAGAAATTTTGAGAAATTAAAATCGGACACTTTTTAACTATAGCCTAAAAGGTAACTAATAACTTTTGTGGCTTTGTCTCACCGGATGTCAGAAACTATCCCCGCGGAAGTATCACCCTTACAAGCAAACCTTTGCGACCATGATGGAACCCCTATCAAACATGTTGCGGTATTGAATAAGGCAACTACACAAGTCATAAAATAAAATTAGATAAAAATACAATTTATTAATTGACTCATCAAGATCTTCGTAAATGATTGCTGCATGGCATCTAGCTAGAGCCAATTAAACAGTTCACCATAATTTCGACACTTCAAAATATTTACGTACTCATGATTCCGGATTAATTCTTAGATTAAGAGTTGAATGATTGCTCGAATATTTTGGTGTTTGAGTTTTTCATGCTACGAAGGTAACTGCACAAAAATGCGTATTAGTTGCGTGTGCGTCAGGCAACGGGGGAACCGAGTGCAAACGACGACTAATGGCGAATTACACGAAGGGGAGCGACAGCCGACCGACCATATTTTTGACTGTGTGTGACCGACCGGTGGCAAAGGCAAAGCTTTTTCGACATAAACATTGAGTTCTTTTCAGAATTTGCTTCCAAAACTTTTCTACTACTTTAGAGCTATTTTACCTTAGCCAATATTTATCAAATTTTCAGTGAACTCATGGATTATATTATTAACTAGTACATATAATCCAATAATGTTCATAATTATGCATGATTAATTCAACTTTTCATTTCATCTAAACATTCAAAATAAGTTCACTGAAACTCTACTGAAATAAAATTCGTATGCCAATGTCTGGACAGTCCAGGTAAGCTTAATTGGGCATAGCCTGATACAATCTAACCAGATATTTTCTATAAAATAGGTTAGGTTAGGAAATAATAATTATAAATGTGTCCAACGAGTTTTCCAATCAGTAGCGTTACTAGGTGCAAAGAAATTCAAGCAAAATATCTACACCAACAATCGAGGTGCAGCGAAGTCAGGAGTGCCGCCGAGCCCGGGGCTGAGACGCGCCTGGAGGACGGGGGCGGAGGGCTATCAGCATTTCGGCGCGTCCGCGTCCCCCCTCCCCCCCTACACGCCCCGCACCCGCACCGCGCCGAATTTGCCCTGCACCTCACTACCCGCGACGCTCCCCTCCAAACGCAAGCTAACCTTGAAAATAGTTTTTACTGGCTCGAGGGTATTCACCCCGAACCCGAATTCCGGAGCCCGGTGCACACTACCTTTTACTTCGTGTACGGTGAAACTTCTCATAGAAACGAGGCCTTTTCCTGCCATAATCACCTAGTGTGGTATCTGTTGCATGCAGCGAGTTTTACGCGGACGGCGACAGGCAAAGGATATTTGACTATGTAGTTTTTTAGGCAATTCGTGAGCTCGCTGGTCGCTGTCGGGATTTGTTTGTGAATTGTTTGTAGTAGGGACCTTCGTCTCAGGAATTTTGATGCGAGAAATATATAGCTGATTTTATAATGATGATGATACAGATAATATATATTTGTATATAACTTACTAAAGAATCGTAGCAAACTGGAATCAACCCTCTCAGTATATTACCGATTGAGGACTTGCTTACTTTAACTATATAGGTATGGCCATGGTACGGCTATAAATAAATTTAATTGCATTTGCCTATAAGAGGTAGAGCAACAGGATAAAAGAAACTAACTTGAGGCCAATTCTCTGAGACCTACGAAGTACCTATATCCAAAAGCATTTCTCAAATATGTAAGAAAAAATTACATCAACTGAGTATAAAATCCATCAAAATCAATCTTACTTTTATCGTACTACGATACTAAGGTATAAATTCCACCCATAACGAAAGAAATAAGAAAACAGGAGGTCACTATTTACCTGCAATAGCTGCAAGTCGTGCGCGGGCGATAGGAAAATAAATAAAAAAAGACGATCGCCTTTACATAAGCGAGCGAAGCAAGGGTAGAGCAGCGGCAAAAAAGGTAAAAAAACAATGCGTATTTCGTTCTCCGCCTACGCGAAGCTGCGAGCCGGCTCTCCGCCCTCGATCGACGTTGGCTTCTTTGATACATTTAAAATCTGATAGGTCAGGAAAAGGTACTCTACTAAATAATTACCTAATATTAATGATGTTTTTTGGTTTCAGGTTTCCAATTATAGCACAACAAAAACAAATTACTATTTTGGTTCGAAATTTAAATTATTTCGCTGTTTTTTTTAAATAATGCATTATAAACTACACTATAAACTTGATGTTCTAAAACTTAGGCAGAATTTTGATTTCTCTACCAAAATATTTGCAGAAAGATTCTCAGATTTCTAATAGAACCACATTGTGTATTTTGATTCGTAAAGGCATTCAAACGTAAAATACATTTAAAGAGTAGATGCAAATAATTTGCAAATGTAGTATTGATCCCTAAGACCGTAGTGTCTAAACTATTAAATATTCTGTGCGGTAGTCAGTACAGTTTTACAGCTGCTACGAAATTTACAACACGACTTCCTGAAAAAAAGTGTGTAACGTTTTCAGGGTTTATGTACGTTTCTGTGAGAGTTTCGTCATTCTCCGTACTCGCTAAACCCAGCCCCAACCGATTAAAATTTTTCTGCAATTTAGTCCATTTCCTGCAAAGGCATAAATAGTATTCCCTTGATTCCCTCGAGATGGCAGAAATGTCATAGATAATGAGGGCTGATACTGCAATAAAAAAAATATTTCCTCGTAGAAAAAAGGTGTTAGAAATGTTCCAATATAGAATGGCCACTCCATACTATATTACTTCATGCTGTATTGTTGTAATGTTTTTGTTTCACGGTAAGTACTTTTATGACCTGATTTTAGACCAAACATCAGTATCCTTTCAGCAACGGCAGCGTAATTGATTAACAAATATACTTTCGCATTAAAAATATTTGTAGGAAGAATCACTCCATACATGACTTATATGATGCGGGCTATCTCTCTTTTACTTTCAATAGCTTTTCAAATATTTAACTAGGCGATGCAAATCGAAAATACGGGGAATTAATTGACTATTGACTATGATAAGAAATGTATGATTACATGCATACAAAAATACTCGGATGGAAAAAATACAGCTGAAATTGTTAATTGATTTACGGTTATAAAGCTGAAACATAACAATAAAGTCGTGACATAGTTACATAGCATGAATCAAACTGCAAACATAATGTAATGCTCATTCACGTTTTTTCACGAAAACATCGGATAGACGATAGTCATGACTCGTCAATTAACGCAACACGGCAACCCCTGCACAATGCACATTTTGATTGGTGGGCAGCTGTCCGTAGCGGCAAAAAACTGCTTTCTAAATTACTGCTATCAACCGCGCGTATATCTAGTGCACACCCGCCTTGCGAGATCATAATCGGAGCTCGAAGACCATGCTTCCGCATAATATATATGTGGGGCCCAAAGTCGTCCACAATCAACGAATTTCTGAACCGTTTTCACCTTTTTTAGTAAAATATTTCATGGCTCATTTGGTAAATAATTTTTGATCACAACAGTTCAAAGGAAAAGTAAATCTAGACAAAATCTATTACCATGCCTGTCCAACACTCGATAGATATGCACTGAATATGGGTAAATTTCTGTATTTTGTTTTATTTTTAGTAGGAACATCTTTATAAAAGCATCTAGGAAGTACGTAGAAGGTACGTGAATATAAAAAAGAAATTAATATTTGTAGTTTAAAAAAATAAACCAAGCTGATTCTGCTACTCAGTAACTACATATAAATAGTCCGAAGTATCCGAACTACTCAGCATTCACACTAAACTAATTTGTAGCTAATACCTACCTACAGTACCTACTTAAGTTGTGCGTTTAGTGTAGTATGACGTTGTGCAGTAGGTATCTTCCATGATAGTGTGATATCAACTAACTAAAATTTTGTTGTAGATAAAAGCTGCGAGTGAGTCGTGCGGCGGCGTTGCAGCCAAGCTCGAGATAAGGAGCTGTTTACACTGCTTGAGTCAATGTCCTCCTCCTGCGCGCGAACAAAGAAAACCTTGGAGTTGACTTTTCCGCATTTGAACTGCTAACGTCGTTGGAATCAATCGATATACTGATATTATAAAGCTGAAGAGTTTGTATTTGAAGGTGATAAATATCTGAATTAAAAAAAAACTTGGTGACATAGCCCAGTATAGTATATTTATTGAGGAAAATGATATTGGCTACTAGCTGCGTAAAGCCCAGCGTTCAAAGCAAGGCCTTTTATGTTTTCATTATGAGCGTCCTTAAAGTACGTGATGTCATCAAGTGTCACTTCGGGTCACATTGGCGGAGGTCAACATGAGTTTCAAGAAGTGTGGGGGGCTAAAATCAGCTAAATATGCGTCAGGTGTTTGTGGACGCCCACATAATAATTCTTCAATTATATATTGTCTCCTAATTCTTACCCCTTTTTAAATAGGTAGAGCTATCCTTGCAGACACAAGAACAAAAATCAATTAATGTTTGTAAAGCTGTGGCTAGTAAAATAAGCTTAATCATTAGGTATCTGGTTTAAATTCGATAACTGCTACCTTCTTAGCTGAGCTTATTACTGATCTATGCTCAACCGCTGAAGAAACAAGCAAAGTTTTGGCAGACCATGTATGATTCCAGGCTAGAAATCATCTTATTGTAGAAGCGAGCTGATTGATGCGAACGAGATGATGGGTAGGGGAAGGCATCAATTAGAGAGTAGGTAGTTACTTATCTAAATAATTAATAGTTTATTAGCTATTCCAACGTAGAGTTTGGTCTATATTCCCGCGCCCCTAGCGGCTGGCTCGTAAATAAATTGAGCCTGCATTAGTGGCAATTGTTCGCTATTGCTGCGCCGCCCGCGCCGCCCCGCTCGCGTCATGTCATGCCGCACATCGCCGCCCGCTGAATGCACCTTCCTATCATGTACCTACCTACTCACAATACAACACATTAAATAAACAAAACTTCAAATAAACTTATCATTTGTCCCCACTTCTGGGGTATAGAGCCTCCTTTGCCATCATGTACCTGGTTCGGTTCCATATGCTTTTGCTTTTGAACTTCCAAGATCCATTCCATAAAGATAACTGAAAGGTTTTTTCTACAAGCACTATATGCAAGCAAATGTTATGTAAAGAACACGTGCATGTGTTTTGAGATTTATTTCTTAACTTGTGCCAAGACCTTCTTCTTCTTTTTTTTATCAAATTTAAAAATTGTTGTCCTACATACAAACTCACACTTAAAGCCTACTAACTTGAAATTGGCTAGTAGGTTTCTTATAAGGGGTAAGCATCCGCTGAGAAAGTATTTTCCTATATTCAATCCGTAAGACGTTACGGATTGAGTAGGGGATCGTGGGAGAAACCGCGGGGTGAAATATGGAACTAGCCACCGTTATATTTTTTAAACGAAAATTACTAATCTTAATTAAATACTTACCTACTTAAGGGAAAGCAAAATATGACTGTGTAACAAAATTCAAATTTTTTCTTGCTCCTACAACCAATATCATAGCAAAATTAAACTTTTGTGTTACATAGGCACAAAGTTGTTTCTTTAATAATATTATGTTACCATTTGAACATTATTGTTCCAAATAAGTTTATTTATATATTGTTTTTAATAAGATTTAATTGAATGATCTTTGTGACCTTATAAATAACATTATATCCTAGGTGATTTGATTAGATCCTTGGTGCAGTCCTAGAATCAATAGGTAGCAGACCTGTTGGACTGAGTATTTTCGTCATATTGTAATTTTCTGGAACTATTTACCTACTCCTTTACTATCGGTTATAAAACCACTGTCCACAATATTATCAAGAGCCTTTGCTATGTCTACAAATATTATTTGGTTAGGATTGTTTCTTTAAACTTTTTCCAATAGCGTTATTACGTACGTACATAGGTAGAAGGAAAATCTTTAAATGGCCAATACAATAAGTACCTCGATCTTCTACGTAACCAAACTCACAAACTTTGATCGTTAGTTCTCTAGGTACCTACTCATTTGTAACCTACATAAGTAAGTAACGTTTCCATTATTTCGAGAAAATATTATGTCATTCAATGGTAGGTATATTCATTTAATAATGAAGCATACCTAATTGTTTAACTTCTTCTATTATATACCTTATTATTTCAACGTTTCCTGTAAATCAACAGATGGGTAACTAACTTAACATATTCTTGAACAAAACTGATATACAGCAACAAAGTTTCGCAATGTATTACCACATTACTTAGAACCATGTTAGAACGAAACAGATGTAGCGATTATTGTAAATCCTAACTATAACAGGTGGAGATTATGAGATGGCATATTGGGTTTGTTATGCTGAACAACTTTTACTATTGGACCAATAGTGAATTCTCAATTTTAACTTTTCTTACAAAATGTCAACCTTGCTCGATCGTAACATAATGTATGAAAAGTATTTTTTTTTTTGAGATTTCAGTGTTTTTCCCATAGTAAGTAAAAGTTGTTTAGCATGACTAACCCAACGTAGATTTCGAAAATATGCCATCTCGAATTCTCCACCCAGTATCCTAACTAATATTATAAATGCGAAAGTGAGTTTGTTTGTTACGCCTTCACGCCTCAACTACTCAACGGATCATCATGAAATTTGGCATGCAGATAGCCTATGGTATGAAAAAGGACATAGGCTACTTTTTATCCCGGGAACGCGGGTGAAACCGCGGGGGACAGCTAGCAATAATTATAAATGCGAAAGTGAGTTTGTTTGTTACGCCTTCACGCCTCAACTACACAACGGATCATAGTGAAATTTGGCAAGCAGATAGGCTATGATATGGAGAAGGACATAGGCTACTTGTTATCCCGGGAACGCAGGTGAAACCGTAGGGGACAGCTAGTTTCAATAATAAATGCAATAAATCTACGTAGGTATGTATACCTACTTAAGTTAGTAGACGACATGTTTTCGTGCTGTAAATTGATAAGGTATGGCTTTCATATTCGCTTAATTTCTAGACTCGTATTATCTCACGAACTGCATCTATTTACGAGTAGTTGAATACATTAACAGTTAAAAACTAACAGTGCAAGTTCAAAGAAAACTCAAAATAAGCTTGTTGTTGATACTTTTTCATAATTTAAAATTGTTATGATAGACACAGATACCTTGATTATTTGGTTATTATTGTACATGACATTCCATATTATAATGCTCATACGTACACACAATCAAATTTCATTTCGTCCAAGCCATCCCTACCGAACCCGACCTTTGATTAACTAATTGCAAGAAAAAACTAAATCGGACAAAAAAATCGCAGAGCCATTAACTTTTTTGGAAACTTTTTAGATGTAACGGGACCGACTAAATCATTGCGTGTAAGCTTTTATTTTTATTCGTTTTGTTTTTTTCTGAGTAAAAAATATATATCGACTTCCCACACTGTTAAGATTTTATTACAGCCGAATGAAAGAACTTTCTTAAATTACTCAATTAGATTTTTCTTATTAACTTAATTTAGGCATAATGTATAGATCATTAGGTTTCTGTACGTACACAAACATTTTTAGGTGCTGATTATATAGAAAGTAGTTAGGTAGTATAAAAGTTCATTGAATAATAATAAGGTATTCAATTCGCCAAGAAAACACGACTTGCCCAAATTAAATAAACGAGTAGTGATCGATACTAATTTTAAGATTAATTCATCACATTTCAAGATCCTACCATTTCAAAGAGGTAATTGTCCTAGGCTTGGTTGCTAGGCATTGGTTGGATACGCCACTACCGCTAAGTATGTACCTACCCACAAGATTCCAACAGATTCCCGCAACTTATGTATAAATTGTCTCCGAATTCGATGGGTGAAATCGGGGAACGAATTATTTTAATATCAAAACTCGCACCGTGATCCCACGGACCACTAGGTTGCACAAAGAATGCACAAGTCACAGCCACCTGTGTCCCATGCCGCGTCTACAATAAGTGCAATAAAAATGTCGGAATATCAATTTTATGATAACTAGTTATGCTTATGGTGTAGATAGGTCAACGATTAAAACAGATTTTCCGTTATGAAGATTAGGTAATTGAAATCCAGATAGTTTTTGAATTAGGTACAACCTTTTATTAAAATCTGTAGTAATCTTATCTATTATTTTCAATATAAAATTGCATGGTCCTAGTCAGTTACATACATTGCAAGTTAAATAAGCTTATAAAAATGTACCTATATAGATAGATAGATAGCCTTTATCGCTTTTATTACTAGCCTAAAAAAAATACCTACCTCAATAACAAATACCCATCGTCAATCGCAAAATCAAGGATAGATTGAATATTTCGGGCGTTGGTACACTTATTTAAATCCAAAATTTTAAAAGTTGTTATTAATCTTTAAATTCTTTTGTTGTTAAAAGCGAGCTGCAACCTGGCTGCAACACATATTTTTTGTTAAGGCGAATAAACTTTATTAGGAAAGTGGGATAAAGGTTTGATACAAAAAATGTTATAAGTATTGTGAAAGGTCGCCTTGTGTCGCTTGACAAAAACTATCGTGTTATCGTAGACCCCTCTCATTTGAGTTTTTTATGTTTTGATAGAAATGTGTGGGCAGGTAGATGAAATGAATCGCGAACTTGTTGACTAATAATTTTATATTCAACTTATTGAGTTTTTCGGGTTTTCATTTGAATATAATAGGAAAGGAACCTAGTAAGGTAAAGTACTTAGGCCTTGTGTTACATGGAAGTTTTTTCTGATTATGGTGGCCAATGGTGGTACTTGTTTTCAAGTAGAGCTCCTGGTAGATAGATGCGTGCGTACCTAAGTGAGTAGGTACCTATGTTTTACGGATCACAAGATTTCTAGAATAAACCATGTAAACGTACCTATTGTTGTGTGTCACAAACTAGGTACTTATAAATATTATATAATTGAAATTGGTTATAAAATTAACCAAATATAAAAAGATAATGATCTAAAGGCCGGACCGGGCTCACCCGCAGGTACCATTGATTTGACAGGCCAGTTGGCATGATTGGTAAGACGTAAGACCGACCTCTACTTATCACGCTGCAGTACACCTACCATGAGTTTGCACGGTTGCACGGTATGAGTTTGCTATGAAATACTTCCAAAATTTTCCACTAGAGGCGGTGCTCGTCATACGAAATTTTCACCGTAGTCGCTAGCAGAGTATCGATTACGTTACCGTATTAAACTCATGGGTTCGATTTCCATCCTGGACATAGTTCATCTGTATGTATGAACTTGTCTGCATTCCCTCCGTAATTCTTTATAACCACATAGTTGTAAATTTAATCAAATCAAACCATAAGTAATTTATTCAGTTTAGGGAGGTTTAGGCTTCAATTATGAAAGTTACAAGTACGTCTATGGTTACAAGTGACTCTACCACCGGTTCGGAATGCACTAAACTGTACCTCTACCATGAGTTTTCTACACTAACGTAATGTACAGTCGCTAGCGACTACGGTGAAACATTTTTATTTTCTTCAAAATTCAGCTCGGGGTTCCTTTCAGCGTTTTTCTCTAAGACCTGTATGTAGTTCAGAAGTTGCCCTCACTGGGTGGATAATAATTGTATCCTGTATATTATATAATATATAATAGCCTTCATTCGGACATAAGAATATTTCTTTATTATTCGTAAATTGTTATTTTGTTCCACTTTTGCGTGACCGTTTGCCAGGTGGCAAAGGCCTCCTCCAATCTTCTCTATTCTGGCCTATATAGGGGTCGTTTACTCTAACTAAACCACCTTCTATTCCGGTCTATGCTGCAAATAAGACTGATTGATTATAATAACAAAAAAAAATATTGAATGTGATCGGGTGTAATTTTATTACCTAGGTAAAGTAAGCGCTCGTGATGTAGCATGATTAGCCGTTCTTAATCGATCGGCAAAGTTAAGCTATGTCTGTCGTGGTCTGTACCTGGATGGGTGACCGTCGTGTGGTATTTCAAATCGAGCGTTTCCGTGCTTCGGAAGGCACGTGAAGCCGTTGGTCCCGGTTATCATTTAATTGTGATAGTCGTTAAGCTAGTTAGATGCCTCCTAGGCGGCTTAAAAAATTCCAACAGTAGGTTGGCCACTAGCCTACCTCCACCGATCCGCAGTGGGCACGCGTGGTGGAGTACCCGTGGGTGCCCATTAATTTTCACCCTGATTTGTGAAAGGAGGCCTGTACTCAGCAGTGGGACATTATAGGCTGATGATGAGGTAAAGTAAGGGGCACGAGTGGTGAGCACTGATTGACACCTGCGCAGTAGTTAATTTTCGGTCTGTTTGGCGGAATGAAGCAGGGGGGAGTGCCGAGCTGCACACGACACGATTTGTTCGTCAGTCGATGCTCGTCGTCTATTGGACTCTCGCATGTCATTTGGGTACTGCAATCAGGCAGAAAGTGTACATGTGCGAGCTTGCCCCCACTCCTGCCTATCTGTGCTCATGACTCGTGCCTTATACTATATCCACACGCTTGCGAATGCGTTGGTGTATTTTAGACAAGCAAGCATGACGGACATCGAGCTCGTTTCTGCAATAACGTTTCTTCTTTAAATGTTTACGGAATGTGACCATAAGAATTGGTTTCTTGTATTTTATTTCCTTAAAAAGCTTATTTCTATTTTTACTGACGTGATTCCATGCATTAATATCTAGTTTCTGATCAATCCTTTATGTCCAAAATGCAGGGAATTAAAGGGTAGCATTTGAGGAATTGTAAAATTACTGGATAGAACATTAACTCATTTTTTTACGCTGCTGCTTTATTTTTAGCCATTAAATAGTTTAAAGTTTAAACTGTATAACATTAAACTGTACTGGTTTTACCTACTGTTTAAAGGTTAAACAAACAGTACGCACGCACACGACAGTTTGTCACCAGTGCGCAATGAGTGCGCATTAGGCATGGCATAAATCACAAGTAGCATGTGATAAAGAATATGATTCTGTTTTCATATGTCACATCTGTTACCGTCCATGACATAGCCTGTTACATGTTATAAAGAATATTTAAGAATATAAATAAAATGTATGCGACTGAAGGACTTTGTATCCATGGTCATGAACAAATTTAAAAAAAAAAAAAACTTTATCATTGATTAGCTTTTAAGAGTATTCAAAAATAAACCTTAAATCAAGTAGCATAAAGTGTTAACTTCTTTAACATGTTATGTAGCAGGATAGAAAAATATTTTTTTGCTACGAAAGTTATATATAATTTGCATCAGTGATAATTTGACACTTGCGTGCGATACTCGCACATGATTTTGTGAAAAATACCGTCGATCAGCATCGATGACGTAGGTTACAAATCATTGCAAATCATATATCGCAAGTGAAATCATGCTATAAAAAATAATAATATCATCAAATGAGAATTCCTTTAAAGTAGCAATAATTTCCATGCCTAGTGCGCATGCGATACTAACTAATAGTGCGTTCGAATTGGAGTGATGTCGTTTTTAACAGTTTCAAAATGGGCATTTTTGTTTATGCGTTCGAATTGGAAAATTTCAACAATTTTGCAACTTTTGCCACAAACGATATTTCCCAAATCGAACGATTAGATACAAAAATGACATTTCCATGCTGATCGCCTGCTTGTCACTTGTCTCAACCTACCTTTTTCCTTCAGTTAATCATTAAACAAAGTTAATCTAACAAATTATTCTCTTGCCTAATAGTATTTCTATCAAATTTTACAATAAAAATTAGAATTTTCGCTTCCCGTATGAATTTTCCGAAACTTATCTGTCAGATTCAAAGATGTCAAAATATGATCACAAACGACCCTGCCTCGGAGGTGGGTCAAAATTTGCAGTTCACGATGTCGTTTTTAACTGTTTCCAAGCAAAACGAACGGTGAACGAAAACAGTTCAAAACGCCAATTTCGCCCACAACGTTCCAAATCGAACGCCAGTTGTGATCGTTTTTGGCATTTTTGACTGTTATTTTTGCTACCATACCCCAATTCGAACGCACCTTAAGCACAAACGTGTGGTTGCATCGTCGAAGTTTGGCAAACGTGTGGACGGGGCATAAGATTTTAAGTTGGTCACACTCATCCGCCTGGCTGATTCATTGTTGTTGTTGTTTGTCTTATATGCCCAAAGGCAGGCAAAGGTCTGAGCCATACAGCCTTGTCTTATTTCAATTTTCTCGAGTTGTATTAATATAGTCACAAAATAAATCACTTCATATAGTCCGCACTGTCATTAGTCCTTAAAAGTCATGTTTAAGTACAATGGTGGTAAATTGTACAAAACTTTACACGGACTTCTTGAGACAACTTGAAAATCACGATACACATAATTCATTTCATTTCACTTCACTGGTGCACATGGATGATCTTTATTGGGTAAAATACCACCAAAAATACACAATAAAACTCAAAATACACAAATTTATGAAAATAAAAATGAAAACGCAACATCACTCTGCAAGTTCCCGCCAAAAAAAAACGGTTGATTCATTGACATTTGAAAACTACGCATTCGAATAATTCGAATGCGTAGATTTCGAATGATACAGTCAAAGATTTTCATAGGGCATCGTGCCTCTACCCAGATGGCTAGTCCGCCTTACCAAAGCATGACATTTTATATCACTCCGCTTGAGGGGTTCCTGAGCAAATCGCTCTCAGTTCGTATTGCGCACGGCTGTCATCGCGACATACTCGCTGTAACTGATTATATAAAAAATGACGACTTGCTTATTGAAATACTGTCACAACACTTACAAAAACCAAGGAAAAATTAAAAAACTAACCTTCCATGTGTAAGTATTGCGATTTCGTCACTTCTAATTACCTAAACTTATTTTAAAAATATACGTTTCGGTGGTGACAGTTTTTATTTTTTAAATCTTTTCCGGCCATGTTTTATGGAAGGTTGCCACAACATGAAAATTAATTTTCCACATTTTTGTTAAGGATTATTAAAAGATGATATCGAGTACCTACTGATTATTTTTGATAATTCTGACCCGATTTGACAGTTATTTTGACCATAGAGGTCAAAATAATGAGAAAACTCCTCATTAAATATTATCTACACAACCAGTGTAATCAATAAAATTAATTTTATTGGTAATACAAGAGCTAACACAGATTGCCAACCTAACTAAACTTATTGTTGAAACATTTGCATATATTCGTTTATATTATGTAGCAACATCCGAAAATTTGTTAAGAAATAC
The DNA here is from genome assembly GCA_947623365.1 of Achlya flavicornis. NCBI lineage: Eukaryota > Metazoa > Arthropoda > Insecta > Lepidoptera > Drepanidae > Achlya > Achlya flavicornis. The sequence continues at coordinate 9,778,084 of OX392473.1, read as the reverse complement.
AATTTCAAAACGACAGCTGTATAGAAAACAACTGCAATTGCAGGGGGTCTAATTTTTGTTCATAAATATTACTTATATGATGTAGGATTTATGTTTTGGGTACCCAAGGTATCCCAAATAACTATTTTGAAAGCAAAAAGGTATCCACTTTTTCAATTTTATAACTTTGAAAATAAAAAACCCCCATATAGTAAATTTCATCGAAATCGTTAGAGCCGTTTTCAAGATATGTCAAAACATACAAATATTGTACATTTAATGGTATAGGATATACATTATAAACAAATATTGCTCGTATACTTATGTACATAAAAAATTTCCGGACCGAAATTTATAAATTCCGCCATATAGAGGAAAATGTTTTTTTAACTGCCACCCTATGCAAACTACACAGACTGTCAAATATTGTCAATTCTGGCTTGTTTATTTCATGTTCCCATAGAGGCGACTATCCTTCTGGACGTTTTAAATTCTTTGACTACAGTATGTATATTCGAATGACTGTCATAATCAGTGTTGCCAGAAGGTACTTTTGTAACCTTTTAGGTGATTTTTGGACTGCATTGGTTACTTTTAGGTTACACTAATGAAAAGGTTACTTTTAGGTGATTTTTCGGAATTTGTAGCACTAACTTTTAATTTCCTACATAAAAGCAACGAAAACGGAACGCTCGTTTTAGAATTTATCATGTTGGTAAGGGCCGTCTCTATGGGAACAACACGTTGTACTCTTTCACACTTACACCACTTGTATCTCGCTCACTCGCTCGATCAGTTCGGATTCATTCGATGTTGTTCGTTTACCGTCGCGTCGTGTCGTGCCAGCCTGTTGCCGCCCGCCGCCACTTTAAAATTTGTTTGTTGTCACCGAAAGTTTAGTGTTTACTTGTATTTTGCGATTACAATAAAACATAATTTCCTACCGGATATTTACTGGAAGCTTGGTAAGTGTATCAAATTACAGTGCATGTGTGTGTGTGTGTGTGTTTGACTTTGTAATTTTTCTATCAAGATTATGGACTAATATTAACGATGAATTTGAGTCTAACCAATATGTAGATATGTACCTATTACCACCACGACCATGAATGCGTTGTTTTTTTAAACTTGGTTTTAGTTAGACAGTAAAATAGTAAGTCAGTTAAAAGTTACTGAGATTAAACCAAGAGACTTCATGTTTTATTAAATGTTATGGCTTTGGCTACAAGGGCGTCAAGACCTATCAGCCGATGTTTCTGTAAGTTAATACAACTAATATTCTATTTTATCAACTTCTATTAATACCTTTCCAGTAAAAAAAATATGAAAGGTTACTTTATATACAAAAAGGTAACTTTTTTTTATATTTCAGGTAATTTCTGACAAGACCCGACTGGCAACACTGGTCATAATCGAATTATTCAGTTGTTGAATATTGTAACTAAGTTTAATTTATTAGTAAAGTGTTCGTGCAAGTAATAATCATCGTACTAGTGTATGTCGTTTTGAATTAATACTACTCCATCAAGATACATTTTGAATAAAGTCGTAGTTCAAGCCATTTCCTATCTTTATATATCGTGTCATGGCACTAACTAACAAGGTAGGTACACAACCGCTTGAAGAAAACACTTTTTTTTTTATTTACTCAATAAATAATGCAATACATAATGAAACAATTGTTTCAACAGAATTTTCCAGAACTTAAAAATGATAGGCTACTAAAGGCAGCTTATGGAAAAGAGGTCGATAAAGTGCCCGTATGGGTTATGCGGCAAGCCGGCAGATATTTGCCAGAATTTCAAGAAGTAAGGGCAAAACACGACTTTTTCACAGTTTGTCGCACTCCTGAATTGGCGTGTGAAGTCACACTTCAGCCTCTTAGAAGATTTGAATTGGATGCATCTATAATATTTAGTGATATTCTGGTTATACCACAAGCACTTGGAATGACTGTAGAAATGCATCCTGGTCTGGTTAGTACAATATTTTAGATTTTCTATTAACCCGTTGGTTCTCACTAGGGATGCGCATCCTATAATAACAATTGATGTCATTCTATTTTTTTTTTACCGTGAGCCAAAGTATGGATTAAGAAGAATTGTATCTTATTTATTATAAGTATTAATGTTGAGAAGGATAGACAACTAATAATTATGATTACCTGTGAAATGGTCTTTACTACCTAAATGAAATTGTTAAAAACAATTTCGACAAGTACTAATAAACTTCAAAAGAGAACTATAAAGCGTTATATAAAACTTCAAATTGATGTTTCAGGGACCAGTTTTTCCTAAACCCCTTGCAGGCCCTGAGGAAATTGATGAGTTGCAGCCTGAAGGAGCAGTTTCTAAACTGTCATATGTTGGAGATGCAATCACTCTAACGAGGCACAAAATAGAGGGGAAAGTACCACTCATTGGGTTTACTGGTGCACCTGTAAGTGAGCATTTACCCGAGCATTTGAGTGGTACCCGGGTCTCAAAGTAAAAGTCAAAGCCATTTATTCAATGTAGGCCCTAGTAGGGCACTTATGAAGGTCAAAGCTACTGAAGTTACCACCAGTTTTTATGTCGGCCTTCAACTGAGAAGAAAAGGCAAGAGACTCAGCAAGGTTACACTTTTTAATTATTTTTTTTGTCTGACTATGAAATAGTACCCGGGTAAATGAACTTTGAACCCTGAAAATGAAATTTACCCAGGTATACCCGGATCCGGGTACCCAGGTAGAAAACCCTAATGTCTGTCTTTGTTTAAATTCTAAAAAAAAAATTATTCAAATAGATCTTCACAGGAACTTATGAAAACTTTAAATTAGGTACATGATGCATTTAATTTCTATTGTATTTCTTTGGCACAACCCATTACCATAGGTTTATTTTTATTATTTTCTAATTGTGATACATGTTTTATTTTCAGTTTACATTAATGGGGTACATGATTGAAGGTGGTGGCAGCAAGACAATGTCGAAAACAAAAGATTGGCTGGAAAAATATCCCAAAGATGTTCACAGGCTTCTGAGGCTATTAACAAATGTCATTATAGATTATTTAGTAATGCAGGTAAAGGACTTAATATTTTTTAATTTTTTAAGATAAAAATATTATGACTTATAGGTATGCTCCTACTTAGACACTCATGTATTCATTCATCATTTTAATATTCTATTCACACACTTAAAAAAACAGTGAGCTCAACATACTTGTTTTAAGTAGCAGTAGTAGTAGTTTTAAGTTAGGTTAAGCTTAGCTTTAATTCACTTAACAGTTTCACTGCCAGCCACATTGTGAGGTTTGAGTGCCAAATGCCAAACAATTTTTTGGCCAGTTCAAACCCTTTTATCATAATAACTACTGACCCGGTTTTAAAACTGATAACTTAATTTGATTCATAAAAAAATCAAGTGCAGTGCTTGTAAATTGTACTGAGCTGAGCTCGCGCTGGCACTACTCCCTGCAGGCCGAGGTGCTGGCGGGCTCGATAGCAAAGCTGTTTAAGAGCAACATGGCTGGAGATGGTCGCCAGAGCTCATTAGGGAGGGGGAAACGTCGGTAACGCGTGTGTCTTGCCTCGTATATTGCAAGCGTCCATATGGCTACAGTAACTGCTTACCATCTGACATTTTATAATAATACTCCAAAGTAACAGTAGGTATCATTTAATTATTGTCTAACAAATTCTAATTGCTGTAGGTGGAAAGTGGAGCTCAATTACTACAAGTGTTTGAATCCAGCGCTGATCATTTAACTAAGGAGCAATTTGCTGAAATATCTGCCCCATATCTGAAGGAAATAAGAAGTGAAGTGCAGAAAAAACTTGATGTCAAAAAATTAGAACAGGTTCCTATGGTACGCTACATACATTATTCATAGAAATCATCATAGCTGTATTTTTTTTATTGAGTTGTAAAGCTCTGATTCCTAACTTATATAAAGTAATGTGGGATAAGGTTCAATATGGGGTTTTTACTACAAATTACGATATATTACATATACTAAATGAAAATATGTCAAATAAATTCTAACTGATAAACTAAATTAGTATCAACATAATATATTATTATTATTTATATAGGGTGACAGGTAATTAGTAAACAATACTTAGACACATGATTGTACTCTTTTCCTTTGTGGAAGTTGTTTGTTATCATGAGTACAATTATGTGTGATACGTATATATACGAGTATATTATTAATAATAAGAATGTAAAAGACTAACTACCCCATATCCTGTATTTCATCATCATCATAATGTCCAACTGTTTAGTACAGGCCTCCTTTCACAAATGAAGGTGAAAGGGACTGTGCAATACTCCACCACGTGTGCCCACTGCGGATTGGTGGAGGTAGGCTAGTGGTCTACCTACTGTTGGAATTTTTCAAGCTGCCTAGAATGCCTCCAACTAGCTTAACAACTATCACAATTAAGTGATAACCGGGACCAACGGGTTTACATGCCTTCCGAAGTACGGACCTGTATTTATTAATCCTAACTAATATTATAAATGCGAAAGTGAGTTTGTTTGTTTATTTGTTTGTTTGTTTGTTACGTCTTCACGCCTCAACTACTCAACGGATCAACATGAAATTTGGCATGCAGATGGTATGGAAAAGGACATGGGCTACTTTTTATCCCGGGAACGCGGGTGAAACCGCGGGGGACAGCTAGTGGGTAATAAATGCAAGTGGGTATGTTGTTTGCAAAAGAAATTTGTGATGTAGGTTTTATGTGATATGACTATGTATTTATCTTTGCAGACTGTTTTTGCCAAAGGTGGTGGACATTCATTAGATGTACAAGCAAAATTAGGTTATGAAGTCATTGGATTAGACTGGACAGTAGATCCTGTAGAGGCAAAGAAAATTGTTGGTGACAATATTACGTTGCAGGGCAATCTTGATCCACAAGATCTTTATAAAACACCAGTAAGTATATTATGTTGTTTATTTTAATAGTTAAATTACCTAATTCATAAAAAATTATGTAATTGCAACACATTGTTTTCTGTTATTGAGTATTTCTGTGTGATATTAATATTCTAATCACAATAATCACGCACGCAACAGCCGTGTCGCGAAAGCGAGGTGTGAGAGCGTATCATATGCTGACAGGTATATGTACTGCGAAGCACTGACTTGACTAACTGCATGTGTATAAGTTAGAAATATTTCTAACATTAAACAAATGGATATCATTATTATTTGATTTAACCATATAATATTTAATTTATTCAAATTAATACCATTCAAATGTTTTTTTTTTTAACAGGAAGAAATCAGAAAATTGACTTCAGATATGGTTTTAAAGTTTGGCAAACTTCGATATATTGCCAACTTAGGACATGGTATTACTCCTCAGACACCACTAGAAAGTATGACTGCATTTACAGAAGCCGTACATGAAGCTATATAGTTTCTCTTAATTATTTAAATGGTTATTGTTTTATTTGTGAAACGGAACAGTGGAATAAAATGTTTATATTTAATTTGTATATTATTAAATAAATCCCCTTATCACACACAAAGATGAGTAAATTCACATAGTATAAGTTGTCTTTGAATTCTGACTTGTTGCTGGGATATCTTCTTCATGGCTTCCAACAGATTTCTTCACATACTGAAACAACCATAATTAAATCATATTTCCCATTATCCAAGAATCATACACAACAAAGACATTTAGGACAGATATTTCTGACAAATCCATGTACAGTTGTACTATTCTTTTTAAAGTAAGGAATGATTCCTTTTAGTTAAAGAGTTAGTAGAAAAGTTAAATTAAACTTTTTAAAACTGTATTAATGTTAGCTTTTCGTAGAGAGAAGCTTTGGGACCTCTCAGTCGCACATAATTCACTCGCAGCAATATTTCACTTTTTATATTCGACAACCGGAATTCAGGACTGATTTTTCGCAGGCAACCCTATACCGCCATATGCAATATATTTATTGACATATTAAATTAAATATTAAATACGTTTCATCAAATAAACATCTCGGTGAAGGTCGTTCTATAGCGGGATCCTATACTATTAGCTATGGATCCATCCGCGCGGGCCAGGTTAACAATAGAAAAACAATTGTTATTTTTTAACCGCTGCTCATGCTAATAATAAATAATTTCTTTCGAGAATGTGAATTATGCTGGTTAGTCCTAATAAAAAGTTTAATAACCTGAGGGTTGACTTGTATCTGTTCATCCATCTCTTGTATGTATTGGTGGAGCTTAGTACAAGCTGCCATTTGCTGTTCCAAAACACAAAGGGTTTCAGGTGAAGCATATTTCTCAGGACTGTCGAGGAAGACCACCATACCATCCTTTTGATTAATCATCGCGTAGATTTCGCCTTCTTCAATCTGTAAATTGATATGAAACTTCTACTAAACTAGGGCCTTCCTAATAGTTCACTTTTGACAGCACATATACATCTATGTGTTCAAAAGAGACAAACATAGAGCGGCAAGGAGAGACACCCTCTTGTCAAATATGACTTATAGCATGGCCTATTTATAACGTGATTTTACTTTTCCTAGCCTTGAGAAGGGAACACTCAAATACTATATTTTTTTTCTAATTAAATGACATTAAAATGATAAACAAGACGCAAAATCCCCACCTCGACTGTAATTTAGAGCGAGAGTGGAACATGGGTAGGTAATTTATAAAAATAAAGTTAGGCATCCCTTTGGCCAATGTTCCTTGATGACGATACTTCGTCAACCTCAAGAGAGGCTGAGATGACCGTCTGCTTGCTTGTGTATCCTCTGAACATAAAAAAATCCATAGAAGAGTCATTCTATGTGCCCCATTATACAAACGATTTTTTTTTATGACAGGCTCTGCCTTGCTGCATGGAATTATTTATGAAGATCATGAGTTTTCATAACATAAATTAATGAGCTATTTAATATGCAAAATAATTTACCCACCATATTAAGTATGTATGCCTCGGCCTGGGCTGGTCCTGTCAATTGTACTCGAGAAGCGACGTCGCCGAGAGACAGAGTCAAAAACGTCTTGGTCAACCGTTGTATGTTCTTTTTATACATTGAGCTTAAAACCTAGAAATAAAATTTAAATATGTATATCATTGATCATTAATGAATTCACAGAAAAACCTGGCATTTCCATGATCTTATTTAGCATACACACAGCCCGTGCATGGGCCAATTTTTTTAGCTTGACATAAAAGTATAGAAACCAAAGAATAGAAACGGAAAATTTTTTTTGTATGCTGACAACATTGTACTATCTGTGTATGATTGGTCCTCGTGCTGGCATAAACCAATTTAGATACTTGCATTATGGTTGGTAATTTCATACCTAATATAACCTATTTAAGCATTCCATTTTTATGGTATTAAAATGCTAGCTCGATCATGCTAATGTTTATCTATTGTTTATTATTTATTTATTATTTGTTTAATATTAATTAGTTTTTTTTATGTATGTTCGGGCATAACTCCGTCATATATAGACGGATTTTCATAATTCTTTTTTTGTTCGAAAGGTGCTTATTCCGAAATGGTCCCATATATGATTATGAGTTTCGGAGACATACATAGGAACTCTTAAAAAATTACAGCAAATCAACCGCGATTGCTGCTATCGCATAAATATGCATTGTTTACGCAGGCCTTTACACGCGCAAGTATTTAATATAAGAAACTAAAAATTCAAAAATAAAAAAATAAACCACCTTCAAAGTGCACTAAAAAGTATGAAATAGCTCTTATCTGACAGTTTTGAAGTTTAGTGTAATATTTTCTACAAAGCAAATAAACAAAATGAACGGATAAATGACGGAGTTATGAGGTAACAAACATAATAAATAAATAATAAATAAATAAATATCCTGGGACATTTCTCACACACGGTCATCTGATCCCAAACTAAGCAGAGCTTGTACTATGGAAACCAGATAACTGATATAATACATATACATACTTTTTGTTTGTAAATACATACTTAATATACATAATTACACCCAGACTCAGGACATACAGACATGTTCATGCACACAAATGCATGTCCTGTGTGGGAATCGAACCCACGACCTGCGGCGCGTAAGGTGAACCTTAACCAACTGCGCCAACTGGCCCGTCAAAAAAATAAAAAATACATTCGAATTGATAACCTCCTCCTTTTTGAAGTAGGTTAAAAATAGTTTTTTATAAATGAATAGTGTTACTTAATTTAATTTGGGCAAGTTAAATCTACCTATTTACTAAATATCTGCGTGTGTATATGTGTCAGACTCTAATGCACTGTTCGGAAGGTTACTTTTGCTGAGAAGAACCGGTAATAAACTGAACAATTACGGTTTTCAAAATAAACAGATATATTAAGCAGATATACAATTCCTGAGATGGATAACACCAAGGATTCCTCACTAGGCAAGCCTGTATCGAGGAAACCTGAGTATTAAATCAGATGAACATTATTTATTACATTTTAAGTTGAATAATGACGTGAAAAGGACATACCAACCAATAGCTGTATTTGTATACATCAGTAGAAAAGGATATGAGCTAAGATTTAGAAATATTTGTTTATTATGAAGGAAATTAATAACAAAGTATCAAAACTACTGAAGGGTTCTCATTGGAGTTGCCATAACAGACGACAGTGGCGCCTCCATTTTTAACCGACTTCAAAAAAAGGAGGAGGTTCTCAATTCGGCTGTATTATTTTTATTTTTGTTACCTCATAACTCCGTCATTTATTAACCGACATGGATTTTTTTTTTGTTTGGAAGGGTACACTTCCCGTTTGGTCCCTTTGTCATCAGATCAGGATTTGATAATTTTTTTGTGTACTTTGAAGTCGGTTTAAGTTTTTTGTAAAACAGTCCAATTATTTTCTATACTTTCTTTGCCAGACAGTACAATGTCATAAATGATGGGATTATTTATACTTTTTAGGGTAGATACTGTAAATATTTTAAAGATAAATATACTTGATTACTACTAACTTGATTAACTAGTCCCATGTTCTTGTCCCTCACAAATGTTTCACGGTGTTTAATAGCCGCATGCTGAGATGTTGCCAGTTCATGGTAGGCCACAGAAAGTGGTTTCAAAAACCGGCACACCACTTGAGATGTATATTTAGGCATGGGTAATATCTGAAAGCCAGAAATACATACTAAAATCATGTTTTAATATGTGGTAAAAAAAAGACAAAATCATTTAAAAATAAATTAAGACAATGGCCCATTGGGCATAGTTGGTTAAGATTCTACCTATCATGCTTCAGGTCGTGGGTTCGATTCCCACCCAGGACATGCATTTGTGTGAATGAACATGTCTGCATGTCCTGAGTATGGGTTTACAAACAAAAGTATTAATAATAAAGTACTAGCTCAAGGTCGTAGCTACCGCTGTATCAAAGATATGGGGCCCCGAAAGTGTGTAAGCAAAAATTCTTATTTTTTTTTAAGTTTTTTTTTTAAATGAAATATCCTTCATTTTGGCTTCGCCACAATCAGGTAGAAAGGCCCCTAACAAGTTTTAATACAGGGCCCGTCTAGGGCAAGCTTAACTAGCTGTCCTCGCGGTTTCACCCGCATTTCATTCCTATGTCCTTCTCCATACCATAGGCTATTTGCATGCTAATTTCAAGACGATTGGTTGAATAGTGAAAGCATAACAAACAAACTCACATTCGCACTTATAATATTAGTTAGGATATCAGTTATATGGTTTCTATAGTACAAGCTCTACTTAGCTTACCTTTGAGAAAGCCGTATGAAAAAAAAATGTTGTACAGTAGTACCCAACTAATATGGCTTACCAATGTACCTGCGCAGAAGACACATTTTCAAAGCGCGGGAAATGCTATTGGTCAGCAGCTGCCGCCATGTGTGGGGAGGGGCGTGACTTGCGACTGAGACGGAACTAACAGCTGCAGTGTATTATGAACCTTATAGTAGTGATCTAAGTTTGATTGTAAGTTTTAAGCATTGTTTCGTTAACCTTCGGGCCATACTTTCTTTTCTGTGCGAACGAAGATTCACGACGCGCCTTATCAGTTGGGTACTACTGTACTGAGTTATTGAAATAAATACCTTTCCATGTAAAATAAATGAAACTAAAATGTATTTCTTGTAAGCTTCCAACATTATGTGGGATACAACCATGGCTGGAACAGTTACTACAACTTCAAAAAAATATAAAGCTCTATCGTAATTCTTCATAGCAGTAAAGATCATTCCTCCATAGTAATAATAAAGTAGAAAATGTTTGGAATCATTGTTACCACCCAACTGAAAGAACAAAATATCAAATTATTAATAACACAATAGGTACTTACAGTTGATAAAGATTTTATTAACTTTCTTTAATTTTGGTATTGACCAAATAAGCAATAAGTAAAGTTTTACCTCTGAACCAATTCCAGTAACATCTGTGTCTAGGAACTCAAGTGCAGGTTTCATACATTTAGACAGCAAGCAAAGTTGGCACAAATCAGCATGGATTGATGTCAGCTGAGAATCAAACAATTGTATCTTCCTAATGGCTTTCTTAAGGATCTCTATTCCTCTGATTGGCTGCTTAATATCTACCAGGTGGTTTGTTAGAAGGTGGCATAAGTCTGCATCTATATTTGTATAGAAAAAAAATAACAACTATACTTGCTAAAGTTAAAATCTAACCCCCTTGTTAACAAATAAGGTGTAAGTCAGTCTTGTAACACCCAGGTATTAAGATAGCCCCAGCTCTGTTTGTTTATATGACATTAGAAAGTGACGGATATATTTAAAACCTAGGTATTACAGTAGTACCGAACTAATATGGCTTACCGATGTACCTGCGCAGAAGACACATTTTCAAAGCGCGGCAAATGCTATTCGTCGTCAGCTGCCGCAATGGTATGCGGAGAGGCGTGACTTGCGAGTGAGACGGAACTAACAGTTGCAGTGTATTATGAACCTTATAGTAGTGATCTAAGGATGATTGTAAGTTTTAAGCATTCTTTCTTTAATCTTCGGGCCATACTTTATTTTCTTTGCGAACGAAGATTCACGACACGCCTTATCAGTTGGGTACTACTGTACTATACTTGACTTACACCTTATTTATTAATAAGGGGTAAAGATTTTTTATTAATAATTAATAATCTACTTTGACTAAAAAACTATACTGTAAACTATTTATAACTAGCTGTCCCCCACAGATTCACCTGCATTCCTGGGACAAAAAGTAGCCTCTGTCCAAAAGTTATTACGATGATTTGTGGTAGTGGTTTAGGCGTGAAAGAGTAACAGACAGACTTACTTTCGAATTTATAATATTAGCATGGATTAAATAATAAATAAATAAATACCCCGGGACATTTCTCTTGTACTATGGATACCAGATAACTGATAAATTACATATACTACTTTTTGTTTGTAAATACATGCTTAATATGCATAATTACACCCAGACTGAGGACATACAAACATGTCCATGCACACAAATGCATGTCCTGTGTGGAATTCGAACCTACGACCTGCGGCGCGAACCAGGTGGAACCTTAACCAACTGCATCATCTGGCCCGTCATTATCAATACCAAAAAACAACTTATAACAACACACTTACACAAATCTGGCGCAAACCGCACTTGTTCGCCATTACAGTTGTTAATAAAATCATGAATCTGTTGAAATGTTGTTGATCGGTCCACATCGGCATTAGTCTGGGAAAAGTAATATATATTTTGATTTTTTGTGTTGTTTAATAAGCCATTCTTAATAGATCGGCAAGATAAGCTACCACCATCGTGGTCGGTATCTGGATGGGTAACCGCTTAGTGGTATTTCAAATCAAGCATTTCCATGCTTTGAAAGGCACATAAAGTCATTGGTCCCGCTAGTTGCGAGGCCTTCTAGGCGTCTTGAAAACTCCAACAGCAGGTTGACCATTAGCCTACCTCCACCAATCCGCAGTGGGCATGCGTTGTGGGATCTGCCCATTCCCTTTCACCTTGAATTGTGAAAGGATATTATTATTCTATGTTTTTTGTTTTATTTTTGGTTTTCTTTATTATTTGCTATTGTAATGTATTAAATTAATTTTATAATTATAATTTCAGCTGAGGAAAATAATATCCCTATAGACTAAACATATCCTGGTTTCCACGGTACATGCGTTGCCTAGTGTGGGAATCGCCAGATATTCTCGCGTATTTAAATATCTGGTTCTATATGCAACATTCTATTAAAGTTCTATATTTCTACCGATGGCTATATAGCGCCTCTAAGGACCTTATGCACCATGAAAATATAGAAAGTCTAACTGCACAAAATCAAAATATAGAGACACCATACTTCAAAGAGATCACATATTAAGTAAATTGGAGAAATTAAAAGATGACAAATGTCCGGCACCGACGGAATATCAAATGAAGCCATAAAATTAGCTAAAACAGTGATCCTTTACCCCCTAACGTTACTATTTAACAAAATTCTTGATGAAGAAAAAGTTCCAAAGACATGGACAGAATCAGAAATAATACGAAAGGAGACCCAACAGACGTAGGGAATTACAGACCCATTAGTATAATGCCATGTTTGTATAAACTCTTTGGTAGCTGCCTACTGGAACTAAGAATTAACGACGACCACAGACGTATGAGTAGTAGTACCTACAAAACGACGACATAGAAAAACATCAACTAAGAGAGCAAGCAGGGTTTAGAAAATCGTTCAGCACCACTGACCACATACAAGTACTAGAACAAATAATTGAAAAATATTATGAATTGCGCAGGCCATTGTACCTACCTCGCTTTCATCGACTATAAGAAGGCAGGCATTTGATTCTATATCTCATCAAAACATCGGGAAAGACCTCTACGAACAAAATATAAGCAACAAATATATCAGAATCATTAAATATATCTACGAAAACAGTACTAGCAAAATCAAACTAGAGAGTTCAACACAAAAAATAGTAATAAACAGAGGAGTTAGACAGGGCGATCCCCTGTCACCTAAATTATTCATATCAGTCCTCCAAAACGCTATGAAAAATCTACCTTGGGACAAAAAGGGATTAAAAGTCGGCAATAAGCGTCTTCACCATCTATGCTTCGCAGACGACATTGTGCTGTTCTCAGTGAACCCCACAGAGCTCCAATCTATGATATCAGAACTTGATAACGCAAGCACAAGCATCGGCCTGGAGATGAACATCTCAAAAACGAAGGTCATGTCTAACCACCACAGAACTCCAATACAAACAAATATTAACATCATAGATTATGTTGATGAATATATATATCTACTTAGGCAAACAGGTATCCTTTCGCAAAAGTAACAACATAGAAGAAATAGACAGGCGTATATCAATCACATGGAAAAAGTTTTCCAGCTATAAAGAAGTTATGAAGTCTAACATGAACTTTTTTTTTTTATACCACTTAGGTGGCAAACAAGCATACGGCCCGCCTGATGGTAAGCGGTTACCGTAGCCTATGGACGCTTGCAACACCAGGGGTATCACGCGCGCGTTGCCGACCCAAAATATAATAAGAAAAGAAATAAGAATAATAAGAAAGCATACTGGCGTGATAGATGCCTTGTCTTTCGCACGAGGTCTGAAATGGAGGCGGGCGGGTCACGTAGCACACTACACTGACAACGGGTGGACGAATACCGTGACTATGTGGAGAGGACCTCCTGGGCACAGAAGCAGAGGGAGACCGAAGACAAGGTGGAAGGATGAGATAGAGACCATCACAACACGCAATTGGTGCAACCTCGCAAGGAATCGCGACAAGTGGCAATCTCTGAAGGATGCCTTCACCCGAAGAGGGGTCCAGATTAGGGTTTCGTTTTTCCCGACCTTTTTCCATTCCCGGGACCCGGGAATGAAAAAAATGACTTCCCGGGAATTCCCGATTCCCGGGAAATTTTAAAAAGTTGTTAGTTTTGTTATTTTAACATATATAAAGTCAAGTAAACCACGTAATTTAATTAAATTAGCAATGTATTTGTCTCAGAAGTAAATAATAGTGCATTATGAGACGTGTGCAAAGTTGGTATTCGCACACGAGACGGGCAAAGGAACCCGAGAGTGTAATGATCAATGCACACGCGTGTCATACGACGTTTCTCAACACACTTGTGGGGGAAAAAAAACTTGTATTTTTTACCTAGATGTTTTGATAATAGTCAATGAGAACGTCAACAAATATGGCGCGCAAGTTCTTTTTTGACAGCAAAACTGTTTTAACCGTTTAAATTAAGAATGCCTCGTCTACGCACAATAGCATTGAGTTACAAATTTAACATATTCGGGATTATACCTATCATAAAACTGTGCGGTAATGTAAATTAAAAAGCACTAGTGCGTCATAAGCTACATTATAATACTAAAAACGGTGCAATAAATGTCAAATTACGAGCATGTGTTGAAAAATGAATTTACTAATTCACAAGGAGCGAACTATGCTCGGAATTTCTCTACGAGACAGGGAAACGACGCCATTCGTAGGAGAACAAAAATTACCGATATAGCTCGTAGTGATAGTAAGCTGATTTGATAGCAATGGGCAGGCCACATCGCTCGAAGACGACGCGAGTGGCGACCACGTACAGGAAAGCGCCGTTAGAGACGACCTCTCACCAGACAGATCGACGATCAAGTCAGAGTCGCTGGGCGCCGCTGGATGCAAGCGGCCCAAAATCGTTCGAAGTGGAAGTTAATAGGGGAGGTCTTTGTTCAGCAGCGGACATCCTTAGGCTGATGATGTGTTTTACTTGACTTTTGGTCGCTTAAAATAATAATACTTATTATTTATAATAAAAACTTTTTAACAAAAAAATAAACCACCGAAAAAACTGAAAAGCAAAAAATAATTTTGAATATAACTTGAATTTTATAAGGTTTTGCAGTCGGGGACAAACCAATAACCTACGTAGATTTGTCTAAAAAGGAAGCTAAGCAATATTGCTAACGCAATTCATTTTTTCGAATTTAAAGCTAGGGCTCTACCGCGTAACTTTGGTGGTAATCGTAACGAACACCATTAATTATTTCATCCAATGATGCGCACGCGGTATGTCGCGATGATGACCATTCGTGGTTCCTGATGATGATGATGATGATGATGATGATTAGCACTGTCTCAGCCAGTACAAGACCGACCCATGTCCTATACAACCATTCAAGCATCAACCACCATGTAACTAACTTAGTTTATAATGACTGGTACCTGAATAGTTGTATCTGAGTAACCATGGATAAACCGAGGAGTGCGTGGTATATAGGAGTGACACGCTCTGGGATGGGAGAGGAAGGCCAGCCAACCGCAACTGGATGAAATTCATTAATGGTGTTCGTTACGATTAACACCATAGTTACGCGGTAGAGCCCCCGGTCCCATAGTAAAAGTTGATCGTATACATAAGTACTTTACGTGGTTTCATTTAATGTCGTATTGTCATAATAGCTTATGTTATTGGTTTGTCCCCGACTGCAAAACCTTATAAAATTCAAGTTATATTCAAAATTATTTTTTGCTTTTCAGTTTTTTCGGTGGTTTATTTTTTTGTTAAAAAGTTTTTATTTTATAATTTTTTGTGGCTATACTCTACTAATTACTACATGCTTAATTTTTGATTTCTTTTGATGTAATACACAACTCAGCATTAAAATCTGTGAGTGAACAATAAATCATCCCTATTTTCCCACCCTTCGGGTAGGTATTTTCTATCCATATTTATATGGGACCACCTTCGAGGTATACCCTATCCAATAAAAAAAGAATTATCAAAATCGGACTACTCTGTCAATAGTTATATGTTATTATGATCATACATTAAAAAAAAATATATATATATATACGCGTCGACTTGTAAACCTCCTCCGTTTTTTCGTCGGTTAAAAATATGCATTTTCGGCAATATTGATATTTTTTGATACATAAGCGCTGATAATCTTTATCTCCAAAAATATATATTTAAAAAAATATTAATGTAACTTTCCTTTTCTTCAAAATTACGCGCTTTCATAGATTTTTCTCTACAATCGGCAGTTTAGAAACTACCCATAGTAACTATGTATGACCTGTAGTCTGATTTGTATGTGTATGAGACACAAATAGGTAATTAAATTAAATTACGTATTTTACTTGACTTTTGATAGGTTACAAACAAACATGTTTTTATGTGTATTTTCGGAGAACTTGAAATATTTCTAACAAAAAAACGTTATGTCCACAAATACACACTTCCTACAATTCCTTTCAGCGATTTCTTATAAGCTTGTAGTTCAGTTCTTTCGATTTCGGTGGATATCGACATTTGTTTTAAGAACGTATGCGCAACATCTTTGTGTTTCAAAGGTTTTTCGTTAATTTTGGCCAATATTTGCAGTGTTTTAGAGCATTCAATCTCATAAAGAAATTCCCGGGAAATCGCAAAAAAAAACCCGACTTCGGGAACGACGTATTTCCCGGGAATTCCCGATTCCCGGGAAATTGGCGTTTTGAACTGTTTTCATTCACCGTTCGTTTTACTTGGAAACAGTTAAAAACAACATTGTGAACTGCAAATTGTGACCCACCTCTGAGGCAGGGGTCGTTTGTGATCATATTTTGACATCTTTGAATCGGACAGATAAGTTTTGGAAAATTCAAACGGGAAGCGAAAATTCAAATTTTTATTGTAAAATTTGATTGAAATACTAGCAGGCAAGAGAATAATTTGTCAGATTAACTTTGTTTAATAATTAACTGAAGGAAAAGGTAGGTTGAGACAAGTGACAAGCAGGCGATGAGCATGGAAATGTCATTTTTGTATCTAATCGTTCGATTTGGGAAATATCGTTTGTGGCAAAAGTTGCAAAATTGTTGAAATTTTCCAATTCTAAAGCATATACAAAAATGCCCATTTTGAAACTGTTAAAAACAACATCACTCCTATTTGAATGCACCTAAAGTAGTAATAAATGCATTTTCATTTTCATAAATACACCCAGACTCAGGTGATGCAGACATGTTCATGCACACAAATGCATGTCCTGGGTGGGAATCGAACCCACATCATGCAGCGTGATAGTTGGAACCAAATACAATAACTGTGGCCTGTCATAAAACTATTGATTGTTATAGGTAGTGTTTTTACCTAAACTGTGAGGGAGTTTACATAGTGTGGGTAATGATAACATTTATGTATTGACATGACAGAATAAATAATCATAAGTAAATAAGACTAATAGTTACCGGTGGTAAAGAATATTTTGCCACAAGAACTGCAAGAACTCCTAGAGAATGCTGTTGAATGTCAAGTGTTTCGAGCACTGTATTGAGATGAGCACTGTTCCGCTGTAGAATCTCATCTGATTTGCCAATGATCTCGCATAGTTCTCTGAAGTTACCTGTAAATTAAATATTTATTGAGGTAGATACTTTGGAGACAATATATTCTATGGTTCGATCAGCAAAGTTTGGGGCAAGTTAAATTCTAAACAAACCTGAGGCGGACATAGTTCTCACATTGTTTACGAATTGTTCTAAAGGCGATGCCATGATAAATATTTTCGTCTCTGTACAGCGACTGCACCTATTCTGTAGTCTGTGTATAGGTACTAAAACAATTATTAATTATATTATAGATAAGTTTTACAAATTGTTTGTTTTACGCTTTACCAGACAATAATATATTCTTGTGCCGATGTCGATACAATAAAAACAAATTTTTGGTTACCTTACCTATAAAAAGGCTACTTACCGAATTGGATAATATCGCTCACAGTGCGTGCTCACAGCAATAATTTGCGTAGGTACCGAGTTAGATATCACGAGTATCACGACCATCACGTTAATGACAGCTGAGAACTGTCAACAATTCGGAACGCCCGTTATCGCGCTCACAGTAATCAAAACATTTGAGAATTTAATTAAAATCAGAATTAACAATGCGCTAGGCACAGATTGCGCTAGGACTCTTTATATCTTTTATAATTTAACTCGCAAAACGAATATTCACGTCTTTTATTATTTTTCTCTCATTCAAATTATAAAAAGTGTCTTTGCCAAATAGAAAACCAAGAATCTTATTAGACTTTTTGCTGAAAAAACAATAATTAACCGTCACTTTTGACAGCGCTCACGGTGATATCAGTCTATGGCATGGTCGGTGTGAGCGGTGAGCGCAATATGGCGGATATCATGACGTCATCTATGACGTTTCACGGCACATCGTAATCTGTCATTATTCAAATCGGTACGGGTTTAAGCACGCTCAAATCGATTATAGCATTAATTCGGAATGCAGCGAGTTCACCACTTTGACAGCTGTCAAACTAATGTTTTTTTTTTTTTTTTTGCAACCAAGCCCAAGTTAGGGCTCCTTTCTGCCAGTGTCGAGTTATAATTTCCAGTCACAATAAATTACTTTCACATAACGCTCAGTCAGTCTAAATCCATGTGAAATAAGAACCCGTCAAGTGCGAATCTTAAATCTGACTAGCCATCGAGGAACAATCCCTTAGAGTAGTAATACCGTGCAATCCGATTCCGCAACTGGTCAGTGATTTGTCACTGAATTATATCTGCTCATGAGCGCCCCTGTACAGTATCGACCAAAAACTCGATCCGTGCGTACGTATTATTATGTATGAAACATATACTTTTAGTCAATATTTCGCAATGTCTTGCTGTTCAATTAAGTGGTGTGGGAATAAATGTCAAAATTCTATTTATAATACAAACGGAATCACTTTTCATCGGTAAGTAATAATGTATAGATGAATTTACTTATTTATTTTTCATCACAGGTCAAGATATACTGGACGCATGCGTTGACGTCATTTATCTCTATCTCACTTTCACCCTTTATATTTTTATCTTCATCCTTTTCTTTCGATGATCGCGCCTCCCCCACTAGTGCTGCGCTTAGATAAGAAAATCATTATCGATATTAGCGTATAATTAGCAAACTTATTTTGTTCAGAGAGTAAAATGTTTCAGTTTACAATATGGTTTTAATACTGGAATACATAACAGCGAAGATAAAAGGATTTGCAATAACGCGGATTTAATTTAGGTAATTATAATATAAAATAAATATGTCCGTGGTACTGTGAGTATCTAGCTTTATTATCACTTACTAGGTACCTACCTACACCTACCACAACATAAGGTTCCTGGGCATATGACCTTATAATAATAATAGTAGTAAGTACTGGAATAAAGCTACTTAGAGTTTAACAAACATATTTATTTAATATTAATTATAAGTAATTCATATTTAAAACATATTTTTTTACACTTGACACACAGGACACAGTTTTTCTTTCTTCTAAATGCTAATTAGTCGCATAGACAGGGACAGACAATCTAGGTAGTATGCCGACATTTTAGACGCCCGTACCGAAAAGAAAAGTATTGTTTTGAATGCTGAATTTTTATTAATACAAAAGTCTAATACTATTATATCTTATCCCATTATTATGAGACTAGCTGTCCCCTGCGGCTTCACCCGCGTTTCAGGGATAAAAGTAGCTTTCTTTTCCATACCATAGGCTATTTGCGTTCCAAATTTCATTGTGATCGGTTGAGCCATTATCGAGAATGATTACATCATACTGCGGAATTAATACCAAAATACACCTACTATGCAAACAATTTTTATATACAAACTTACTAGTTTCGATAATGTAGAAATACTTGTAAAAACCATGACAAACAACTGCTATTAGAATACTCCTACATATATAATAGTGCAACAAGTATCGATATCGATACAAATTTCACCCGCATCTCTAAATCTTAGTGTCCTTGACTTAGCCAATCACAGCGCGTTGCCGGTGGTGGGGAATGAAAAATGTTCACTAATTTAGATTTTTAGGTCTCCTTATTTTCTATAGAAAATAAAAAATATGTGTGAAAGAATTATTTCGATACGTCAATTAGTTTCCGAGATATGGAATTTTAAAATGAGCGCGCGACGCTGGATTCCACCGGCCCGTACTCGATGCGTGTGACGTAATGTTACATCGCGCGCTCAGTCAATCGCGCTCACAGAACAAATACCCAGACGGGGTCGCGCTTTTCCGTACTTTTCCCCAGTTGATTATGACTTTTTTGGTTTTTAAATTTCCAATATAAATACTAGAAAAGCATGTGTTATGCCAAAATGTAAATATACAACCTGTTTATTTACATTTTGGCATTTTACAAAGATATCGAAACCGTAATATATTTTTCCCCATTTTATTGGATTTTTTCAACAACTGGTAACATTATAAACTTCACTATGACAAGCAGAATGACGTACCGCGAGCATAAGACATGTAATAAAGTCATGTAGTAGGTATGGGGATAGTCGTTCTAGACGTATATATTTTCTAAGACTGAAACATCTATCCATATAGTTCTAAGTAAAAAAAAAACTCGAAAAAAAACCCGCCTCGTGAAAGAATGTTGCCAGTCTTTGTTTATTATTTCGATTGATAAATCGATCGTAATACATCGGTACGTTTCGCGACCTGCGTCGCGACAAATACAACTCGAGAAAACCCAAATAAGACAAGGCTGCATGGCTTAGACCTTTGCCTGCCTTTTGGCGAATATGACAAATAACCGCATCCACAATAGGGATGCAAGGTTTTCAAAAATATCGATATTTCTTCTTTTCAAGCATTAAGAAATCTAATATAGTTTTAGTTATATCAAACCATTATCGACTATGTATTTATTCAGCTGCATTTTTTTCCAGCCAGTGAGGTAACTTCTGAACTACAAGTCTTAGAGAAAGCTCTTAACATTCTGATAAAAAATGAGAGGTCAATTTCGATAGCTTCTAGCAACTTGTGACCAAGATTGTCATACATAATTTTGTTCGTATTGTGAACTAGAAGCAGAAAAAGAAAAAAAAATGAAAAAAACGAAAATAACACTTGTAATTACTGTAATAGCTGACAATCACCAACCGACGAACCGATGGTGTTCGTAAAAAACCAAAAATGGTTTATGTCACACATATGTTCAGCAGTGGACATCCATGGGCTGATATGATGATGTGAATAATCACAAAATTTGGAAAAGTATATAAATATGGTTTTTATTTTCATTAATTTATTTAAAAAGAAGCAGTTGTACCAGCTATCGAACTTAAAAATAGTAACTTTGACAGTCAGTTTCCTTGTAGCCGGTTTCTACTTTGAGTTATAGTTGTCCTGCCTTTGAAAAAAGTTCAGAAGGAGTTGTTTCCACGATATATTGAGCTTTTCGATATGGAAATATCGATATCGGCGTATGGTCGAAATCACAGGTCTAAATCGATAATCAAAATCAAAACGTCATTTATTCAGTAATCAGTTTAGGCCAGGCCAGTCAGTATATATTGTAGTCTTTGTTTTAGGCCCAGCGAAATTAAACTGAGATATTTTTTTGGGGTCGATATATCGATAACTAACTCCCCAATCACAAATTGTCTGAAATTGTGAAGTTTGTGTTTGATTTTGATTGATCTAAATCACAGATCTAAATTAAGAAAATCTATTTATAAATATTCCTAAACCATTAATAATGGCTATTTTACACCGGGCACTATTTACGTGGTTTATATTTCTAGTATTTTTAATACTACTATGCCTAAGACTAGAATCCAGAACCCATTGGAATTGGTTCATAGTTTTTATTCCCATGTGGGTTTACGACAGTATTTTACTAATATACGTGTTGTTTCATATGGTATCGCACTGCAGAAATGGAATAGAAAGATTTCGAGGAACTATCAACAAAAACGTTTGGTACATAGCAGCAATAGGGCTGAAAATGGCTGCACAAATCATCATCTGTATCAAGTTAGAGTATACCAAAGTAAATCTACCCATATATGTGGTGATGACGCCTATTTGGATGCTTCTGCCGGTCCTTTGCGTTGAAGTTTTTATGCATTTAATCAAACATTCAAGTGGAAGCAGCAGATATTAGAAACATGCCAAAGAATGCTTATAGATAAGTTTAGTGAGGCACTTGGACTATAATAAACTCAACTGTGAGGGAATAGCATGTGACTTCATGTGTTGTAAGATAAATTTAAACTTGGCACACATTCATTGACACTGGGTATGTTTGCACTTGTCAAATTTTCATTTGCTATATGGGAAATTTTGATGATATAACAACTTGTGTCTATATTATAAAAAATAATTTTCAACATGCCATCATTTGCAAATAACGGTCCAGAGATCAAAAGTTCAGTTGTGAAGGAATATCCTGTGGGTTCAACAGCTGTATTGAATTGCAACAGCAATGATTACAATCACAATTTCATGTTCTGGTTGTTTGGCGACAATAAGATAATAGGCCCCGGTAATCAATATGATGAGAGGAAGTACAAATATGAAGTTTTGTCGGGGAAGCTCCACATTGGTGTAAGTAGCTTTTATTTATTTATATTTGATGTAATATTGTTTTTTTTTTATTTTTGCTTCTGGCTTTTTCGTAACTGTATCCTGTCCTTAATGAGTATCTATTAATTTAACAGAGCAAAGTCATGGTGAGAGTACTTATTTATTATTATAGAGTGAGGCAGAGGTCCATAATTGCTTAACAATTTGTGTTTCTCGGAAACTAGAAACAAATTATTGTGTACTTGCAACAAAGCAATGGTTATGCACACTGGGTTTTTTTACTTGGAAAATGTGCAATATTTTAGAAACTCAAATTAGGTTGTTACGATTGTTGGTTCATATAATAATACACATGTATTGTAAAATTTTAGAATGTGTCTCCTGATGAATCTGGTCACTACAAATGTGTGTCAAAGCAGCTTGAAGGCTCAGGATTGGCGGTGGGAGAAGTGGAAATGATAGTGACTGGGTCTACATTCTCAGCTATTGATGCAGTAAAGTTAGTGGCTATATTGGTCTCCGTCATTGTGATAATTGGCTGTGCTATTCTATACTACCGCTTGAGAAAGGATTGGAAAAAATATGATGGTAGAACAATTGTACCAGGTAAAATATTCAATACATATAATAATAAATTTTTGTTAATTTGAAATAGTTTGTGGGGCTTACTATTTATGAAATGTTGTGGTCAAACATTCCATTTGCATTTAATTAATTGATGAAATAAGTTTTTTGCATTAGGGATTGAATTAGTTGTGTTCTATAGATGGTTTTTATCCTATTCATAGGAGAGGGTACTGGCTTCTGTAACACAGGTTTAGACCTAGCTCAGAAGTCAGGGACTTCGTTTTAATTATGTTCATTTTATTTATGTGAATAAAGAATTATTATTATTATTATAGATGGAATGTATGACGATTTTTCAATAGTCATTATCATCATTTCTAGAGATGAAATGGATATCCGTTAATAATCGGTATCTGGCCTAAGGGTTTGAAAATTTTTGTTCAGTCAGAGCCTGGCGTAGGTACTCTTCGTGCGCCGTTTTCTTTTTAGGGTTCCGTAGCCAAATGGCAAAAAACTAACCTTATAGATTCGTCATGTCTGTCTGTCTGTCCGTCCGTATGTCACAGGCAGTTTTTTCCGAAACTATAAGTACTATAATGTTGAAACTTGGTAAGTAGATGTATTCTGTGAACCGCCTTATGAATTTCACACAAAAATAGAAAAAAACACTTGCTTATATACCTACAGGTTTGTACGGAACCCTCGGTGCGCGAGTCTGACTCGCACTTGGCCGGTATTTTTTTTTCAAATGGCGGCGGTTCACAAATCAGCCCAGCAGATGGCGCTGCAGTTGATAATATAGCCTAGGTACTGGGCGCCACCCAAACGCATACAAAAAAAAACATTCAAATCAGTCCAGCCATTTAGGAGGAGTTCAGTGACAAACACACGTACAGTTGAATTGTTTTGTATGCGTTTGGATGACGCCCTGGATGGTTTAGATAGGGTAGGGTAGCACCACGCGAACGAAGTCGCACCGGGCAGCTAGTATACTATAATATCCTACAAGTATTAGTTTAGATAAAGCACTTCTGAACTTTTTTAAAGATATTAAATAACTGTTTTTTTTTTTTTTATAAATTTTAATAAAGTAATATCATACTTGTACAAATGTACAGCAACCGGCAAACTCCTTGGCTCATAATGTAAAGCGCACAAGCCTTAGGTCTCTTTGGTGATGCGGTGAAAACGTGAAAGCGATTGGTTCATAGGTCAACCTGTGCATTTGTACCTGCACAAACCGTTCCCCCACTACGCCCACTTTGTGCCAAAAAATTTGGGGATCTGTTGTGAAGTCCGCCCTATCGTTCGTGCCTGTCCTTCGCGGGCTCGCTCTGTACTATACGACAATCCTTAATGTTCGGCCGCATATCTTGCTTGAAGGTCCATATATCTGGCTAAACAGCTTCATGTCCTTTTCATCTCTAATTTTTACAGATGAGGCTGATGAAGAGGATGGTGATGAAGTATACAATCGGACCACCACATCTATTAATCAACCAGTTCCAGGCCCAAGTAGGAATCAGTCTTCAGAACATCTTCTCTATGGTATCGACAATCAAGGATTAGATACAGACTTTAATTCTGTTTTTGAAAATATCCAAATAAAGTCACCTATCAAAAGTTTGATTTAGTAATAATGATCAGTAAGTCCGAGTAAAATATTTGTGATAATAATGCAATAATGTAGGAAAAATCTATATACCAAGGATGTTAAAAAAAATCGGATATATTCTCGCTAACAAAAAACTGTGTCGCTCAAGTCGGCCAAGTCGCTTTACGGCAAGTCACTTTACGTACAAGCCGCCTCGCACACATTCACAAATTAGTCGAGCGCGGGTAAACGGCTCTGTGTAAACGGCGATAGTCTCGTTTCCCGCGGCCAACTAATGTGTGCGTGAGAGGTGGCCGACTCTCATAGACACAGGTTTTTGTTAGCGAGAATATGTTCGACTTAGTCTGTGCTATATCCTATTATTTATTTATTGTATATATATTTGTTGTAATTAATAAAGAAAATAGTCGAACTGTACATCAAAAACCT
This sequence comes from Achlya flavicornis, assembly GCA_947623365.1. Classification (NCBI taxonomy): domain Eukaryota; kingdom Metazoa; phylum Arthropoda; class Insecta; order Lepidoptera; family Drepanidae; genus Achlya; species Achlya flavicornis. The sequence goes on along the minus strand of OX392473.1, from coordinate 9,753,137 downwards.
TTTTAGTTAAAACTCCAATCAATTGTATTGTAATATAATGTACATAAATGTTAAAAAATATGTCTAAAATATCTAACACAATTTAATGAATCCGTAGTAAGTAGGTAGCAGCGTTGCCAGACGTCCCGATTTTTAGCCCAAAATTAAATGTCCCGCCCGGGACAGGCTCAGTCCCGCTTTTTGAGGATTATTCTAGAGCTTTATTCGACAGTGAAATCATCGTTGGACAAGTGGGGAAATTATAAAGACACCACTGCACAGAATTGGCACCAGTTTTCCCGTGACACGTCTAAAATACCGCAGTGGTGTTTAAGGAGAAGCGCGCCAAAGTGAGCTAAATATCACGGACATACTAAAATCAAACTTCTAGGTCAACGCAATCAATAGATACGGCCACATATGCCGCATATTTTGACGCTCTAACTAAAGGGAATCAAAACCTAGAGTACTTCCCGTTGACCTAGAATCATAACATTTGGCAAGAAGCAATTCCATGTAGCACAAGTAAAGGAAGAAATCCGAAAAGCGTTTCGTTGTAACTTAAAAAAAATGCATTTTTTTAACAATCGAAAAAATGGCAAGTATCTTCTAGACTCGATTCCCGTGATGAATAAACTATTTACATATCTACAAGTTTCTACGGAACCCTCGGTGCGCAAGTCCGACTCGAACTTGGCCGGTTTTTTTTTGGTATGTCCCGCTTTCGGCGATAGAATCCCCCTTTTTTTACTCAACAGGTTACGAAATCCCGCTTTGCCCGAAAAAAAATCTGGCAAAGCTGGTAGGTAACCTCTTCATAAAATATCGGAAATGATTTTGCAAGCAATGTCGAGTAAGTACATGTATCTATGTAAAAGTTCGAAATGAAGAGTGTTTTTTTTGTTTAGATAACAGATTCATATTCGAAGACCAAAATCTAAATCCTACTACCAATGCCTACTACCTAATATAAAATCCGAAAGTGAGTTGGCTTACACTTTATATTTCGGATCCGGTTCTTATTGCAACTAGAGCATCGAGAACCGGCCATATTTTGAGAACCGGTTTTTTCGGTTCTGGTTGTAATCCAGAACCGGGTAACCGGTTCTTTCGGTTCCAATATTAATTCGATATAAACTTTTGCTCTTTTTATTAATTTACCATCAAAAAGATTAAAGGTACCTAGTATAATAACATCGAACAACTAACCCAAAGAAGCGCAATGAGGTTAATTTTGCTTGCAATATATTCCGCCAATTTCCCACCGCCAACAATGTGCTCTGATTGGCTAAGCGCTCTGATTCGTCGAGTCAAGAACACAAGATGCAGTGATTGGTCCTTACTGTTCATAATCAGTGACAAATCACTGACTAGTTTCGGAATCGGATTGCTCGGTATTACTACTCTAAAGGGATTGTTCCTCTATGTATAATAATAACAATAAAATTGTTTTCTATCATAGAATATGAAGTAGAATGACAATCAAACAGTGAATTCGGATTCGGAATCACAGCTTTTGATTAAAATAAAATAAATGTAATCAAGTCTTTGTGAGAAAGATGGAGAAGTCTCGCAAAAGCCGCAACAAACTCATCAGACGATCCATAACCACGACCACTCCGCCAGGAGTGTACGACTGAGAAGAAGAGAATCAAGTCTTTAAAAATCCAGTTTTTTTATTTTTAATAGTTTCTAAACTTAAGGGGGCCCTTCATGGCCAACGCAACTTCAACGCAAGCGTAGCCTAAAAGCTTGTACTTTCATCCAACGTAATGTTTGACTGCGAAAAAAGAGAGACACCATCAGAGCCATCGTTTATCAGTTGGTAAATTCCGCTGATCACTCGTGGCCGCTTCGCTAGGTCGTCATTCATGATTTCGCATATCATAAAACTTGTTCCAGGCCCATACTTCCTGTGATGTAATCTTACAAGTTTGTGAAAAAAAAGTTAGTTATTTAGAATTTCCAATACATTTGCAAGCATTGTTTAGAGCTGTTTTCTTTACTTTTACAATTTATAGGTACATTAGATATGGCCAAAGTTCAGGTAGTACTATTAAATATTCTGTGGTTCAGGTAAAATTTGTGCAAAACCGCTGTTTTTCGGAGGCTTTTACTGAATTTGTTTCACACTTTTTTTTATTTTCGCCTAGTTATACTGCTAGATATAGTTCACAAGATACCAATTTGTTTAAAAAATCTAACGAAAAGTGTTTAAATAGGCCATCATAAGTACAGAGCTTTTGTATGAAAAGTATGGTGAGCTGACTGCTCTTAAACTGAACACATGTTCTGCGATTTTGGCGGTATCTCTGCTTTCGCGCCTATTTTACTTGATGGAGTTTCAGTACCAGTCTTCTACGACTTCTGGTACCTCGGTTCACAAATGCAGAACGATGGTAATAGGTAGTTACAGTGATATAAAGTAGAGTACCTTTCATCTCAGGTTGGATGAAATGGCGACAGGTCACAAGATAAACATGTGATCCAAGGATACCCTTGAAGCTAAAGGGGAAAATATACAGTCCATGATGACAGGTCTTAGTCTTAATATATGGTTCAGAATGTTGGCTGAGATGATAATTTTGAGATGGATGTATGGAGTAACAAGAATGGTTATGATAAATAATGAGTAGGTACTTAAGAGGAAGCTTGAAAGTAGCGGTTTGGACATGTTATGAGGAATGAAAGCCACGTGAGTAAAAGAGCTATGAATATGGATGTGGTTGGATATACGGGAAGAGGAAGACCGAAAAAGTGATGGATAGATCATAAGATGAGGTAAATAAGAAAGGAGTGAATGCTGTTATGACGGATAGAAATGCAGAATGGAAGAAGCGAACATATTGCATCGATCACAAATAGCTAACAAGATATGTAGATTATGAAGAATAAATTACTTATAGGTAAGTATTATTAAATTTTAGGAACATAATAGGATTTTCAATGATTGCATAAACATAATAATTCACAAACTTAATCATTTAATAATAGTTAATAATTATACACATAGGTAATCAATAAAAAATAGTTAAATAGCTGGAGTTTGGTGTTACTATATCGATAGAGTTATGTATGGATATAATTACCTTAAATTCGCAACCGATTTGGAAGTACGAAAAATGGAGAAAATTGAGAAAAACTTTGATATTGAATAATTCCTAAACAAAAATTGTACTAGTTGCGACAATACCATGTCTTTAGAGAACCATTACACCATTACCTACCTTCTCAAGCAATTTGGACCGATTGCGACATACGTAAAATACCTAAACTTAAAAAAGTGTTTTTTCGCCTTTATCTCCTAGGCAAAATGGTTGCGAACTCATTGGTAACTTGTATTAGCCTTTTACACTTAATTTCTGTTTGCATCCAGTTGCGATCTACGGAACCCTAAGAAAATACAATGGAGTAGGTACAGCATGGGGTTCTTCAAAAAGGGCGTGAAGAGATTTCTTCAGGGTCGGCAACGCGCGAGTGATACCCCTGGTGTTGCAAGCGTCCATAGGCTACGGTAACCGCTTACCATCAGGGCGTATGCTTGTTTGCCACATTAGTGGTATAAAAAAGAAAAACTTTTTGCTAAATTCTACTTCTAGCAAAATTAGCTTATTCTGTATTATTGCTTATATCATATTGGTAGGTCTAATCGTGCGGGGTGTGAGGGGCGAGATGCGGGAAAGCCGAGCCCGACCTGCGAACAAAACGATGTTAGTAGCTCGGGACACAGCATACTTCATATGGCCGACGCGATACTGTCTAGACGTTGTCGGCATTTTCCACGAGATCAAAGGAGTCGGACGACTGTATAGACTGTGTTAGTAGAATTCATGTTTACCTTCAGGGTGCCAATTCTCACCCGCTCGAAATTGATCACTCGATCGAAAAAAGTATCTACGAATTCGAACTTTTATAAAGTGTAAATCACGTTACTTCATTCTATCAATTTCGATGACGGCATATTGAGAAGGAAAACCAGTCAATTCGAGCTTAGATGAAACTCGACCCGGTTTGGGTGGGTCGAAATTTATTTATTATTAAAAAAAATACAATTGAATAGGACTCAAACAGCAGTTCGATTCGAAGGACGCGAGAATTGGGTCCCAGGACTCAAGCTATTCATTCATATGCATAGGCATACCCCCTAAATTTGATCAAAATCGTCAGACACACTTACTTTCGCCATTTATAACATTACACAAAATTAAAAACAGTGTGTCGAGATGCCAAAACTTATGAAGCTCTTTAGACAAAAACATTTAAGTAATGATATAAAATAGAAATGTTTTTTTAAAAACTTTTAATACTGGTTCCAGTTATATTTGTTTTATCGGGTGTAACATTATCATTTGTCGTGAATGATTGTGGTGTTGTGTCGAGCGTCTCATCTTCGTCATCTTCACCATCAACTTCCATTTCAAAAACTTTAACTCTTCTGTAGCTCTTGGATAAAATCACTGCAACTTTACGACCTCCCGATACTGCTATACGGTAACCATCCATCTTTTCAAGCACCTTGTACACACCTGTATCTAGTATAGGAGCAATATCTTTTTTTAATGTTTTCTCATGGAATATACATGATTTTGACTTCACATTGAATTCATGCGAGTATTCCAAAGCAATTTTAATGGGCAATTGAACAAATATTGTATTTTCTTCACCATTTGGATGCTTTGTTAGTATGGAAAGATACTCGGCAGAATAAAACTGTAAGTCGAGTATATCTACATATTCATCAGTGGATTTTACATTAGAATTATCTCGAATCAAATTTGGTGAAAAGTAATACTTCACAGCAGTAGCCGTACATGTCTTATCCTTAATATTTACAGACATAAAATATATGCAGTCTTGTTTGTTTGTTATACTAATCGCCATCATAAATATTTTTTGAGCTGCATCAAATGTTTGAGTCACACGCAAATGATCAGCTATGTTTTCATTCAGTTGATCTTCGTAGCATTTAATATTGAACAAAACGGAAAAGTATTTTCCAGTGTCGTTTTGGGTGATATCAAAAACTTTATGTATTGCTTTCTTCAAATATGTTTGTTGTTGCACAAGTGAAAACTTCCTGAACTCTGTCATTGAGAAAATAGTTTCACTGTCTTTCAATAAACAGGAGTTTTCTTTGAGGAATTTATGCCAGGGATTATCTTCATCATCAGGCAATATTTTCAAGTCTTGGTCTTGTAAATATTGTCCTAATCTTTCTATATTAAATTTCACTGGTTTTTCTGTCGTATTTTCATTACTTTCAACTTGAACATTATCAAAATTGTACAAGTACTCAGCAATGTGAGTGAGCTCCTGTTGAGTTATTTTCACAATTTCACTTGGTGTTTGTTCATCTAATAAACGGACAATGACAACAAACAGCCATCTGAAGAAGGCTTTATAATTGCGCATTGAAATATCAATAACTTGTTGTAATTCTAAACATTTGTTGAGAAAAGCACAACACGCTTTTATAGCTGCGGTTACTGTATTTTCTTCGAGGCCAAGAATCTGAAAGAAATTAAGAATTTATTACACTAGGTTCATGGATCCTAGATAAGCACTGAAATCAAATTAATGTATTGTTACCTTATATCTATCCGGTACTCTTGTAAGTCCTCTCAATTCAGCGAGATAATACGTCAGGCTTTGTCCAACAATATTTAACTGCTTAAGAACTAACTTTTGTATTGTAGAATAGCTCAATTCTACAGAATTCCCAAATTTTTTCAAGTCGTTAGCTGTTAATTTACTCAACAGAAATAATTGTAATTCATCAGATGGTGAACCTGTACGAATAACAGTGGCGTTAGTATTTGAAAATTATTATAAAATGAAATTTATTCACTCAGTAGGTACACGGGAGAAACACACTACCATAACGCCCCAGTCCCCGCGTACAAGATTATAATCGGGTTAAGACTAATGAATAGAGTGAATCAAGAGAAAGTTTTATAATAGTATATGGTCATTTTTGTAACACTTTTGTGGATATAAATAACTTTCATGAAGTCGGCAAAATAGCAATCGCAGGCATTATCGCGTGCGCTGCATAAGTGATGTTAAGCGATACGTGAAAATAATGTAGATAGGCTTCTGCCTAGAACAGTTAAAAAAAGCCAATACCGGCCTTAGTCCATTTTTTAAGCATAAAGAAAAATTACAAACCTAACATAAGTAACTCCAATAAATCGGCCGAGACTCCGCCTTCAGGAAGCGAATCTGCATAATAGGCCATTTTGATATCCATTTCCAGCAAAATATTTTCCCAAGCTTCAGTTATTGAGATCATAGTCTGATCTAAATGTGATAGTAATTGAACAACTTGACCATGCTTATTGGCAACAATAAACATTTCCTCAGCATAAGCTGACAGCACACTTGTATTGATGAGGCACAGAAGTACATTATCAATGACTGTATCTACATAAATAACTTGCATAACACTAAAATCATCAGACAAATTGATATCCAATACTTTATAGTCTCCAAATTCATCTTTAGCAACCTGAGCTAAGTGAATAGTGCCATATGGGTATCTGCCGAAGATGTTCATGTAAATGTATCCCGTTCCGTAGCCTACTAGTAGCATATTCAACTGTGTTGGCTCTTGGATCTCTTTTAAATCTTTGATATGTTCTTCGGAAGTTTGGTTCTTAAAGCCACTAGGCATGTCGGGTTTTTGTAAAAATATTGAAGCATCATCCTGAAAATCAACAGTCAACACTCGATATGTTTTATATCTAGTCAGGGTATAGGTACACATATATCGACGGTCCCTACCTACAAACGTACGGCAAGAGTGCTGAGTCAGCCAGCACTCAGTACTGCTGAGAATAAGCTCCTGCCAGTATTAAGGGAAACTTCTACTGAGCCATAACAATACGCCTACGGCGAGTTTCATGCACGCTAACATAATCTACAATCGCTAGGGACTACGGTGTAACATTTTGTATGAAATGCTTCCAAAAGTGTCCGATAGACTGACTAACATAATGTACTCTCCGTACATTATGTTTCATAATTAGTCAGTACCTAGGTAATATCAACAACAGTACGTATAGGTATTTTGTTCAGCAATTGACAAACAACCTGACATATTGATCAGTTCTCAAAGCGGAATAGTTTTGATGCTCTAAAAATGGGCATAAATAGGTCTTCTAACTATGATACTTTGGATTTTTAATAATAAAACTATCAATGTTTATCGATACGTTGTCTTAAACCATAACACTAGAAGCTACAAAACCGTCGGCGCTCAAAAGGGAATGATTTCGAATTTAATTTTTGTTCCCATTTGAGCACCAATCCAAAATATGAATCGGTGCTGAAAAGGGAATAGGATCGGTGCTCAAAAAATTGGTGCGCGAATGGGAATACTTCCTAGATGACGGGCAACGAGTCGTTATAAAAGAAGTAGTAAACTGATTGCAACTGACAACTTTTTATTTGAGGAGTCTTTTATGCATGTTTGAATAAAAGCCTTTCCTCAAATTAAAAAAGTTACCCCTTGGGTTTTATGAACATACAACACTTGTTACGCCTGTTTTCTCTAAGTTTAGGCTACAAGAAATAATGAGTATAAAAACATTCACAGAATATTTGTTTAGAAACTTACATACAAATTGTATTCTGTAGCACTTTCTAAAGTATCAGCTCTGACTGCCCACGTGATACAGGTGATTTCACATTGATTAACATCATCAAAGTCTTCCGATTTCTCTTGTCCCAAATCATACTTATCTAGGATTTCCTTATCTTCAATATCAACTATATAGACTGATCCAGAACTGTATCCAATTGCCAGGGCCTGAAAAATACTTGGAATACAGAATGGAGTAAAAAAAGAACCCTGAATGCGACTCTGTCTATCTGTCTGTCACAGTGGTATATAACCACTAATGCTATTGATTGGAAATTTGGAATTGGTATAAATCTTTCTTACACAACCTTAATGCAAATGAAAAAAATTGCAAAAGAGGCTCAATTAAGTTTCAGTGGGGGTATCATATGAAAGGGCTTCATTTGTACCTACATTATAAAACTACTACTACTACTACTATCTAACAGAATTCCTAGAGTTACAGTTCAGATTACCACTGTGACAGCTGAATAAGGTCTCAGGCACCACCATTTCAATCACTTCACATTCTTGGGGCTATACTTCCTAGTTTACAAAACCATACAGAAAAACGTACTCATATTTATTTTGTTTATTATATTGGATTCCCTAATCCAATATGAGTAGGTTAGTGGAAAGGAGTTACAAGTCACCTAGTCCTAATAAAAGGTGGACGCCAAGGGCGATGTCCGCATTTTGCCCTGCATTTCGGCCTACTTCGCCTTTAAGCCCACTGTAACATACTATTCATTGGAATAAAAATGGTTTCATACTGTGCAGTTTCAAATTCAAGATAAATTCAGGCTATGAAACAAGCTTCCTCTGTGGTTTTCCCAAGGGAGTACAGCATGGGGTTCTTCAAAAAGGGTGTGAGGAGATTTTTGCAGGGTCCAGGTTTTGCTACGGTGACCGCTTACCATCAGGTGGGCCGTAAGCTTGTTTGCTACCTTAGAAGTAAATTAAAGAAAAAATTTAAATGTAAGTTCATTCAAGAATTCTAAATTAAAAATAAAAAGTATTTAGTTCTTTTCTCTTACTTTTCCATCAGGACGCCAAGCCATAGCTTTAACAGAGACATTTTCCTTTGGAGGTGGTAAGTTCCAAACTTTCTGCCAGTGGAGTCTATGCACTTGAACTTCACCTATAAATATTAGGATATTTTAATCACAGAAATCTACTTATTTATCTGGAGGGGATTTATCCCCAATACAAAGTAAACGCAGTTAAATCAGGTATTATACGATATAATATAAATAATTTGATACACATGTCATGCGGTAGAAAATAAGACAGACATTTTTACTTCTTACATTTTGAATAAAGTACCACTCGGTTGCCAGTAGTTTAACTTGCATATATAACCTTTTACACGCCCCCTCAATTAACTACTGAAGCCCCAAACCATTAATAAACTTATTATGTTTACCCACAGGTAATGCTTTCGTTAAAACGTCAGCCAGCATCAAATCTGTCGGCACATGCTTTAACTCTATGACATTATGCCTGAGTACGTCCCTGATAAAATGAAACTTTATGTCTATATGTTTACTACGAGCATGATAAACGGGATCTTTAGCAAGATAGATCGCCCCCTGATTGTCAGCATAGACAGTTGTTTTAGATAACTGTAAACAACCTATCTCCTTTAACAAACTACTTAGGTAGAGAGCTTCTTTCATTGCCTCACTAGTACTAATATATTCAGCTTCAGTAGAAGACGTAGCTACTGTTCGCTGCTTCTGAGATCTCCATGTAATAGCTGCTCCTCCTAAAATAAAAACATAACCAGAATACGATCGTCTATCTAATAGACAATTCCCCCAATCCGCATCTGAATAGCCTATCAACGAATGACCACTCTTTTTAAAAGTCAAACGATAGTCAATTGTTTTCTTTAAATATCGAAGAACCCTTTTTGCCGATATCCAATGAATGTGAGTAGGACAAGTCACAAATTGAGCCAATTTTGAAATTGTATTGCTTATGTCAGGTCTCGTACCTACGCTCAAATACATTAACGTACCTATCAATTCACGATATGGCCATCGTTCTTGATTTATATCATCTAGGTTTTCTTCCTTTGGTTTTGCAAACTTCAACCCAACTTCGAATGGAGTGGATACAGTCTTGCACTCTTCCATACCATACTTCTTTATTGCATCTTTAATATACTTCTGCTGTGATAGACTTATAACTCCGTCCTTTTTCTCAATTTCGATACCTAAACAGTATTTAGCCGGACCAAAATCTTTAAGCTCAAATTCTTCAGCTAAATCCTTCTTAAATATCTCTATCCACTTGATATTCTGGGACGCCACTAATATATCATCAACATATATAATAACAATCAGAATAGTTCCATCTCCCCTTCGCTGAAAATATAAACATGGTTCGTTTATAGTAGGCAATAAATTCATACTTCGTAATTTCTCATCCAATCTCAAATACCACTGCCGCCCTGCCTGTTTTAAACCATAAAGAGATCGCTTCAAAAGACAAGCATCTCCTCCAGCATTGATATCTAATATCATTTGCCTAGCACGCTTCGCAACTATTGATTGTTTATCTTCTCTTTGAATAAGCATATTAAGACTATCTTTCAGTACCTTTGGTACCTGCATATAAACTTTTTCATCAAGTCGGCCATTTAAGTATGCTGTATTGATATCCAGCTGATGAATTTGTAGATTCAGCTCTACAGCAAGTGCCATCAACAATCTAACTGTTTCTAGTCTTGCTACTGGGGCATACGTTCGGTGATAATCAATCCCATACCGTTGACTAAAACCTTTTGCAACTAAACGAGCCTTTTTCTTGAATGTTTTATCAACATTAAACTTGGTCGTTAGTACATATCGACAGCCTACAATGTCTCTATTTTTAGGTCTTTTCACAATATCCCAAGTATCATTCTTAACTAAACTTCTTACTTCAGAAAAGATTGCCTCTCGCCATTCCTTGTGTTCATCGCTTGATAGCGCTTCTTCGAGGGATATTTCAGCAATTGCAGAAAAATATTCTTCATTTTCTTTAGAATGGTTTCCTTCTTCAACCATATTATACACCTTTCTAGGACGCCCACGATTCCCTTTGACAAGCTTGGGTCTTCCAGGAGCTCGTTTCAACATCACTTGTTGATCTTCTCGTTCTTGAGTTTGCTCGACATCATTTGGGTTTATATTAAAACCTAAACCTTCCCCTCTACTAGAACGCTCGCCAGTACCCGAATGCTCTCCTCCTCCCGAGTGTTCGCCTTCATCAGTATGGTCGACATCGTCTGTAGGTTGTCGCAGAATAATTTCATTATCCATCTCAAACTCGACTTCTTGAACATTTGGTCCTTCCTTTGATTGTGTATTCTCGACTCTTGGTTGAAAAATATTTTCTGGCTCTATTTGAATGTTCTTCTGATCCCTTGATACATTTTCTTCTTTTTGGAATTTAACATCTCGTGCTTCTATTACTCTATGTTCATTAGGTATCCATATACGATATCCTTTGGTTGATCTAGGGTATCCTACGAATATTCCTTCTTTGGCACGTGCATCAAACTTACCCTTTCCTGGTGTCTTATCTAATACATATGACTTAGTTCCAAAGCTAACCATATTATTAAGGTCTACAATATTTCTAGTCCATTTCTCGAACGGAATATCACCTTTTAAGCTGCTAGTTGGACATCGGTTGCGCACATAGCATGCGGTCACAACAGCGTCCGCCCAAAAGCCTAAAGACAGACCAGAGGATAATAACATGCATCTTGCCATTTCCTGCAAAGTTCTGTTCATACGTTCACTAACGCCATTCATTTGAGGTGTATGAGGGATAGTCAGTCTTCTTTGAATACCTTCTCTGTAGGAATTCATCGAATTCATAGTTACAATATTCGCCACCGTTGTCACTCTGAAGAAATTTAATTTTCTTCCCAGTAAACTTTTCTGCGAAATTTTTATACGCCTTAAATGCACTGAACACTGCACTTTTCTTCCCTAATAAATAAACTTCACACCATCGAGAACTGTCGTCAATGAAAGTAACAAAATATTTCGCACCACCCATTGATGCTGTTTTCATCGGACCTACCACATCTGAATGTACAATTCTTAATATTTCATTACACGGACCGTTCGACCTTGAAAATGGTAATGAACTCATTTTGCCCTTAGAACATATATCGCAATTATCTAAAACACGTAAATCTATCTCTTTTATGTTATGACCACAATGGTTTAGTAATTTTGAGAGATCTCTACCATTTAAATGTCCCATACGTTCATGCCACGTACGGATATCAACTGAATTGTAAGCTATATTAACCTGTTCATTCAAGTCCCTAACATGATAAAGATTCCCAATACGTTCAGCTGTCATCACGGTTTTACCTACCTCATCATTTATATAGGCTTTATCTTTAGTAAAAGTTACTTCATACCCATTATTAGTAATTTTGGCCACAGATAACAAATTACTACGAAGATCTGGTACATACAAAGTATTTCCAAAAGTTATTCGCCTTTTGCCTGATGCTGACAACCTTACATCACCCTTGCCCTTCACATCAGTCGACAGATTTGACGCTAGATTCAACTTATCCTGAAAAGCACAGAAATTATTAGTAAATTTATCTCTATCATTACATAAATGTGATGTAGAGCCACTATCGAGGATCCAGTTATTTTTCATAGATTCACAAATATTTGTAAAATTAGAATTACAATTAAAAAGAATATCAAAATTACTGTCCTCCTCGTTCTTTATTTCTGTTGCACATCTGGATTCAGGATTGTCACGCTTCGTTCTGCATTCTGAAGCTTTATGTCCTAGTTTATGACATTTGAAGCATTTGTAAATTTTGCTCGGTCGTGCCTTTTGAACCTGAGTCGGTTGGTTCCTTTTTTGTCCTTGATGTTTCGCGTACATTGCTCCTTCTACCTTCTTAGTTTCATCTGATTTCAAAATATTACCTTTTTCTAATATTTTAATCTTGAGTATCTCTATATTCGGTAACTCATCTCTGCTTTCCATTGCGCATCTAAAATTCTCATAGTTTTCCGGAAGGCTATATAGTAGCAAAATTGACAGCATGTCCTCGTGTATCGTAACACCCATATCGCTTAGGATATTTGCGGCTTCAAAGAAATCTCCAAGATGTCTTTTTACATCATCAGTCTCTTTCATACGGCTCAATATCAATTTTTTAAGTAAATTTGCCTTCCTCACGGGACCTTTAGAAGCATATACGCTTTCTAACTTCATCCAAATTTCGTGCGACGTCACGCACCCACGAGTATGTTTCAACTCACCTGGATTCATCGCCATGATAAGGTCAGCCTTTGCCATTTCGTCCTTATCTGACCAGGTCTCCGCTGCCTCATTAGATGTTGGCCTTTTAATGGTACCGTTTACGTATTTCCATACCTGATTTTTGACAAGTAAAGCTTGTACTTGAATTTTCCAAGTTTCATAGTTTTGCCCATTCAGCAATTCTATTTTTATGTTGCCCATAACCTCTGGAGGGGATTTCTCCCAATATAAATATCAAAAGCAGTTAAATCATGTATATATTATATAAAAAATAAAATTTGATACACACGTCATGCGGTAGAAAATAAGACAGACATTTTTACTTCTTACATTTTGAATAAAGTACCACTCGGTTGCCAGTAGTTTAACTTGCATATATAACCTTTTACAATTTATTTATTTATATTAAGGAAAAATAACAGAAATAGATTAGGTACAACTACAAATTAGAAAAAAAAAGACTTATTTTTAAAAGTTAAATAATAAATAAATATCCTGGGACAGTTGGTATAAGAAAGAATTTTTTCCATTCCCAAAGGGTAAACATGGGGGCATGGGTGAAACTGTGGGATGGAATGCTAGTATAAGTATATAAATGCTTTCATTTGTCTGACTTTTGTTCCGAATAAGCTACATAGCTCTTGGGCCACTTTATGAAAATAAAAATAAGAAATGTTACATTCTGAACTATGGACTAAGAAATTCAGATATTTGGCGAGAAATTTAGACAATTTCTCGGAGGAAACAGATATTCCCAGGTGCCCTAGCCTTAAGATGCTCGTTCAGGTTAGACCTTCATGCTACCAAAGAACCCTTTTAACTTTTGAAATATAGACCAACAAATCTGATATTTAGCAACTACAACGAGTCTTGCTTGGTTTGGCCATCATACATAGGTTTTGCTTTACCTTACTTTATGCTACTTGCATAAATCCAATTTCCATTAGTTCACAATTTTATTCCAATAATGAAAATTCAAACATCATATTTACCCGTCATCAGTGATGACAATAAGGATAGTTATAACTCATCACTATCTATAATAAACGGCTGAACGAATTTGGATGAAATTTAGCAAGCAGATAGAATAGGTTTTGCATTAACATAGGATATTTTCGTTATCCCGGAAAACATAAGATGCAATGGGATAATTCTATAATATAAAATTATAGTTAATTACTTACCCTTAAAGTTGCTCAAAGCTAATAAGTCAAGTCTATTAGACCACACCATTAGGTCCACTTTATAAGCTACATGTCGTTCTTCGACTTGTCGCATGCCACAATGGTACATTGACATTTTGGACAAATTCTTAAAATTACATTATTTTTGCACAGTATTTTTGTATTGTTTCGATTTTTTTTCCAACTTTATTTCTCACTTCTCTCTGCCACAAAGCAAACAAAACAAAGAGTATTCAATAACTAGGTACGTGAAAGCAAAGACAGACTTGTGACCAGACCAGTGCTGCCAACTCTTTTAACCAAAAAGGAGCTGCCAGTCCCTTGAAAAAGCGCTAGATCGAGCTAAATACTGTATAGACGATAAATAAATTACAAAAATAGGCCGCAGTTGGGAAGAATCATAAATTCAGCACCAAATTCAAACTGTTACTTAGCACCCAATAAATTGAAGTGACTACCATGCATTTTTTTGTAATATTTCGCATGAGTTAGCACGATTGAGCTAAAAAGAGCTGTACACACAAAAAAGCCCTAGATCTGGCGCCGAAAGCGCTAAGTTGGCAGCACTGCCACCATTGTAGTAAAACATGACTTTTATGGACGGTGACTGACTGAGGACTAAATATAATGTGAAAGTGATTTATTGTGACTGGAAACTATAATATAACTCGACACTGGCAGAAATGAGCCTTAATTTGGGCTTAGTTGCCAAACTTAAAAATAAGAAGAAGAAGACAGTCATCTGTCATCGGACAGTGACACTGACAGACTGACAGATAACAACCAAAATAATTATTTATTATAATATAAGGTGCGTTCGAATTGGGGTATGGTAGCAAAAATAACAGTCCAAAATGCCAAAAACGATCACAACTGGCGTTCGATTTGGAAAGTTGTGGGCGAAATTGGCGTTTTGAAGTGTTTTCGTTCACCGTTCGTTTTGCTTGGAAACAGTTAAAAACGACATCGTGAACTGCAAATTTTGACCCACCTCCGAGGCAGGGTCGTTTGTGATAATATTTTGACATCTTTGAATCTGACAGATAAGTTTCGGAAAATTCATACGGGAAGCGAAAATTCTAATTTTTATTGTAAAATTTTATAGAAATACTAACAGGCAAGAGAATAATTTGTTAGATTAACTTTGTTTAATGATTAACTGAAGGAAAAAGGTAGTTTGAGACAAGTGACAAGCAGGCGATGAGCATGCAAATGTCATTTTTGTATCTAATCGTTCGATTTGGGACATATCGTTTGTGGCAAAAGTTGCAAAATTGTTGAAATTTTCCAATTCGAACGCTTAAACAAAAATGCCCATTTTGAAACTGTTAAAAACGACATCACTCCAATTCGAACGCACTATTTGTAGGCAATAAGCTTGCAATAAGCTTGCCGATATATTACTATACTATTTGCAATAAGCAGACAGACAGAGGCACGATGCCCTATGAAAATCTTTGGTATCGCACGCAGCCAGCAATATTTTTTTTCTTCTTTGGTGAGCGAACAAGAGCATTGTGCAATTTGTGCATAATCACTCAGTTGGTGAAATAACGGATAACCCCGATGAAGCAAGATATTGAGAAAACATTTCCATTCTAATGGCTTCTAATGGATACAAAATGGATATAAATACTAACAATGAAATAAGAGACAAAATTGTTAATTGTCTAACTCAGCAATTAAGTGAATTTGAGTTACTATGCTCTATGTATCCCGACAGTGGCGAAATTATATTATCTGATAAAAATATCATAAATGACATTAATATATTCTTGTTAGACCCTGATTCAGACTATATTCCTAGCCAATTGGAATTTGTCCTAAACTTCTGTGTTAATGCACTAAAATTTGAAATTTGTATAAACTTACCCAGTTTGTACCCGGAAGAAGAGCCAGACATATATTTAAGATGCAATCAAATTAATGGTCAACAGGAAACTAATTTGAATGATGGTCTTAATAATTATATAAAAAGTAATCATGCAGGTGAAGTATGTTTATACACAGCAATATTATGGATTCAGGAAAATCTTGAATCATACTGTACTAAAGAGACCATTGCCATTATATGTAATGGAGAATTTGATGGATTACCAGACAAAGAAGATTCATTTGTTCGCCTATGGATTTATTCTCATCACATATACAATAAGAAAAAAAGAGAAGCAATTGTGAAGAATGCAAGAGATTTAAATATAACAGGATTTTGTTTACCTGGAAAACCTGGTATTATATGTATTGAAGGTTTAAACAGTGATTGTAACGAATGGTGGAAAATAATAAAATCAATGAACTGGAAAAAAATTGTGATAAGGAAAACAGAAATATTTGAATTGAGTGAACAAAGCATACAGAAAAAGTTTAATAATTTTGATGAAATTGCATTTAACAACAAAAACTCTTCAAATGGTAAACATGCAAACATGAGTGGATTTTCAAAATACATGACTGACCTTGGCCTAAGTCAATGTTTCCATGAGTTTTTTGGCATATGTAATGATACAATATGATCAGGTTACTAAGTAAATGATGATCAGAAAAAATCACCACAATCTTATTGTTATTTTCTAACAAAAAAACTGTAGAAAATCTGGCCAAGTTTTCCACCTTGAAAAAACTTATTGTGTGACCTGTAAATATTTGAAATTACCAAAAATTTGTTTATCTGTTTATCATTGCGTTTATCCAAGACTTTTATTTAATAAGATTCTTGCGTTTATTTATGAAAGAATCATGGCGAGATCAATACATTGATTTGTACAAAAAATAAAACATTTTAGATAATTTTGAATCACTTCCATTCCAATGTTGAGATTATATTACCAGCAACATATTAATATACTTGAAATATTTTATACACCTCGGAAAACATAACAACATAATGGTTTTGGTCGCGATTCGCTAGCATGGCATAGAATGTCGCATTTTTATCCCGGGGGATCTAGAAATATTTTAAATGCCTCAATTTATTCCATAGGCACCAAGGATAAATAATAACTTCATTTCAACATCTATAAAAATGTATATTTTTTTGTACAAATCTCGCCATGATTCTTTATAAAGCTAAATTTTAACCTCTTAGTATGAGGCCGCACTGCATTTTTACCGCCCGAGTGGCTTAATAGAAAAAGAATATCTATATGTTACCATAACCATATCGATATTTCAAAAAAGATATTGATATATATATATACAGGGTGATTTTGATTTACTTAGCTATTTTAAAGGAGACCACTCAAAAATAAAAAATAATACATGTTATATTTTTAGATATATTTTTATAGAAAATAAAAAAGTTTTGACTATCCTAAGTTTTCTCAAAATGACCGAAATCGTTGGTCAGTACTGCGCGCCACACTGTGGATCGAAAATCAGCTTTCGAAGACATAGGGATTTCAATTTTTAAGTGTAGTTTTTTTTCTTGGATATGGCTTGTTTACCATTACTATGCTCAAATATTCACACAAGTTTCATTTAGCATACAAACGGATGACTTATGATTTTTTTTCGAAAAAATTTTATGGAGCTTGTATGAAAAATGCGATTATCTATGGAACAGCAAGTTAACCATTTTATGAAATGAAATGAAATGAAATAATTTATGAAATGAAATAATTTATTCATTCAAATAGGCCTTCACAGGCACTTATGAATAGTCAAACTCTAATACTCTAATGCACGGTTCGGAAGGTTGCTTTTGCTAAGAAGAGCCGGCAATAAACTCAGCAATTACTCTTTTCAAAATCAAACTTAAATTTATTACATCAGATGTTTCCTGTAGAGCGAGCGCTACACCCAAGCATTTTTATCATTTAAATATTCGGTAATATTGTAGTAAGCCTTCTGTACTAAAGCGGCCTTAATACATTCCTTAAACTTATGTGACGGTAAATTCAAAATTTTATTAGGGATTTTATTATAAAATTGTATACTCAGTCCTAAAAATGAACCTTGCACTTTTTGGAGTCTATAAGCAGAGGTCACAAGTTTATGCTTATTTCTAGTATTAAAAGAGTGCACGTCACTTTTTTTTACAAAAATATTAATATTCTGATGTACAAATAATATATTTGCATAAATATACTGCGATGCTACTGTGAGGATACCTATATGTTTAAACTTATCTCTGAGGGAAGCTCGAGAACTCATATTATAAATAGCTCGCACTGCTTTTTTTTGCAAAATAAAAATGGTTTCTATATCAGCAGCTTTACCCCAAAGTAAAATGCCATAAGACATAACACTATGGAAATAACTAAAATAAACTAATCGAGCTGTGTCTACGTCTGTTAGCTGTCTAATTTTTCGAACTGCATAAGCAGCTGAACTGAGCTTTCCCGAAAGACATGATATTTGGTTGCCCCATTGAAGTTTCGAGTCTAAAGTAATCCCTAAGAATACTGATGATTCAACAAGACCTAAAGGTTCATTATTTATCATTAAATTACAGCCTACTTTTTTAACATTTGGTAGTGCAAATTTAATACATTTAGTTTTCTTTGCATTTAAAACTAAATTATTTACAGTAAACCAGTTTAATACCCGAGATAATGCACCGTTTACATCGTCAAAATTAGATTTCAGTCTATCAACACTAAAAATCAGTGAGGTATCGTCAGCAAACAGTACAATTCCACAGGTATTTTTGACATAAAAAGGAAGATCATTAATATAAATTAAAAATAGAAAAGGACCTAAAATAGAGCCCTGCGGCACCCCCATAAGCACAGGAGAACCAGATGATTTAATACGATTGACATCAACACTTTGAATTCTATCCCCGAGATACGACTTCATCAGATCAAGTGCTGCGCCCCTAACCCCATAATAATTTAGTTTACGTATGAGTGTCCGGTGATCAACACAATCAAAGGCTTTAGATAGATCACAGAATACTCCAATAACATTCTGTGATTTCTCCCAAGCGTTAAAAATATTTCTTAAAAGTGCTACCCCGGCATCAATCGTTGAACGACCCTTTGTAAACCCATACTGCTCACTATGTAATAGTTTATTCAAATTAAAGTGAGCTAGCAATTGCGTTAAAATAATCTTTTCAAATACTTTGCTCAAGGCTGGCAAAATGGAAACTGGTCTATAATTAGAAGGATCACTGGGATCTCCCGCCTTGAACAAAGGTATAACTTTGCTATATTTCATTAAATCTGGAAATTGGCCGAAATCAACGCATTTGTTAAATACTAAAGCTAAATGCGGAGCAATGTCATCAATGATACCCTGCAAAACAGTTACGGATACATCCCATAAGTCCCCAGTGCGTTTAACTTTCAAGGTTTTAAATGTTTTGACTATGTCGTAAGGTGTAACGTGCCTAAACTTAAATAATTCACAGCACTCAGGCACATTGTTATATTATTACCGTTACTTATTATATATTTATAATAGATTCCAAACTTTTGGACTACGAACATTAAATCTGTGACCGTAAAATATTATAATGGAAAGTCTAACCACCTACTTAGACTTGTTTAGTACTTCATTTGATCATGAAGTATTGTTCAGGGCAGTGGGAGCTAGTCTAGGTGATCGCCTTTTTGAGGAAGACCGTGTAACGCCTTACGAATTTTGTCGAAAATTCACACGAGCTGCTTCACAGAGAGAAATCTCACCGTATCCTTGATACATTCAGGAAGCATTACGAAAATTGGCTTCAGGCTAATGTTGATTGGCCAAGTTGTGTGCCAAATAATTTTGTCTTCCAAGAATCGAATGAAGAGAGAACTAGTGCACATTTAATGTCTCCAGAACCTTCGATATCGCCTATTGGTAAAATGACAAACAGATCTCGAAAAGCATTCGAAGATCTGCAGCAAACAGAAGAAGAGGTCTGACGAACATAAATTCGAAGATCCAATTGAATTGGCCAATTTAGCTGCATTACTTTTAAGAGAAGATGGTCGTGAGAATACTGTATTCGTAATCGAATATATGCTGAAAAATCCAGATGCAGCTGCAAAAATTAAGGAAATGATAAACCAATTAAATCTTTATTTACACCAGAAAAAGCCAAAGTGTTGCTCTTTTCACTAAGACTGTCTAAGTGGCAATACATCACGTTGCGAGAGACAGCCATTAGGGAAGGAGCTAAAGATATTTACCCGTCTTACTACAAAGTTCAACAAGGCAAATTGCAATGCTATCCTCCTAAACAATCAGTGACAGTAACGGATTCATCAGCTAGGATTACGCTTCAAGGATTACTAGATATCACGGTGAAAAGGATCCTTGAAAGTCTTTCTGGCAATGTAGAAAATAAGGATCTGAAACTAATATCCAAGTGGGGATTTGATGGTGCTTCCAACCAAAGCAAGTTGAAAATCTGTCGCCAAGCACCTATCGGTGTGTTCCGACAGCTGCACTTGAGAGCCAGTTCCTTCTAGGCTTTGTGTGCTTACCACCTTCGAACACATCATCACACTTACCATGGTGATATTGTGGTCAAACACAAGCCTATACACAGTAAAAAATAAATAAAAAAAAACTTATATAAACAAAAAATGGAAGGGGGACAAGATGATTCAAGTATATTTTTGACCTCATTGGTGCCCCTCAAGCTGACTGCTGGAGACGAAAGTTTATGGATGAATCCTAAGCCATGCTCAGCCTTATATTGTCGTCCAGTGCAGTTCACTTTTGTAAAGGAGAACGAAGAAGTAGTCATCAGTAGCAAAAGGCAAATGGATGACGAAATTAAGGATCTTATCTCCACTAAGTGCAATAATAATAAGGTGAGTAATAATAATGATCGATGCTAAAATGTGTACGTATCTTGCTAGATCAAATGCATCATGCTACCTGTGCTTAGCCAAACCTACAGAAATGAACCGTTTAGATGCTGTATCATCAAAGACTGTCAACTGGCGTATATGAATTTGGCTTGTCATCACTACACGCCCGTATAAATTCTATGGAATGTCTTTTACATATTTCATATAGACTCGACTTCAAAAAGTGGGCTGCTAGAGGAAATGAGTACAATACATTATTAGAGGCAAGAAAAAAACATATACAAGAAAAATTTAAAGATGAGCTCAATCTTTTGATTGACATTGTAAAACAAGGCTCAGGAACAACAAATGACGGGAATACAGCAAGAAGATTTTTCGAGTTCCCCGATAAAACTGCAACCATCACTGGGTTGGATGAAGAGCTTGTTCGAAGATTTGCCGTGATTCTACAAGCAATAACATCTGGGGAGCAAATCGATGTTATCAAATTTAAAGATTATGCCCGCAAAACAGCCGAAAAGTTCGTGGAGGTATCCGACATATGTTGATACACGGTGCAGACATCATCGCCAATAACGATATTGTGCCAATTGGGAGCCTCTCAGAAGAAGCCTCAGAGGCCCGCAATAAAGATTTTAGGAGGTTCCGAGAACATCATTCGCGGAAAAAGAGCAGGCTAGCTTCCAATGAGGATATCCTCAATATGCTTGTTCTTTCGTCTGATCCTTTGATCAGTGCACGAAGACCTAAGTTAGATGCCAACAAAAGCCAGGGTTTCTTCGCTGAAACTAAAGAACTGATCAAGTTTCCGGAAACTCAGTTTGAGTTTTTGGATGTATCTAATTTGGATCCTGATTCCGAATTGGAATCCGACGCGAGCTATATTGAATATTAATTATTGTATAATATAGGTTCTTTTATATAGGTATTTTTTATAAGTTTATATTGTCTAAGTATTTTTTATTATCATGGAGTAATTTTGTTTTTTTGTAGAATCATGCAAATACAAACATTTATTAAAATATTTATTGTTGATATTTTTTAAATAAAAAAATATTTTTTCATTTTTTTCTTTTTTTCTGCAGCAGATACCGTTATGGATGGTATGTCAATAAATAATTAATTCTAAAACTCCCTGTAAGGATATTACGATTTAACTAGCTGTTCCAAAGATAATCGCATTTTTCATACGAGCTCCAAAAAAAATTTTCGAAAAAAATTATAAGTCATCCGTTTGTATGATAAATGAAACTTGTGTGAATATTTGAGCATAGTAATGGTAAACAAAAGCCATATCCAAGAAAAAAAACGACACTTAAAAATTGAAATCCCTGTCTTCGAAAGCTGATTTTCGATCCACAGTGCGCCGCCGCCCCTCATTCATATACATAAATTTAATCTGAACCGGCCTTAGTTCGGCTCTGTAACAGCTACACTTTCATTGTAGGTGTAATTGGCTTCAACATTTTTTGCGAATGCTTAGTTTGCTTGTTCTTATATATCTGTGGTTAGAACTAAAGGTGGGCGTTATAACATATAGCAACACTTATATTTTAATATATTTTTATAATCTGGCAACACACTATAAAAATCCAAACACGACTGCTATAATATTTATCGGCATCTAACAAATAGAAAAGTAAACTTTCCATTTTTAATATTTACTACAGCGCCATCTATCAATAAATATCGGTCTCACCGATGACAACACCGCAATCAGTGCTGCCAGATGAATTGCATGTCCCGATACGCTCACCACCTAAAAAGTACGCAAATTGAATTTGAGTACTCAGTGGCACTGAATTACATTATGAAAAAAACAATCGATATGAAAAACGAAACATGGTGTGCATTTTTTATGTTGATACCACTAGATTTTTGTTTCTCATCTTAACTGGGGTACTGAGGTATTTGTCATACTATTAGAGTACGCTAGTACGCTAGATTACTGAATAGTACGCTATAAGTAATAATGCGTACCCATATGGCAATGTTCAGAGCTATTCGACGTAACCCAAGATCAAACGACAAATAATTTGTGGCATACTTCATTCGAATATTTAACCTAAAATAAAAATGAACTTTCAGTTAATAGAAATAGGGGCTAATTTTACCTAAACTAAAATATAACATATTTCATTCATAATTTATAGTGGAGTGAAGTTCGTTCATTGCAAAAATGTTGTAATTTGAAAATAACATATTTCATTCATAATTTATAGTGGAGTGATGATAAATTATTGCAAAAATTATATAATTTGAAAATAACATATTTCATTCATTATTTATAGTGGAGCGATGTTCGTTCATTGTAAAAATGTTATAGTTTGAAATTATATATATTTTTTTGGTTAGTTCGACTGTTTTGTTTGAATTGGGCATTATAGTTAAATTACAGTTTCAATGTTGTTGTTATTATTTTGATTGCGAACTTCTTGTGTTTGATTTACGATTAATAAACCGAGCTGGTGTTTTGCCAAGTAAGTGATAGTTAATGTATGTTATGTACTAGGTCGAGATGGCATATTTTCGAAACCTATGTTGGATTAGTCTTTCTGAACAACTTTTACTATGGGACCAATACTGAATTCTCAAATACTTTTTTTTACTTTTCATACATTATGATCGAGCAAGGTTGACATTTTGTAAGAAAAGTTAATTTAATATATCTATACTAATATTATTAAGCTGAAGAGTTTGTTTGTTTGAACGCGCTAATCTCAGGAACTACTGGTTCGAATTGAAAAATTCTTTTTTTTTATGAAAATTTCTTAATTTTGTGTTGGATAGTCCATTTATCGAGGAAGGCTTTAGGCTATATACCATCACGCTGCGACTAATAGGAGCGAAGCATCAGTGAAAAATGTTGCAAAAACGGGGAAAATTATTCATATAGGGTAGGGTAGGGTAGGGTATGGTAGGGTGGGGTGGGGTATCATCACAGGGTAGGATAGCACCACGCGAACGAAGTCGCGCCGGGCAGCTAGTATATATGTATATGTATAATTTATAATATATATCATAACAATTGTTAACAACAGTTAGTAAAAAATAGTGTAATGTACAATGAATTAAAAAAATATAGCCATTTCGCCCACCTATAGTTAGAACATGGTATTAGAACAGTTGGTAAAGGTGGGCGTTATAACATATAGCAACACTTATATTTTAATATATTTTTATAATCTGGCAACACACTATAAAAATCCAAACAGGACTGCTATAATATTTATATAGCGGCATCTAACAAATAGAAAAGTAAACTTTCTATTTTTAATATTTACGCCCCATCTATCAATAAATATCGGTCTCACCGATGACAACACCGCAATCAGTGCTGCCAGATGAATTGCATGTCCCGATACGCTCACCACCTAAAATAGTACGCAAATTGAATTTGAGTACTCAGTAGCACTGAATTACATTATGAAAATAACAATCGATATGAAAAACGAAACATGGTGTGCATTTTTTATGTTGATACCACTAGATTTTTGTTTCTCATCTTAAGTGGGGTACTGAGGTATTAGTCATACTATTAGAGTACGTGAGTACGCTAGATTACTGAATAGTACGCTATAAGTAATAATGCGTACCCATATGGCAATGTTCAGCGCTATTCGACGTAACCCAAAGTCAAACGACAAATAATTTGTGGCATACTTCATTCGAATATTAATTGCCGTAAACCTAAAATAAAAATGAACTTTCAGTTAATAGAAATAGGGGCTAATTTTACCTAAACTAAAATATAACATATTTCATTCATAATTTATAGTGGAGTGAAGTTCGTTCATTGCAAAAATGTTGTAATTTGAAAATAACATATTTCATTCATAATTTATAGTGGAGTGATGATAGTTTATTGCAAAAATTATATAATTTGACAATAACATATTTCATTCATTATTTATAGTGGAGCGATGTTCGTTCATAGTAAAAATGTTATAGTTTGAAATTATATATTTTTTTTGGTTAGTTCGACTGTTTGTTTGAATTGGGCATTATAGTTAAATTACAGTTTCAATGTTGTTGTTATTATTTTGATTGCGAAATCTTGTGTGTGATTTACGATTAATAAACCGAGCTGGTTTTTTGCCAAGTAAGTGATAGTTAATGTATGTTATGTACTGGGTCGAGATGGCATATTTTCGAAACCTATGTTGGATTAGTCTTTCTGAACAACTTTTACTATGGGACCAATACTGAATTC
The DNA here is from genome assembly GCA_947623365.1 of Achlya flavicornis. NCBI lineage: Eukaryota > Metazoa > Arthropoda > Insecta > Lepidoptera > Drepanidae > Achlya > Achlya flavicornis. Next base: position 9,728,084 of record OX392473.1, on the reverse strand, counting down.
TCAAATATATTTTTTTACATTTCATACATTATGATCGAGCAAGGTTGACATTGTAAGAAAAGTTAATATATCTATACTAATATTATAAAGCTGAAGAGTTTGTTTGTTTGAACGCGCTAATCTCAGGAACTACTGGTTCGAATTGAAAAATTCTTTTTTTTGATGAAAATTTCTTAATTTTGTGTTGGATAGTCCATTTATCGAGGAAGGCTTTAGGCTATATACCATCACGCTGTGACTAATAGGAGCGAAGCATCAGTGAAAAATGTTGCAAAAACGGGGAAAATTATTCATATAGGGTAAGGTAGGGTAGGGTAGGGTAAGGTAGGGTGGGGTGGGGTGGGGTATCATCACAGGGTAGGATAGCACCACGCGAACGAAGTCGCGCCGGGCAGCTAGTATATATATATATATGTATAATTTATAATATATATCATAACAATTGTTAACAACAGTTAGTAAAAAATAGTGTAATGTACAATGCATTAAAAAAATATAACCATTTCGCCCACCTATAACAGTTGGCAGCACTGGCACTGGGTGTAACAGTGACACAGCGTTGCCAGATTATACCGCTTTTCCGCTTTTTACACCGCCTTTTTGACAATGGATCCGCCATCCGCTTTTAGCCAGCGCGGTTCCGCTTTTTTCGACTTTGATAGGACATGAGGATTAAAATATTATCTTCCCACTAAAGACATTTTTATGGGCACCGATCCGTTTACCCTTTCAAATGGAAGAACCTAAAAAATGTCTATAGTTAAGCGGGCTCTTCATTCCTGCCAAAACTACGCCAATTGGGAGACAGCGCTATACGAGAAAGCAAGACAGAAATACTTGTATCTCTTTTCTTAGTATAGCGCTGTCCCTTTGTTGGCCAACATATAGTCCGTGTGAAATTTATGTTGTCAAATCACTGTTGTCATGTTGGTACACAGTGTTATGAAGTTGCACACGCGCAAGTTCAGATCGAGCTACAAGTTTTTCTCTGACTGTGAGAATGTGGATTGAACTTAAGTGATATCTTTTGTGCCTCCCTGAACCACCTTCTGTTTCTGTTCTGTGCAAAAATTTCAAAGCTTCTCAAAACATGTTGTCAAAAATGACTTCCAAACTTTACAACTTCCCAAAAGCGGAGGTCGGGGTCGGAGAATCTGGAGACAATGCTGAGGATGTGTTTTCCTTCCAATGATAATAGCAAGCAAAGTACTTAAAATACGAAAAAACATAATTTATTAAAGCTTGATGACTGAAATATGGTGTTAATTATTTTTATCTTTGATTTGTAATATGAGTGAGAAAAATCGATCTAACGTTAAAACAGGAAATTCCGCTTTTTTTGTTGAAAATCCGCGTTTTTGGAGTACCGTTACCGCATTTTCAACTTTCGCATCTGGCAACACTGCAGTGACAGTCTGTGGGTGACAGTGACACGTACGTAATGAACATCAACAATTAAATAATAAAGTTGTTTTATATCATAATGAAATACGATACGAATACTTTAAAACTTTAAATAAATATCATTCGTTACGTACCAAGAGTTGTAGTCAAGATGATAATTCAAATAGTATTAATAGTCACTACAGTTAAGCTGTTTTTCATACCTTTGTAGTAAGTTCAAAAACACCGGTACAATTTTCAATAATATAAATCTTCTAAAAGTAACTGTTCTAAACTATTAATTTCAAAATTTTCAGCTATTCCACGGACTTTGAAGTACATCGAAATTGGCTTGCTATAACACACAATCTTTCAATAGAACAGTGGTATTATGAATCCACTTCAGAATGGACATTAGACTATCCTCCATTCTTTGCATGGTTAGAATACGCCTTATCATATGTTGCGAAGTATTTTGATCCGAAAATGTTGGATTTGAATAATTTAAATTATAATTCTGATATGACTGTACTTTTTCAAAGATTATCTGTGGTTATCCTGGATTTTGTATTTATTTTCAGTGCAAAAAGGTAATTTTTTCATAACATATTTACTGTTTCTAAGTATCCCCTTTATCCCTGCCCTAAATATAGTATTTCATGTAGGTAAGGTAAAGCTGTTTGATAAACATGGCATGCCAAGCTCTAGATTTGATGCTAGAGATAGAAATACGAATCTTTGGGAGATTATGGGCACAGAACCTGGCAAAAGAAAACACTGAAGACGACTTTATGCACCAGAGGGGATGATTCTGTGCAGGGATGCAAACTGCAAAGTCTATAGAAATCCTTATTTATAGTCTAAAGTGTAATTTTTATAAACATACAAGCTTTCTACATCAATTTCCTATTTCAAATCCTTAGTGGATGAATTTTGAAGAACCCATTTTTTAATAGATAGACAAGGAATCGCAGATAAAAAAAATCTGTAGAACATGCAATTTGGGTGGTCTACAGTTTATTTGCTAAGATAATGTTTGAAGTAATATATGTGAACAGTATTATGATAAGGTATAGTTATGCATCTTGGCAATTTTTAGTATTTCTAAAATTAAAATATTCTTGCCCATAACTTGTGCTAGTATTGCTATTATATTCTATATATAATTGGTTATTTTCGATTTCAGTTGTGCAAACCTTGTAAGTAATGGAAAGCTCCTTGTATTCATATTGTTGGTATCATGCCCTGGGCTGTTGATGGTTGACCATATACATTTCCAATATAATGGATTCTTGTATGGCTTCCTTCTGTTTTCTATTTCAAATATGATAAAAGTAAGTACCTGTAAAATATTTTGCTTAGTTTCTGGACATGTTTGCAACTATGTGTTTTATTTGATGGGGCAATGAACATGTCTGGATATAGATAGGTATAGGAGAATCTTCTTGCAAAGTTCATCAAAATATTTATTGATGCACTTTTAAAATAAAAGTTATCTGGTTTTCACAAAACAAGCTCTACTTGGTTTGGAATCAGATGGCTGTTTTAAACTAGGTAGTTCTATCTCCAGGATAATAATAACTATTTACTTAAAATTTTGATTTATAAAGCAAATTAATAAAAGTTACTTAGCTTCTGCTGAACATTTCAGGCTATGTGAATAAATAATTATATTACAGGGTTGCTATAAGTTAATGTATTGAAAATAATGCATTTTAATGTATGGTAAAAACTAGAAGACTAAATTAATTAAAACCAATTTTTATATTTTTCAGACCAATTATATCCAAGCAGCATTATGGTTTGCAGTGCTACTGAATTTAAAGCACATATTCTTGTATGTGGCACCTGTTTATATTGTTTATTTGTTAAGAGCATATTGCTTTACAATATCATCTGTAGATGGTGAACATACTCCATGGTATTCCTTCTCTATAACAAACCTTATAAAACTAGGTTTGGCGGTCACTACAGTATTTATTTTATCATTAGGGCCATTTATTGACCATTTGCCACAGGTAAGATAAGTCATTTGTAATAATTTTTAAAGCTTCAAGTGGCTATCAAATGGTATAAACATATCATATTTTCAGTTATTCTCAAGATTATTTCCATTCAAGCGGGGGCTCTCTCATGCTTATTGGGCACCTAACTTTTGGGCATTATATAATTTTGGAGATAAAGTACTGCAGTATGTTTGTGAGTATTGAGAATTTCCATACATCTATTTGTAGGTACCCTATTCTCATTCCATTTTCATGAAATGGCAACAAACTTTTGCACTTGTAATATTAATAGCCTATAACTTCTTCTACGACATATGCCAAATTCAGTGCCTAATAAACTTACCTACACTAATATTTTTCTCTATTATTTTAGTACCAAAAGCCGGGATAGAAGTTGCAAAATCAGAAGCTTCAATGACCGGTGGACTTGTAAAGGAATATGAGCATACTGTTCTTCCATCAATAAGTCCAAGTTTCACATTTGTATTGACTGTATTGACAATGATTCCAGCACTAATTAAACTGTGGCATCTGTGTGCTGACAGGAGATATAGACCATTGAGTTTTGTAAGGTTTGTATGCTATCTTTTAAAGGGTGGATACTTTTACATGTCATCTAGAAACCTAAGTTGGGTTTGTCATGCTGAACAACATTTCCCATACAAAGGATTTGCTCGAAAAATGATGGTAGGTACTGCCAAAAGTTGATTAGGTATTTCAGAACAATTATGCAGATAACACAAAAAATCCTTTTCAGGAATATTTTTTATAGTAAAACCTGGATAGCTGGGATTTTAAGGGACTTGGGATTTTTTATCACTTATAGAGGCTTTTCATTTACCCAGTTTGCCAATTTTTTTTTTTTAAATTATATGGGCTTACGTATGGCCACTGACCCGCCCATAAGGGGCGATGATGAAGCCTAAGATGAAACACGCTTACCCAGAAGAAACCTATTCACTCTGGCCTTGAAAGTTCCTAGATTGTAGGCGTAATTGTAGGATTCGAAACCTCTACCTTCACTCGACGTCACTACCGTTGACCCATCATCGCCATGATGAGCTGTTGTTGTTTATAGGTAATTCAAAATAATGTTTTCTATCCCACAGATGTATGGTAGTGTGTGCGACTTGTTCTTTCATGTTTGGTTGGCATGTTCATGAAAAAGCTATTCTACTGATTCTAGTACCACTCAGGTATGTTAAAATAATGTTTTATTTATGTTTTTTTACTATGGTCAGTGATGATGTGGGGGTGTGCGAAGGTTTTAGCACAAAAAGTTCAGAAGGGAACTGGCTCTCCAGTGCAGCTGTACGAACACACCAGTGGGTGCTTGGCGACAGATTTTCAACGCGAGCTATTAGCCCACGAGGCGAGTAGCTACCCAATGTACCCTAGTCCCTACCACAGTGTTTCCTCACGATTCGAACCCATGACCTAACCTCACTTTTACTTGTATTATTCATTCTGTGTTTTTACTTAATTCAATCCTTTGTGTTTGCAGTTTTATGTCGGTGCTGGGTGATGTGGACAGCAAACAGTTTTTGATACTCTCAACAATCGGAAACTATTCAATATTTCCTTTACTTTATCCAAAGAATTTACTAACGATAAAAATATTTATAATGCTAACACATTCCGCTATTGCATTTGGTAATATTCCATCACTGTACGAGGTTGTCACAAAAACGAAATCAAAAAAACGAAGGACTTTGCGTTTACCATTGCTGACAAAACTGGAGACTACCTATCTATATGGACTAGTGTTATTGTGTATCTACGAGAATGTGGTTCACTTTGCGTGGGGCTTGGATAAGACGTTGCCGTTTTTACCTCTAATGATTACGTCTGTTTATTGCGGCCTTGGTGTTTTGTATTTTTGGATATCCTACTATTATTACTTTTTAACGTTCAACGTAAGCAAGGTTCCTACTTTCAGTACAAATTTGAATCCAAACTATTGTTATAAGAAAGCTAATTAAAGAATCATGGTAAGGCGCATATACCTAGGTTTTGCAGGAAAAAAATGAGGCTTTAAATGTCTTCCTATGATAAGATGACCAGCAATCATAAATATTAAGTTATAATATCAGTTTGTGACGTAATTTCCCCGAAACTGTTCATCACTGTAATGGAGGATGTATTCAAGCTCTTGGACTGGAAGGGATATGGCATCAATATCAATGGCGAACATATCGCTCACCTTCGATTTGCCAACGATATAGTCATTATGGCGGAATCGCTGGAAGCTTTGAACATCATGCTCAATGACCTCAACAGAGTTTCCCAACAGGTAGGCCTGAAAATGAATATGGACAAGACAAAAATTATGTTTAATGTTCATATTCCGCCAATGCCGGTGATTGTTGGGAGCACTGTTCTCGAAGTTGTAGACGAGTATGTTTACCTAGGACAAATTTTCCAACTAGGTAGGTCCAACTTCGACAAAGAGGTCAATCGAAGAATCCAACTCGGCTGGGCAGCGTTCGGGAAGCTACGGCACATCTTCACTTCCAAAATATCTCAGTCTGAAGACAAAGATCTTCAATCAGTGCGTGTTACCAGTGATGACATACGGGACAGAGACGTGGTCTTTCACTGCTGGCCGCATAAATAAGCTCAGAGTCACTCAGCGAGCTATTGAACGAGCTATGCTCGGGATTTCTCTACGTGACAGGTTCCGAAATGAGGACATTCGTAGGAGAACAAAAACGACGGACATAGCTCGTAGAGTTAGTAAGCTGAAGTGGCAATGGGCAGGCCACATCGCTCGAAGAGCCGATAACCGATGGGGAAGACAGGTTCTCTCATGGCGAGCACGTACTGGTGCGGGACGAACTCCCACCGCGCGCACACGGACCGACCACCTGCGCCGAGTCGCGGCCCGCCGCTGGATGCAAGCGGCCCAGAACCGTTCCAAGTGGAAATCAATGGGGGTCCACTGCTGAACATAGGCCATGTTCAGCAGTGGACATCCATGGGCTGATATGATGAACGCAATTCCAATATATCTTTTTTTACACACAAATCGCTATGATTATACTTATAAGTCGTAAGAGTAGACAGGGTACACTCCAAATCGTTCAAGTTCCAAAAAGGTGTTAGACAGGGATGCATTCTTTCACCTATTCTTTTTAACATCTATGGTGAATTTATTATGAGGCGGACTTGCGAGAACTGGGATGGAGGCATCACCATTGGTGGTACAAAAATAACGAATCTGCGGTATGCTGACGATACCACACTATTCGCTGCCAACGAGTATTTGTTTATTTCATTCAAAGTAGTCAATAAATGTATTGCAATATCATAGATAAAGTCAAGCAGCAGTTTAGTCACCACAGACAGACACAAGTGGAAGTTGCTCACATCCCTTCACCAACTAGAAAGAGCTGATAATCTTCAAACAGCTCAACTGATTTTGATAAAACATGTATTATCTAAGAACGAGCGCAAAAAAATCTGCTTTCAAATAAAAAAAAAACTCATTCAAATCGGTTCACCCGTTTAAGAACTACGGTGCCACAGGCAGTGGAAGTTGCTTACATGCCTTCATTAACCACAAAGAGTTGACGATCTTCAAACGGCTGCCTCGATTTTGATGAAACATCTAAGAATAAACGCAAGAAAATTTTCTTTCAAATAAAATAAAACAGCATTCAAATCAGTTCACCCATTTAAGAGCTAAGGTACCACAGACAGACTTTCACGTCAAACTATAACACCCCTCTTTTTGCGTCGGGGGCTAAAAATACCTTGAATATTCGAAACAAATTACCCTGTGGTTCTACGCCGATGAAGACACGGTCATCGTTGTCAAATATTGACTAATAGAACCGCACAAAGTTATCGGACTATCGTGTATTGTACCTATCGTTAATCGGAGTTTCCCTTACAAGAAAAGGGAGTTGAACGTCATGTAAATAAATGGGAGGCCGCTTTTATTTACAAGACTTTTAACTTCTGTATTCCATTCAACTCGTATTTAACTTATGAGAATTCCTGTCGAATCGCAGGTTTCGCGATCGCGTCGAAGGATCCTCTCCGACCTTCTCATCTCTCCTCTTTCTACTGATCACGTATCAGATCGTAAGATATCTTATATGCGAGCGTTGACTTTGCCCATATTTACCTATTTTAGACCCGTATCCTTCAGTTCTAAAAGCGCTTCATGGATGCGCAAGCCTCCGGAGCCCTGTGGTTTTCCATCTTCTGCACACGGTTCAGCCCGTAGTGCGATACCTTTCGACCATACTCCACAGCAACTGGAGGCTTACTCCCGACAGCTTCGAGTTCTGAATCAATCGAATTTACCGTACTCTTGAATTCGACACGAGCGCTCGATCGTGCGGTGGCTTTTATTGGAACTAACTTCGATTAGCAAATAGGTTGCCTTAACAAAAGTTCTTCGAATAGAATCGTCAAATCGAGAACCAGGCTGTAGGTATATACCTATAACTATGCGGTTTGCGGCAAATTTGTCTAAAGTGTTCTTCAGAGCAGATGCAATGTGCCTGAATGTGATACAATCCTATCAATACTATATAATAATACTAGCTGTCCCCCGCGGTTTCACCCGCATTTCCGGAATAAAAAGTAGCCTTTATCCTTCTCCATACCATAGGCTATCTGCATGCCAAATTTCATGATGATCCGTTGAGTAGTTGAGGCGTGAAGGCGTAACAAACAAACAAACAAATTCACTTTCGCATTTATAATATTAATAATAAGTTAGGACTCAATTAACAGATTTTGGAGCTAAACTTAAGTATAAATTTCATCTTTTACCCATATTATTAGGTAATATCATCAAATATATTGTAAATCTTAAATAGGTTTTTATTTTGTTTTTACATGAATATTAAAAATAAAAGTGTTTTCAGAAGTTAGTTTTGTTTGTTTGATTTTTTTTTGCTTCGTAATTACCTATAGCTTCTAGATACAATCTGACTAGTCAAGCTCCAACCGATGAGGTGTATTACGCCAGCTGCACTTGAGAGCCGGATCCAGTAAAGGCTAACACTATACGACTATACTAAAAGATTTATCTAACTACATGTTACCTCCGACATTAAATGGTAATTAAACAAGGTGTATTAATTTTGAAAATGTGTTGATATTGATGTACCTAATACAAGCATGGCCTGAAGGGACACGTACGCGTGTTTGCAGTGAATAAAGGGAAGGAGGCGCGTCGATCGCGGTATGAATATTCATCGCAGCCTAGCTAGAGAGGCGGGGAGGTTATAAAACGCAAATATATGCGGGTAAGACGTCAAGTGTTACATTCATTATCGTTCATTCCCTGTAATTGTTAAAACAAAGATTGGCTTTTAACACCTTGTGTGTTTTAGGAATTAGTAGATGATCCATATCTTTTGCTTTATTTCTAGATTATTAGGTAGGTAGGTAATATATAGTCATCAACGGGATATTCACCCAACCGAACATATTTGGTGATACGACCTAGATGGTATCTGCATTGGTAGGTAATAGGTATGGGTAGGTGTGTCTCAGCGACAGACAGGTTGGTTTATGGTAAAAATAATGGTTATGTACATACGACGTGCTGGATTAGTACCTAGCCTAGCTATACCTATATATTTTTATAAGGTACAGGTAATGGGCTCGTGTTTGAACATTGAACACAATCTCACCGTGGTCAGTGACGGTGTGGCTGAAGGTGGTAAGCCCATAAAGCCTAGAACTAACTCAAGTCCAGCTGTCGGAACTCCCTGTAGGTGCTTGGCGCCGGCAATAAACTCTGCGTTTTTTTTTTCAAACCAAGCTTAGATTGTGCTATGATTTATTACATACCCCACACGGGACATGCATTTGTGTGCATGAACTGTCTTGTGTCTAAAAATCAGTGCAAAAAAATCTGCTTTTGTATAAGAAGCCGTATCCAAATCGGTTCACCCGTTTAGAGCTACTGCCCTGATTCTGTTATCGCGCCGCATCGTGGGTTCGATTCCCACACACATCGAGGAACAATCCCTGGGTTAATTGTTCGATGCCCACACAGGACATGCATTATGTCCTGTGTCTAGGTGTAATTATGTACAGGTCGGTTAACTAAAGCTGGCACGTTTCAACACATTTACACCGTCTCTCTCGCGCAAAGTCAAGCTTATGAGTATGAAGGAGACAGTTATTGTTTTGCTTTTGCTACTGCTCATAAATATAGAGTGGTCTATTTTTGCATTCGTCCATTAGACTTGACTGATTGCAAATTTATGAGTACTGTGAACGTGCCAGCTTTCGTTAACCGACCTGTATATTAAGTATGTATTTACAAACAAAAAGTAGTATATGCATTATATAAGTTATCTGGTTTTAGTACAAGCTCTGCTTAGTTTGGGATCAGATGACCATGTGTGAGGAATGTCCCTGGATATTATTATTAATTAATAACAAGGGCGCTTGAAGGGCTTTTTTTACCAATACGAAGTATCATACCAAGATTTTTATAAGCACGGTTACAGATATTATCTATATGAGCATTGAACGTCAATTGAGAATCCAGGGTAACGCCTAGATCCCTGATGGACGTTAACCGCTTGATTTAAGTCCCGGCTATCTTATAGTTATACACTATCCCCCTCATTAATAAATAAGGTGTAAGTCAAGTATAGTATACCTAGGTTTTAAATATATCCGTCACTTTCTAATATCATACAAACAAAAAGGGCTGGTGTTACAAGACTGACTTACACCTCATTTATTAATAAATAAATTACAATTTTTTCGAGTACAACCAGTAACACTGATTACAAAGCATTTATCAGGATTTAAAAATACCTGATTATTAGTGCAATAATTAAGGAAAATTAATGAAAAAAAACACTGCTTTGGTTTCCCGACTATGTTTTCGTTCACCGAAAGCTTAAGCTCATTGCAGGATTCGAATCACCGACCATCACGGCATTAAGACGTCACTACATCTGAGCTATCATCTCCTTGACTATCATCTATTGTAATTACTGACAGGCTAACTCACCAATATTATGTTTGGGTAGCATTAGGTCGTTGCTTATCCAGAGATCTCCGAATATTTTCCTGTATCACACATGAGCAAATAGGTAAAGTTATTCGTAATAGGTTCAATCGTTCGATTCATCGAATTGGAAGTTTGAAAATAAAAGTGAAATGGAGCGGAAGGAGTTGTTCATTCAGATTGGTGATTCAGCATTTTATTACCTACCTGTAGGCACCTACATTTATGCTACCTATATACTATATATAAAACAGCTTCCTTATTTGTACTTTGTAATTGGATTAGGTGGGTTCTTATCTTCTTATTTATGGCATGGATAAGTAAGAAGGTAGGGTATGTACCTACTACTTACCCCTCACTCACTTATAAGAAAACCATAGAAACGCAGAATGTAGGTATTAATTTGTATATGATCCAGAAGTTCTAGACCTTTCCAAGACTTGAATCTAGCTTTGCTGTCTCTAGGCTACAGAGGCATATCCACGATTAAATGTTTGTGCATCACAGATTTTGTATTCATAATATTTATTAGTTTTCACCTGCAAACCTTAATTTTGGGATTCAATGTTTACCCGGTATAAAAAGTATCCTTTATTTTATCCCAGGCTAAATAGTCCCACCCAGGTATAATCTACACGTGTGCCAAATTTCACCATGATTGTTTGTGCCCTTGAAACGTTAAGAGGTAACAAACACACTTTCGCACGTATAGGTATTATTATTAGGATTTCATAATCCACGAAGATAGCACAATGCCTGGATGTTTAAATAAAGTTTAACCAAGGAAGGTTCTCGAGTGGCGACCACGTGCTGGAAAGCGCCGAGCGGGACGACCTCCCACCAGGTGGACCGACGATCTGGTCAAAATCGCTGGGCACCGCTGGATGGAAGCGGCCCAACACCGTTCGAAGTGGAAGTTAATGGGGGAGGCCTATGTTCAGCAGTGGACATCCCTAGGCTGATATGATGAACCAAGGATGTTAGTTTAACATTAAATTGTATTTCTTTTCCACGAATTATGTACCTATGCACCTATATCAAACATATTTTTACATCGGAAGGCTAAAGCAGGCCGGGTCCACGTGATGATAAGTGGGTTCCGACGAGTATATTACATTAGCAATATCAAGGGGACTGCCAATGTGTGCCCGACTCATATACTGCCTAGAAGGCATCTGGCTCTCCAGTGCATCACACCGCTAACGTGCTTAGCGATATTTTCTACATTTGGGTTGTTGTAGCCAACTAGTCAGGCACTACAAAGTACCTATCCTAAATACGTACTACCAAAACAGCCTTGTCTACAAATTAATAGAACTTACTTACATATTATCATCATCATCAAACCCTTATCAATCTACTGAGATTTTCTATAGTGGCCACCTTCACCAACCGCTAGGTCATAAAAGACGGCACACTATTCCTGGCAACCCCTTACGAAGCGTCAGAGACCCTCTGCGGTAGGTCACGCCGCCAGAGTACTCGCCCCTGGTACTCTTGAGAAAATGTGAGTCACACCGTGATCGCTCACTACCATTTGTCCAGAATGGTACCGGAGCAGTTAAAAGTCGCTCACCACGCGCACCCCACTAGCTCCGTCTGTGCCAGTGCTTACGCAAGCGCAAGCACTAACACAAACACACCCTAGGGTGCTTGCGGATTCAATCCCCGCTGGGGACGCCAGAGAAGCCGACTTCCATGTCTCCATGAATGGTACCGGAGCTGTCATGCGCGCTCACTTCACAATACGTATCCACATATCTACCCAATGTCTACAGCTAGGTTTCCGGAAAACTAATCCAACGGGTAGCCCTCTACTTTCAATCCAGGAAAGTGCCGGAGATGCAGTTCACTCACAGGAACTCACTTGCTTGAGGGTTACTCACTAACCCCGCGTCTGACCACCAGGTGGCTCTTTGCCTTAGGCCGGGTTACCGTCTCTGTAAACAAGTGTCTGAAGTTATTCAGACACTTGTTGCGCGCGAGGGATGACGCTCGGTCACACACCACCGAACAGACAACATGCCACCCTCTGCAACCACCACATAGACCACCGCGAGACCGTATCCAATGTCAGGTGCCGCCTTAATAAAGGCGGTGGGCCTACCTGACCCCGCGTTCCCTTATCCAAACAGCCGGACCCGTAGTTCCAGCTTCGAACCCCATCTGTTCGGGTACTACAGATTATCATCATCATCAGCCAATAATGTCCCACAGCTGGGCACAGGCCTCCTTTCATAAAATATCAGTGGAAGGGAATGGGCAGATACTGCACCACACGTGGCCACTGCGGATCGGTGGAGGTAGGGTAGTGGTCAACTCACAGTTGGAGTTGGACGCTTGCAACAGGGATAGGTATCTATCATTCGCGCATACCCAACCTACAAAAATCTCTTCACACCCTTCTTGAAGAACCCCATGCTGTACTCCCTAAGGCTGTACCTACTGTTCATTTTCGTATAAAAAATCACCAATATACCTAATAATTAATCATATTTTATATGCCACCAAAAATGCTTTAAGGCGATGATAGCTCAGTGGTAGTGGCGTCGGATACCGAGACGAAGGTCCCGGGTTCGAATCCTACAATGTGCTTGAGCTTTCGGTGAAGGAAAACATCGTGAGGAAACCATAGCACGGTGGTAGGGTACTTTGTAGTACCCGTCTGGCTGGCTACCACCCTCAAGTTGAAAATCTGTCGCCAAGCACCTATCGGTGTGTTCCGACAGCTGCACTTGAGAGCCAGTTCCTTCTAGGCTTTGTGTGCTTACCACCTTCGACCACATCATCACTTACCATGGTGAGATTGTGGTCAAACACAAGCCTATACACTGTAAAAAAAAAAAAAAAAAAATTTCTACCGGTAAAAATTCTTGTAAAGCATCCGAAGCAAAAATCGTTCTTTGCGCCCTCTAGGTTTCAAATTCAAAAGGCAAGTTAAGTTTTTTCACACCGCTGCCGCGTTGCCGCATCTTGTAAGGCTAAAGCTAATTTGGAATGTACTATCATGCATTCTTGTCGTGGACTTTTTTTAACAATAGGTAACTGTAAATTGATTCTAAATTTAAAGTAAATGATACACACACTATACTACACGGTGTAATACACTAAGCCTTTTCCATTCGCTTTGCGAGGGCACGTACCACAGTTTATGTCCGCGGAACACCGGTTTATGACTGCGGAGTAGATTGAACGCAGCTCCAGGCGAAGGATTATACCCGGTTGCTACGTGCTCCAAGACGAACCGGTATACCTACTTCATTTCTGTATCAGCAGAGCTTTTCATTTCATTCGCTGTAATCAGCTTCTATATTTGTATAAGTTGCTTGTGAAAACGACTTTCGACTTATCAAGAAAATTATGAAGCGAAGTTATTTTGGAATGAGTAATGTAGTAGTTAGTGAGTGTTATACTTAAAGATCTATTAGGGGAGACCGAGGAGAGTTATGACAATTTTACATAAAACTAACATATAAGTATCTCAGTCATGAAACATTCTACATCTATGAGCTATAAGAAACAATCATCAATATTAATGCAAGTATTAAGGTTTCTGAGAAATTCTACAAAAACAGAAACTACTCCCCGCGTCACAACTCTCCTAATACCGAGTTAAGTTATGACTGATCGCAAGGTAAGTTGTGACACCTATGTATTTAGACTATTTGGTGAATAAAATATACTATTGTGTTATATATAAATATTTAACATATTATATTAAATGTGTTTATTGTATAGTTAAATAAAGCATTAAAATGATAAAAGAAAATTTTGATTTGCAACAAAGTACTTTATTGATTATTTGGCATGTCTGTACGAACTAAAATAACATATAACAATTACATAAAAAGTATTATTATTTAAATAATAAACTGGATAGATAGATCTATTTTACTAAAATCTGTCCCAAAATCAAAATCTAATCTGACAAACAATTATTATTAGGACAGAGGTATTGAAGCTCGCCCCCAGTGCAACTTCGTGAGATCTGGCACCCACTTCTCTTTGCTCTAATATGTATACAGGGTGGATACGACAATACGACATTAAATGAAACCACGTAAAGTACTCATGTATACGATCAACTTTTACTATGGGACCAACATCGAAATCGCAAAAAAAAAGAACAGAAGTTGGTCCCATAGTAAAGGTTGATCGTATACATGAATACTTTATGTAGTTTAATGTCGTATTGTCGTATCCACCCCGTATTTACGTCAATAATTATCCAAAACAGATGCTTTCCAAATTTTTGTCTGTTTATCCGTATTTTTCCCTGTATATTTGTCTCTTTGTTTTTTTAAGCATCACTCATAAACGAATGGACCGATCCCGACAAGATCCCGATCAAATTTGACATGCAGATGGCCTGTGGCATAGAGAAGGACATGGCTACTTTTTATCCCAGGAACGCTGGTGAAACCACGAGAGACAGCTAGTAAAAATTAATAGGAGAGTTGTGACAAGCTGTCACAATTAAATAAAATACTGTACGAAATCTACGGCATTTACCTTGCCATGCAAGTGAGGCCTTTAAACCGTTGTACGTAGTATTTATCTACTCTGAGGTATAGGTATGTTAAAGTAAATTTTAAAATTACTAGATGAATTCGGAAAAACATTACTTTTAATTCAGAGACTATTTATTTAGGACTTTTGCACCTACTTTCTTACCTTAGTAGGCAGGTAAATGTTGAATGAAAATCGTCAGTGATTTCGAAATTTAAAATAATTTTTATTACTTACACAGGAACAGAGTGACTGCTTTTCACAGAGCATTGAAAAAATACTCCCCCCTTGCGGGACTCCTTGCTTCTGTGCCATTACTTTGTACCTACCCTATGCTTTAAGTACCTACATAACAAGGACACACTATGTAGCTTACTTATTTAATCACATGGCAGAGCGCACATGATCAAAGCTGCGGACCGCTGGATGGTCGCGCGCCGCTTTAAGTGTGCGATCGTCTGTGAGAGCGCGAATTCAATGAATTAACACAAGTGACACACTTTGCTCAAAATTCCTTACAGTCAATTAAATTTGCAAATGATAGATAGGTACTTACGGGAACACAGGGGTGACAGAAATCTTATCCAGAAGAAGATCTACTTATAAAATTGGATCCATACTTAGTCCAAACTTAAAATAAGTGCCTTCTAGTTATATTTAGTAATGCAGGCTATATTAATATTTAGTTAATTTCGATCGGAAAACTGTACAGTAGGCTTTTTGAAATCGGTTTTATTTTATGCAGTTACAAACTAGTTTTTATGTAGTTACTACTTATACTTAGGTACCAGATTAAGTGCAAACACGTATCCATTAGATATATATACCTATAAACCATGTATAAATAATACTGAAAAAAATTGTAAGTATACCAAGTAACATTGATTTAGTATTTCCAGCAGAAATCAACTGGATATTTTTACAGCTTTTAAATTTATTACATATTTCCATAATAGTGTCCATCGCGAATTGGGAGTACCTAAGTTAGGACGATTTATAAGTTTTAAGGTTTGGAGTTGGGTGCACTACTAACATTAACATAACTTTATATTCAGTGGCGTCGAGAGAAAACTTACACTGACATCGTAAATTCTGCCAAACTTACAAACAAGCTAGAAATTCCGATTTGCAAGTTATAGCTACCGATGAGTTATAATCACGAATAGTTATAGAGATCTAAAAATGTCAGATGTGTCCTTACTTTAAAATAATTCCATGATTGATTTTGAGATGCTAAAACACCATAAGAACTGAAGTTATCGGAAATTCAAAATTAATGTTAGTAAAGTACTACCTATTACTACTACTCTAAAGGGATTTTTCCTCAATGCCGTGCTCTTCGTTTGAAAATAATCTAATTTGTACCGTATCAAAAACAAAGGTCAAAATATTACTTTAATCGATAGAGGCAGACGCGACCGGTGCGACTAATCAAAAAAATACGCATGCGTTGGCCAAACCAGGTATTTGTATTTATTTGCCTTTGGAGGTCGAGACTTTTGAATTGGATCGTGGGGGTCCGAAGCTCGTCGATTCGCTCGTACAGTATCGTCAAAACTCATCGAGGGTTTGGGAGACCGGCTGGCGGGGAGTATTTTTTCGCAGACGCATTAGCTTGCTTGGCCATCTGCATACTGGGAACCTTGGCGACGATCAGCAGCAGCCTGTTTGTTGTTAATCCTAGTCCTACTAATATAATAAAAGCGACAGTGACAGTGAGTTTGTTTGTTTGTTACCTCTTGAAACCTCAACGGCACAACCAATCGCGATGGTAAATCAATGGAATAACATATAATGGTACTTTTTATCGAGTGAAAACATTACACGAAACGCAGCTGAAACCGCGCAATACCGTACCCTACCCTAAGACCCTACATCAGCCCTTCCAGCTTCCCTGGACTTCCACAAATATTTCAAAACTAAAATTAGCCCAATCGGTCCAACCATTCTCGAGTTTTAGCGAGACTAATGAACACATTAAAAAAGTTTAAATAAATATGAAGTCCATAGAGTCATAAGTTAGGTAGGTATGTGACCTTATTGGGTATGGTTGGCAATTAATTAAAAACCTTGTTAAAAACTATTGAAACTAAGATCTATCAAAGCTTTGTCATTCGCTTATGCTTACAACATTTGATTGAACGCAGAAAATACT
This sequence comes from Achlya flavicornis, assembly GCA_947623365.1. Lineage (NCBI taxonomy): Eukaryota > Metazoa > Arthropoda > Insecta > Lepidoptera > Drepanidae > Achlya > Achlya flavicornis. The sequence goes on along the minus strand of OX392473.1, from coordinate 9,711,034 downwards.
TTTTAAGATTTGCCATGTGTTCCTATTTAGCTAGAACGTTGTATTCGTTGACATAATATATTAGGTAGGTTTTATTAGACACTAAAGTAACGTAGCGTGATGGCGGACGATGATGACGAAGGAGGATTTGGTGGTTTGTACGAGGAAGGTCATTGGGTATGGGATGACAGCACCGGTAATCTAGTGTTCATAAGGTTTGCAAGTTCTTTGGTTGAATCTTCAATATAACAAGGTTATTTATAAAAAAGCTTATTGTAAGATCACCCTACATAGATTTTATTCTATAATTTCCAGTGAAATTATTTTTGGAGTAGGTACCTACTCCAAAAAGCGATCTACTTATTCATTATTAAAAAAAAAATGGAAAGACTGGGGCAAGTAGGTAGGTATATAATAAGCAATAAGTTTGCAGTGCTTCGCCAAACGATTCCCTATGCTATGGTAATATCCATACCATAAGCCTATTTTCGTATCCATTTCTGTTGACGGCTAGCAAGAGTGGTCTTTGCTTGGCGGTAGGTACTTAAGAGTCTGCGCTAAAGTGAGTAATTGCCTTCTGCTTCTAATACTAATATTACAATCTAATAACAGTGATGTTGCTCCACTGCATGTAGAAGCTGTTCAAATACCAACAAAAGCACCTACTGGAACAATAGAGTTTAGAGATGATGTCGACTTAATAGAACAGGTAATTTGATGAATTACTAAAGAAAAAATTGTTTTGATTTCCTACTTAATAAGTAATTATTTTTCCTTCTAGATAAGATTCCGGCGACGCTATCAGAGGAAATTGAAGCCAGGGCAGGCCGATGTCATTACAGTGCAGGTTGGTAACTATTAATATATGGAGAAATACTTCTAAAAAGCAAGGTTTTTTTTAACAAAAAAATCTGACGGTCGAATATAGCTCGTGACAAGCTTTGATTTTAACGCATACGGTGTTTGGCTTGCACATGGTTTTGTGCATATTAACATAACACAAGCCTGATTTTAAAATGTTTTTGAATATTTTCTTTCTCCTTTTTAACTGCAAATCAAGTTACCAAGTATTAAAGCCCATACATGATATTTCTATCTGTATTTGTGAAGAGATGCAGTGCCGGATTTGCCCCGCGTCCGGGCATAAAAATACACGCAGTAGGAAATAGTATTTTCTACAGTAAAATCGCGGTAAATGTTGCCTCGCGAGAACCAACAATAACAGTTAAAGAACTGGGTGGGGCACAATTCTCGCGTCTTCGCGATATATCTTAGAAATAGAAATGCCATGCATTTTGATAGAAGTCCACCATGTTTTTTGGCAAATGTCTAATGCGACATCTATGGCGAAAACGCGAGAATTGGCTGCCTAGAAATGAAACGAAGAAGTCTCTAGTGCTAGTTCCGTGTTTAGACACTAGAGACATCTTCGTCTTTATGTAGAAATTAAAGTGATTGAAATTGTATTTATTTTTCAGGACGTTAAAGACATAGCATTATACACTGCTCCAGTAAACTTGCTCAGTCCAGTTCTCATAAATATGCTACACCTTCCCACAGCCGAGAGGTTTTTAAGGGCACTGATACTTTGTTGTGCTTACTATTTGCAGGTATAGATATCACTTAAACCGTTTCGTCCACGATTAACTTTACGTTTATTAGTGATAATGACATTGGTTTTGGCAAAGGTTGCGGGTTCGAATCCTATAGTGAGCCTAAGCTGTTGGTAAAGGATAAAATTGATAATCTGCCGCGAAGTATTTATTGAGGTGTTCCGATAACTGCACTTGAGTTGAGAGCAGGTCTAGGTTTAGTGTCCTTACCAGCAGCTTCGGTCACATAATCACTCATCATCAAACAAAGCCTATAGCTATGTATAGCTTTCATGTATGGTGAATTATTTCAGGTATTGAATTACTGTCAATAATCTGGTCTTTGATGATGGAAAACTGAACAAATAATTGTGCATGCAACTTGTTTTCTTGTGCGTTAGTGACTGGAGTGTCACAAGTCACACTGTTTTTTTTCCAGATTGCAGACGAAATGTCGGTTCGCATAATGGAACAGGAGACGAAAATAAGAACGTCAAATTGCGATATAGTTGAACAAGAATTTCGTGATAATTTAGCCGACTTACGGGTTTTGGTGGCAAAAGAATATAGCACTATGCTTATCGGTTTGTTGAAACTTGATGATAGATGTTTAGGCCAGGGGCTCTACCGCGTACCTTTGGCACTCTTTGGTAGTAATCGTAACGTACACCATTAATAAATTTCATCAAGTCAGGGCCTACCAATTGTAAGAAAGAAAGTAAGAAAGAAAGAAAGAAATAGATTTTATTTATCCACCACCAATCTTATAAATAGGTGATATGTAATAATACAAAAAATAATAATAAAAAATAGACAAATAATACAGAGAAAAATAATAATATTAAAAAAATAAAAGAATAAAGTTAAACATATTAAAAAAATACAACACGAGTGGAGGACAAATAGGGCCTACCACCTACAGCTCAGCATTATGCTGCAGCACTTGACTGTACCACAGCGCTGATCTTCCGCTGAGGCCAGTTAAATGATGTCTTCGTCTTCCCGCATCATTGTACGAAATCATTAATGTAGTTCGTTACGATTACCACCAAAGATACGCGATAGCCCGGTATTATAGAACGAGAATCCAATTGTAGTCAAAGCTCAAAATAGATTGTGTTCATTGAAAATAAACCTTATGTCGTAGGTGTAGGTTCCAAATTCAATTGTTTTAATCTTGACAAGTGACGTTCTAAAATATGGTTGTGGATCGACTAGCTAGCTTATTGGAGTGGATGGTTTCAGGTGGCGGCGATACCCGAAAGTTCCATCATATGGGACCACAAAAGAAAAGACGATCATTATCGGATAAAGATGCAAGACTTTTTGAAACGCTGTTGCGTATGTGCGTTCAAATTGTTTGGCTGGCATTAGGACGCAAATCATTTAATCAGATAGGTAAAAAGGTATTCTACCTAGCCAATACATATATTTAGATTGTCCAAGAAATATTTAAAAAATGTAGCCTTGCTGAGTTTCTTGCAGGTTCTTTTCAGTGTAAGGCCAATTTCCGAACCGGTGGTAACTTCCGTAGCTTTGACCTTCATAGGGTCCTACTAGGGCAATTGAATAAATGATTTTGACTTATACGTGCATAGTGCATTAATTTCGTAGCTAGCTAGTTCTAGTACTAACTAGAACCTTAGTTAGCTACGAAATTGACATGACACCTAGGGTACCTACTTAGGAATATTTATTCCAAATTTCAAATCTTTAGATCCACCGGTTTCTAGTATAGGTAGGTCGGTAGGATGTCTTTCAGTTAGTCAAATAAATAAATATCCTGGGACATTCCTCACACACGGCTAACTAATGCCAAACTAAGCAGAGCCTGTACTACGGAAACCAGATAACTGATATACTACATAGGATACTACTTTTTGTTTGTAAATACATACTTAATATACATAATTACACCCAGACTCAGGACATACAGACATGTTAATGCACAAAAATGCATGTCCTGTGTGGGAATCGAACTCACGACCTGCGCCAACTGGCCTTTCATGTGAATGTTTATTATATTACTATGTGCAAACAATACAAATACATTCAGACGCTGAAAATAACTAATTTAGGTATATTGTTATATGTATTTGTGTTTTTAGAACTAGAAGTGAATCGAATATTCAAGTCTGAGATATTCAACGCGGTGGAGCACACATTACAGACGGGGTACGTGGCCAAAATGGCAAAGGAGGAGCGTTCAGTGTTGCTCGGTCACTGTGTACGGCATGACAAGAAACTTAACACCCGCTCACCTCTCATGAACGAAGTATTTTGTCACAGACCCATTGACTACCGGATTATGGGCCTTGGAGTTATTAAATGTTCGCCGTAAGCTTTCTTTTTCTTCCAAATCAATAAAATCGTATTACTAGTTTATTCTATGTACCTATCTTAAGGGAAAATAATTGAAATGAATACTTACTATGTATTATATTTAAAGGATGACAACTCGTCTGCAATATTTATTGCACCTAATTGTTGGTCCTGAAGACAAATTGAAAGATCTTGGAATAACCCTGGGTATTATTGGTATGTCACGTTCGGTTTTCGATACAATGCTGAGGCCACTCCCTATTGCTGATACCGGAAGAAAGTCTAAGGCTTCCATGTTAGTAACACTATGAATTATAATATTAAACTAGCTATTGGCCTTTGGGTTCAACCGCTTTAGAGTTATAGATGATGCATTCTCATGTGATACTTACTTTCGAGGTTCATAACTTCATCAGTAGCTCATGTAATCTTAAAGATACACAATATTGTTATTAAGAAATTTCTAAAATAGTTGGTATTACTGTTTAGGATTTCTACGAGCGTTTACAGTTCCAAAAGCAGTGGTTCAAGAAAGAGCACGATGACTGTTCAGAAGCTTTATCCTGATATTGTAATTCCTACTAAAGAAACACAACTGTAAGATTTACTTCTATCAGTTTATGTTGGGAATAAAGATATAAAAAAGGTACTCTATGATAAGAACAACGCAACGTCATAATCATAAGTGGTTCGATTGCAGGGCGCAACTCCCATCATCATTTCCGGATATCCCTGAAGCGATCCGACAATGCAGTGAGACTCAACGTCGTAGGTGGCAGAATAGGCTCCAGAGACTTCTACATCCACAGTCTATTACTCATTAAAGTAACTGATAGCAGAGTACTTTACATTAGAGTAACTGTATCCATGAAAATAATTACTATGTTTATTTTTTTGAATAATCAAGTCTTGCTATTCAAGAACGTGAATCCAAGCTATTTGCAAGCTATTGGGTATGACGTAGTTTGCAGCTATACATACACACATCGTTTACTGCGAAAAAATATTGCTGCACTTTACTCGTTCGAAGCTCTCCGTAAAATATTCAAAGCTTAGTTACTTGCCGTGCACGTCATGTATCGAAGTTACACGATATCACTGAACTACTTTGTAGCTATTTTTATAGTTAATTTAATTAGTGTATGATCTACGATTTATTTATACAATTTTATTCGGGATTTTGATATTCAATTTTAATTTATATAATTATTAATACACAATATGTTAAAAGGTACGCTACCTACCAAGTTTAGTTTACGGCAACCACAATGATCACCTGTTTATGGTAGCGCCATATTGTTGAAATAATGAAAAGCTCAAAAGTTTTTATGGCTTAAATCAAAATGAAACTAACTAAAATCACGTGAGTAGGGGCGCTATAATATACTGGCTTACTTTATAGTTGTTTTCGTATTATGTCTAATGAAATAAACCTATGATTGCCATACGTAGTTGTATGACGTTTTATTTATCAACACCCTTAGTCTGCGCAGATATAGGTCAGATTGTAACTGTGCTCGTATTTTATAGTGAAAACATAATTGATAACAAGTATTTGACGGCTATGAGTTATCCAGCGACTGAAAAAGCCGTGAATTATTACTTATCTATACTATTAACCATACCTTATTTACTGAAAATAAGTTGGCTTAAACAAGCTAAATCTGTATTTACACCGTTGGTAAACTTGGTAATTACAACAAAATGAATTGAAACACTTTTTCCATTGGCCGCCATTGTTACAATTTTCTTTTCTGGTGTTGCCATCCCTCGATATTCAAATACACCATGAAGATAAACTGTAACTAATTATAATTAATCAATATTCAATGGTTTGAAATTAAATAATATAATGTTATTGCTAACAGACGGCCGTCCTGTTTAACGGAATGTCCCTGTTCCGTTTCGGCCATTCGTATACTGTATGAATAATAACCTGAAAAAAGAATAAATATGAATGATCACCGCATATAGCAGCATGTTTCACTTACGAGTTGTTAGTGATCACCGCATATAGCAGCATGTTTCACTTACGAGTTTTTAGTGATCACCGCATATAGCAGCATGTTTCACTTACGAGTTTTTAGTGATCACCGCATATTGCAGCATGTTTCACTTACGAGTTTTTAGTGATCACCGCATATAGCAGCATGTTTCACTTACGAGTTTTTAGTGATCACCGCATATAGTAGCATGTTTCACTTAGGAGTTTTTAGTGATCACCGCATATAGCAGCATGTTTCACTGAGGAGGTTTGAGTGATCACCGCATATAGCAGCATGTTTCACTTACGAGTTGTTAGTGATCACCGCATATAGCAGCATGTTTCACTTACGAGTTGTAAGTGATCACCGCATATAGCAGCATGTTTCACTTACGAGTTGTTAGTGATCACCGCATATAGCAGCATGTTTCACTTCCGAGTTGTTAGTGATCACCGCATATAGCAGCATGTTTCACTTAGGAGTTTTTAGTGATCACCGCTTATAGCAGCATGTTTCACTTAGAAGGTTTTAGTGATAAAAGATAGGTATCTCCAGGTATTTCAATAATTATTTTTTCATTGTTACTTGAATAATCTATATTACATTTCGTTATTACATTTAATGTTGATATAACTTTATTTTCTTAAAATTCAAAAATTGTTTATTCAATATAAGCCTTAATAAGGCACTTACGAACTTTACAATTGATTTTACCACCGGTTCGTAATACACTTAAACTGAAAAGACTCCCGGCAAGAAACTAAAACTTTAATGTAGAATGATTCTATTATCAACCATTTATTTACATAAACAACTGTTTACTTAAGATATATCAAAGAATCTTTGTTAGTGGCATCGTACTAGCCATAGTTGATTATCCGTCACGAGCAAGACAAACAAAATAGAAAATAAAAAAAATACATACTGGTGAGCTGATTTCTCCATCCCTCTTCTGATTTATTAACCATACCTTATTTACTGAAAATAAGTTGGCTTAAACAAGCTAAATCTGTATTTACACCGTTGGTAAACTTGGTAATTACAACAAAATGAATTGAAACACTTTTTCCATTGGCCGCCATTGTTACAATTTTCTTTTCTGGTGTTGCCATCCCTCGATATTCAAATACACCATGAAGATAAACTGTAACTAATTATAATTAATCAATATTCAATGGTTTGAAATTAAACAATATAATGTTATTGCTAACAATACACTGCCAGTGTATTGATTTACAACATGATATATGCCTGTATTTAATAATTAATAGGTACCGACCTCCGCCAAGAATTGCTAGAACTTCTGAAAAATGAATCATTCCTATCGACTTGTTTGACAGGATAATTGCGGAATGAAAAGGCCGTCAGCTCCTAAAGGCCATTGGGTGGTACCTAATGTGGTTATGTTATAAACTAATAACCATACATTTGTTATATCCAGAACGATCATTTATTTAATATTCTATATAGTTGATATTTTAATTTTACACGATGGATTTCAGAAGAAGGTATGGCGTAATGTAAAAAAAAACGATTTATTTACTTTCAGCAGCCATGTTAATCTAATTGAACTGAAGTAATTAAGGGGTTTTTATCTTGCTGTGGCCTCTGTTCCGTACTGTTCGTGAGATGCGTCCCAACCACTTTTTGCGCTGCTCGTCGTTGCGGGCTGTCCGCCGATGCATTTTTTGAGGAAATTGGTCAGAGAGGTAATCATTGCCCCTAAATTAAAGCAAAGAATTAAAATTGTGAACGCAGACTATAAGAGCAGTGAAGCGATTCGTAAAATAAGTTTTTGTTAAAAATTAAATTTTTAATACAAGCTTTTTTGGTGACTGTAATTTTTGTTGACTGTGCTTGCATTGTCTTCCAATATACTAATGTATACCAAATATCAAGAAAGTCCGACCACTGGGCGTGGGTGAAATTCGACTTGCAAGATTCCACCGGAACAAACATACATACCTACTTACATACATTGCAAGTTAAATAAAAGCTTGTAAAAATACGATCGAAAAATTAAATAAAAAACATAAAAATAATGAAATTTGATTTACTTCTCAAAGTTCTTCTCTGGAAGAACGATATCAGCGTAGAGCGCCTGAAGAGTAGTATTTGCTACACTTTTTCTCGAGGCACTGACACGGGTACTTTTTGATGCAGTTGATCTTAAACAGTTTAACATAAGACATATTTTGAAAAAGTTCTTAGTTGCCATTTTAGGTTGCCAATCAACCGCCAGGCAATTTTTTTTTGTCGGAAGCAGTTATTTTGGCAGCCCCCCTAGACAAGATGGCTGTAGACAATAGTCATCGTTAGTAAACGTACAAACTTTATATAGGATTGACATAAGAGATTGTTAAAAATCACGTGATATTTCGATTTGAAATGTCAATCCCATACAAAGGTTGATCGTTTACTAACGATGACGATAGTCGATAACCATTTAGTCTACTGGCCCAGGTCCACCTGATAGTAAGCGACTATCGTCGCCTGAACAATACCAGGGGTATTTACAATGTGTTGGCGACCGATAAAAAGCCTGTTTCGATGTCTATGTAGTATAGGCAACTTGTGTTAGATCACAATTTCACCATGGCAGGTAAGTGATTATATGTGATAACTGGCTTTCAAGTGCAACTGCCGGAACACACCAGTTGGTGCCTGGCGACAGGTTTTCGACTTGAGGGTGGTAGTCCTATAATTTCCTCACGATATTTACCTTCACCGAAAGCTAATGTAGGATCATTGTTTCATCATTGTACATGTTGCACATTGTTTGTCACGGAATTAGACGTCATTACCACTAACAGAATTCTGATTATGTAACGTACGTAACCACTGGAAACTAAAAGCTATAAATATTTTATATGACTAGAAGAGATGATCAGAAAAATTTATTAAAAAAATAAAATAAAATTTTATGTTGTACGTATGTCCAAAGGAAAAACTGTCAGCTGACTTGCAACGCAAAATATAGGTACACTAAAATAATACTTCTCGATCTATGGGTTTGAGTGATAAGCATCATCATTACCGTATACTTGCAGATGAAGTGGCCAGGGACTTCCCTCCTCTTACTTCTCTTAACATGGTGTCAAACTGTGACCGTGGTAGGCCGAGGATACCCAAAGATATTTCAAGCTTAAGTAACAACTGCTCTGGAGCTACTAATACGCGTTCCATGTAAAGGAGTCGTGGGCTTAAACTGAAAGAAATCAAAAATCAGCCAAGTGCGAGTCTGAGTCGTTCACCGATTTCTTGGTTAGAGCCGTAAGGGTGGATATCCAGTCGTGTAGAGAGAGAGATCTGTAGCGAGGAATGTGTCTTAGCTGACAAATATGAACGCTTCAATTTTATGTTATAGCTCTAATGAAAAGATCCTCTCCATCTCTGGTGGATATCCAGCCTTAGTGCGAGTCTGATTCTGACTAATTCACCGTTCACAGGGTTCCGACTTTCCTTCGCTCTATTTCGTTGCAATGTAGTTTTGTTTCTATACAGAGGTGAAATGAACAGGCCCAGGTTGTTTTCTTTTTTTATATTTTATTTAGAATATTATTAAAGGAAACCCTCCTTCTGTTATTTTATCTTGGTTTTCTTTCTTCCTTTTTTTACTAAACTAACTAAAAATATCATTCAAGGCTCACGCGCGGAGACGTTACTAAAATGTGTAATCTTAAAAATCAGAAAGAATAAATCTGTGAAATATAATAATATAAGCTTATAAAGTTAGTTACCGATTTTAGTCTCATAATGCAGCTTATTATGCACTAGTGCTTTTTACTTTATATTACCGCACAGTTTTATGACAGGTATAATCCCGATTATGTTAAGTTTGTACCTCCCTGCAAGTGATATGTGTGTAGACGAAGCATTCTTAATTTAAACTGGTAAAAAGGTAAAATAAAACCTGCGCAGCATGTTTGTTAACGTTCTCTTTGTGTAGTTGATGATTATCAAACAATCTACTTCATAAAATACAAGGCTGTTAATTTCCCCGCAAGTGTATCAACCAACTTTTTGATAATCATCAACCAACTTTGCACACATGAATCGTTAATATGCATGCAATCGTCATGCATGACATAATATACTTATTACGACTGTTTTTGGCGTGGTGAGCATACAACCTAAGGGTTGACTAATCACCTATCAAATTTAACCACTCCAAGACCGAAGATGCGATAGTCAATATCTCGTTCACAGGAAACTTCGTTTTTCAAAGGTGAGTGTGTGTTGACTTTTTTCTTGTAATGTACGCAATGACCAAACAAGACGAAGCGCTCTTGAGAGGTCATTTTCGACTGGTTGTTCGTGTTTAGCCTGTGTTCCGCAACGTTGAATATCTGCGACTTACATAATCTGTGAACTTCCAATTCTGAAAAGTAATAATAATAATATTTATAGATGAAAGAAAATTTCTAATTTACTGATAAGCTCAGGCTTTATAATAATGTGCTAGTTTGCTGTTAAACTTATAAGGGATTTAAAATAGTATATTTACAAAAAACATTATTTACCTATTTGGTTTAAGGATTTACGACCTAGAGCAATCCAAACAATTTGTATACAGATGCGTAAAACGGACTCGAATTGGATGCATTCTTTTTTAGTTAACGACTTCCTGTTCTGAGATGGGCACAAGTGGTGATATTTTTTTAATTCTCCTGTACCTGTATCATTTTATTAATTAAAATAGTAGACGTGATATGAGATATATTTTTTTGAACATTGTATCTAACATGTTGACCTGTTATCATACTGCAATATTCTTTAGCGACTAGAAGACGCAAGTCCTCTAAATTTTCACGAAATTTTAATTCCATTTCGGTACTTTTTGCAGTGCGCACTTTTATTTCAAGCTCCAACATTCGTCTACTTATTTCATTTGAAATCTGAAATTTAAAAGCTGTGATATGCTAGCTGTGTGATTAAAACGACAAGTTGACACTGTTACTGAATTACCTATTAGATTATTTATATTTTCAGTTTCGAATCATTTGAGTTATGTGAATACTTATCCATTTAAGAGATTAATGAGAAATGATTGCGATACCTGTAGGTAGTATTGACAGTAAAATATCAAAGCTCGTATAAATCGCTCCGTCATCGGTAGATGCAAGATGTTGACGACTGCAGGACTTAACATTCTCACCGGTGCCGAAAATAAGACGACATCTTTTACATCCTAATTGATATCATTTTAATTTAATATTAAGTTCAAAATAAAAGCATAATGTATAATGTGAAATATTGATTCAATTGATGATTACTAATTAGTGTGGTTTGCATCTTGACATCGTAGTGCGATTATGTACCTACCTAACCTTATAGAAATCCAGTTTCCATCAGCCGTTTATGCGAATTGAAACAAACTTCTATCGATAATTTGCGATTATGTAACTTTACTTGCGTTGATTTCATTACAATCCTATCGATAACTGGCAATGTGAAGTTGATGCAAATCCAACCAATTTAAACTCAAAACTCATTTAGGTACCTACCTATTCAGTTGAGGCCCTGATGAGGCACTTAACGCGATTTGGGCGCTGAACGTACAATTGACTCTACCACCGGTTCAGCATACACTTAAACTGTTAAGACTCCGACAAGGATTGTTTGTTATGGTTTTTTCTTTGGTTTTTACTATTATTTTTCAAATAAACTTTTATTTATTCGTATAATGTCACTTAGCCAGCGGGATGCTTATATTGTTTTGTCTTCCACATAATGAGCCACCGTATAGCAAACCTCTGTTTTATATATTATTTTTGCTTTTATAAGACGCTATAATGATGATATTGATTTAAAATGGATTACAATATAGAAACGATCGTAATTCCAGAGAAAAGACTTATTAACTCTAGCTATCCTGATAGATGCTACATGAAATAACGCCAGGATTGATTCGATGCACAACAATGTTTAATAATGATATTACATTGTCACTTCCACTGAAATCAAGTTACATAATCGCAATAGCCACAAAAGGTGCTATCACTTGCAATGGTGTTTTAATTGCAATTACAAAACTTTGGTTTGAAATGAGAATTTTATTGCATCAAAAGTTACATAATCGAACCACTCTGCTTAGTGCTCTGTTTACTGAATAAAATGTAATTTTAAATACCTGTAGAGTAACAATGTTATCTTCGCTAGATTTCGCTGTTCTTTGATAACGCTTTCTGAATTTTTGCTGAAATAGTTCAATACATACAATTATATCGTTTATTAAATAAAACTCGATACAGTCGGTACTACGATTAAAGTTATGAGTCTCGGGTTGCTCTCTCCTTCACACTCACCCTCGCTTGTAACTATATATCTAAACACAAAACATCAGGCTTTAGGGGCAGTTTGCACTGCCGAAAAACGGTTTTACAGTTTGGCAGAAATTAAATTTAAAACGTGTTTTTTTTTGTTTGTTTTACAAATAAATGTTTTAGATTCGCTGCAGCAAAAATATGGAATGACTTAAACCAGAAAGAAAGAACATGTGTCATAAAACATAAAATCAAGCAGATTCTTATGTTCATACAGCTTGAAGCGGCGAAGTACATGTGACGACAGTAACACAGATTTTAACTACCAATTATTCTCGCGTTGCATTGTGTTGATATATATTTTACATTTAGTTCTTTTTTTTTACGTTTAGTTACTTTTACATTTAGGTTATTATTATTATTATTTTTATTTATCTTCATCATTATTTTTTCTCTTCTTGTTTTGTATGGAAATATTATTGAAATAGGCACGGAGCATGGTATAATTCAGATTTATATTTTATTTATATATTGGGGCAAACTGAAAATCAGCGCTTGTGTGTACAACAGTGCACCCTAGCATTATGCTGACTTTGCTACTATTTGTCAGACATGTTTTTATGTTTTTGCTTTTTTCATGTTTTTGTATTATGTAATGGGTTTGACAATAAATTTATTCTTATATTTTTGTTTAGATACAAAGAATGTCGAGTCGCAAACTTTAATCCTAGTACCGTTAACCTCTAATGGAGGAAGGAGCTAAAGATTATCATACCTGCTCAAGTAAATCGATATCATCTTTAAATTCAATAGTACCATAGACTGTTGGTAATGGCGTATCAAAATCTTCTTCTGATATCGTTATATCACTGATAAACCATATATACGAGTATTAAATTAATATGATTAAGTTGACTTTTTTCTAGATTCATGGTTATAAATGAAAATTTGTAAAAATCGAACTAGTTCAAAAAGGGGATCTATTGGCTTTTGCCTACCTAATAAATACCAATTGTTCGGTGATATCATTCCAGCCCCAATGCCCATTTTGATAAGCTACTCCAAAATCCTCATCACTGTCATCTCCGCCATCCATTGCGAATCATCTACGTTCTCTACGTCTACGTAACTCTACGTTACTCTTCTCTCCCGTCTCACTTGAAGTACAAGACTTGGTTGTTGTTTAAATAAAGATAATGTAAATATATTTCGATATAAAATACTATCAAAATGCAAATAAATAATTAAATAAACAAAATCATTTTCTACAAAAATAAATATGACTGTCAATAAAAATTGTCAATTTTCCACAGATAAAAGTGAAAAATGTGAAAAAAATTCTAAACAAATCTATGATGCTATATGCTATGTATGATGAGACAAGTAGTGGCGGGAACTTGAAAAGTGACTTTGCATATCACTTTATTTGTAAATAAAGATAATGTGAAAACCTACAATAACCTGTTAGTAATCAATAAATATATTTTCTGATAACGATGAGGGCGAGACATTGGGTGAGCACTACTTTGAAAACGCTTGGCGGACCGTGAGCGTCCACTCACCCGTCGTCAACCGCTCATGAGTTCATAACGAGTTCATACGCTGCCCATGTTCTGGAAACTCGGGCAAGGGCGAAAATATTATTTGAAAGGACATTATATGACATTTAAACCGTAGTATCATCATTCAAAGTGTTACTTCTATTCTATAGTATTCTATTCTTCAAAATTCTATTCTATTCCTTATTTTTATATGTCATCATTCAAACTAGTCCTTATTTTTATATTAGGGGTCTGCGAGTGTCGTACACCTAGAAGTCCTACAGCGCTTTCCTCTGTTAGTATAATGCGTCGAGGGCGTTGTTACGGCTGACTCGTTTCTGCATTGCATTAGGGATGTTCACTGAAGTACGCATGGACTGCCTGTATAGCCCACATGTGTAAAAGGGGCCGCCTCAACCTTTAGATATGTCTGCGGGCTGCCTCAATAGCACGTAGGGTGCGGGACAGCGGCAACAGGCTGTAGCGGTCGTCGCCGACACAGGCCGGCCTTTCAATGAGGCACTAGCAAGACATACATCTGTGTAAAAGGCTTGAGGTTCAGGATATTTATTTAATTTGATTAAATTTATTGTTTATTAATTTAAGTATAAGAAGTTTCATCTAAGTATATGTAAAAATATTTTTTTAATACAACTGCCAAGCACCTTACATTCAAACTCTTGTTTGGGCATGATACTCTCTTCATACCACAGGGCAAACTCAAGATTTGACCCCATACATAACGGAAGCCTTACAATATAAGAGACAAAAGTGTGAAGTGAAATTCGGTAACACAAATTGTTTTTTGGAAAGGTACCACCATAAAATTAATTTTTCTGCCAAAGTTGCTCAAAAATTTAAGACTCCGTACACCAGTGCTTTTCAGAATATGCTGTGCAGAAACGAACATAGATCTGTAGAGTCAAGGGAATGAAAGTATATAAGAAATTCAGTGAAATTTTGAGACAAATCTATCGTTTCTGATGCGAATAGTTCAGCTCAGGAATGATCTCAGTGAATAGTTGGCCATACTAACGTTCTTTCTTTACGACTTGTCCTGTGGTATAATCTGTAGGGAAACGCGAAAGGATAGAATAAAACCGTTGAGGCCACTAACTAAACAATAATCTTACATTCTTTCCTGTCACTTTATCATGACTCGCCAGTCCGACGGAATAAACAATCCTTCGATCACCATCCTCACCAAGGGGTACATTCCTGTTGGATTGTCAAACGCGATCAAACTTAAGGATTAAATGTTAGTGGATGGTCACAATCCTGTTAGTTCTTGAGGATTGTTGACTTTTATGAGTAATTTTCTATATTTTTACGAAGTCGCTTGGTTATCGCGACGGTCATTCGCGACGGGACAGAACCACGGATTTTAATACCTTAATTCTTCTTGCTAATGCACATGCACTGGCGTTTGATCCTTAAGGATTATAGATTCCGGCGGGAAAGAACGCTAGTGGATGGCCCGCTATTGGCTCGAAAGTTTTTTGTTATTGTTAAATAATTAGAGGAATGCCAAAAAAGTTTGACTTCAACAAACAACTTTGACTTTAAACAGAGTTCTCACTTCTCATACACACTGGCCAGATGGCATGGAAGGGCATTGGGTAGATGCGTGGATACGTACTTGGAGGTGAGCGCGGCGCATGACAGCTCCGGGGCCATTCTGGAGAAATGGGAGCCAGCTTATCTGGCATCCCAAGCGGGGATTGAATCCGCTAGCACCAACAAGGTGCGTTTGTGCTTGCGCTTGCGTACTGGGGTGCGTGTGTTGAGCGACTTTAACACCATTCTGGAGACATTTTAGTGAGTGATTACGGTGCAACTCAAACATCTAATGAGTACCAGGGCATATTCTGGCGGCGTAACCTACCGCAGATAGTCCCGACGCCATATAAGGGGTTTCCAGGTATAGTGTGCCGTCTTTTATACCTTAGGGTCGGTAAAGGATGCCACTATAGAAAATTTCTGTAGATAAAAGTAAGGGTATGTAACGTCACCGCACCAGGTCTCAACTTATAAAAAAGCAATAGCTAAGGACGACAGGTTTATTGTAAGCAGCGTGCTAAGAAACCGCAATATAAATTTCTTCCGAGGTAAGATTCAAGCTCCAAGAATTTCGACAAGTGACAGCACTATATCGAATCCTGAAGATCACGTGGAAGATAGCGTGCAAACATTTTGTTATATTCATTCAGGGCACAAACCCTAATAAATTTCGAATAAAATGGCTGTGATATACAGACAAATGGATGAGCACGATGAAAAATAAGGGTGCCTAAATGAAACCCAAAAATATTTTCAATGTTTCTTCTTATCGATACGCTAATTCAAAATTATTTTATAACGAATTTAAACTTTTTGATACTTACCTGTTAAGTTCTTGTACTTCACCTCTATCCTAATCATTCTATCACCCTGAGTAACGACGATCCGTTCCCTGTACATTTGGTTTATGTTAGCAACAAACATTTATGAAATGTACATCATCCTCGTAGTTCAAGGAGAAGTCCAATCAAACTTGGAAGTCCGAGGATTTAGAGCAAATACATTATGTCGATATAATATGAACTGCGGCTTACATATGTATCCAACTACATACGTGCGATACGTATGATACCTACACAGAATGATCATTAGGACCCTACCTCGTTTAAGTTAGAGTATGGTTACATATCTTTGTTAAGGAAAAACCGTTATTTTTTATAAACTTTCAACGAAAACAACTCTATGAATACACAAATGTAGAGGTACAATTCGGGAAACAACATTAGTTTAATTCTTTCCAGGGTAAGACGATTATGTCCCAAGAATGTAAGTGAATGAACAAATCGATGTAAAAACTCGCAGGCTTCACGACTTCTAGGCTTTCAAACAAACTTTTGAAAAGTTTATTTAGGGCTTAACGTTTGAATATTCAAATTAAATGTGTTCCGGGCGTTCTATTTTCTTTTAATAGGTACACAAAATTAAGTCAATTATATCGAAGCATGATGTGTTTGTCTAACGTCTCGATACCACATGATTGACCTTGCTTGCATCATTCCCGAGTTCCCGACATCCTATACGTATATAGGTACATAAACTACAGACAGACTCGCAGATCAAGCAGCTATTCACATTCAATTATTATCCATTAGCTCTCCGACACCGCAGATGCTCGAGTGTCATTTTGTGTTGAAAAATAATACAGAAGTGAACTAGAGTCACATACAGCCTCATTTATTTATATTTGTTACATATATGTGATGTGCAAAGTGAACTTCAACTCATAATGTCTGCAATAGCTGAATATTCTGTACAAAAAGAGTACGAAAAACTACCAAACGTAAAGCCGGAAGATGTACAGAATTTACGGCGGTGGTTAAAAGAACAACCACATCTTCCTTATGACTATATTACTGGTTAGTGCAAAGGTATAAACAACAGTTGATAGATTTTATGTGCAACCATGTTTTTATAACTTTATTCTTGTTCTTATTTCAGATTTAGACATTGCATTAGCCTATCGCAGCTGTGGCTGCAATACTGAACAAACAAAACACGTAATGGATCTTAACTTCACACTAAGAACATTATTTACTTTCTATTCATGCAGAGAAATTGATAAAAGCTTAGAAGACGCCTTTCGGACGTGGTAATGTATTTGGCTTGTATACAATCTTTTATATAATATATCAGCAAAAATGGGTTTCAAAAATAATAGGTTAGTGACACGTAGTATGATTTTTAAGAGAGGTAGAGCATAGCGTTTATTCGCTCAAAGAGCAGCTCGACTGGGGAAGTACCTACACCTTACAGAATACCGCAGCCAAATAGCTTAATGTTTGGGTAAAGTTGTGTTCCTGCGCGTGAGTAAGGTCGCCAGAGCTCATTGGGGAGGGGGGAAAGGTCGGTAACGCGTTAACGATGCTTCGTGTGTTGCAAGCGTCCATATGGCTACGGTAACCGCTTACCATCAGGCGGGCGTATGCTTGTTTACCGACTTAGTCGTATAAAAAAAAAAACAAAAAAAAGTACCTCTGTGCTAATACATACTTCCTCATAATATTAATCCTGTAGCAGATGTTTTTTGATTTACATCTGCCATCAAGATTTTTTTACAATTTGTAATATTTAACAGTGTATCAAATAACCTAAACCTAATTAAATAATGTGCATCATCAAAATACCTATACAAATAGTAGGTCAGAACAAAATAACAGCATTTTCCCAGTACAAAACAAAATCGGTAATGGACAAACACAATTATAGTTTTCGTACCAAAAATATTGACTATTTTGGTGTAATAGACCGGGAGGTACTGGTACAAATTTCCTGGTCATTTGTACCAGTATGTCAATCCTTCAGGGATCTAATTACGTAATGAAGAAAAGGAAAATGATGGTCATAGCAATGGTACCGGCGGCGGCCCAATAGCGAGGGCCTTTGCGGTGCGAATCGCCGGAAAAGTATGGCATGGTGATTTTCATGAATGACTACTCGACGATGATTAGCTATGCAAAAATTTGCCTATTACAAATAATATAATAATAATAATAATACTTTATTGAAACCAACTTAATAACTAGCTAACAGTCAGTTGCAGAAACGTTCTTTAAGTTTTAAAGTCGGCATTAAACACTAATCTTCCATTAAACTGTTGCACAAACAGTCATTTGACTAATATTTAATGCCTTCTTTAAGTTTAACTACTGAAGTGTCAAACGATCCTTTAAAACCTCGTTTACGTAGTTCTATGTTGCACAAAGCGACATTAGTAACTAAAGTTCCATTAAAATGACAGTTCTTTAGATTAATTTTAATAGGTCAAGAAGCACCCATTAACCACATTAACACTCAAAAATAGTGGTTAAAAAAGTTAAATAAGTGTTTAATATGTGTCTATAAAATCTTTCATCATTGTTGGACATCACTGGGTTGCAGAAAGATCACCATTATAGCTTCTTTACGAAATGTAGATTTTCACGCTAATGAGTTCATTAGTTTAAAGTTGTTGCAAAAACTACTTCATGCCTATTTAAGGTTCATTAGCTTAAACGTCAAAAGGAAATGTGACAGAAAAGATATCACAAACATTGATTATTTATTGTTAGATTGATCAATATCCATGAAGTGGTATATTCATAAATTTATTAAATTCTATTTTATGTTTTGATTTACTATTTGCAATTTGTATGAGCATTAAAAAGGGAGCATTAAAAATTAAACCTTTCACGTGCATACTAAAAATAATTTCTGCACACTAATTAACAAAAGGTAATTTCAAACAATACAATATTGTCACAAATGACACAAACGTATTCAATTAGAACTCAACTGACATTGTGCGCGGGAAAAGATTTTAACCACCAACAATTTAGGGTCCATTTTTTTCACCGCGTTTAATGCTTATGTAAATGTATAGATTATTTAAATGTATCATTTAAATAATCTATACATTTACATAATCAATGGTCAGAAATAGTAGTGTAGAGAAATCATTCATTCCATTCGTTCAATGTTGCCATTTTATTGAGATTTGTAACTGAGAACATACTTTTTGACGTCTTTAGCTAATGAACCTTTAATTATGCCTAAAGTGGTTTTGTGCAACATCTTTAAACTGACGGATTCATTAGCGTTAATGTGTCATTACGTAATGAAGCTTTAATGGTGATCTTTGTGCAACCGACTGTAAGTCTACAGCATTTCATTTTAATATTATGTCTATTTCTTTTTCATCGACTATCGGAAAATACAAAAATGTTGTGGAACAAATCTTTCGACACTCGTAATTTATGCGATTCGTTCGCACTTCGATTCAAGGCATTTTGCGCATAGCCGTGCTCACGGCCCTTACGAGTTGCTCTATTAATATTCTAACTGTGACCTGAAACCACTCTTTGATATATATAGATATATATAAGAGAGGTAGAGCGTAGTGTTAATTCGCTCAAAGAGCAGCTCGACTGGGGAAGTACCTCCGCCTTACAGAATACCGCAGCCAAATAAGTTTATGTTGTGTAAAGTTGTGTTCCTGTGCGTGAGTAAGGTCGCCAGAGCTCATTGGGGAGGGGGGAAATGTCGGCAACGCGTGAGCGATGCTTCGTGTGTTGCAAGCGTCCATATGGCTACGGTAACCGCTTACCATCAGGTGGGCCGTATGCTTGTTTGCCGATTTAGTCGTATAAAAAAATAAATTAAAAAAAACATGTTTCCATATAAGTATAACGTGGTATAAACCAACGCACAAAAGTGAATATCCTATCCTAACTAAATAATAACAAGTATAGTTGCTAAATGCTAAGTAGTAGTAGTAGTAGTGCTTTCATCCATAAAAGGATAGGCCACCACACAGCCTTTTCATATGTGTAATTTTATTTATAACTAGCTGTCTCGCGTGGTTTCACCCGCGTTCCCGTGATAAAAAGTAGCCGATAATACTCGGGGATAGTGTAGCTTCCTATTAGTGAAAGAATTTTTCGAATCCGATTGGTAGTTCCAATGTTTATCCCGTTTAAACAACCAACTAAAAAAACTCTTCCGCTTTATTATATTAAGTATAGATATCACTTTCATATAGTCTGCACATTAACTTTCACATAGTCCGCATCATCAGTCACCGTCCAAAGTCATGTTTTAGTAAAATCGTGGTCATTGTACTAAAACTTTTCACGGACTCTTTGAGACAACATGTAAAGTCACTATACACATATGTAATTCATTTCATTTCACTTCACTGGTGCACATGTATGATCTTTATTGGATAAAATACCACCGATAATATGCAATAAGAACCAAAATACACGAATTTATGAAAATAAAAATGAAAACGCAACGTCACTCTGCAAGTTCTCGCAAAAAGTCCGTATGGTTGCTAAATTGAATACCATCTCAGTCCTAGCTAACTTACGATTTTTAATTACAATAGGTGGCTTGTTTTGAATAAATGATAGTCAAATCGTGAAATTTAGGTTCAAATTCTACAGTTTGACAGGTATTTTGAGCATAGATATATCATATAAAACTTCTCATTGAACTCTCGATTCAGGATTTATGTGCACATTAATATTTCAGATCCATTAAATTTATTTGTCACAAAAATATTAAAAATGTTAATTTGCATTATGTGCCCCTATGAATTGCCATTTAGTTACAAAGTTGCCATGATCTTCCATTAATTTTAAAGTAGCAATTAATTCTGAAGATACTTTATTTACTTAAATGTAAGTATATAATTTTATTATTTGTACGTTTTAGGCTAATGGTACCTTTGGAGACGGCTACGAAAAAAGGACATAAAGCTATTTACTGCCAACTACTAAACGCAGATCCAAGGATATTTGATTACAGTGATGTAGTTAGGTAAAACAGTATATAATATATTAAACATATTTTTTATATTTATTTTATACAATTTTACTAACATTTTGTTCTTCATAGAGCTTTTGTTATGGTAATGGATCTTTGGCAACATGAAGAAGGTAGTCTCCCGGGTATAGCTTTCATAGTGAATATGGATAAAGTATCAATGGGTCACTTATCACGTATCGATTTAAACGTTGCACAACAGTTCTTCTACTTTTTACAGGTAACTATATATTTTTCGATTTTAATTTGACGCGGTGTGCACATAATAATTATGATTTTAAACTATTTTCAGGAAGCAATGTTCGTACGCCTCAAGGAATTTCATTTTATAAATGCCCCTAGCTTTATTGATGGATTACTGTCCATGGTCGGCCCGTTTATGAAGAAGGAAATGCTTGACCTATTGCGGGTTCATCAAGTGGGATCTAATACATTAAACGATTTCATACCTTTGGCCGCTTTGCCGAAAGATGCGGGAGGGGAAAATAAGGATGGGGGAACACTCAAAAGTGAGAGTATTTTTCATAGAGGAGATATTATTGAATCTGTGATAAATATTATATGTAGTTAAGTCTGTAATTAATGTTTTAGGAGAAATTTGGAGTAAAATCAAAGCAAACAAAAAGTTTTTCGAAGATGAATCAAAGAAAAGAGTTGATGAGTCTAAGCGACCCGGAAGTACTAAAGATTTAAGCACTTTTTTCCCAGCAATGGAAGGCACATTCAAGAAATTGGAAATCGATTGAAATGAAAAGATGACAAAGAACATGACGTAACTATATAAGCCAGTTATTCCAAACTGATTAATGTTGATGTATGTACCTACCTATGCAGCGAAGGGTAGGTATAATAAGATTATGTGATATTATATGTTTTACAAAGAATGCGGTCCAATCTCGATTTATTTAAGTAATTGTGATGACCGAAGATGAATTTTAGTGATGTGGATTGCATTGCAAATGTAGCTTCGAGCACTAGATAGGACATATCACATCAGAGAATCTCATGTTGTTGTGTTTGTTGAGACCGTAAAACAAACAAACTTTGTTTGCAATGGCTAATAAATAACTGGTTTCCTTAGCCTTTATTTACGTTTAAGGCCTAATACGCGTATAAAGAGAATTACACCTTATTGCACATATTAATTAATGTTATTGCTACTTTGCATAGGATTGTGATCAAAGGTGAAAAAGACAAAGACTATAAGGGAGCTGGCTCATTGCATTTTTAGGATAAAGTAAGGCACCCCTTTGCTTAACATTATCAAAAGTTTAAGTTTTTTCAAAATAATCATCAACCAAAAGTCGTTAACAAACAAACTTATAGATATGCGATCCAGAACATAACTACAAGCATTATACTTCGATGCCTACAAGTAAGATACAGCTAAGGAAGGTCGGAACCCTCGGTTCGCGATTCAGACTGAGACTTGCACTTGGCCAGTTTTTTAAATCATTGTTACTCACTGAAGTTACTTTTAGAACTTTAGATTTAGAACAACTCTAGCGCGGTGTTTTAATAATCTTAGTTTCAATCTCGTCAAAGATAAGCATTTATATAACATGACAATGTTAAAACAGGAATTTAATAAAAAATAACTATCTTATAAAAAGTTTGGTAAAATTTGAAGTCGGGGAACTACCAACCAAAACTTTACGTGGATTTATTTTAAAATTCCCTGTCGTTAATATCACCCAAAGTTATTAAATTGTTTGTTTAAGTTTTAGGGTAAAATCAATACAAGTCCCAATCCCAAACAATCGAATAATAAATGAAAAGTTAATTCGTCTGGAAAGATAAAAACCATAATTTGAATTAGCACATTTTTTATCTGTCTCATTAATCTTAGCGAAGGTATCTTCCATCTAACCTTGTTACTTTTAAAATCGTTAGGAACATTGTCATGTTCAGCGATTCCAAATTGTTCCTTACAACGCATTGGTATGGTAGTGATACAATGATTGTTTCTCCGACAATGGCGTAATAGTTGAAAATAAAATACCTAAAATAGGACTGCAATCGGTGTACCATTGTCCCTAAATACAATACAAAAGAAATTCGCAAATAGTGAAAAGGTTCTATTGCAGATAAAAGAAAAACTAATCCAAATTAATGTTATTGTTAGAACTGTCGCTCCTTTGTCTGTAATACACTATTTTGTTTCTAATTTATAATAATTATGGCTTTAACTGGCTATGATTCAAATTATAATGTATTATAAATAATGCACAAGCTTACTAGCAAGTGTTGGCAAGGTCACTTACTTGGTAGGTTTACTTAAATTATGCGTAGGTATATCAAAAATATCTTCATACACATTAATCCCAAACAAGTAGCCATCTCTCAGTACCAACTAAAATAAAAAAGCTATTTTAAATTGAGACACACATACGTTTATAGTTTTCAAAACTGTAACTCGGTGTCAAGTATTTGCTGGCTATAACGTAAGCGGTACATAATAGATATTAAACATTGATTAGTAAACCTCATCATGTTAACCGACTGAAGTGAACCCTTGCATGATTGAATTATTAACCGGATCGTGCGGTCACCAAGTTATATTAACTTCATTAATGTAAAGGAACGCAGCCCAGTTACTTGCATAGACCGGTACCTTCATCACCTTGGAGATCACTTGACTCCTTGACTAACTATCGTGTTATTATTACATTAACATTTATGACACCCAAAACGCCATGTATATACCTAATATAAGTACTATAACCTTCATAGACTTTCCACTGATTTCAATGATCGGAGCAATATTCATTGCCGATGGGATACGAATTGATGCAATATTTATATAACAATAATGTTTAGTTATGTTCATATTATAATTTAATGTAATGGATAATTTTTAAGTATAATAAGTTTTGCAATACCCTAACAGGGTCCATGTATACCTAAATAATATAATATGTTATTTTGTGTACCTACATTGTGGAATAAAGAAATAAGGAAACCAGTTTAAGTCATGTCAGAGAAAACGTTGTAGTAATTGGATCACCGCCGTTTTCTCAGTTTTGAAACGATGATTGCTCAGTGGTAGTGACTTCGAATTCCGTGAAAAAGGTTTCAAGCTCGATTTCTGTGGTTCAAGCCTATATACAAAGTGTAACGAGTATATCCATGAAAAGTACACCACTTCTTTGGATGAAAACAAACTAAAATCCGTCCCCTTGATATTGCTAATTCCCACAGGCAAACTGCAGCCACTTAACATCATAATTTTGAATTTACCATCAGGGGAACGGCTACCTGCTTGTCAGCCATCAGATATTTTAAGAATCCTCATCATATTATTATTATCAGATGCAAATGCATGTGGAAGGGATAACTGAGCAAATAATATTATATTATATTATGTAGATATTTTACCGAAGCTATTATAGTTTAGTGTATTTACAGCAGAGCTATCAAGGCTCAATTGTATTTGGGAGGACCATTTCAAAAGCTTCAATAAAATGCAAGTTTTCAATACTAAAATCGGTGGATGGAATAAAGTGCATGTGCTGTTACATAGTAAATAATTCTGGCGAGAGCTACGCCATCCGCACTTGCAATAAAACGAACAATGCAATTTAGCTAGTGCTGCATTCATGCGATGGCTTCTCTGTAAAAGTTGGTTGTTCCAACCGTGCACAGCCCTCGATTACCGACACAACCAAATATAAAACTAAATAACGAGATCATAACATTGCGCCATTTAGAGTTTGTATCGTAGATATTGAAAAAAAAAACAGTAACAATACAGATAAGATATAGTAACATTTATATTTTGTGTATTAAATAGCAATAGAATTGTTAGGTACATAATAATGTGGACTAGTTTTCGTAACGTAACAGTAAAGTAATTTTCATATGTCAGAGGTTTTTATATATTTCATGGCGTTTTCCTGACTCTTAATATTTGCATATTTTTAATCTGATATCAACCTATCCTATATAGAATGGTAAATATGTGGAACCAGCTTTTCGTATTACGGATATTGTGTAGTTGTATAGAACAACACTATAAAACTAGTCAACACCCGACACAGTTCCTCATAAAATGCAGCGGAGTCCGATTTGTGGGAATAGCATATAAAAATTTCAAAGAGCCTGTATGCGCGTGCAGTGTCCGCGGCGGGCGGCGGCATCACTCGCCGCTTACATAAAACATGCAAATTGGACCACTTCACTGGTGTGCTGTGCCTAAGTTCACTCGCTATTGCACTTTTATGTAAAATTGAGGTCTATTAGTCATGTAAATATTGTTAAACGTTGCTCTAACGCACCTCCACCACGTTACATTAAAATATCTTTTGTTCATATTAAAACAAGGCCAGCCAACGGTGATTGGAAGTACCTACCTACTTTGCAATGCTATGTTTTACCTGCATAAAAAGAGTTGGTGTAAAAACTCTATTAGTTTTTTTAGTTAGCATTTTAGTTGATTTTTCGTTCGAGTTCTTTTTTTTGTCATTTACTTTATTATTTTTAGGTCGTAAAAACTAATAAAAAAGAATAGTAACTAGGATCTCATTCCCGGGAGCTGTATTTCTTGTTGTAAAATTTTACAAATTAGACTATACTATACTAACCTACTTATATATATAACTATTTCTCCTAGGCTCTACGTTCAAAGCCCGGGAATGCATTTGGAATATGAGCGGGGGCAAATCAGCTACCTTCTTGGAGCCTTTACTGGGCACTTTGGAACCAACGACATGCTCATGAAGATGGGTCTAACCGTGACACCCATGTGCAGGTTGTGTGGGGAACATACGAAACGCATAAAGCACCTTCTGTGCACATGCGATGCACTGGCTGGTAAGCGAATGAGTTTCCTAGGGATCTGATATCCAAAACAAGAAGACTATAGGCTCATATCTCCTAGCCTCGTTGTAAAACTCATGAAAAGAGTTTTCAACGAGCCTGGGGAGTAAGTTATCTAGGGGAACACAATAGAAATAAAAAAATAAAATAAAAAAAACATACTTATGATAAGAGCTTGTAAAATCAGTCATCAAGCGAACACCCCGCTTCGTGAAACTATCCCAAAATTAAACAGAAAAATCTTGCAAGAAATAAATAGGCATTTTGTTTTTACTATGTGCTTTGAAATAGTAGATTGTTACTCTAGGGATGTAAGGCACAAATCTCACATAGGTAAAATATTTTTAGTATAGTTCAGTCAGTAGTTCGAGTGTGAGATTTGTAGCTTACACGTGAGTAAAACACTCTTCTTTTTCCCCCTCCCCAATGTGCTCTGGCGACCTTACTCATGCGCAGGAACACAACTTTACACAACATAACGTTATTTAGCTGCGGTATTCTGTAAGGTCGAGGTACTTCCCCAGTCAAGCTGCTCTTTGAGCGAATAAACGCTACGCTCTACCTCTCTAAATATACTATATTCTTCTTCGGTATACTTTCATTCAGAGCACGATAAATCTTAAACGTTTTAAAAACGCTGCTTCGTGAAACCATAGAGTATATGGATTATAAGTTTGAAACCTTCGCAAAATTAAACATAGAAAGAACTTGCAAGAAATTAATAGGCATTTTATTCTTATTATGGTTTGAAAAGACTTTTTAATTGTTAATTACATTGCAAAAAATAAACTAAGTATCATTGGGAATGCCGTGCCGTGGCGGCTGTGACAATAGACCGTTAAATGATGACGGATGGTCGCCGGCGATTGTTTAGCGTTGGTGTGAGACTGAATAGCGGCCGGTCGACTCGATAATGAGCTTTTGAAGCACTTAATGAGTGCGATTAGTTTACTTTTCAGTTCATTCTCTTAACAGGTTTATGTTAGTCTTTGTTTAGTTCGGTTTTAGTGGCTGTCACTAGACTAACATGAAAGGTTACGGTAATTCATAAATCAAAATGTCTGAGTTTATAAAGGACTGTGCATTTTACTCGGCAGCTGTGATTATGCTCCTTAAGACACAATATAATTTATATTGTGCATATTTGGTATCAAGTTCAAAAGGTCACCTTTGTATTCATAAATAGATACATTTTAGATAGGTATGGTCAAGTATGGTGATTATATCTTTCTTTAACTACTTACTTTATGAATGATTAATTGATAATATGTAAATGTTACTGTAAAAGGCCGATTACCGGCAGATCCTAGGTTTTAAGAGAACCTCTTAGGATTTACCAACATGAGCTGGTTAATGTTAGTTTTGATATTAAATGTGAAAATAATTTGGGGTTTTACCTTTAGAGCTTGCTACAAGCTGGGTTTTTTTATACCTCTAACGTACTACTAATGGGTTTTACTAATGATGCTTAGTAAATGTTGGATTTGGGAATGAGTCAAGTTACCTATCTAAATAAAAAAAATGTAAAATACGTTTTGAAAAGTAAAATACGGTACCTACATAAAATAAATAAATTAAAGTGGTCCTGTCACAAACATTATCTACATGTGAACTTTTGCTTCTTTTGCCTCCTTTTACTGGTAAATCTTAGAATATACTGAGGTTCGACCATTTACAGTAACAAACACCTTACCCATGTAAAAAAATACCTAGTTCCTAGTATATGTTTGAAATACCAGATAAGCCCGGATTATATATTTTAGTGCACTTAATTGGGTTATACGTAATTATTGACCATCTTAAAATCATTTGGTATACGAAAAATTAATCTACATCATGAAGACTATCTTGTGCCGTGTGGCTGTGACGATTAGGTATTCATTCCAATCATCATCAGCCTCTCCTAGAGCGCGCCAATCATTAGGGGTCCTTCCCAACCGCATACAGGATGGACTGGACTGGCCCAGTCACCTGTTTGAGGTCGTCAGCCTATAAGACTGCTCAGTCTATTCTGTCCGATATTCGAATTAAAATTTAAACGGAATACAAAAACAAAGACTTTGAATAGAATAACATAGTTAAAAACCATTGAAATGTATGTTAGATTCCAAGACAAAAATCAAATTCAAAGCTGACCTTTCCACGTCGCCTTGGGGGTTGATAAAGTTCTGTCGAAGGTGGCCGGGTATAGAGATTAACCGCGGCGAGGTGTCACGTCGACTTCATCAATTATCCCTCGGCCCCCGCAGTCGGGGCCTCGCGGGCCCCTGCTGGCTCGACCAGACCCGAAGACACGCCTCCTTACATCTGCTTCGAGACGAGACCTTTCGCACTTTCCGAATGATTGATCTAACCACAATGTTACGTTAAAACTATCCATGCTTATTTTTTACGTTTTGTATATAAGTAACTTAACATTGGTGTCTTCATTAATAGTTTTGTTATATTTAAAAGCGTTTGCATAATATAGAGATAGTACAGTTTACTACTTTAGTAGTATATCATAACAAACTCAATGACATCCTGTAATATTTACTGTTTTCTATAAAGAGTCCCAAAAGTAGCTATTCAAAGCAGTAGAACGTTAATAGCACCCACTATTCGTTATTTTGAAGCAGGAATGGCAAGATGTCTGAACAGAAATTTGATGGTTATTCATCAGAGGATATAAGTGTTTAATAATTCATTATTTCGGCCGAGTAAGTGATACCCGCATAACATTCGATCGAACACAAGGGAGAGAGTAAAGGTACCTACTTATTTGCAGCGAGTGGTCGCGGCACAGCAGCATAGTGATCATTGTTGCATTGTTTATCGTGGCACAATTATGTCGGGATTGGTGCTGAGCACGCCGCTGAAAACAAATTGAATGTATTAAGCTCCCGCACAACTTTATACTTCGCGGTTTATATCCCTTGTTTACGGTACACGCGTGTTGTTCTAGTTTATGTTCGAATTATTGCATATAAATAACGATATACGATGTATGGGATGCAATTCAAGCAACAAAGGATGATTGTGCTGTAATTCATATTTGATTTATACATAATGATGACACAAATCATGTTTATATAACTAAAAGTTTTTATGCAGTAGATATCGTGAATGCTCAGAAATTTACCTAATTTCAATATAACCTACCATCCTACTTTTTATTTGAGGGTAAACTGAATTAATATACAAAGTTATCTTATTATTCCGGGGGAATATTTGCGGTCCGTAAAAATGACGTCTAAAATATTGTAATTGGAGTGGTCGATGGGCCGCGGTCGTCGGTGTGGTGCGGCGCGGCGCGGCGCGGTATGGCGCGGTGTGGCGCGGTGTGGTGCGGTGTGGTGTGATGTGGTACGGTAGCGGGTGGAAGCGCGCTCAAGTGCCACGACCTTTCTCCTCTAATGGATACCGAAAACCTTCTTCACTTTTACGCGAAAAATCTTTTTGGAAAATAAATGAATCCATACCGTATGTAAATCGGACGACGACGTCGAAAGTTTTTATTGAAAAACTTGAGGAACTGATGAAAATGGGGCCGCGACGGTTAAGATATCTTCGTTCATCTTATGAATGTGATACCAACTGAATTCCAAATGTTCTTACTTCTGGATGGACTTACATTAGTTTATGGTATTTTTGTTATGTAAATTACTTCGCAGTGCGGGCATCAATTAGAGTTCAACGCAACACTCATCTTGAGAAAATCATAACTTTGTTTGATTTAATGTAATAGCTTGGATTAAAATAAACGATGGAATTTATGTTTATGTAATATCCAATTGACTGAATTTATTGGCTTTGAGAGCTCTGCCTTTTTATGGCGTGATGACACAGGCACAAACTAGTTTACCATTGTCCATTGTTAGCCCCACCATGTGAAAGCTGCTACATTTCTGTGGCTTTATCAAATCAAAATATGTGTTTATAAACAACAATCAAAGATTCAAGGAGTTATGTTGAAAGGTCTGGTGTCATAATTAAGTTATTTATGATTAATTAAAGGCGAGTCGAGTGGGAACAGCGCTCTTCGCTCTAAGATGGAGGGGCCCTCCGTAGAGAACCTGAGTAATTGATAAAGCTAACCCTACGGTCCTTAATCACGGTCAGCTCAAAGCTAAGGTTAATAAATAGTTATTTATTAAGTTGTCTACAAACTTATAAGTAAGTCCCGGCTCGAGCCGGTCGTGTTTACTTTATAAGGCCCTTATCTAGGAGCTAAGATTTCTCAAAGATTTACATTTCTTGAGCTTGAGAATACTTGAACTACTGATGGCTTTGTTTCATCAAAAAATATGTCAAACTAGCTGTCCCCCGAGGTTTCACCCGCGTTCCCGGGATAAAAAGTAGCCCAAGTCCTCCATACTATATGCGTTCCAAATTTCATCACGATTGGATGGTTTGTGGATTACGTAACTTTATTGCAATGAAATTCAGATTGAAATTACCTCTGAATCGGTAGAAATATTACAAATTCGGAAATGGTTCCATTTCTAATGAACCACTGTTTGTATTTGCAATTATCAGAACGTAAAAAAGTTATCAGAAAACCGATATATTGAACCGATTCCAATTCGAAAATGATTGAAATTAAGTTACGTAATCGCCCCGCTGGTACCTATCTAGCTTATAAACAAACTTAAATAACAATAATAGCTTTTTCACTCAACTTTACTTTGATCTTCAAACTGATTAATATAAATAATTAACATTCCAAATGATTATACATTCGTTAAATTAATGAAGCAATAAATAGTAATCATCTAAGAATATTATTCATATCTGTCACAGAGATATAAAATGTGAATTCTTTCTAAATTAGCTTGCTAATTATAGTATCGCTTCGAGTAAAGACGTCGCGATGACTTGTTTTGAATTCTATCCGTTATTTACGAAACAAACTGTGACTCACACATGCTATGCTGGCTACTTATTAATAAATACAAAAAATAAACTACCAACTTCCTTTTGCGTGCCTACAGACATAAAAGTTCTTCGTGCGTATCCTAACAAAAACATAAATTAGGTAAATTTATATAGAGAACATCCCCTTCGTTACAATATGTCCATAACGACACCGAGGGTCAATGCGCAGTCAAATCTTCCCTCGCACGAATTCAAGCGGCTCCGGATCGGCGAAATTATTAAAACTTTTTAACTTACAACTTTTCCTTAAGCGAGTGAGCTTTTTCATTCGTTGGAGCTTTCGTAGCTGTTAGAATCGCTTTGGACGAGTTCCGTCTCTCTCTGGCGCAAGGCTCGAATAGTGAAAGAGCCGAGCTTCGGTAGAGCCGTTGTCTCCCATGTGCCGGTTCCAGCCGGGCCGGTCTGCCGTTTCCTCTGCGAGGCGAATTTTAGTTATCGTCGCTGCGATGCCAGTGGCGCACGTCATGCCGGTCGCTCGCCGACTACAGACCGTTACCACGATCGCGGCGTACTTCTTTTCCAACTAATAAATCAGTCGAGTCGAACGGACTAAACCCTCACGAACAGATTATAACTTGATATGAGATAACAAGCTCGCGGGACGACTCCGGTGATTAATCACTGAAGTCAGTTCAACTCGAATATTCCGAACGGAAGCATAATCTTCGAGTTACGATTTAGGTGCGCTGCGCTTAATGTAAACAGATGAACATTGTTGAAGTTTTTTGTAGTTTGTCGAGTCACTTAAATAGTTGAACGTACGAGTCACATAAAAACTACGGCATCGAATGGAGGATTGATGATATAATGTCGTTCAGAAGCGAGAGATCCGTGTAGTATTTAAAGTCTTGAGTGCGGTTGAGTGAATGTGTTTGGATAGGTAAGACTGATGAAGTGCAAGATGGGTGGCAGCCGCGGCTGCAGCAGAGGTCAGTGGACCGCGGGGGTGCTGTGGGCAGTGCTGGCGGCGGCGCTGGCCGACTCCTGGACCGCCTTCCAGGAGCAGCCATGTTGCCGGCCCTTGTCACACCATCGAGTTCGGCATCACAGAGGTGAGTCATTGCCGTCAACTCGAAAACAATCATGACAAAAATAAACCTATACTTACACTACCGCAAAGTAAATAGTACATCGTAGACTTATTAGTCATAGGACTGTTAAGTAGGACAGACAATGTGTACCCATATGATAACTCTGTGTTGTCACAGTGGTCATAACTATTTTGAAATTGACTAAGCCTACCTACCTAACTGACTACCAGTTTTATATCGTGGAAGAAATGTTTTAGGCTGAGCTAGTAACTACACATACGTAGGTATTTACGACCTATCTATTTTTTTCCCTTTTATTTATTATTTATTTATGAAACTACATTAATTTGATATCAATGATTTTGAATTTTGGCCGTTGGTGCAGTTTCTAAATTTTAATGTAGAGTCATGAAACAGTAACTAATGGTGAGTTAAAATATGTATATATTAATGAATAAGGAATTAAGTATAATCACTCACATTTATATCATGTATAATAATGTATTATATGTGTACATATTATAATGTATGTGGTTAAAACTAAATCTAATTAGATTTCATACAATTGAAAAAAATCATTATATTGCAATAGATTGAAATAAACAGCATTTTAATGAGGCTTGAGAAAGGTAAAAATAATGTTATGACAATTTATTTATAAAGATGTTGTAAGATACTTTAATTTATTCAGATAGGTATATTATTTGTATATCAAAGAATATTTTATAAATTGTTACTTCATTGAAAATAAGTATAATCATCGTCTAAACATGCATGTTGAAATGCACTTGAATAAATTACTAGAGAAATTGTGATCAGTATATAACAAGGTAATAAAAGTTTTACGATAGGGCTAATTTGATATAGTCGCACGCAAACTTGTGTTTATACATCCCTAGGATCCTTAGCGGCCGGAACTACCAAACTGGATCTACACACGAAATGTGAATGGCATACTACAAAGTCCAATCTCTGCCTACAGCCTAATTCTTTCTTATTAGTTATTTTTAATCCACTTAAAAAAAGGAGTTTATCAATTCGACACGTATGTATGTAATATTATCGGAACAGCAATATATTCACATATGATAAACTATTAGGGCTTCCAAACAAATAGGTATACAAAATTTCATAGGTCTATGTATGTTTGTTTGTATGTATGTACGTTTGTCCACGAATATCTCCGAAGATAGTAACCATTCTTTTTGTATTGGTTTACATTTTCTTCAAAAAGGGAACAGTGTAAGTTTCATCGAAATCGGTTCAGTAGTTTTCAAGATATGGAAAAAGTTCAGAAAGTTAATCTAATCAGAGCTCAGATTTGACAACGGACTATGGAGTAAGAAATGGTCATGAAGAAAATATCCAGGGAAGGGATTATTACTTCAAGGAAATGGTTAGCCTGACGTCATCTCTTAAGACATCTACTAGACATCATCACATCACATCATCAAAATCAAATTGTTGTAAAGTTTAATTTGTTAATCAGTTTAAAACTTTGAAACATTTAAATAAAATACATTATTACATTTGAGGCACTCGATAATTTGGGGATAATGGTCATGAAGATATTTCGTTCTATCGATTATCAAATTGTTTTATACTTTCTATATTGAGTAGAGATGCCGTCGCGGATAACCAACCACCATTCGATATTCGTCATTATTTTTGGAATTACTACTTTATATTTAAGTAGTATCAATAAGATATTTTTAGTAAGAAATAATAATTTAAAATATTAATATTAATCATTTTAGTATACGATATCTAAAAATTAGACTAAAAAACTGTATTTAGATAGGGTAGTTGTTGACTTTTGATGTCTATTCACTGTGCCGAATAATTAGCCTATTCGCCATAGCCACTCGCCTCAATATTATTTTGAATGATGTGTTATTAACTTGTATATTTCATATTTGCGATAAAGCGCATTTCCATGTCTGTATAAATATTTAATTTTAGGCGACGAATAGCCCGTCCCGAATTCCTTTCGGACATCGAGGCGAGACGAAAACAATTTATCGTCATTAGGAAAGTAGCTAGCATTCCCTGCTGACGCGTCGTCGGCATAAAAAATCCTTCAATATTATGAAAATAATTTGGCATTGCTATTTACTATCGTATTTTTGTTATTAATCTATCTAGGTACCTATATGGATTTATTTAATGTGTGCTATATTGAGTTTGCTAAGCACCAGTAGAATTAATAGGTACTTATGGGTTACAAGCTCTATATCTTATTTTCAGCCAAACCCTACTTAACTAGTAAATTTTATTTTTTAATTATGGAATTATGTTTTTAATGAGGCAAACAAGCCGTTCCCTATGGCTTCACCCGCCTTAAATAGCCTTTAACCTTCCGGTCATTCGGACTATCAAACGCAAACAGAATTTTGGTAGTACCTGATAGCGCATTAAAATCAAACATACATACAAACTCTTCTCTTTATAATATTAATATAGATTGTTCTTTAAGTATTATACATTATTTAGATCATAAAATCTTATTGGGATGTAACGGTTTTTGGTTTTCAAGAATAACGTTGCATAAAACTTTCCTTTATAATACTTATGAGTCACATGACTGAGCCATGGACAGTATATACTGAGCATTGTGTGCAGTCTGGTGTGACCTTAAAAAGACAATTTGCAGCACTTATAATACCGATTATGTGAATACAATATACTTACTCATAACACTATAATGGAAGTCGTTATTTAATACTTATCTAATTTAATAAATAACTGGCTCTACATCAACAATAAATAAACAATAACCTACTAATTGCTCTCTTATTTTTCTTTCCCGAACTACGTAAGGTATACTTCTTTTTATCTGCATAATATATTGTGTGTAACTTTACGACAAGTTTACTTCCATGTATGTTTGTTTTTCGTTTGGTTTCTTATTTGAAATTTCGAAAAAGATTTGTTATTTACGCATGCCTAATACGAAATCACATTACCTGCCTAGTATTTACTGAGAATCATAAATCATCTTAAAATAACGCTTCAAAAATAGATTCCTATCTATATTTCTGTAATGTAGAGTATTGTGAGAACTGCGAGTGTTATGTTATCGATTGAGTTCGTTACAAGGAGTCCTTAGCTTTGGTTCGAGTCCAGCAAAAAACATTATGCATGCTGAGTCCCATTCCCTGGCCCCCGATCCCCGGCCCACCGGCCCTTAGCAGGCTGCGGGAAGGAGATCACTGTGGACCGGTTCCGCGTGCGCTCGCGCAGGTAATTGACTCGGCTCCGCTCCTCTTGCTCGGCTAAATTAAGTTATAAACGAGCTAGTGTAATCGGACCATAAGCTTTGTCCGACAGTTTTTATTATAATGTTCGTTATATATCATTCCGTTGGAATTAATCTTAATGGCTATACCTATTAGACTTCCAGACACGCATATCTGTAGACATTTGTTGTGCCACTTCATTTATATTTTTGTAGAATGAAGCTAACGTGTTATAGTGTAGTGTATATAGGCATATATTATGAAGATGTTATAGTGTATTATTGATGATTTATGTAATCATTAGTCTGCGTTGAAAGTGTCGGCAAATATTTAAAGTTCTATACAAAAACATTAGCTCATGACTTAAGTATTTAAACCTCAATGACAATGTTTTCTTGACACAATTTAAATACTTTGGCTCGCGGTTAAAATAAACCAATGACATCAATTGTTATTATAGGATGCGCGTCCCTCGCGAGCACCAACGCCATATGAATGTATTAAACTTTGATTAAGGATACATCCAGATTCAGCGTCGAAGCTGTGCTGTGCACGCGTCAAAAATAATAGCCCCTGTTAGGGGCTAAATCGAATAAAAATAAATAGAATTGCGAAATAATGTTTAATATTTAAATTTCTCCCGATTTTAATTGGAATATTTCAACAACTGCTATCATTATGAACGTCACTATGAAATGCAGAATGACGCAGAGTGAGCGTAAAACGTAGCTGTTACGCGCAGCAGCTTATAAAAGTTGGCGTGTTTTATATATTCGTGTAGTATGGCGACGTTCTTTCTAGGTATATTTAATTCTATGGTATTAAGCTTTAAAACTTGTAATAATTTGGAATTATTAAATTCACTGAATATTTAGGATGTCAACAGACGTGAAAGAGGATTTCTAACAAAAAGTCTCATCAGCTTATTTTCAAAAAACAAATAAAGTTAACTACTGGAAAATCCAAGGTTTAAAACTAGCCGTTTCCTTCTAACGTTTCCTTTCGGAACCCTAAAAATTTACAACTCTGAAGAAGTAAATCTTGATATTAGATAATATTTAATTATAGCAGCAGTACAGATAAAATATGCCCAAATTCAATGGATATAGATAATGTTGAAAGCCCAAAAGATTTACTATGAGATTACGCAACATTAATTTTATTCCAAAGCGTTATGTTAAAATAATAAGTCAAGTCAGAGTTGTTTTATATTTAGACGACTTGGTTCCGTACGCGTGTACTTATTTTTTGTGAAATTGACTTAAAACCTCGTGAAAACCATTTGAGCTAAAGTAAATGATCATGATGATTCTTCTTTATACAAATGGAAGTTTGTTTTTTTAAGTTTTAAAATTTAATAATAATGTACTTTATTTAGACGGAAAAAGCGTTCAATTCAAAGTTTTAATTTAATTAGATACCAGAAAGTGCTTGAAAATACGAAAGTAAATAGGTAAAACTGGTACACACCTAGTACACACTTTCTAGTTTCCTTGACGATTAATAATTTCTAAACAAAATACCAAAGCATAAACACAGAAAAAATAAAACAACCAGAAAATAAATAAGAATAATAAACTACCCTTTAGAAGTTTATAATTATAGGGACTGTGATAGCGATTCTATTTTTCTGTCTGTTGTTCCTTTTTCACGGCTAAACTACCGATCGAAAAACGGTGAAAAAACTAAAAATGGACAAAGAATACTTCCCAAAAACGCAGGTAAACCGGCGGGGATAGGTAGTGTGTATGTTGATCAGTCTATGCCAAGGGAATATAATTAGGCAAGACGCAATGTGGGTGGGCTTATCTTATCTCAAGTTATCTTAATGATCAGATTATCGACTCGGTTAATTAAAGTGTGACCATATTAAAAAATATTTAATGACTAATTACTTACATTATACACTTAGTTGGATAATAATTAAGGAGCTTTGATTTCTATGGTGTGGTAATAGTACCTAATATATTGGGTAATTATTTTTTTGAGCTTAAATGGTTTTTTGGATAAGTAACTCTAAAACACAATCAAAATAGATACAACAGTTATTTATGGTTTGAAGTCTTTAATTTTGTTTTATAACGATGTATTAAGTACAGCTTTTTATTAGGCATTGCGGTTGTTGCTGTGAGCAACAATAAATGTTCGGGCTGGTTCTCTTGGCGTGTGGTCTAACGTCGTAGAGAGGTCGACCAATCGTTCTGACAGCGCTCGCCGCTGATCTTATCGCTATTTAATATAAACCTATTTACTAGAAGCCCGTATACGGTATAAGATACCGCTACGAGTGGGTGAGATAGGTTAAACACCCAAGAGTATTGTGTTACAAAAAACGATCGAAGCGTATATCTATTTGCGGCATTCACAAAGATTGGCTGCAGTTCATCTGGGATGTGTGATAATAATGTTACTTGATTTGTATTAAAACACTACATTTATGTATTAAAAGATCCAAAATAATAAGCAGTAAGTATATAAATGGGTATATTTGTTCATCCCCTTTATCCCAGTAGAGGTAGTAGAGGTCACAGTATGCAATTTGATGAATAAGTTAAAAGATAAATATGTGCATGGTATAACTAACTTTTCAACACACTTGCTCGTAAAGTGACTTTTATTGCACCGATTTTAGTTTCATAATGCAGCTTATTACACAATAGTGCTTTTTACTTTACACACACACAGTTTTATGATAGAAGTATAATCCCGATGAGGTCAAGTTTTTACCTTACTGCAAGTGATATGTGTTTAGACGAAGCATTCCTAATTTAAACGGGTAAAGCAGTTTGCATCGCTGTCAAATAAAAAAAAACTGCGTGCCATATTTGTTAACGTTCTAATTGTGTGGTTGATGATTATCAGAAAATTTACATCAAAAAATACAAATCTGTTTTTTTCCTCGCAAGTGTGTTGATTAAAGTGTTTGTTTATCAAACTATTGTTATAAAAAAATACTATTATTAATTAGGGATCTTTGATTACATTTTACTTTCAATTTCGAACAGTTCTGTTCCGTAATCAAGTTTAACAACGAAGCCTAGTGTAAATAAGCCCTTTGTACAACTTTGTTTAAAATCTTTATGTCGTATCGTATGTACGGTAACGTTAGTGCTTATTTATCGACATTACACTCACGCGTCCTGAGTGTCTTTGTAATATCGTACGGAGTCTTGTAGGGATTTCCTTGTGCTGTGTTAAACGAGCTTTATTGGGCGTGTAGCGTCGGAAGCAGCAGACTCGAGGCAGCTCCAGGCAACTCGAGGCTTGTGTAAATCGAACTGACATAGCTGTCTCAGATTGACTGACGTGGCTTGAACCGTTTTATCCGAGGTATACCGCTTTTGAAAGGTAACAATTAGCTCTTTGTTATTTATTACCTACTATTAAGTAAGAGGTGTTTCGGGTGGCACAATTATATATGAATACTAGCGGCCCGGTACGTGCTTCGCTACGTATAAAGAGAAATAAAAATGTGATAAATGAAGAACCGCCTGACCGATTTTGTGCAAACTTCACATAAACCATCTACTAAATAGTCCGAACAAAGCCTAAACATTTGGTTTGGATAGGTGAGCCCGTTCTTGAGTTATAAAATTACAACGAAAAGTGGCATTGATTTTTATATATATAGATGTGTGTGATTTTTTATAATTATTTCCCACATTTAGGTACCTATAGTGAAAATATAGGTACAGTTTTTAGACCTACATTGAAATTTCCCTTGCATCCAGTATAAATAAAATATTGTATCCAATATTGTACCTGGTACCTTCATGAACAAAATGTACCTATTGATAAAAATAAAATTATAAGGTATCGAAAATATTTGGAAACACATACCTACTTAAATGTAATACATATATGATTTTCCAAGAACGAAATGTCATAATCTAGGCTCCAAATATCTAAACATTAATATAGTTGTAAAGACTACAAGGGGCCAAGTCTGCAAAAATGTCATACTGACACGATACTATTGCAATTCCATTATCATTGAGCCGATGTGGGGATGTCTACTACTAATCCATAATGGTCTCATAATGAATGAATAGAATTTTAGTACAAAAACTGTCAAAACTGACAACTAAAAGATCATTGTGGTGGCACGATTGTAGTTTCAGTGGACAATCATCGGAAAGCTAGCAAGCTATTATGGCGCCATTATGACGCTATTGTAGACAACCAAAACTGTAAAATGTTACATATTTGACACCATTGATAGTGTCAAATATGTCACATTTGTTCCAATGAACTCATTGGAACACAATTGTAATAGCAGACTTGGGCC
The DNA here is from genome assembly GCA_947623365.1 of Achlya flavicornis. Taxonomy (NCBI): domain Eukaryota; kingdom Metazoa; phylum Arthropoda; class Insecta; order Lepidoptera; family Drepanidae; genus Achlya; species Achlya flavicornis. Next base: position 9,671,691 of record OX392473.1, on the reverse strand, counting down.
CCAGGTTTTTTGTTCGCGGTTTAATCAATCCTACGTTTTTTTTTAGATGGATACAAGTCACGACAATAGGCTGTGAGATGTTTAGCCTAGTAATCAAATATTATAATATGCTAAAACGATAACTAATTAGGAGTTAATTTCAAAAATGACATCTTTAAAATATTTCAATTGTTTACTCATGCTGAAGAGTTTGTCACGTGATTAAAGTATAATGGTTGATAGAACGCATGTACAAGATTTTAAGACAATGTCTAAAATGTATCCCAAACATATTATTATTTACCATGAAGGTGTAGCTAACTTGCTACCTACCTACAAATGGCTCAAATATGCAGTAATCCAAATATAAACAATAATGGAAAGTTAAGGTTTTCGAGAGAGCATTTTATAGTATCATAATAATGTCTATACTCAGTACATTATCAGCTAACTTTATAGCAATCCTACTACCACATTGAAGCTCGTAAAAGTGCACATGTGTTCGATACCGGTGACTACTTAATCGTGTGAAATGTGACAATAGTGCTACGTACGTAGGTAGTGCTATTTACTTCTATTTAAGTACTAGAGTATAAGTAGTTGATGCGTAATAACACAGATAAGCACTTAACAATAATTGCATAATGGACACCTTTACTCATTCTATGTAGGTCATATTGGTAACCAAAGCCGCGTTGTCGTAGACCACGTGAATAAATTGAAGGAAACTAGACTACAACCGTATACGGGGTACGGTACAGACTACATCAGCGGATTAGAGTTAAGTAAAATCCGTGAGAGGTTTTATGAGAACACAAAAAGCAAACGCCAGAGAAAATGGACAGACAAACATATTGGTGTTTTAAAATTTCCGTTTGTGAAGTTGTGCTAGGAAATCATCAAAATAATATGATTAACTTAGCTCTATTTTGGTTTTACCTTTTTCCAGAGGGATCTTAAATATGATCCATTTAAAATATGATCTAAGTCAAAGATTAAGAAATAGGTTCTATGTTCTAATTAAAATTCTGTGTAACATAAGTAAGTAACAAACACATCCACTCAATCTCACGCATTTATAATAATAGTAGTATATTACAGCCGTACAAGTCGCACAACGCTAATTTCAAGATTTTTTTAATTTTTTTATCATAGGTGCCATGTAATTAAATAATATTATTATATATACATGTTCGAGCAATCTATTCATATAATAATATGGGTAAAACCGCGCGGACAGCTATATTCTCCTAGGGCTCATGTATTGTACCACTTTATTCTTTGTATCATCTTTAACATAGGTACTACATGAAGCAGCAAATAAATAAATTGAAATTGAAATTCAAGATGCAAATTGAAGCTGTAAAGCTTCTTCGAATAGATAACATACATTTACATTTTATTTAGTAACTTCCAAACAAATGGATCATTAAGAAGTTGTATACATTATGATCGAAGTAGGTAATTGGAAAAAAATACTATACAAGCTCATTTAGAAACACAAAACTTCCCAAGTTTTAAGCTCAAACCATACAAAGGTCAATACCAACTTTTCAATACCTTCATAGGTATACCTACCTACCCGGGATTTTTGCTTCATGTGTAGAACCCCATGTTTTGACACAAGCGGCCCGTAAAATAAAACTTATTGAAATGATCAGAAATATTTTTTCCTTTTTTTTTAACAAGTAGAAACTAAGTACTAACTTATGGAATGATTCTGAAATACCTTCATTAATTTTAAAGTATTTGTCAAAAGTATAACTCGAAGTAGGTAATTAATTTTTAAATAATTCAATTATTATATATTTTTTCTCCTTCAAATCTTGTATGAACGTACCGGTTCATTTAGCTAAGTACTAATTTGACGGGTACAAATTACCTGTCTGTCTAATATATTTACTAACATTTGTAACGAAGCTAATGGCTACGATATCGGGGCGGCTATACACTACAAGGACGGTGACTATTGACTCTGGTATTCAAATATTGGGTCCGCTGTCTAACCGATAAGAGCGGTAACATGACACTTTACCGGTGAACAAGGGGCACTACTCGGACGGGTAGACCTTGTACAATCAGTTTCCGAAACGGTGCGCGCGTCCGCGTCGGGCGGCCGCGGCGTCGCGTCGTGCCGCACAGCCACAGAAATGCTTTTATTACCGAGGTATTCAATAGACACTGTTACTGTCAATACTAACATTCTCAATAGCTGAGCTGGGACTTATCTGACACGCTTTACATGTAAATACGTATTTGCTGCTTATCTTTGTTATACGTGCTACATCGCGCATCGGTTATAGGTTATGGTGCGTCCATGCTTGGCGAACCGAGCACGAGCCGAGCCTCGAACGAGCACACTGCGAGCACGATTCGCGTAGTGTGGACGGGCTTGCGAGCCTCGAACGAGCGCAATTGTCAGTTTTTTCACGAACAAAGGGATTCGCATCGTGCTCTTGTAGGTTCGTTCGTGGCTCGGCTCGTGCTCGATTCGCGTAGCGTGGACGCACCATTAGCTTTTCTTCACATACGGTTCTACTTTCATTCTACGCTACGGACGTTGACAGATCGTAAACGTTGTGAAAATATCTATGTGTTGTTTTTTATTACGAAACATAAAATCGACATTAATTTGGTAACACCAGGTTTCTGAATGCAAGATGAATTCAGTGAATTGCTTTGTAACATGGCTCAAGCAGTAACAAGGCTTGGTTCATAACATACCCACATCATCACCATCAACATCCATCGGACCCACGTGTATGACGATACTGACCTTAGGAGTCACGGAAAAGATAATTAGGAGTAGCGAGTGAAACACGGCATTTCCACTGAGTGTGGAAATGCCGTGCTGCAGGAAGGTACCTAGAAGCAGGGGGCGCTGCAGTTTGTGTAGATATTTTTAAACACGTTCAAAGATTGAACATGGGTCCAATGGACCCACGACTACAGTTAAGGGTTAAACAGCAGGCGAATACTTTTTTAAATATAAACAATAAAACCAGTTTTTTACAACCTTATTAAGGTAGTATTATAGTATAAAAATCTAATTGCTTTATTTATTGCTGCTTTAGGGTAAAGGTAAGCAACGGTTTTCCCTGTTATCTCAATTTATGAAAATGAAATTTCACAGGTTTCGCATTTAAAAATGGCCATCGGTTCAGCCGGATACCTGCCTGCGCCATCACAGACCTTTGTAGCCTATATATTTCACATTTCGTTACACTGAAATCCTTACTAATATTATAAATGCGAAAGTGAGTTTGTTTGTTCGTTACGCCTTCACGCCTCAACTACTCAACGGATCATCATGAAATATGGCATGCAGATAGCATGGCATGGAGTAGGACATTTTTATCAGGGAACGCGGGTGAAACCGCGGGGGACAGCTAGTGTGTATATATTTCACATTTCAGTGAAACGAATTAAATTTCGATATACGTAAAAGCAACGCGAACAATAAATTGGCAATTATTTCCAATTTTTTGTGCAATTCATACCCGCCGGGTTGTGTTTATGGCAACGCTTAGTTGAGTGGAATGATTGTGTAAAACTGTTGGACGGGCTCCAGCTAGCGGGTCGGGCGCACCGCGCGAGAAACAAACGCCACAAATAAAGTCAAATAAGTGAAACCAGCAGAATGGCCGCCCAATGCACTTGTATGCACGGATATCAACTATTTTATTGGAACTCGATAAAATATTGATAACATTGTATACGTCCTCCATTTAGGAACGGCGGATGTATTGAGAGTTTGTATAGACATGACCGTAATTTATTACGGCACTATGCAAGCCTTTATGCGTATGATTTGAATGAATGGGATACGATAGGTTGGTTGATTTAAATTGACACTTTATTAGTATCGTTAGTTGTTGGTCTTGACTTCGCGGAAATTGTCGGGAGTTATTTTGGTGTCGCACCAGTCCTTCCAAGAACGGATTGTGTATGTTAGAGTAACGCGAATATGCAATTCTGTGCATTGGCAATGTTTTGTGTTTATTCATTGCGGTACGATCGCGGTAATTCAACGGAAGTAATAAACTGAGCCGGTAAGAGCGACTTGCGGATATCTTGTACCGTAAACTACCTCACCGATTACTAGGTATTACGTCACACCCAAGCGAAGCTTCTTATCTTATGCCTTTCAAAATTGCAAGTGGCCACAACCGGGGTACTGGCCAAAACCGGGGCTCCTGCCCTAATTATTTTATTGCATTTATCACATAAAAGTTCCTGATATAATTATTTTACAATATTTCTAGTAAATATTAATATCTCTCAGAGGCTTTGATACGTGGTTGCATAACACGAATATAAGTATTCGCATGAGTTATTTCAGTCTAGAATCACCACAGTATTTAATTGACATCAATTGGCATCAATAGTTTGATCACGTGTTTGCCTTGCCATACATGATCGTCAAAGAGCTGATCTTTGATATAAGCACACATATACAGCTATTGTCACAGTTTGTCCATGCACGGTCGAATGTCTAAACATGTCTATTTTCATAATAAACATAAGTCCTGGGTGTATGCATTTGTGTAGAATAGGTACTTATTGCGTGTTGCTTCTCGGCTGGCAACGCTCCAGTCGTTTCAATTTTATCCCGCGGGACGCTCTCTGTAAACATCCCTAAATGATAAACGCATAATTTAACGCCCCAACGAAACACGAAAATTGTGCAACCATTTATTTTCCCGATCATAGAAGCGTGAAGACGTTCGTTCGGTAAATTTATGAGTTCACATAAGGGTTCAATAATATTGTCTCTTATTGTTCTTATTTGTTTAATACTTTCAATTTTGTATACTCAGCAACATATAAAATTGTTTGCTACTGCAAGTTGGTTTAATTTGAAATTAATGTTAAACGTTCCTTGCGATTGCTACGTGATGACTTGGACTTGATTACTGGGGTAATAAAACAAGATAGCAGCAGTTATACTGCCTGTGTTTATGAAGGTTTTATAAGCATTCAAAGAAGGAAGGGATGTAAAGCGTTTATAAGATAATTAAAAATATTTGAATTTAGTTATAACTTCTGAACTCTTCTGTCTGAAGTAGATATTTTAGTGGTATTATATTCACAATAGTTCAATTATTCTATTCTAGTTTAGAATATTATCGTTTCACGATGGTATTGGATAACATTGTATTAATTACTAATGAGTAGGTACGTAGTATTTATATACTCTGACCTGATGATCATTGTCTAATTGTGCGTGTGATTCATTGAATTACGTAACTATTTATTAATTATCTACTTACAATAATAATCAATTAATAGTTGTTTATATAAAGAAAAGGCTTTGTGTGCTTAGCACCTTACCATGGTGAGATAAAAAACTACAATAAGTTATTTTTCAAGCATTATCTTTTTGCATGAACAAGTTACGATGCGCTATGAATATTTCTATCTATGGAAACTACTCTACTACGATCACATTAAAACTAAACACACACATAAAAATGTTTTTGTATTTGAGGCAAGCATGTTCTGTTTCAAAAAGGAGGAGTATCTCAATTCGAATGTTTATATTATTTTTTTATGAATGTTCGGTCATAACTCCGTCATATGTAGATGGATTTTCAAAATTCTTTTTTTGTTCGAAAGGGGTTTATTCCGAAATGGTCCCATATAAATTTCATATAGATCTGATGATAGTTTCGGAGACAGACAACGGAACTCTTAAAAAAATCATCAAAACAAAACAGTGTCAGACTTATCTGACACTGTTAAGTTATTTGTTTATTTAACTCTTACTTTTTAGTGTACTTTGAAGGCGTTTTTTTTTGTTAAAAAGTTAATTTATTGAATAAACATTTTGTAAATGCTGTGAGATATGTTCACGAAAAACAAGGAATAGATCGAACATTGAACGGTGCGGCGGGTGCGGGCGGGCGCGTCTGCGGCTGCGGCTGGGCTCGGTGCGGTTGCGGGGAATGCCGCCGATAGCATCGCGGCCTTCGTCGCCGGTGCACATAAATCTAACTTTGATACATTTTGGTAAGAAGCCAACTACGGTGCATCGGCCGCCACGGCCCGCGATCCACTCAACCCTGTGCATTGCAAAATAACACTGCTAGCTACACCTAACATTTTATTGCCTACATTCGTACGTAGAGCGAGGTAGAGCGTACATTTTATTTTCGGTACAAAACAACTGAACGCATTGTTTATTTTGAAACTACTTAATTAAAGTCAACAATGAAAGTTTTTGTGTATTGTATACAGTGACAACAATATAATTGTGTGTAATCGCTCGCTGGAATCGCTCACACAGTGCGCTGGCTACAATGAATACGAGCTGAGTCACCACACGTTGTTCATTCGATATTCATATTATACAAATCCGATTGTAACTAAGATTTATCTTGTGCAATAATAGCATCATGCTCCATTCCATTCATGCGCATTCACGTCAAAATAAAGACTTCATTATAATATCAATATAAGGTCAATAATACTCGCAACCACCATTGGCTATTATTACTATAGAGAAGCTATCATAAGCAAAGGTCATCATCAAATGTCTCATTTTTTTAGAGTCAACTTAAGTTCTTTTTAGCGCTGAAACAATAATTAGTCATCTAAGCAGACAGTAGAAACACGTAGCGCTATCAGAACGCTTTTAGGAGTAATTTTCTCGCGACCACCGTGATTTTCACGGCGCTTACGCGTTTCGTTCATTGTTTTACAACAACTCACTTGAACGGAACATAGTTGTGATGTGTGGCGTTTTCTCTATACTTAGTAATAATAGCTCAATGGCAACGTAATGAATCATAATCATCATGAACACTGTCGATAATATCTTCATAGGCCCGTGTCAGTCATCTAAACACAATTCGTGCAGTGTATAGATAGAGCGTTTGATTCAAATATCCATAGGTACACAACACAACTTTTATGTATATACATAAAAGCATCATTGATATTTTTTATGTAAGTTTCTGCTAGGTATCTTTTAAACATTTTTCATTGGCCTAAAAACTGTTCATAACTAATAAAACTTTAGATTACCTATTTAAGGCAAGCTGCCATCGTTTTTTTTAAACAATGCGATACAAGATAGGTACCACAAATTAAATATGTAATGAGTCTTTAAGCTTTCGGAAGGTCAGTTATAAAGGAGTTCAGTTTGTTGGGCTGGCTGATAAGCTGGTGAAGTAATAGGGTTCATTTTGTTGTTGGCGGGGCGAGCTCGTTAATCACAGCGTTGCGCGCACTTCCGTCGCGGCCACCGGAACACCAGCTTATTTTTGATTGTTTTTGATAAAAACAACAAAGACGAATGAATAAGCCAAATCGTTAATCATAAGCCTTAAACGGTTTTTCCTTTTACATTGCTCTCCTAAGTGTAGATAGTCTAACTGGGTGCCTTTGTTATATTATGTCTCGTGTGTTGAAGAATTATGATATTTGAGAGGTGTGTGTGTAGTTACTGGGTGAGTACTCAGTTAGACATTTTAAGAGAGGTAGAGCATAGCGTTTATTCGCTCAAAGAGCAGCTCGACTGGGGAAGTACCTCCACCTTACAGAATACCGCAGCCAAATAACTTTATGTTGTGTGAAGTTGTGTTCCTGCGCGTGAGTAAGGTTGCCAGAGCTCATAGGGGAGGGAGGATAGGTCGATAACGCGTGAGCGATGCTTCGTGTGTTGCAAGCGTCTATATGGCTACGGTAACCGCTTACCATCAGGCGGGCCGTATGCTTGTTTATCGACTAAGTTGCATAAAAAAAACATACAATTAAAAGTAAAGTAAAATAAAATACATGTAGGTAAATTAAAAATATTATATTTAAATAATAAAACGAGGAAACTAACTAAGATTTTCAGTTTATCTAACTGCAAAAAATATTTTAATGTCTACTCAATCGTTAATAAAGAGGAAAAAAGAATAATAACACCATTACTCATATATCGTATATTATATAAATCATATATTACTTTAAATCGCTAAATAACTTGTACGTCATTCAAATGCTTTCTTTCACGTATAAAATCAGATTTTTTAAAGAACCTTTTCTTTCTGTCTAACTAACTTTTTAAAATTATACACCAATAGCTCTTGAATTTCTACGGCTGCTTTGTTATATTGCCTCCTGAAAGAGTACCCAACTTTACTGAGCCGAAATACTGGAAACAAGTTTGCTTGCTTATTTCTATAGTGTTCAAACTATGAGTGTCGTTATTCTTAGGAAAGTTTTGTATGTTTTCCGAACATGAACTCAATTTTCATTATGACTGTGACGACTGTTCTTATAATGTGAACTTATTTCTAAGATAATTCGTAAATGTATTGCGCGAATAACCCTTTTCTGCATAATAAAAATTCTATTGATGTCGGCACGAACCCCAAAGGAATGCACTAAAATAAACTAATCATGCCGTAGATTCGTAAGTAAGAGCACGAACTTGCCGTAGAAATAAATCTATTCACAATGTTTGTATCCGAAAGGGTTGTCTGGAATCTGATACATTTGGGTTTTCTTTCGTTGGGCAATAAATTTTAAAATTGTAAATTAACTACAGTTCAAATCGACCGAATAAAAATCAAGTTTCTACACTTAGTAAAGAAGTGAAGTTTCATCAGCAAACAAAACTAATTTGTTTTATTATACTTATTCACCTGTTCTTTGTCCCTGGCAGCTAAAGAATCAGCATAGCGATATGTTAGGTATCAGTACCTAATGATTAGGACAAATTGTCCAACTACGGTCCAACTTCGACAAAGAGGTCAATCTAAGAATCCAACTCGTCTCGGCAGCGTTCGAGAAGCTACGGCATATCTTCACGCCCAGAATACCTCAGAGTCTGAAGACAAAGGTCTTCAAGCAGTGCGTGTTGCCAGTAATGATATACGGGACAGAGACGTGGTCTTTTACTGCTGGCCGCATAAATAAGCTCACAGTCACTCAGCGAGCTATGAAACGAGCTATGCTCGGAATTTCTCTACATGACAGGGGTCCAAAATGAGGACATTCGTAGGCGAACGAAAACGACGGACATAGCTCGTAGAGTTAGTAAGCTGAAGTGGCAATCGGCGGGCCACATCGCTCGAAGAGCCGATAACCGCTGGGGAAGAAAGGTTCTTGAGTGGCGGCTGCCTGCGTACTGGAAAGTGCCGAGCGGGACGCCCTCCCACCAGGTATGGATCGACGATCTGGTCAGTGTCGCTGGGCACCGCTTGATGCAAGCGGCCCAGAACCGTTCGAAGTGGAAGTCAATGGAGGAGGCCGTATATTCAGCAGTGGACATCCATAGGCTGATATGATGATAATGATGAATGATTCTCGCCAATTGATCTAAAAATACTAATTCATTAATCATAATTGAACCATTAATATTATTGAAAGTAGTCATACCATGATTCGCCAGTAGTGTTGTTACCGAGAGTGTAATCCTCGCAGTAGTTGTAGGGCGGGTGCGAGCGTGAAGCGGGCCAGGCGGGCGGCGCGGCACGGTGTTATGAAAAAGCGATCACCGCACTTTGAGTGTCGCGTCGGCGTCGCGTCGCTTGCGCCCCGCACCCGTTACCAAATTAATGTGTCACGAACTGTATCGCACTATGATATTGATGTTGAAAAATGACGCGCTTTGACGTTTCATTGCAATCGTAAATCTCTCAGAATTGCCCTGTTCTATTCGCATTCACGTTACTAAAAAAATATTTACCTATGCTAAGTTCCTATTCACATTTTGCATTAGGCACTGAATCAATTATATTTTATTAAGAACTAGATTTTTTTTAATATTCAATATCCCTTGTACTAGATTGTGACTGAATAATTTATATTATGTATAAATAATTGTTTTAATTGCATAATTTGCGTTTGCTCTAGTTAAGTATTGTGTGTCCGTTTGCCAGTCGAAAAATGCCTCATTCCAAACTTTTCCTCTCTTTTTTTTTTTTTTTATACCACTTAGCTGGCAAACAAGCATACGGCCCGCCTGATGGTAAGCGGTTACCGTAGCCTATGGACGCTTGCAACACCAGGGGTATCACGCGTGCGTTGCCGACCCTGCAGAAATCTCTTTACACCCGTTTTGAAGAACCCCATGCTGTACTCCATTGGGAAAACCACGGCGGTTGTGGTTATGCCCTGGACCTTGGTGTTGTACTTGATGTAGCAATGCCTTATTATGGCTCTTTTCAACTTTCTTGTCTCTTAACATGCTTCTTACTATCGCACATAGGCATATGGCAAGTTTATTTATTGAGTTCCCTGTTAGAGCCCATGTTTGATTTTTTGATAAGACGTGCAGTATGGAGAATTTTGCGTTTTGTTGATATATGAAGGTTTTTGCCTATCATCACCTCTTTCATGCGCCAGTATTTCTTCCAGTTGTTTGCTGTTCTTCTCTCAATTTTTTTTATATACGTTTTCTGATATATGTTTTCATCCACATGACCTTATGGTGGTTTATGGTGGTTTTTCGTCGTTGGTTATTATTTTTGTATGTATTAACAGAATTAAACTTTAGTCCTACCATTCCTCTTAAGTACAACTTTAAACTTTCTGACGATCATTAATTAATTAATAAATAGCATCCTGTTTGGATCTTCTGGCGTTTTTGCCAATCGCAAAATGTCATCGGCAAAAAGTGTGTAATGCGACCGTCGCGTCGTTGCGTCGATCGATACCCGGACCTGAGATTTTGTAAACATTTATAATTAGCCTTATACTTATATTATATAAGTTTGTTCTATCCCCTGTTTTTTTGCGCTTCCCAAATAGCTTATCTGCGTTACATGTATGTACATACAATATAATATAGTAGATATCTTTGTTAAATGTGCAAGCCATAATAAGTTATCGTATGATTAATAGTGGCATTATTTGGTGAATGTGGATGCGGGGGCGAGCCCGAGATCGGAATGATTATCGTGAGGCTCACGCTCCACTGATCACAGCACAAAATTAATTTAGGTTTAAGGCGATGGTTTGTGGGCGGCCCGAATGGTAAACTCGAGCTAAATCGATGTATTTCAAGCTTGCACGAAATCCGGCAACTTGTATTCATAGGCTGGGCTAGTGACTGACAATCTGTCGAACTCGGTGTTGGGGCCAAGCGTTGCATTTTGCATGTAGATTTAGAACATTATTTTTTTGTTAGTCAGTTGTAAATAAACACCCGTAAAGATCACACATCAAAGCAGTTTCATTCATCTCACCAACCAAAATTGAACCTTACTACAACAACATATGGTCCTTAGTCGAGCGGATGTGATTAGTTGGTTCGAGATCCTTATCGCTATATTCATTCATCGGAATGTGCGTGCGGCCGAGACGCGGCGACGACACTTGCATTCCACAAGTGATCGAAGTGCAATAACAACTTGCTATTGACGAATTACGCGTTAACTTAATAAAAAGAAAGTTTTGTTTATTATATGGTTTTTAAACATTCTGGACATTATTAAAACAGTTGTATGGTTTTAAAATCAGTTCTAAGCAGTGATAAATAACTAAAATGGAAGAATTAAAGACGCAATTAGAAGATACGTATCATCTGATTAAAAAAGCAAATGATAATTTTAAGAAGTGTCCTAAAGCAAGAAAAACGAGTGCTTATTTAAAAGTGCGTACACAGTGTATCGAAGATTATTGGACTACATATAAAAACAATCATGTGGCACTTATTAAAATATTACCGTCGGAACAAAAAGTACATGTTACGAATTATTATGACTCGTGTGAAGAGCTATACCTATCTTTAAAAACGGATTTACTAGAAGTACTCGAGTCATTAACGTGTACTAACTTAGGAAATACTTCAAGTGCAAGTACACATCATTATGAAGGTGTTCGTGCTGTCGATGTAAGGTTACCGAGAATTGATTTACCTAAGTTTACCGGTAGTTATGAAGAGTGGCAAACATTCGAAGATACATTTACAGCATTGATTCACAATAACAAAGCGTTAAGCGACGTACAGCGACTGCACTATTTGAAGTCATGTTTGTCAGGCGAAGCAAGTGCGACACTTAAATATTATCAAATCACAGATGATAATTATAAACCTGCATGGGATACGCTCAAGGCACGTTACAGTCACAAGCGATTGATCGTAAATGCGATACTCAAGAGGCTATTTTCGCAGAAAAAGGTACTAACTCAATCTTCAACACAATTACGAACGTTGATTGACACAACAAGAGAATGTTTGAACGGATTAGATAAATTAAACGTACCAACGCAGTCCTGGGATCCCGTTATGATATTTCTTGCAATGCAGAAATTAGATACCGACTCGCATAAAGAATGGGAAGATCATGTGAGTAAGGAACACAGTAGCGAGCTACCAGAACTACGCCATCTTTATACCTTTTTGGAAAATCGTATACACACTTTGGAGTTGACAACGACAGCCTTGAAACCTACGAGAGAACGAGTATTTCACACGACTGCACCATCAACATCGTCAATAGAGAAGATCTGCGTGTTATGTAAGGAAAATCATGCACTTTGTCACTGTAAAAAGTTTAGTAGTTTAAAAGTAGATGAAAGAAGCGAATATGTAAAAAATCAAGGATTATGTTTTAATTGCTTATTATCGGGGCACTCTGTACGCTTCTGTAAACAGCGTGTATCATGTAAGGTTTGCGGGAGACGTCACCATTCTCTTTTACATCAACTTAGGAATGAGGAAACTTCAGGTAGTAGTAGTGAGATTTTAAAATCAACTGCAGTTTCCAATCACACAAATGTAGAAGAGAAGGAAGTAGATAAGTTAGAGAATCAACAAATAGAAACAGCACCAGTATCGTCATACTTTACTATGAGTGACTCACCTGGGTTACTAGCTACAGCGTTAGTTCCAGTTAAAAATGAATCAGGTATGATAACGATATTGCGAGCATTAATAGATCAGGGTTCACAAGTGACGTTAATTAGTGAGAGAGCAGCTCAGTTACTTAAGGTTAGGAGAACACCAGTAAGAGGAAGTATTACAGGCACTGGTTCAACTAAGACAAAGGTAAGTCAAGCAACTTATATTGAGATTCTGTCAAGGTGGGATAATCAATTCAATCTCAAAATAAAAGCGTATATTATGTCAACGCAACTTACGTCATTGTTACCATCAAAGTCCGTTGCAAGTACTTGGTCACACATAAATGGACTCTTCCTGGCCGACCCAAATTACAGTCAGCCGGGAAGAATTGATTTATTATTAGGTTCTAAGGTTTATGCCAAGATATTAAAAGACGGTTTAATTCAAGGTCCACCCAACACCCCGTGTGCACAAAACACAAGTTTAGGATGGATTCTTTTCGGAGATTGCGATGAAAATAATCATGAAGAAATAATAGCAATGCACCATTGTATGGATCTAGACAACATGTTAAAAAGTATGTGGGAAGTTGAGCTATCTGAGAAACGAGTATGGACTGAAGAAGAGAAATTATGCGAAGAAATATATAAAAATACACATGCTAGAACCGACGATGGAAGATATGTAGTGAAGCTACCAATGAAAGTAAACCAACCATTATCATTGCATGGTGGTACAAGAAATATAGCATTAAAAAGATTAAATCAATTAGAAAGGCGTTTTCAGAAGGAAGAAGATTTGAAACCAAAATACACAGAAGTAATTAATGAATATTTAGAGATGAATCATATGGAGAAAGTTCCAGAAAGTGAGAAGAATAGACCTGCGGTATATTTACCACATCATGCGGTCATAAGAAATGATAAAGAGACCACAAAACTAAGAGTCGTGTTTGATGCCTCCAGTAAGGGATCAAATAATATATCGTTAAATGAAGAGATGCTAGTAGGACCGCAGTTACAAGAAGATTTGAGAAATCTGATACTGAGATGGCGCACTAAACGAGTTTGCTTTGTAGCTGATGTACAGAAGATGTACCGTCAAGTTTTAGTAACCAAAGAAGATACTGACTATCAGCGTATTCTATGGCGTGATAGTACAGATGAAGAAGTACAAGATTATCGGCTTCTACGAGTAACTTTCGGTACAGCTTCCGCTCCATTCCTCGCAGTACGAACCTTAATGCAGATAGCAGATGATGAAGGACAGGAACACCCTGTTGCAGCTCAAATTATAAAAGAAGATTGTTTTATGGATGATATAATGTCAGGATTAGATTCAGTAAGAGATGCTATTACTACAGCTAATGAAATAAAAACAATATTGCTCAAAGGTGGATTTGTTTTACAAAAATGGGCATCTAATAATTCGGAATTTATGCAACACATGGAACCATCAGAAAGAAGTTCTAAGGTGAATATTGATATCAAACTAGATGGAACCATCAAGGCATTAGGTCTAACCTGGAACATCGGAGAAGACGTATTTCAATACAACCTTAGTATTCCCCCTATCTCTGAAAGTATAACTAAGAGGAATATTCTAGCAGATGTTCAGCGATTATTTGACCCGTTGGGATGGTTAGCACCGGCTATAGTACCTGCAAAGATGATGATACAAAAACTTTGGTTACAAGGAACAGGCTGGGATGAAGAGGTTGATGAAACAATTGAAGAAGAGTGGTTAAATATTCGCGAAAGCTTCAACCATCTTGATAAAATTAAGATTAATAGGTGGTTGCATACTAAACAAACTAAAATGAACACTGTTACAGTACACGGTTTCTGTGATGCTTCAACCAAGGCTTACGGTGCCGTTGTATATATGAGGGTTCTAACAGATAAAGGAGATATTAAAATAAGTCTTCTAGCAGCAAGAACGAAGGTAGCACCTGTGAAACCTGTATCGCTTCCAAGACTGGAACTATGCGGTGCTGTACTTCTATCGCAGTTGCTGAAAAGAGTAAGAGAAGCAATGAGATTATCAAATGAACAAATATTCGCATGGTCGGATTCAACTGTTGTACTGGCGTGGTTAGTAGGAAGTCCTGGAAGATGGAATGTCTTTGTTAGTAATAGAGTAGTTGAAATATTAGATAACGTAGGAAACCAGAGATGGTATCATGTGAACACCGAAGACAATCCAGCCGATGTAGCAAGCAGAGGTCAGCTTTTACCTGAATTGGTAAAAAACAAGATATGGTGGCAAGGACCCGCATGGCTGCAAACTCCTAATATACCTGCAAAAAGAATAAATAATAATTCGACGAATCTGGAACAAAGAAAATGTTTTAATACAAATATAAATGATGACAATGAAGACAAAAAGACTAATTTTGAAGATTTTGATACATTAATTGAATTACAAAGAGTAGTAGTTCACGCAGTTAGATTTTTGAAGTACACGAAGACACCTGAAACAGAAAATAAAGATAAATTAATTACAACAAATGAATTAGAAGATGCTATGACAAGGATAATAAAGATAGTACAAGGTGAAGAATTTAATGATGAAATAATAAAATTAAAGTCAAATAAATTAATTAGAAATAAAAGTAACTTACGATCACTCAATCCAATACTTGATGAAAATAATATTCTCAGGGTGGGCGGCAGATTGCGACACTCAAACTTATCGGAAGACAGCAAGCATCCTATAATTATTGGTCATAAAAATAGCTTAGTATTTCTTTTAATAGCAGATGCACATAAAAGAACGTTACATGGTGGAACCCAATTGACACTTACCTTTTTAAGATCACGATATTGGGTGTTGAGAGTGAAGAGTCTAGTTCGTTCCTACATACATAAATGCTTTGTTTGTGCTAAACAAAGAGCTATACAGAGAAATCAAATTATGGGAGACTTACCAAAATGTCGCGTCACGCAGGCTCGTCCGTTTCTTCATGCTGGGGTAGATTTTGCAGGCCCACTGCAAATTTTAACTTCTCGAAATAGGGGTGCCAAATGTACTAAAGCATATATTAGCATATTTGTATGTATGGCTACAAAGGCTTTGCACCTGGAGCTGGTTGGTGACCTCTCGTCGTCATCCTTTTTAAATGCTTTTCAGCGTTTTGTGTCCAGAAGGGGACGATGCAGTCATATTTGGAGTGATAGAGGCACAAATTTCGTGGGCGCAAATAAGGAGCTAGCAGATTTATGGCAAGCAGCAAATTTAGATCTTCCTGGTAATTTAATTGATGTTTTGGCAAAGGATGGTACACAATGGCATTTTATTCCACCTTACAGTCCGAACTTTGGCGGACTCTGGGAAGCCGGAGTAAAATCAGTAAAATTTCACTTAAAAAGAATTTTAAATACGAACCTGATATTTGAAGAACTTACCACCGTGCTTTGTCAAATTGAAGCTGTTTTAAACTCCAGGCCACTTTGTCCTATTGATAATTCTGATACAGAGAACTTAGAAATTTTAACGCCTGGTCACTTTCTTATAGGTGAAGCCCCTACTAATGTTCCAATACCGGATTTGACTAAAATAAACATAAATAGGCTCTCACGATGGCAGATGACTCAACGCATAGTTCAAAATTTTTGGCAACGTTGGCATACCGAATATTTGACTAGACTACAAGAAAGACCTAAATGGCAACGTCGTGCTAAAGAGTTTAAAATTGGGGACATAGTTCTTTTAAAAGATGAAAATCTTCCACCGGGGAAATGGGCTTTAGGTAGAATAGTAGAAAGACATCCGGGACAGGATAGTATTTGCAGAGTGTACAGTATAAAGTGCCACGGTAAGGTAATTAAACGTTCTGTTTCAAAGCTATGTGAACTTCCTATCAATGATGATTAAGATTTATTTATTTTTAAAAGTTAAAATCAAAATTTGTGTTTTAAGTTGTATTCTTGCATGCTTTAAATCAATAATGTTTGCTAAGATTATGCTTTACCAATATTTTAAGTAATTTTGTGTATAAGTATCTTACAACCTATTGTAACAGCAAGTATTACATCCTGTATTGTTTGTATGTTCAGGTAAATTCTAGTAAAGGTAAAACTTTGAGTAAGGTAAAATATTTTTACAAATGTTAATCAAATCTTTAGCTAAACAGCATGTACTTGCATGATAATAAATATGTCTTGTTTGAATTGCCTACCATTTGTCAATGTTATGATCATAGTGGAAACCGAATTAGGTATATATTTTTAGTAATATAAGTACTTAATGATTTTGTGAAAAAACTATTGTTTTTGGTGGGCGGCATGTTGGGGCCAAGCGTTGCATTTTGCATGTAGATTTAGAACATTATTTTTTTGTTAGTCAGTTGTAAATAAACACCCGTAAAGATCACACATCAAAGCAGTTTCATTCATCTCACCAACCAAAATTGAACCTTACTACAACAACACTCGGCTTTACTGGAATTGATCTGTAAAATTGATTCCCATTCGCCGCTGACGAACAAAGGCTGTGAAGTAGAGGTGAGCGTACTTCATTGCTTCGATACGATATTTAAATCAAAAATGTTTACATAGGTAAAGATATACTTTATTATTTCAGAATCGTACTTTTAATTAAATCCCGGAAAAACAATTCTTCAGTTACGCGGGTGAAACCGTGGAGCGGAATCTAGTATAAAATGCTTATATACTGTATCATACTACTGCACAAACTAATTTATTTACGTCGATGTTAAATCACACCTGTAATTTAGTTATTGATGGTTTGATTAGTTTCAGTTTACTTAGTTATTGACTATATCTGATTACTAAATGTTGATTATTATAATCGTCGAAGGTCGTATTGGACATATTATAGACCAAACCGGTGTCATGACAATTTTTACTAATAACCAATGATTTATGAAAAATATTATAGATATGAATGACTCTGTATTATTTTCCTATATTCGTCATCGTATGAATTGAATGGTCGATGGAACGAAGAATAGAGAGCGACGCAATTTTAGAACAATGAGGTGGGAAATTGCTTTCCATCGAGTAGGTAGTACGTGGTGGGTAAACCGCTAGGCGGCGCGGGCGGTGATCGCCGCCTGCCTTCGCTCTCGGACTTGTGCTTATACAACAGAATCTAATCTATCTACTGCTTACTTCGGCTTCGGCTTTGTTAAAGTTTGCGAACATTGCCAGCGTTGGTATCTACCACTGTATCATTCAGTAACATTGGGGTTTCATTATTATCTAACCCCCTTACTTATAAAACGTTATTTAACAAATATACTGGGTCTCGTAAATAACGTCACTCTATTGTCATTGTCAAATAATGTGACATTATTTCCGTGACCATTTAATAGCGCTTTATGAGTAAGGGGGTATATCTATAACTGTACCACTAGTGGTTCTGTTAGCTGACCTGACCTAAGCTGTAAACCTTGCCAGTCTCGATAATTATTATGCCATTTTTTCGTCCATTCAGATTTAGCTGAAACGGAGAAACTTTGCTCGTCGCTCGCTCGGTCAAAAAGTGAAATGTTTGCGTTGTTTGAAACATAGAAATATTACGTAAGTGCATTCACCAATATAACTTGTACTTGACAATTATGAATAATGTTCCATAACACACCGCCCACTACTGACTTTTCTATTTTTCTTGTATGAACACACTAAACATAATTAAAATCTTATTACTATAACCACACTATAACTATCATAATAGCTACATGAATTACGGTTTTATCTCGTGGCTATTATAAGTTGTAATTATCGCGTTTTACTTAAGTATAATTACTTAATCACGATATTTAAAAAAATATTTTTGATAAGTTTACTTTAGTTTAGAATGTTTTAAGTTTCCAATATGTATGTACTTACTTAGTATACGACATAGAAACATCGTAATAACTCTCAGTTTATTTTCAAATTATTTATATTGATTTGGACACACTATTGCACGTTGTTTCTATATTGCATTATATATGTTAGTAGAACTCGTGAGTTGTTTATTAGATGTGACCGCGTGGATAGTCGTATTCGTGAGGAACTGGTATCGTAAATCTGCCTGGACCGGAATGGGTTACAGCATCGACTCCATAAATTGACCATCCATAGTTTACGATTCAGTGTGAAAGGAACCCGCCGTCCCGGGTTCCCCGCCTTCTACTGAGATAAAATGGAACACTTATGTTATATGTGTGTATTTTGTCGGTAAAATAGTTATTGTAAAATATTTTACTATAAACCATAAAAATTATGTATTCAAAATGAATTATACCATTTTTATTACTTGCTCAAGTGTGTATAAAAATGTGTTGAATTTATAGAGACGTGTGATTGATAGGTGCCAAGACAAAATGTTTTTAGATTCCTAATCCAAATAAAGCCAAGCTAGGTAAACGTTTTGTTTAGCTTTTTTATTTTTAGTAATAGGTAGTTTATTTTCATGCAGGTCAAGGCTTCGCCAAATTATGACGAAGGATTTAGAGATGAAACCATAACCGTTCGAGTCGAGACGTTTCGAGAACGCCAGAGAGGTGTCTTAGTTCCTTTACAGTTGCTAATTGAAATATACCCTGGAGCAATGCATATTTCACGGAAATAAACGGGCCCGGGGGCCAACAAGTCAGACACGACACGAGGCGCCTTTTCATTATTCACAGGTTTAATCAATTATTTATCACAATAGGTACTAAAGACATATATTGTATTTATTTATACTGTTTAATTTGGCTATGTACTACAGTACATTTTATTTTTTGTGTGAACTTTTTAAAAATAAAATTTATTTAATTTAGATGATGTTTTCTGAATCTAGCACAGCCTTGCACGGAACACGAAAATTAAATTGCGTTAAAGTACATGCGATGTATTTTATTACAATTACTTTTTTGAATTGAATTAAGCACAATAAAAAGGAACGATCCGTTTCCGGGTGGAAACAGTAAATGGCAAAAGTGAAGATCTTTCGAGAATCCCAAACAACGCCGAAATTATTTCCATGAGATTGAATCAATCAGAACAGAGGTGAGCCTTGAAGCCTCATTGAAATGCAAGGAATCCATTTATTACTTCGCATTCAATTTACAGACCCTCTGTTTGCTGAAGGAGAAATTAATGTTAATGAAACGTGGAAAATGTGTGCTAAGATATTAAAAATATGGATAATTTTTTGTCATAGCTGACAAGTTATGTGTCGTGTCGGTCGTCGTGGCTACCGTCGCATATGGATATTAGCAATACCACGGAGATAACCAATGTGATGCCATTATTTACAAAACATAGAAAGTAACTGTAGGAACTCATTGTAGGATTCGAATCCACCACTGAGCTATCATCGCTTATATGATTTGGATTATTTTTACGATAATAATATTAAAAATATTGTCCTTGTCCTCACGTGTGTAATTTTTTTTACACTAGCAGTATTAGTAGCCTCTGTATCAATATGTTGAAATACATCACTTTAACTCTGGCAAAGATAAAACTGTAATAAAAATAGTGAAGCGCTCAGACTGTAAATGAGTGTGTGGCATACAACGAAAACACATTTAACATTTTGCTTTCAGGATTTGCAGTGATAGTCGTTTATTTATTTGTAAAGATTAAACATGAAGCGAGACCGAATAGTGAAGCGTGTGCAGCGGTAGTGCTGGTTCCTACTTAAACTTTGCTAAACGGCCAGCTTCACTGAAAGCCTTCTAAACTCTCACTGTGTTTTGCGCTTCGCATTTTATGTGTTGAAATAATACTAGTATTGGTAGAGATTACTACAGAAAGCCCGAAACAAACTTCCGGCAGGCTGACTGAAATAACAATTGCAGTAGATATATGTCAGAACTATAATTAAAATGTTGCATGCTCTAGTTTTAGTCGCTAGAATACCGCAGAAAGTAATAGGAGTGGTAGGAACCGTGGAGCAACTGAGAATCAGCGAGATAAATACGTGATTCGTGGAAATAATTGCTATTACAAGTATTTCTATTATTTATCATTCATATTTATAAATCAGGAACTTTAAATACTACAATTTAAGTAAACCAATGTTTGATATGAAAATAGTTTACCCATTGAAAACTTGTCTCAAGTTTTCAAACAATTTCAGAGAAGTGCCCTAGTACAAGTCACAACTAGTAGAGAAACACGCTGAACAGACCACTGCACTCTGTTGTGAGGCGAGCTATAAATTTTACCCGTAACTAGTTCTCTGATTATATACCAAAGCACTTATACACACACTTACATACAAATAAGTAGGACCACCCTATTATAACCTATACCTTACTATTGATTGATCATTTATTTTTAGAAGACCAGACATCGCCTGATAAAAATATATTATAGGTAAGTTGCATTTGAAGTGAGAAAGAATCTGGGAAATTAAATTGGAACATCAATAAAATTTAATTGAATGTCCATCAATATGTCAGTTTCCGATAAGTAAAGAACGATCTATTTTAAAGGTGAATGATGACCCTCGTTTGTAGGTGAACTGGGAATCTCTGCATCTACGAGTGGATGGTTCTCTATGTATAATGGAGCTGCGATGTGTGGTGCACATAAATCATAAGGGGCAGACTTGGGCAAAATACACTACATTGCTGCCCAAATTATATGAAACCTGCTAACTCTACGGTGTTGAAATTGAAATATATGATACTTAAGGATATAACAAACACATCGCCCGAGCCGAAAACACGATTTCAATTAAAAGCCTCGATAAAAAAAAATGTCAAACATACCTCTGAAAATCAAGAAATTCCCAAATATATCCAACGCCTGAAGGTATTTTGATACGATTTTTTTCATCGATATAGTACATATCATAAGAAAATAAACGCCCGATTTAGTTTTTTGAATTAGCTATTCAGTTTTTCATAATAATGATTTTAAAAAAAGTCGCTTACGTCAAATTCAATCCGAGCACCATCAACCTCATACCGCACTCTATTGTCCTGCAACTCGCGTATTTTGCTTCGCGCTCACTCGCATTCCGCGGCGATCCGCGTTGCTAGATGGACCTGTGTCATTTTCTTTCAGAATTTTCACAAAAATAAAACCCTCTCAAATGAGTAAAAAATCATATCAAATTATCTTCAGAAGGCACTGGAATTGCATGCTAGTCAAATGAAGGCAATTGAGCCTTTTATTTGCTTGATATGAATAAAAATATATAAAATAAAATCTGTTATGATTGATACTTTTGAAAATTGTCATCGAGCCATGTCGTGGTACTGACAGAGACTAATACTTATTTTCGTCTATGAAGGGTATGGCTTGGGTAGTCTAGGGGGCTAAAGTGCGGGTTATTAATGTAGGCTCCGACTGAAGGAAGTGATGATTCAAATCCCGGAAAGTTTTTTTTTTTATTTCAAATCATACAAAATGAAAAATCAGCAATATATATTATTTTTAATGAGCAATTATCTATTTAGTTACTTACCTGATTAAATAACACCTCATTCAATGTTGTTTATTTTGAGATCAAAGAAAAGGTATTGAAGGTAGGTTGACTGATACTGGTAACAGTAGGTGCCCCGAAGTCGGGGCGGGCGTGCCAGTCACTACTGCGGTCATCGACTCATCTGTAGTCATCGAGTCGAGCCGATATACCTTTATATTCATTGTATTATTGTGGTCCAGTCGCTTAGTCGTGAAGTGTCAATGGCACAGTAAAATTAGTACCAGTAAGGAAAATATTACACATCTTACGTTGACTAAGTTTCTACTACATCGAGGAACAACCCTTACAGAATTTATACCGAGCAATCTGATATTACGATATAATTGGATCACTCAGTATCGGATTGTAAATTGTAATATCAGAATTCCGATATAGCCTGGTGTATGTGGACTATGAAAAAGCCTTCGATTTAGTTGAGACATTGGCGATATTACAGAGTCTACAGCGGTCCTAAATCGACTATCGCTATAATCGAATTGTTGAAGGTCTTTGTACAGCAAAGCCACTATGTCAATCAGAGTACAGGACGAGAGTACGAGACCAATCCAGTTGCAGAAGGATGAAAGACAGGGTGACGTAATTTCCCCGAAACTCTTTACCACTGCAATGGAGGATGTGTTCAATCTCTTGAACTGGAAGGGTTATGATGGTTAAGGTTAAGGGCCTGATCGGAGGCCGCCTCTTCGTCGACGGCAGAGACCGGAGCTCTTGTCTCCTCCTGAGTAGCTCCACTACTCGGGCCCGATGTTGATGGGTGGCAGACTCCCCCGAGTCCGCCACCCTTTGGCCTAGGGTTGGGGGAAGGTGGCTTAAAAAAGCCACCCTCCGACGCCCGGTCCTCCTGCGGCGGATAGCCAGGGTGGTAGTGTCCTCCCTGTCACGTTCCGCCGCCTCCTTAGCGAGCATAACTCGCTCGCAAAACGAGTGGAGTGCGTCCCACGATCTCTTGCTTTCAACCACAGCGCTAACCATGCTCGGCAGCGAGAGATCAGTCCCCATTTCGGCGCAGAGCTCGCTGCTAGGCCCCCTCTTCGAGGCACAATTATGCTTGTTTACCGACTAAGTTGTATAAAATAAAAAAAACAGCGTTCGGGAAGCTACGCCATATCTTCAAGTCCAGAATACCTCAGAGGTTTACAATCAGTGCGTGTTACCAGTGATGAAATACGGAACACGGACGTGGTCTTTCACTGCTGGTCTAATAAATACGCTCAGAGTCACTCAGCAAGCTATGGAATGAGCTATGCTCGGAATTTCACTACGAAACAGGATCCGAAACGAGGACTTAAGTATGTAGGAGAACAAAAATTCTCGATAAAGCTTAGCGATGGGCGATTGTTACTAAAAACAATCGAATTATTCGATTGTCCAATTTATTCGAATCATTCGAATAACAATTGACTTCTTTCGATTGTTCATAATACGCTTCGTGCGGCACCGCGCGTGGCCTGTGCCGTGCGCTGGCTGTCCACCCGCCGAATGAATGAATCTATTCGCCCCCGCGCTCACCCGTCGATTGTGCATACTATTGCAACCTGCGTGGCGTGCGTCAATTTTCATTCGAAAGGTCGATTGTTATTCGATTGTTTATTCGTTAGAACGAATGAATCGACAATCGAATGTAAAGTTTTACAATTGTCGATTCTTTCGATTACTTTTTTTTTAACAGTCGCCCATCGCTAATATAGCTCGTAGAGTTAGTATGTTGATGTGGCAATGGGCAGGCCACATCGCTCGAAGAACCGATAACCGATGGGGATGGAAGGTTCTCGAGAGCGGCCACGTACTGGAAGGGGACACCGTACGTGGATGTCCCACCAGGTGGACCGTCGACCTGGTCAGAGTTACTGGGCGCTGCTGGATTCAAGCGGCCCGAAACCGCTTGAAGTGGAAGTTAATAGGGGAGGCCTATGTTCAGCAGTGGATATCGTTAGGCTGATATGATAATGATGAATAAAAATGGTAGGTAAAGTAGAGGGCATTTTATGGAGAAATTCTACAATTATTGTAAAAAGTGGTGAAAGAAAACCTGTTTATTTGTCAAATAACATCTAATATCTCGATTGAGGTCCTCTCCTGTCTGTCCATTTGTCACAGCCTGTATTCTCCGAATTCGTTTTCCGCGTCAGCTTGTGTCTCTGTTTATCCGCTAACTCTAAACCACGCAATGTATTTCGATGCAGTTTTAACCATCAGATAGAAAATTATTACTACGCATAGAAAAGACGCCATACGTCACAACTATGTTCCGTTAAAGTGAGGCCATTCGGCCACACTTTTTATACGCGATACCGTGACCGGGTGGGCTGCCGCGCAAATCGTTCCACTGTCACCACATTATGACATTGTACCCGTGCGAAGCCGGGGCGGGTCGCTAGTACTTAATATACATAATTCCACCCTGACTCGGGGCATGCAAACGTGTTCATGCACACAGATGCATATCCTTGGTGGGAATCGAACATACAATCGGCGGCGTCGTGGAATCTTAACAAACTACACCAACTGGCCCGTCAAAAGTTTTTTTTAAGGTATTTCAGAATTTATATTTTTAAATGTTTGTCTACAGTTTGTCTACTGTTAACATTTTTACTGTGTCCAATTCAAACAGCTTCGTTCTCGCGGAAATGTATAGATAGCGGTTTGTCACGTTGAATTGTTTGCTTGCAATGACGCACTTCTAAATAGAGGGAGCTAGTATTTTTTGTTTGCTTAGTTCCGGTAATTTCCGCTAATATTATGTGAAAATGTGGCGCAAGGGTGAAAACTGAAATCTGCTGGAGAGGAGTCTGCGCCTAGAGTAGGAACAAAATCTCCGTGTCGTTCCGTATAAATTTTAGTACTAAGAAGGTACAATCATGGAGAATAATACATTTCTTATAGGTTGCTTTTATAAACTATTTTTTTTACATTCAAACATGTACGTCAACTAGGTTTCTACTTTCCTCTATTTTCTGTCGAACAATTTACTCTAAAATTAAATTCTCGTACCAACAATTCCAAATATATTGGAATTTTAGGGAATGTATTACCGTTTTAAAGCTTTCCATTATTTCTTTTTCCGTTTTAGAATGGAGTTGGCTATCGGATATCGCAGTCTAGTGAGATAATGTATCGGATTACAATGATCTGCAGGTCGCTAATATATAATGCATAGCGTGGCAATTGCTCGTTTGAATAATAACTAGGAATGAGATTTTATCTTTGTTTGATTGCTATATTCTTCATTTTTAACCGACTTCAAAAAAGGAGGAGGTTCTCAATTCGGTTGTATTTTTTTTTAATTGTTTTTTGCCTCATTACTCCGTCAACTATTTATTAACCGATTTGGAAAATTCTTTTTTTGTTTGGAAGGGTACACTTCCCGTTTGGTCCCATTGTCATCAGATCAGGATTTGACTACTTATTAGTGTACTTTGAAGTCGGTTTAAGTTTTTTGTAAAACAGTTCATCATCCAATTATACGCTATTTACAGTAGGCAGCTATTCCTTCAGCCACTGTATATGTCTTGACATCCCTTTTTTACGATACAAAAATGTATAATTAGATCCTCAGGAAGTACCCAACAAATAAAAAAAAATATGAAAATGCTGACGTTTTAGCTAAGCGAAATGCGAGAAACTAAGTAATTGTTTTAATTGCATTAAGTAGTAGCGTGCAGTTGTGAATTGTATAGGTATGTATGGGACATGGTGTCGGCTAGTGGACACTGTGGGTTCCGTCGGCTTTGGCGCTTGTCCCGTCTCCTCACCGCTTTCATTAAAGATACATTACTCCTTTTATTCTTGTTTAGATTGCAAATTCTCTCTCAGTCCTTTGTCTCATTTAGCATTTATTTACGGCGTATTCAATTTAAATACTCCTTTCGCGTTTTATCGCTGTTGAAATTGCCAGAGTTGGACGTCGGCTCTTTTATTTATTTGTCAGTTTTGTTCTTGCTGCTGGTCTTATGACTGTGTTTGACTTTGAAAGGTTATAATGTACAATATTTATACGCGCCTCGCTGCTCGTGATATTTATATATTTTAAATTTTTGTTAAAGACAAAAATATTCAACTGCCTAAAATTAAGTATGATAAAAAGACGGTGAAGATTTTTGTCACCTAATACCTAATAACTTACAGTATACTACTAATTGTACCGTAGTTTTATCTACTCTGAGCTACTAATAACTTTCATTTCAAGTGATTAAACTTTTTTTTTGACTTTTTAACTTTCCGGATGCGGGTTATATTATCTAAAAGTTTAGGAT
This sequence comes from Achlya flavicornis, assembly GCA_947623365.1. Taxonomy (NCBI): domain Eukaryota; kingdom Metazoa; phylum Arthropoda; class Insecta; order Lepidoptera; family Drepanidae; genus Achlya; species Achlya flavicornis. The sequence goes on along the minus strand of OX392473.1, from coordinate 9,645,231 downwards.
TATGCAGAATATACAGATATACAGTAGGTGTAATAGCATTAAAATGAAAATACTTAAAGATCCGTATTTTATGAAGAAGATTTTTAAAAGGAATGCCATTCTTTAAGAAATATTAAACTTGACGCAATCATTTGAAGCCCCTCAGAAGATGGTAAATAACAAAGAAGATTATAATACCAAAGAGAGTGAATCAAAACTAATTTGCATTACAATATCGCAGCGGTATACTTCCGAGCGCCTAATCATTAGGGATTTAATAAATATTATACGTCGCCGTTTTGTAGAGCGTAAGTTTGCAGAAGCGTAATTAAAACTTAAAACTTGTATTATGGCGAAAGCGCGGCGTGAATGTGAACTGTGCCAAGTGTCGGATTTCGGACGTGCTTCGAGTCCGCAATGCACTCCTTGTGTGACTCGCACACGCTGCCTCCGCAAGACACGGGATTTACCCACATTTCGCTAATCCTTGGTAATTTTTACTGACAAGTAGGGCGGACGGCATTCAGTAGGTACGCACATATTCTTCAAGCAATGTATCATGTGAATTTTTCTGCTTTGTTACTGATTATCACAATATTTTTTACCCTTTTTGAAATATTAATAATAACGTTTGTAGCGATTGTTATTTACATCACTGTTTTGAACAGATAAAAATCCAACGCTGTTATGAATTATTCATACTGGCAATGTTTTCTAGTTTTTCTTGTAGCGTGAAATAATGAAGTACCTAATTCACGTTTAGATATAGGTTGGTAAAGGAAGAGACTCGTCTTCGTTACGCGGAAACCGGGCCTTATCTCAGGGCTAATTAAAACCTTGGCACGCGAGGGCGGGAGTCATGGCGTCGTGTCGTGGCCTCACTAAGACGCGATTGAGAGCTATTTGCCCTGGCTTATTGCCCTTTTCAGCTTGTCGCCGGCTCCATGTCTGTGTCTAAACGCGATTCAACGTCATTTTTGTATAAAAAATTCAAGCATGGTTGAACTTAATGTATGCAAACGACTATAAAGACTTAATTCTGTTAATTTAAATATTTGAGTTTTTCATTTAATGTAGTTTACTTTAAAATAATGTAGAGAAATATGTACTGGGTATGAGTGAGTTAGAATTTTGGAATTTTTCGTTGGATAGAATAAAACATCTAATTTAATTTAAGGTTCAAAAGTTGTGACGTTTTAATTAAAATTACAACTGGTTTTTGTGTTCGTCCATCGTACGTGTCTCATGCACGTGACATCCATTGTAACAAACTTTATGTGAGCCGCGTTATTCCACAATAAGAACATTTAACATACATTTCATTAATACAAACAATTGAGACCTGAAACTGAAGCAATTCCAGGGACTTTATTATTAGAACTCTCCTACAACAGCATGTTTTCTTTCGTAATGTCTCAGAGTAGATAATTACTACGTACAAGTAATGTTAAGTCTGATTTTAGAGTAAAGAAAGCAGTATTTCCATTCACGGTGCATCAAGAATTCTATTAATTTATTGCAAAATTTCGGAATCTTTTAGTGTGCGTAATGTATTAAAAATACATAGGTCGATTGCAAAGATGATGCCAACTATTGACTAGAAATGAAACAAATAATTTAAGCTTCATTCCATATAACTTTTCATGCAATATAAGTAAGTATCGGCGGAGTGCACTATGTTTTGCTGTTGTCAATAAAAACAAATAACTTTTATTTGATTTATGTTATGAAGTACTTACTTATTCGCGTAACATTAATCTCGAGTTTACTGCCAACGTAGAAACCACTAGTTGGACCGACTTCGCCCTCGGGAGGAGTTCGGCTCTTCCAGAAATGGAAAGTCACGAATTCATCGCGGGACCATTCCAACTCCCAACAAAATAAATATATTTTGCTGATTCGAGACGAAATTTGCAAGTCTGCCAAGAATATTCGTACCAAATCGTTTTCCTATAATTGGAGTACATGTGAATTTGTATTCAGTAGCGCATCCACGGCGGATGGAATTTCGCCATTTCGCGGGAACCTCGTCCTCCATCATGCGTGCTTATTGGAGTAATTTGTGTAGCCCTGCGTGTATTAGACCATCTACTTCAATATTATTGTACGCTATTAATGCTCTACATATTATGTAAATGGACACGCTTGCCTTTCCTTGCTGTATTCATATCCACGTATGCAAACATTTCGGTGTTTATAATTTTATAGCTATTCAAAATACGAGGATGTAAAGCGATTTTATGTTAGCGTATAATTTGCTGACCATAAAACCGGAATTCGAAAGATATCTACTTCCTCCAACATCATAAATTATTAAGCCGACCCACCCTCAAGAGAATTTGTCAGTTTGCCGTCTTTTAAAGTCTGGACGGCCTGTAAAACAAATTGATCCATTGGGGCTTGTTGTTGTAGCTTCGATAGTCATTTACAAATAAAACCGTGACAACAGAGTAAACAAGTAATGCCCGTAATTTTTTATATTGTGTTTCATTTATAGCTACTAAACCTATCTACGAATATCTAATCACGTTTTTTTTGTAATTGCTTGCATACTATTATTAAATAAACAGAATATTAGATTATTAAGCTGCAGCCTAAAAAGAAAAAAATTGGCATTTAGAAACTATTTACGAACGAAGTACTTAGTTAGGTTTACGGTGTCTGCTTTTGCTGCAACTCCATTTGTAAGCTTATGGATACAGCATGTAATGTATGCTCATTATTATTTATTTGCTGAGAGATACAGCGATGTGTGTTGCGACGCGACTCCTGCGGGCGCGACGTGGCGTGGACGTGGCGCGCACGACGACACACACGGTCTACGTACGGCACGGTCACAGGCACGGTGCCGGTGGCTTACAGCTTGCAGGTTATCAGCGTCACGCTTGGCTGCCCACGTATACCGTGGCGTCGCGCCTTGCCTCCAGAACCCGCATGTGTTCACATTTCGTTGTTTACATGCCTATTCTGAATTACAATCACAAAATTAATATTTCGTACCTTATATACCTAGTTCAAGTTATTGTGGTTATATATATTATAAATTATACTAAGAGCTGTGGATTTTATTTGATTAATAAATAAGTAAAATATACAAACAGTGCGGTTTTTAATGAGACTGCAGTATCGCATTGCAGTATATTGCCAAATCCGGTACATATTAGTAAAAATATCTAGGCATGTTCATTTTTATTGTTGGGATTATAAATTATCGAATAAGGTTATCTTGAACGATTAAGGATTTATATGTAGCTACATACAAACTTTAATTTACCAACTTATTTTTTATATCAAGGAATAACTCCATAAAATTAATAACTATATGAAACACCATCAAATCACTATATAATAATGTGAGCAGCAAATTAAAGATTTAAGTAAACAAACAATTTAGATGATAAAGGACCTGTGTATCTGGATGCTGTGCTTATATAATTCCTGTGGATTTTGCTTGCGTAGTTTAGGGAAAGTAATTAATATCTTTGTTATAGAAGTTTTTAGATTAAACATAAACTACGAAACATTAAAAAAATGCCTTTAAACTAATTGCCACACCTAGGCTCCCCTCGCGACTGATTTAGATATCAAAATGATAATAACAAATATCAAACGCACGACTCGCGCGGACCACTATGGGACCAAAATTCTAGTCCGCTTAATTAATTATAGCTGCGATTTATATTGATGCTTTGTATTACTTAGTTATTTACTCTGAGGTTAGAGCAACAAGGTCCCGGAATACGAGTAGGGCATGTAATATCGGAATGTTTTTCAATTCCGATATTGATTTCCGATATTGGATCTCAATATCGGAATTCCGATATTAATATCGGAATTAGAAATTTTTATTATAAATTGCACATATTCCTTATAAATAGCACATATTCCATATAAACTTCACATAATTATAATTGTGGGTTTTTTTTTCATGTACCTACTATATTCTTCATATTTTTATTTAATTATTTTGACATCCACCAACATACACTCAACAGTATATTATAACCTTAGCTTTTTTTAATTTCTCATGTGAAGTGATTTGTAATCTTTTGAGAAATAAATGTCTTAAACCATAAACCATAATTATCTATCTATACTAATATTATAAAGTGGAAGAGTTTTTTGTTTGGTTAAACTGGCTAATCTGTGTGTGCCGGTCAGATTCGTTTTTTTTCTCACTTATAGGAAGCTACATTCTCCCCGAGTATTATAGGCTACTTTTGATCCCGGGAACGCGGGTGAAACCTCGGGGACAACCAGTTCGTTATAAAGTTGGATTGAAAACATCTTCTGCTCAGTCGAGCACTCTTGTCAGAGTGGTCGTGGTTGCAATAGATAGTGTACATGGTGGGTCTTCAATGTTCTCCTTGACTAGGGTTACAGCTTTTGTAGTGTTGCGAGTACACTCTCCCACCCTGGACAATAAGACTCTTCATCGAGTGTTCGTTTCTGCAGATGTAACCAAATAACTTCAGAATTCGAAGCTGCATAGTCGATGAAAGACTATCTGTTATTCTAAACTCCAGCAGTATCGAGTTATTGGTGTGAAAGACCGTCAACGGAATTTTTAAGAAGCATCTTCAGCATCACATCTCCAGTGCGTCAATTTTCCGGCGATCTTGTAGGCTTAAGGACCAAGTTTCAGCTCCATAGAGAAAGATCGGAAAGACCAGGTATCTTATAAGTCGAATCTTTATTTTCCTGGTTATCCTACTGTCTTTCCAAATCTTTCTACTGCTGATCTTGTCATTGCGCATGGTCTTATGATCTCATCTTCACAGTCTCCTATGTTGGAAATGGTAGAGCCGAGGTAGATGTATCTTTTTCGCAGTACGTGCATTCTATTAAGTTAGGCCCGGTCTATTATTAACATTTTCATCTTGTGTGTTGATTGCAAGTCCGAATTGGAGATTAGTGGTTGCATAATGAGCCAAGAGGTCCTCCATGCTATTATTGGAAAATCTCCTCGTCTATTAGTGGAAAAAAATCGAATCCGACTGGTAGTTCCTTAGATAAATGCATTAAAACAAACGAACAAAAAATCTTCAGTTTCATTATATTAAAACTAGCTGTCCCCCGCAGTTTCGCCGTTTAAACAAACAAAAAACCCTTTATTATATTTGCATAGATGTTAATATATTTATTATAATTAATATTATATTAGTATAGAAAAAGATAATGGTGCCGATTCTGTTGTAAATTAATTTTAGTGAAATCACATCTCTTTGTTACAAACATTATTAAAGGATAGAACATATTTAAAGCTATGAAATTAGTATTTGCCGTCTTCATTTGCGTGTATTTAGACGTAACCGATAGATGGCGACTAAATTTGTGTTGAAAACAAGCATTGGATTAATTTGATAGGACTAAATTTCTTACATCCTTTTGTTATATTTGTTAGAAAGAGATATAGTGAGACTAAATTATTTTAGTTGTAAACAACAGAATCAGCACCATTGTATTTTCCTAAAAACAAAGCGTCAAGCATTTTTATGGATAATGAACATCGTATTTTGTTGAAAAAATACGCTCACTTGCAACACTGGTAGGCAAAATTGATGTACGATACGTTAATTTTATAGCTCTAGGTGACCATACCTTGTGGCGCGCTTAAAAGCTTTATTTAAAAACTCAAATAGAAAAAATATCCGATTCCGATATTACGATATTGGATCACTCAATTCCGATATTGTAATATCGGAAAAAACGGTCCGAGATTCCGATATTACGAGATTCCGAGATTCCGATATTACGAGATTCCGAGATTCCGAGATTCATGCCCTAAATACGAGTGAGGGGACCGCTTTGCTCTATGTATATTTTGATGCCTGAATGTCTGAATATGCTAATGCTAACGCCTGTATGTAATATAATTTAAACAATGGTTAAAGTATTTTGTATGAAAATTAGAATAGTCTGCCGCGATACTAGCTGACAGGAGCCCCGAGCTCATTTCACGGCAGCCGCACTCATATTTTACACTATCCAAAAGAGGCATACAACTTGCAAAAAATCTTTTTTGAGAAGATGGTCTAAAAAACCTGTATTACACAGCCTTGAGAGTTCATTTTAGGTTGGACAAAAAAATTGCACTTACATTATATTTCTGGGTTTCTATAAGAAGCTGCAAACTAGTCCGGTTACCTATTATGTAAAGACAAGCTATGAAGCTCTGCAAACTCACCATACCTTCGGCCACGTCATCACATACCACACTGTCAGATGAAATAGATGTCAGACATACATGCTTGCATACATGTTATTGAGATCACTTTTCAGTTTCAAATATATAAGGTCCTAATAAATTAGTGAATTTTCTCTTGAGGGATGAATGTATAGGTAGAAAAATAATCCGTGGGTATTTTTTTGATAAATGGTTAAATTAATGCTTTGTACTGATATTAAGTTCAATTTCGGAATTTTGTTTTTTTCCCACGGATTATTTTTCTAATTTTATTTTTTGATTACTTATTATCTATACATTCATCCCTCAAGAGGAAATTCACTCATTTATTAGGACCTTATATTTAAGCGTCTTTAAATTGTTTTCCACCAATAGAGAGAACTTACCGATCCGACAATACTATTAACATGTCGGTACTTGGGTAGAATTATTTGGTAAACTAATAAAGTTGTCTCATATTATAAGTAGGTAATGTGATCGTAGTGAATGGAGTGCTTTTTGACATAACGGAGGAGTGAAACCCGTGCATCGGAGAGCACGCTGTATTAGAGGGGGCACTAAACCGCCTTATCTCCCCCACTTGTTTAGATAGACGGCACCGTCTTCCGTAAAATGCATCTTTAAGGAGTTCACAGATAAGATTTTACGTCCAAAATTATGTTGTTCGGGTCATACGGTATATGGGATCTACATTGCAATGAAACTGCGCTGTAAGAAACAAAATTGTGTGAGCTTATATAGCTTGACAGCTATCAAGTTTAATACATATACATTACAACGTCGCGACTGTCCATGTTACGATATTGCGGCTACATGAAAATAGTGGTCGTTTCATAGGAGCATTTATTTGATCGAATTTAACAGTGTGAGATGATATTGTACGTTGCCAAGTCTACAGGATTGTAGGCAGAGGTCATGTCACGCGGCTCACGAATCCACCGTCACCTCAGCGGTGCAGGTCCACTCTGCACTCACTGACCTACATCCGCTTTGGCACCGTTCACAATCGCCGCTTCAACTTAATTGTCCCGACACTTCGGCCTTCCTAACGACTGTGCCGCAATCGGCCGATTTAAGGGGGTGTTCAGAATACTGTGACTCCGACCCCTTTCGCTCGCGCTTTGCGCAGATATCCATCCGACAGCCAGCGGGTCAAACGCCACCCGCAGTGGAGATGCTATGCAAATCGAGGCTTTGTCACAATTCAAACCTTTGTTAGTGAAATACTTTTATGTTTCTCTCACAAAAATAAAGTGGTGCTATAGATATCTGCATAATGCATTGTCGTCTGACGTAAAGTAAAAATACGACACATTGTGCGAGTGCCACGTTACGGACATATATAATGAAAAGGGGGGGATTACAATTTGCCTTTGTGATGGCGTCGTCCAATTACATTAATCTGGCGTACTCGTGCCGCGGCGGCGCCGCCGCAAGCAACTTGATTAAAAATTCTATTAGTTGAAAGGCACAGACATCTTCTTAATAGATAAATGCACATTCGCTAGTGTGACTTGTGGTTAGGATTTACATTCCAAAATAATAATATATTCTCTTAACTTATCACTACCTTTATAAATATTGATTATGTTTGCGTGGTTGTAGAGCATGTAGAGTAATTTTTAGTAACGTTCATAAGTGAATTAATTGCCTTAATTGAATAAATACCTTTTGATTTTTTATTTTGCTGTAGACTTAACATTACTAACAAAATAACTGTACACTATTAAAAAAAGTGTCCCTGATAAAAATATTTGATTGCCATACTTTAAACTAAGAAAACGTATAGTCGCGTATAGTGCGCAAATTATATCAGAATTTCTTATCACGGACGCGTACTGGGGTTAATTATATCTCTGTATAATTAAGTTCACGGCGCGGTACATTGTTGGTAATTGAATAAAGCGGAGCATTGTCACCTAGGTAATTGTTACAGCGAAATCCGTGTAAAAACAACATTGGCATCGACACAGCGGCCGCTGCCTGTACTGGCCCAAGCTCAACGAGACGTAATGAACGCCTCCAGCGTCTGGGATAGTACGCTGTACCTAGCCCTAGTAGGTTATGAATAGTCATTTTATACTGAAAGCATCATTTTATCCTTTGAAACTTTGTAATATATCTCTCTGTAATATTAAGTTCGTGCGTATATTGTAATTTTAGAAAAAAAAACTGATACCCTATGCATCAAAATTTATTTTGTTTTATAAACAAAATTCGATGTGACGTGCACGAGCAATCTAGTACTTTTGTAAAAACGTTAGTTTTATATTATTTATACTTTATACATAAATACTACAACATTGAAAATGACCACAAACTAAATTGAAGCCGTGGTAATAATACAATAAATTAGTGTAGTTGAATAAAAATAAAAGAAAATCGTATCCACGCAGAGTGGTACCGCCAAGAGATAGGTATCTACGTGGAGTGTAGAGCTAGGCGGCACGCGGCGCGGCGCAACCACTCGGACAGGACCGGACAGATTTACGAACACCCCCGCAATATCTCAATAACCGCATCTCGGGACAGCGCACTGTATGTTAAAAAAGAAAACAACGCAATCTGTATTCCAAGACTCGTATTGCGCAATAAATTCTCTAAAAACTACTCGTTTCGGTACTAAATAACCATTTTAGTGTGATTGTTATAAAATAATTTTGTAATACAGTGTTAAGCACAAACCCTATATAAACACTACTCTCATTATTTAGTCATACACAATAATTAATAAAATAATTAATTTAAATCCCAAAACTTATTCTATAATAATTAGTTAAATCACACCCATACCCCGCAGTTTTATAATCCTTCTTGGGATAAAAGTACTTTCATATTTAAGTTACCTCTATGCAAATTTTCATTATAATTGGTTCGGTTAGACAGAAGTTATTTTATATAAGAAAATAAAAATGATAATGAAGTAAGCGCAGGAGCATATCCAGTAGTTACGGTTGCGTTCAAATAAAAGGAATTAGACAGTTTTACAGCATCTGTCGCTGTGCACACACTTGTGAGTGTAGACTTGTACCCTGCTGGTATAATAATGTCGTACTTTTGGAAAGTTCACAGTCGTTGCAGTAAAACTGGTAAATAAAGTTAGCTTTTCAATTTTACAACAACTTGATAAGAGAGTATCTACAGTAGGTATACCTTAATTACCTGACGATAAATTTATTGAGGACAACGATAAAATAGGTATTCAGAGTTAGCTGTCGAAATCAGATTGTTAAATCTTGCAGGGCTACTTAAAATAAATGTGCTTGCATTGATTAGAGGAAACGATGTTGTAATGGTACTCCAATATTTGAGTTGTTTCTTGGAATTAAATGTTGAAATTGGGCGAGAAAACAATTTCAATTACTGATATTGTAAACGAGTTACAAACGAGTGTTTCACAATCATTATGCTGTGTAGAGTCAAGCCACTTGCAAATATGAGATTAAATGGGACAGAGTATAGGTATACATGAACAACAAACGGGCGATGAAAACGTAATTTCAAATAGAAAATTGCGGTCGACTATAATATTACTGTATTATGAATTTGAGTTTGGCATCGAGCAAACCTTACGAATTAAAAAAATGTTATGACACAATTGTATGGAAATGACTTTGAAACAGGCGAGAGGCATGTTTTGTGTTTCCTCGTAAATAACGGGCTTCGGCAGTTTACTTGTTGCGGTATTTAACTGGCTGATGCTATCTGCATAATGCGGTCGTCAGCGCCAGCACCAGCGCTGCGTTCGCGCGATACTTCACCTCGTTATTATGGATTTACATTTTAACCGCACTTATCCGTATTCATTAATTTTGTAATTTGACAAAGCTCTGCCTAAAACAGATGGTACATGAAAATCAAATGGTGTCATTGACGTTTATGATGCACATAAAATTGACACTAATGTCATTGAGCTATTATTACTGCGTATAGAGAAGCTATTATAAGCAAAGGTTATGTACAATTTTTTTAGAGTCAACTAAAGTTCTCTTCAGCGCTGAAACAATAATTAATCGTTTAAACAGACAGTAGAAACACGTAGCGCTATCAGAATGCTTTAAGGAGTATTTTCTCACAAATACCGCGATTTTCACGGCGATTACTCGTTTCGTTCATCGTTCTACAACAACAAGTGTGGCCGGATGGCCTTACTCGAACGGAACACACATGTGATGTGTGGCGGCTTCTCTATACGTAGTAATAATAGCTCAATGACTAATGCAAAGCAATGAAAAATAAAAGCATGTGATTCGGACAACTATCCTATTTCTATCCTAATGTGAAAGTTTGTATGGATGTGAGGTTGTGATTTGTGAAGATGTTTGTTACTCTTCCACGCAATAACTACTGAACGAATTTGGATGAAAGACACACAGATAGAATATGTTCTGGACTACCATATAGAATACTTTTTATCCCGAAAAAACATACGATCCCTCGGTAACGCCCCGGTGAAACCGCGGGTCCCCACCTGCTCCATAGTAGATAATACGTATTTATAGTTAGGTATGTTAGTGAGATCACATACTCTAGTATTTATTGACCGGCAGAATTTTATTTAGGCGGAGACATATCTATCTGTAGATTATATTATTATTCATTAACTACATAAGTATATCATAATATTCTTTAAACTTATGTACTGAGAGTTTTATTTTCTTTATTTTGGTTAACTCAACTATTTTTTATAAAATATTATTCGAACGTAAAACTTAAAATTATTAAGACAGTTTTTCAAGATATTAAAAGGAATATTAAATACTAGCTTTAGCCCGCGACTTCGTCCGCGTAGATTATTTCTTTTTTGTAGATATGAATCATTGTAACAATATAGAGTTTTGTTCATGGCTATTGCCGGCACTACGTGTGATATTTGACAAAAGTTCAGGTAGATTGAGAGCTTATATGCGAGCATGCCACATAAAAAAACTTTTTAACAAAAAAAGAAACCACCGAAAAAACTGAAAAGAAAAAAATAATTTTGAATATAACTTGAATTTTATAAGGTTTTGCAGTCGGGGACAAACCAATAACCTACGTACATATGTATTTTTTTTGTAATATTTGTTAAATGTAATGTTTGTCTAAAAAGGAAGCTAAGCAATATTGCTAACGCAATTCATTTTTTCGAATTTAAAGCTGGGGCTCTACCGCGTAACTTTGGTGGTAATCGTAACGAACAACATTAATTATTTCATCCAATGATGCGCACGCGGTATGTCGCGACGATGACCATTCGTGGGCCCTGATTGGATGAAATTCATTAATGGTGTTCGTTACGATTAACACAAAGTTACGCGGTAGAGACCCCGGTCCCATAGTAAAAGTTGATCGTATACATGAGTACTTTACGTGGTTTCATTTAATGGCGTATTGTCGTAATAGCTTATGTCATTAGTTTGTCCCCGACTGCAAAACCTTATAAAATTCAAGTTATATTCAAAATTCTTTGGGAGTCATAATGGCTCTCTCGCGCATAATCACTCGATCGGTTTGTGTTCATAGTAACATCAGTATACATTTTACCTATTCCTATGTTGGTATTTGTATCAACCCATCTATATATGGAAAGTTTACGTTCCCGATTTAAAGAAGAAGATCTGAAAATTTACCGGCTGAAATATGCATTGTGTATGTAGGTATGGGAAGGTGAAATATGTTTTTTTAGGTGTCGAGATCGGGATGATTTATCTAAAATTGCGCCATGAGACCTATCCACAAATTCCTCAACCATTTCATGACAGCTGAGATACCTATTTGCTCTTGGCACACAGACAGACAGACAGACGAATATACGGGTGGAGACTTATATCCACAAGTTTCTCAATAATTTCCAGACAGCTGAGATATTTCTGTCTATCTGTCAGTCTGCCTCCTTATGTGTGTACCGCTTGTTCAACGGACAGTTCTCTGAAGAATTGTTTGACCTGATTCCCACGGGCTACCTTCTACCATCGCAACTCTCGCCATCGACGGGGAGTCCATACTCATATATTGGAACCGAAATGGTTTCTACTGTGCGGTTTCAAAGGAGTTTTCTACCACGTACACTCAGGCTGTGGAATGAGCTCCCCACCGTGGCTTTCCCTAAGGAGTATAGCCAGAGGGTCTTCAAAAACGGTGTGAAGATATGTCTGTAGGGTCGGCAACGCACGAGTACCTACGGTGACCGCTTACCATCAGGCGGGCCGTATGCTTGTGTGACACCTTAGTTTTAAATTTGAAACAATAATTGAAAAATTGCCGTAGCAGACAGACAGACAGAAAGATCGACGGGCGGAGATCTATCCATAAGTTCCTCAACCAAGAAAGAGAGGTAGAGCGTAGTGTTTATTCGCTCAAAGAGCAGCTCGACTGGGGAAGTACCTCCACCTTACAGAATACTGCAGCCTATACTGCATTTTGTGTAAAGTTGTGTTCCTGCGAGTTAGTAAGGTTGCCAGAGCTCATTGGGGAGAGGGGAAAGGTCGGTAACGCGTGAGCGTTGCTTTGTGTGTTGCATGCGTCCATATGGCTACGGGAACCGCTTACCATCAGGTGGGCCGTATGCTTGTTTGCCGACTTAGTCGTATAAAAAAAAAAACAACAGCTGAGAATTTTTCTCGTGGCTGACAGACATATATTATGATGGGCGGCAGTAGGCTTCTTAATAACATGATACACGTGTACATTATTTTCACTTCAATACAAAATTGTGTGTATGAACAACTTCAATCAATACAAAATTTCATCCCCCTTCAAGGATTGAAATTCGAAAAACGCGATATAAGTTCCGTTAGTTTTCAACCATAAGCCGAAATAATATTTTTTGTCATTTTTACTCCGAAAATAAATCAAATCAAATCATCATTTATTTGCTAACATGTGTACAGCTAAAGAACTTCAAATTCAAAATGTAATCTCCCTTTTCACCCCTTAAGAGTTCAAATTCCAACAACACCGATATTTGTTGCGTTAGTTTCCAACTATAAGCTTAAATAATAAATTTAGTATACTTCCATACACAACTTCATCCCCTTTTTTACCCCTTCGGGGTCGGAATTATCGAAAACGTTGAGGCATATATGAATTAATTTTCAATCATCAGCCTAAACATAAAATTTTAAGATCCTAACTTCGAAACTGATGGACTTTCATACAAACTTAAATCCCCTATTTTACCCCAATAGGGGGGTAATATTAAAAAAATCTTTTTTTTTTATACTTACACTGTATAATTACAAATTTAGTTATGTTTACTGTGGAAATGAAGGACTTTCATATACAACTATATATAATAATCCCCCTTTTCCCTCTTCGGGGGTGGAATTATCACAAACGCTGTGACAACATTACATTAATTTTCAATCGTCAGCCTGAACACAAAATTTGAAGAACCTAACTTCAAAACTGACGGACTTGCATACAAACTTTCATCCCCTATTTTACCCTCTTAGGGGTGGAATTTCCAAAAGTCCTTCCTTACTGGATACCTGTACTGTAATAATAGTACATTTTGTGAAGTTTATCGTGAAATTGAACGCCTTGCATACCCAAGTTCATCCCCCTTTTTCCACCTTCGGGGGTGGAATTATGATAAACGCTGAGATAACTTAACATAAATTTTCAATCGTCAGCCTATATACAAAATTTGAAGATCCTAACTTCAAAGCTGACGGACTTGCATACAAACTTTCATCCCCTATTTTACCCTCTTAGGGGTGGAATTTCCAAAAATCCTTCCTTACTGGATACCTATACTGTATAATAATATATTTTGTGAAGTTTATCGTGAAATTGAAGGCCTTGCATACCCAACTTCATCCCCCTTTTTCCACCTTCAGGGGTGGAATTATCATAAACGCTGAAATAGCTTTACATTAATTTTTAATCGTCAGCATATACACAAAATTTGAAGATCCTAACTTCAAAACTGACGGACTTGCATACAAATTTTATCCCCTATTTTACCCTCTTAGGGGTGGAATTTCCAAAAATCCTTGTATAGTGGATTCTCTCACTACATAATTATAAATTTAGTGATGTTTACTTTGACAATGAAGGACTTCTCATACACAACTTCATCCCCCTTTTCACCCCTTCGGGATCAAAATTATCAAAAACGCTGAGACACCTATAAATTAATTTTCAATCGACAGCCTAAACACAAAATTTGAAGATCCTAACTTCAAAATTGACGGACTTTCATACAAACTTTCATTCCCTATTTTACCCCCTTAGGGGTGGAATTCCAAAAAATCCGTTCTTAGCGGATGCCTACGTCATTACAACTATCTGTATGCCAAATTTCAGCTCAATCGGTTCAGTGGTTTGAGCTATGCGTTGATAGATCAGTCAGTCACGGTTTCCTTTTATATATACAGATTTAATTTAAGTGACAATTCACTTGGACCACAGAACAAACAAATGACACTCAGGTTTTTCTTAGTTAACGCATACAAGCACTTAACTGAATAACGTAGGAATAAAACCCGGTACTTTTAGGGCAGCAAACATTCATGCTACGTAATACTTATGATAAGCAGGTTTTCAAAAGTGCCGTCAGAATATTGTGTACCCAATGGATTTGACGTAACTATGTGCTTTCTATAAAATCTTTGTGCATAGTTCGTTAGATATCCAAACAATGACTTCATTAGCGCTGTAATCGTGCGGTATCCGACCGTCGGTTTAGGATCACTGTTGCAAAATATACACCTATAATCCTAAATGCTATTATACAATTAAACAGTCAAATATAGGCACATTGTGAACAATAGGCAATTTTCAGGATTATAATGGAAGTAATTACAGTTTTGTGAGAACCAAGAACTTGCGTAATAAAATAACACATAACATTATAGAAACTAATTAAAATATATATGTCCGTTGGGTGAGTTTAATTATATTTAAGTAACGGTAGTAGTAAAACGTTATGACGAAGTCTGGGAGGGTGACACGATAGGTTGCGTGCGCGCCGCCGCACCGCCCGCCCGCCTCGGGACCACCTGCCAATAATCACTGCCTACTATTGTGCCTATCCACAGAATTCCATAGCTGTAATTAGTTCGTATCTGAAATGGCAACCTCAACGATAATTTTTTACTATAATCGGTTTCTAGACCACCTCATTTAGCGAAAGGAGCCATTATTATTTCAAAGAATGGAAAATTAATTTAATTTAAATAGTATACGACATGATAACAATAAATATATTAGGATCTTACTGTGAAAAATTCAAGATCTTTATAATTAGTGGTTAACGGTGTTGGTGTCACAATGAATTATAATCTTATTTTATTTTACTAATTATCCATGTGATACTGTTTGTTAACCTAAATAAATAATAATAATACTAAAAAATCTTGATGAGCAGAAATTTATTTTATTGGGAGTAAACCCTGATTTTGCACGCCAAATCTTTACTGCCAATACCTAGTACATGAAATCAGGTAAGTAGGTAGTTTGCAATCAAACTTTATACTATCGTTTAATTTTCGAAAACTTGTGGTGTACAACCTACATACATAACAACGAGTCCAATATACACATTATACGTATGCTTACATGTTAAAATGTATAAGTACTTTCCTTTATTTACAGATCACATACGAGAATTTTCTTGTGGGAGTCTATTCTACCGGACTCTGTACTTGAATGAAGAGAGAAATACGCTGTATGTTGGTGCTATGTAAGTACTATATTTAAACTATATTATCCTCGATAGATATATAGAGATAGAAAAAAATATTGACCTATGGATATATTTATTAATGGACAGAGTAGAGGTCCTAATAATGTAAGTAAATAATAGGTACAATATTTTTCGTAATAAAACAGTTGGCATATTTCATAGTAAGTCGTTCGGGCTAACAATTGAGCGTTATTAGTCGGTCTGAACACACAACTCGCCGACATTGTAATGATCTACCCGAGGGAAATGGATCCGGGACATGAAACACAATTATCCACTATTTCTGTCAACTTTTATTTATTCTTACATGCTATCTACAATAATCTACATCCCTAGGAGCATTTCTTATGTCCAAAGGTATTATTGTTTGTGTCTTCGTGTATACCTTTTGTAACTGTTGTATGGTGGGTCGTCAGGTTTCAGAAATTAGTTTTGGAATCTTCACTAATATGTAGGTACTTTTCCATTTTTTCACCAAATAAATATTCTTTTTGTATTAATATTTTTTGCCATAAAATTTTAATTTAACTAGTTCATTTTTAGTTAATTTGTATTAAAAAATATTTTAATTATTCATTTAATGTTCCTTTCGATTCAGTTATAAAAAAGTATCTACTAACAATTTATTAGTAAAATTATAATTATACTAATTAATTTATAGTTCATTTTTGTTAAAAAATATTTTAATTATCCTTTCGTCGTCGTCCATCGTTTAGATTCCATTTATAATGAAGTCATTACTTCTTATAAACATAAAATGCAATAAAAAATACATTGTTTCGTATTGTAGTCGACCCAAGTCGTAACTCTTACTTAGAGAAAAACTCGTTCGTTGTAATAATGCTAACTAGCCAAGAGTTCTGCATAATTTATACACCCGTGGAGCGGATACTGAACGTAAAAAAAGTATGGGCGTCTTCTGTGCATATGTGCCCCGACCGCAAAAAGTACTTATTCCAATACATTCCAGCGTTTTTTTAGTTATGCGAGAACTTGAAAGTAATTTAAAGGCATATTTTTCATTAGATAGGCTTGGTAAGCACACAAAGCTAGATGCTAATAATGTTGTATTATTAACATTTCTTTACTTGTAGGTATACATAGGTAGGTAGGAATATATATATGAAACAACTTGATAAATAATTAAAAGTTTAAAAATACTATAGTAGAGCGTAGCGGAGACAACCGTAGAGAAGACCAGGGCCCAAGTCTGCTATTTCAATTGTCTTTCAATGAACTTTCAGTGGTGTCAAAATTGTGACATTTTACATTTTTGATAGTCTACTTACTAACAGAATACTTTGTCATTATGGCACAATTTTGACACCACTGAAAGATCATTGGAACACAATTGAAATAGCAGACTTGGGCCCCTGGGGGGTTTCGCCTCAATCACAGCTTCATTATTATGTTTCAGATTTGAATTGAATAAAAAACTGCTAAAACTGCTACTAAACGGAACTACGATATTAAAGAGTCAAATCATACAAAACAAAAATGACCATTACAATTCAGACGTGTAGAAAAAAGCAATCAAATTATTTGAAATCTTCATCTAATTTCCGCTGCGTTTTAATGGAGACTGTTAAGGAAGGGGATTTTTTTACACAGTTATGCTTATGTCCTCTCTACTTGTCTCTGCTTCAGTTGGACCGCATCCTTATTGCGGTCTCAAAATAGTATTGTATTTTTTGTTGCGGTTATCGATTATCAGACACAATGTAAATTATCATACATTTTTGTTACAGGGATCGAGTTTTCAAATTAAATATGACAGATATAAGTCAATCTCATTGCGACGTAAGTATTTAAAACGACTATTATGAAACATAGTAAAGCTCTTATATCACCCAAATGCCTTATTAATGCTCTTCGTAGTAGAGGTACCGTGAAAGAACATAAGAGACTTTTTTATAAAGTAAAACTAACCGCTTGCTTACGGCTGCCGAGTTCAAAAGAAGCCACTTTTCTGGTACTACACTAGATTTTTATGCATCTTACTTTCACATACGGCGCTTTTTAATTTACAAACGTAAGTGCCGTAATCTCTTGCAATTAAAAACTCTTTATGTTTGTAGTCGTACTTCAGGAATGAGGGTCTAAAATGAGTTAGTGTAGGATTGATACGTCATAAACAAACAAATTATTTTAAAAATCTTGTCAAAGTCTGCTTTAATAATATTAACAACATGATATCCTTACTAATATTATAAACGTGAATGTTTGTATGTATGGATGTTTGTTACTCTTTCACGCAAAAACTACTCAACGGATTTGGATCAAATTTGGCACAAAAATAGAATATTTTCTGGATTAACACATAGGATATTTTTTATCCCGGGAAAACATACGACCCCTCGGGAATGCGGGGAAAACCGCGCGGGACACCTAGTAAAGTAATAAATCTTTATTTATGAAAATACATGTAGGTACACAAAAACTTATGAGCGCTGGCTCCTAAACTAGGAAAGTCCTGTATTTTAGGAGCCAGATTCTTCCCATCAATGATACAACTATAAATACGATGTTGCGGCTTAGAGCCGAGTC
This sequence comes from Achlya flavicornis, assembly GCA_947623365.1. Taxonomy (NCBI): domain Eukaryota; kingdom Metazoa; phylum Arthropoda; class Insecta; order Lepidoptera; family Drepanidae; genus Achlya; species Achlya flavicornis. The sequence continues at coordinate 9,626,845 of OX392473.1, read as the reverse complement.
GTAGTTGCCGGAACTGTACCATATCCATTAATTTAAACTTTCCTTTCAGCGGGACACATTAGTATTAGAAGCAAGCAATGTAGCGAGATGCGTAAGTAAAGGCAAATCGGAGCCTTTTGAGTGCAGAAATCACATTCGTGTTCTACAGCCACTCGGTGATGCCGAGCGACTGTATGTTTGCGGCACAAATGCACACAGTCCTAAAGACTGGGTAGTTTATGTAAGTATTATTTTTCAGTTAAGGAAATAGTATGTCAGTTAGTTTGTAGTTTTGAATTTAGCTTTTGCAAGCTTGACTTAATGACATCATAGTTTTCATACTGTGACTTTAACAATTTACGATGTGACGGCTGATCGTTACTAAAAAACTTTTACATAAAAATTAAACAATATTCGTACTTGCATAAAAACTTACTTCCTTAGTTGAGGCAGGAATAAACTGATTCACCCTTTGAGTCATAAATAAAAAGGTAAATTCATCTTACATCGAACTTCAAATAATGATTTAAGCACCAACTCACTCTCGAGTGATACTTAACATTTTCAAAGGATCCTTCCAGTATCGTTAGAGCCACGATAGCCTTTAACGTTTAACGTCACTGAATTGAATAACTTTTGTAGAGATCGATAGCACGTGAACTGGTTACCTCTATACCAAGCCTTTGTATTCAGAAGGTCTTTATAGTAAAATAATTGGTTTACTTTTGTTGCACAGTTAAATTTGACACATCTACCGAGGCACGAGTACGTACCTGGAGTAGGCCTGGGTGTTGCTAAATGTCCGTACGACCCAGCAGATAATAGCACCGCCGTGTGGGTCACGGAAGGCAATCCTGGAAGCTTACCCGCGTTATACGCTGGTACCAATGCTGAATTCACTAAAGCAGATCCAGTGATCTTCCGAAATGATCTTTTTGATTTTCGAACTGGACAGAAAAAGTTTAATTTCAAGAGAACTCTGAAATACGATTCGAAATGGTTGGACAGTAAGTTAACATCAATTTTATTATTGTTTGGAAGGTTCTTTATAGGTATAAAATAAACAATAAAATCAAAAGCACGCCATAAAATTAGGTAATGCACTATAAATAAAATGATTTTATATATATTGGTACTATAAGCTGATTCCTATGCAAAACATCAGTCTTATCAGACAAATAAACGTAGGGGATGTTCATTATATTAATAGGGATATTGGGCCTATGTCCCTTATTCCGTACTTCCTTTTACGAGTGCACGATAAAAGCTAGAGGTGCTTACTCTTTATCGTACGCACATAAAAGAAAATAAAGGAAGAACCTTACATTACATACAGTCTGGCAAGGTGGGTGACCGAGAGCGAACATTAATCCAGTTTTAACAAAATTCCAAGAATAGAGAATTAACATTCGCGCCAAAGTTATAATTACCGAGAAAAAGTAATTAATTTATCTTTGGATTAAGGCTTATTAAACTTATTCGGAATTATGCAGGACCCATATAAATTGATTTCGTTTTCAGGTATGTATATTATAAATTATATTCTCTTATTTTACAGAAACTAATTTCGTAGGTTCATTCGATGTTGGGGACTACGTACTATTTTTCTTTAGGGAAACGGCTGTAGAGTTCATGAACTGTGGCAAGGCAGTATATTCGCGGGTGGCGAGGGTCTGCAAGCAAGATACGGGTGGCAAACACATACTCAGCCAAAATTGGGCTACGTATCTTAAAGCAAGACTCAACTGTAGTATACCTGGAGAATTCCCATTCTATTTCGATGAAATACGTGAGTAACACTTATATTAAAATTCACTGTTTATTTTTAGGGTTAATTTTAAGTCTATTATTTCTTTATATTATATTGCATTCAAGCTATGGTCTCTTGAATTCAACAAATGAAAAAGTTTGAATCCGCGCTGAGTCAAAGTGGTGCACTTAAAATGTTCAATTTTATTTAGGCTTGGGGAAAATTCAGGTTTGCTCATAAAAGCAATGTCACGTGCAGTGTCGCTTTAAATTAATTACGATTCAAAGCTTGCGATATAGAGGCATCTTAATGGTGTTTATATTTTTCTATTATTTATTTAACAAGTCCTACTTGAATGAACTCAAAACTTGACCCATTTTTTATTCAAATCAGAAAGCGTATACCAAATGCCGGGAGATCCATCAAAGTTCTACGCGGCATTCACGACAGGTGCAAGCGATGGTCTTGTCGGGTCAGCGATATGCACATACACCATGGAAGACATACAGGAGGCCTTCGCTGGGAGATTCAAGGAACAGGTAATTTTCTCTATAGCCCTTAACACATTCTGTTGCATACCTCACGTAAATTTTTTGGTGCAGCAAATAACGTCTACCATGCTATTTTTAAGATAGTTGAATGAGGACCTTAATCGATTATTTATGTGGACTAATTAGATTATGACGAATATAATTTGGTTTGCTTGAAAGCATGACGATTTTCTACACACGTTTAAAATAAAAGAATCCACAGATATTCCTATTACATTTTGTTTCAGACCGAGCTACCAAAACTAGATTCACGGCAAAGTTGACATGTTTGACTTAGTTGGCTCGGTTTTGGAATAACTACTTTGAACCTAGACTCGAAATGGGTGACTGCTTATACTGGATTACGAGCGCTTGTGATTAATTTTCATGTGTAATCCCACTGTCAGATAAATAATCCTTATCTAAACGTATTATTTCATCCTCTGTGTTTTACATAATCTCTTCATAGTATGTGATCCAATTAAATCAATTATTATCTATTGGACTATGTTTGTGCTTATGGAAAGTTGTGTTTTATTTAGGCTTCGTCCAGTTCGGCGTGGTTGCCAGTATTAAGGGCGCGGGTGCCAGTGCCACGACCCGGCACTTGCGTTAACAATACCGAAGCACTCCCGGATAGTGTACTTAACTTTATCAGGTACGTCTACCTTTTAACCTAGTTTAAACTTTCCCAGCTAAACAAATACCCAGCTCGTTAGACGAATCGGTGCTATGGAAGTAAAATCAATTCTGTTCATTTGCTAATGACGTCTCCGTAAACATTAATGAAGCAACTATGTTAGATCCCATCTCCTATTATGATATTACGGCGCTAAACTAACTAAATACACACAATACATACAAAACGTGGTGTCTCAGAGATGATTAATTATTCACGCAAAATTCACACGAAGAAATTCAAGGTATTGGAAATCTAGAGCGTTACGTGTTGTGTTCCCGGGAGAGTAATCTCTACAAGGTTACAGACCTCACATTAGTTTCGTGACACGTGTGTTCTACTAATTGGGTCACACTCGCAAGTCTTAATTGATGACGTAGTGTAAGAGTACGCTCCGTTTGTGGAAATCAAACCACTGATATTCTATAACATTGGTGAGATATGGAGTGCTTTGCCTACATGAGGAAATTTGTGTCGTAGGTCTCACCCGCTGATGGACTCAGCGGTGCGCCACGAAGGTGACGCGCCAGCCTTCTACAAACGCGATCTAGTCCTCACCACACTTGTGGTAGACAAACAGTTTGTGGACATGCTGGGAGATGACATCACCTACACAGTATTTTACGCTGGCACTAGTAAGTACCGTTATGGACATCAAAATAGTTGAATTCGAAAAACGTTCTTTACATGCATTGATTAAACTTTTTATTGGACCATAATCTGTTAATAAATTATACGAAAACAAAGGTTAACAATCACTATACGAGACTGATAAAACTGTAATTATAAAATAAGTAGGGATATCTACTTTTTACAAAAACCTTCGAAATAATGGAATAAATGAATCAATAATAGATCTTTCCGCATAAAATGATTTTACTATTTGCTTCGAAAATGAAAAGTTGCTAAACCGTATTTAGAAAATTATTAAGTTTACCTTATTTTTTATTTCAAATATACTTACGATTATACATGGTTTTAAAATATGGAATGATAATATGAAAAAAATGCTTTTCCAATTAATAATTAATAATATTATTTGCTGCGTCATACTTGTGAACAGGTGCTGCTTGTGGGGGCTGGTCTGCTTAAGTTTGCTATTTATTTACTTATTAAATATTTTTTCAGTCTACTTTGTAATTTTGCCGCCGCGCCGGGGCACGCAATTGTTTTCAGTGCGATTAGAATGTAAATATTATGTAATTAATCTAAGCCTGTTTTGAAAAGAGTAATTGCTGAGTTTATTGCCGGCTCTTCTCAGCAAATGCAACCTTCCGAACCGGTATTAGAGTATTAGAGTCAGACTTTTCATAAGTGCCTGCGAAGGTCTATTTGAATAAATGATTTTGAATTTTGAATTTTGAATTTTACGAAAAGTTTGCTACGCGCCGTAGCCAACTGCGATGCAAGCCGTAGTAACAGTGGACCCAACATGACGTGATTCGTAGCTAGTTGTAAAAATATAATAATGAGAAATTGAGTCTTATTTTTCCTTGACTTGTTGGTCTAGAACAAAAAAGACCTTTACTCCAAAGAAAATTAAAAGTTGCACTAAACGAACCCGAACTAGGAAGTGTTACCACCATGTTGGTGGAATACGTTTTCATAAATTATGTACTACATTTACAATATAAAATGAAACATGATGGTTGATAGGTTTAGGCGAAGTGTACAAGGTAGTGCAGTGGCGCGGCGGCGGCGGTGGCGGATGGCGTGTGGCGGACGTGTGGCGCGCGGCCGGCGAGCCCGTGCGTGCGCTCGCGCTCTCTCGCAGGACGCACGCGCTGTACCTCGCTACGGATGACCGGCTACGACAGTTGCCGCTGAGGGCCTGCGCACATCGGTTAGAATTGGAATTTCTGTCTCTATTGGATAAAAGCTTTCACATATTTTTTCTCATTGATTGTTCTGTCTCAACACTATTCCCGCCTAGAAGAGGAAGGACTAGTCCTTAAAATAATAAAACCTGAATTTCCATCATATTTTACGATTTATCTTCATATATTAATTTTACCGATACTGACTGAAAATTAACTAAGTTAAATTAACTTAATAATTAGGAATTAACTAAATATTTTAAATTATTTATTTTCTCTCACAAACAGCTATGACAGTTGCGTGCGTTGCGTCCTAGATCCGTACTGTGGTTGGGACAAAGAAGTAGGAGCGTGTCGGCCGTACACGCCCGGCTTGTTGCACGACGCTACTAATTCCACACCCTCTATATGCGAAGCCAGCGCCCCATTGAAAACCGTGAGGGCAGGATATGGCCAAAGTGTACATTTAGCAGCCTTCGGGAAGATTCCTGAAGCGTTGAAAGATCAACTTGTGGTGTGGTATCACCATTCAAGAGAGAAAGGACGCTATAAAATCAATTACAAGTAAGTTTTGCTTCTGTATTTTACTCGAAATTTTTATAGTGGTGTTGTCTGTCAGGCAGGCTCCTATTGTGTTGCATATATGGATCGTGTTCTCAATTGATAATGAGATGCAGTGTGTGATAACTGATTTATGTAAATAAGGTGGCTTATATTTGTAGTATCATGCTTCTCTTTGGGAATACTATTATTTGTTTTCTTTTTAGAACATACAAAATTTTTATGAATTATTAATTTATACTAACAATAATTACAGTAAGATATCATTTTTCTGAGTGGAGAAATATCGTAACATGTTTAACTAGCTTCTATCTATCTAATGCGAAACTGACTGTCTGATGGATGCACGCATAGCTTAAATCAGGATAGGGTCTAAATACTTGACGTTTCGCACATAGGTTCCTTATATAACTTAGGCATTTACTAGGGGGTAAAAGCGTAAGAGCTTTTGCGTCAAGCTCAAAATAGCTACAGTATTGTTTTTTTAGTTGGGAGCGGGTGCTACAAACGTCGGAGCGTGGCTTGGTACTACTGTCGGTGACAGAGTCGGATCGCGGCCGCTATGAGTGCTACTTCGGACCAACACTCATCGCTTCCTACAATCTAGACATCGATATACACAGGTAGGTAGAAAAACAAAAAATTGAATCAGGTCCTGTTATGTATGCTAAATAAAACTGGAATTAAAATAGGTTTCGGTGAATAAAAACTTCGCCCTGTTTGTTTAATTCCCACCCTCAAGTTGAAATTTATTAATTAATTTTGTGTAATAACATTGAATATAGGTCTATAGTTCCAAGAACTTATCAAATTATAGTGTTAATATTATACATTATTACGGGTAAGCAACCCTTTTTGTTATAAACCGACTTAGTAATTTTCACCAAAGTAACAAGTTGGATTAAAGGTAACTGAAACTGAAGCACCTGGGGCTTCGACACGAGAAGGCTTTTAAAGAGGCGCGTTTATTATTATTTTATAAATTTGTATTACAAACTAAACGTGTTAATAAAATAAAATTTAATTAAGTAACCTATTAGACAGGTACAGAAAATATAAATATTATTTAGCATACCTACCAGCAAGTTACATTCGTTTGAAAATTTATTTTTAGGCAGCAATATAGGATTGACACGACTCATCGAACTTTTGTAAACTAAACTCTGTCCGTGTTCTTACTTAAACACCTGCCGCCTTACTCATAAAACGTTATTTAACTAATATACTGTTTAAAGGGTCACGTAAATAACGTCACTCTAATTGTCCTTGTCAAATAATGTGACATTACTTACGTGACCATTTAATCAGTATATTAGTTAAATAACGCTGTATGAGTAAGGGGGCTGATATTTTGTATGTTTTCTGTAATTATTATATCCAGTGATATTACGTTAGTAATATATAAGTCAACATTTTTATATTAGATCTTTACATTTTGCTATAGATGTACACAGCCCAGCAAGTCTCAAGAATATAAGCAGGTTTACTCGGACTGGTGCTACGAGTTTGAGAAATATAAGAACGCGATGAAAGCTTGGGAGTCGCGACAAATGGTAAGATTAATGACATATTACTTACTTCTTATATTGAAATATATCTTTACTTTGCTAAATTGGGTCAAAGATTTTTAATCCTACGGATACTACAAACAAAATATAGGTTAACAGTCCGTGTATTGATAGGGTGTAGAAACTAGAGAGTCAAGATACTTATTATAATTATATTCTACTGTTTTTAAAGTTATATTAGATGTAAAATGGAGCTGTCTGACCTAAGAGAAAGAAAGACATTTCTTTTGCCTGCTAACTGATAGTAGACGGATAGGTAATATATTTTTAAAGAGCGGTTTGGTTCATTATTAGTAACTTCCTCAACTTGTTTAATTTTGAGCGCAGTTTAATACAATCAACGCGCAATCTGTTGTTTCTAACGACCCTTATCGAATTACAAATCGGGCATGTGAGGTTTATTTCCAAATGCCGAATACTTTTGATTTTCCGATTAATACGCACTGCTCTTTTGAATGCATTACGTGTAAATTCCGAATTTAGATCATTATTATTTTATATTGTTATATTAATTACGTGAAAACAATTGATTCTACATAAAATTATATTCATTTTGTCTACGGTTACGACGAACTATGCAATTCTACACAGGGAAGTTTTAGCAATTTAATTATTTAGATAATACTTCTGTGTACCCATTATTACATTTTCATTTAGCATTATATATAATAGAAAAAGAGGATTTTATTATATTGCATGTACTTTATGCGATAATAATAAGGTATCTTATTTTTGGTACCTAACTGTAGCATTTTACATTTGCCTAAAATCCCCACGACATCCCGCTCCCGTTACCATTTCTTTCGACTTCATTCGACTTCTTTCTATTCACGAGTCGACTTTGTGTCAGTGTTTATTTTTTAAGTAGGCACACAATATTTTGTTTTAAATGTGGTACAAAAATTATTTGAGACCTTTTCATATGCGGACTTATTTGTTACGTCACGGTTTCTCTTAGGAATGATAATTATAAATATTAACTCCGTGTATTTTAGCCCCCTTATTCATAATAAAGTTATCAAAGGTTGATTAGCTAAAATTCCGAAGTCTTTATGTGACATTTGACATTTGGTGCTCGAAAGAGTGAGACGGTGCACACTATTACACTGATTTAGTTAAAAAGCAATTATGAATAAGGGGGTAATAGAATATAGCTTAGCTATTTATTTTTGTGTCCCATGAGTTTAATATAAATCACAATTAGTTATATCTTATCCTTTAGTTTCAATTACCATGGATGGTAGATACGTACTGTAAACATCTACTATAATACTACGTCTATGAGTATATCCGTCCCCCAATATAAGGTTAAATTAAGGTCTCTGGCTACTCAAGAGTTGCCCTTAGGGCAGACGATCCCCTATTTTCTCGTTATGAAATCCATTTACAAAAATTGTCTATTTCAGCAATGTTCCAAAAACCTGAATGCATCGAGCCAGCAAAACAGTATGGCGAACGAGATCGTTGCGTCGCTGCGGTGATAGGGCACAGCTCGCTAGTGATTAATGAACGATTACATACACCGAGCTCGCTAACATAAACTATCCGATATTTTGTCGACACCACCCGACCCCTACTATGTGTCTTCGAACCTTACATACATTATCTCACCTAAAGTTTACAGGCAAAATTATGCCTAAACATGATTTGTGACGTCGTTATCTTGTTGTCGCCTTTGTATTATAAACAATGCACCCATAGGCACGAGTAATGAGTATTGGTAATGTATAATGAGTATGCTACATATGAATAATTTAATTTCCTTATGAATAGCTGATATCAGTTCGTACTAATAGGAAATCTTTAGATAGGATTGCGTAATGTAATTATCTGTGAATGTTGCGAGATAGGATCCAATAGTTGGGGGATAGGCACTGAAAGGGGAACGATAATATAGTAAGGGGATGATCTGTTAAAATAGATTTGTTGCCCATTCCGGAGACTGCGTACGTTGATGGATGACTGACTTCTGTTCAACTTTCACTAACAACTTTTTCTTTATACTGACTAATGCTGGGTATCGAATAGTTTGTATTAGTTGTAAGTAATCATCGGAATTAATTGTTTAACTATTGTTTACGAAAGTGACTGAGTATAATGTAGTTAGTCGTGAGATTATTTGGTCGATACTCGTTTATTGCTTGGAATAATGTGTAGTTATAACGAACCTTTCGCCTTTGCATTGAAACTATTTCTGAAATTTATTCCACAATAAAGTGTGGAAAACAAAAATATAAGGGGTGAGATACCACCAATACAAAATGCTGTGATATCAGTTCTCGTTGGATCATTATTGTGTGTCAGAATAAAAAGATATTTTGTAATCGTACTTTAGTTTGCTTCGAAGGATAATAAAATAAAAAATAGTATTACCTATATAATTTTTTTATTCAAATATGTATTTCTGTGGCATTATCGAAAGTTGCTTGCATCAATATTCAGAAAAAAAAATGCCAATTTGATGCAATTAACTTTTGAATGGTAGACGAAAAGTTAGGTATGGAGGATATTTATTAGATAAAGACCGATGTTCAGATTTTTAAATAATTGAGAATAGGTAAAATTATGAGCAATACAAACGCCAATTTAGATGTAAGCATATTTGTATGATAGCAAGCTTATTTGTATGAATTGAAAGTGTTGACGCATCGGTTAGTTAGAGCATTAGCATTTATTTAGATAAGTTTTGTTGATGTGGCGCCTGACTACAAACGTTGCGTGTTGACCACTGTTCCACATGGTAGCGGTTTCTGTTAGTTTGTATTTCAAGAAGTTGTTATTGATTTGTTGCCATAAAATGTAATTTTAGGCCGACTTCGGACTTCAAAACCGAATTTAATAGGAGTTGGTTACGTTTTATTCAGTTGAGTTTATTAAATCTCGCTAGAATAGTGCCTTGTGAAGCATGCTTACATTATAATAAAACTTATAAAAATATTATTAGATAATATTTTTGTGTACCATTATGAAGATTCGAAGAAGTAGTATTTATAAGCGGTTCTTCATACAATACGTTTGTTAAAAGCAATAATGTTTAATTGATTAAGCCACCGGTAATGAATTGACTATAGCAGAGAGTAGGTTGTATCTATTTACTAAGACAAATAGCGATAGGATATAATACAAATTGTATATATTTTATATTTCAGATATTAGTAGCGGTGCTCCGAAGAGCTTCTTAAGTTTTCATACCCCCTAGTTTATGTTGCTAGTTAGTAAATGGTTTAACCAACGGTTTGTTAATTAACGGTTTGTTAGCAGTATACCTACTAACAAAGACATACTTACAAATATTGGGCACTTCCAATTTAAACTATTCCTATAAAAATGCAATAGAAAAAAAGATGTTTTTTATTTGAATTTAAATAATTGGATTTATAGAAAAAAAAAAAAAATATATAAAAAAATATTCAGAGACGTCAATTAGGATATAGTGAGTGGAATGACAGATTAAAGTATCTCCATATTTGTTTACTGAATAGCTATAGAAAGGGACAGGTCTAAAGATAAATCAATCAATTATTATAGTTGATTATGATACATGTGTGCAAATTTTATTATTAACACTCGAGGGGGTATTAAGAGCAAGAGACGCAGGCGAACGCGATAAGGGAGCCGAGAGTGTAATAAATCAATGCACACGAGTGTCATACGACATTTTTCAACACGCGAGGAAAAAAACAGACTTATTTTGCAATAATTGTCACTTTACGAGCGAGTGTGTTGAAAAATAATTTACGTGTCTGAATGTGGCCGTTAATGTAATGATATAAATAGATAACATTGACACAAATATTGTACCTATTTATTAATTTGCTTACCTGTTAATTCATTCCCAATAAACATAATGTTGTTGTATAGAAATATTGTAAATAACTATACTTACCTACACTCGGTAGAAAGATCGCTATTAATTTATGTTTACTGTAAAAAATATAACTAAACTAGATATAAGCGATTGTTTTATAAAAGAACATGAAAAATAAATTATTTTAGATCTATTTTCCTGATTTTTATTACAAAACCCAATTTATTCATGATTCAAACAGAATTTACACTCATAATTTGTGCTTTTGTTTTTTTTTTTTATTTGTAGATATACAAGATAAATAAAACCTTCAATCTAATTTAAAAAAAAACTAAAATTAAAAACTACAAATTAGAAAATTTGTCCCAAATCGCTGCCCTGTGCAAACGTACCAAGAAGGCTGGCGGCCTCATCATCATCATCATCATCAGCCTATAATGTCCCACTGCTGAGAACAGGCCTCCTTTCACAAATGAGGGTGAAAGGGACTGTGCGATACTCCACCACGCGTGCCCACTGCGGATTGGTGGAGGTAGGCTAGTGGTCAACCTACTGTTGGAATTTTTCAAGCCGCCTAGGAGGCATCCAACTAGCTTAACGACCATCACAATTAAGTGATAACCGGGACCAACGGCTTTACGTGCCTTCCGAAGCACGGAAACGCTCGATATGAAATACCACTAGACGGTCACCCATCCAGGTACCGACCACGACAGACGTAGCTTAACTTTGCTGATCGATTAAGAACGGCTAATCATGCTACGCCACGAGCGCTTCTATATATTATTCCTATTATATGTAGAAGCCTATTCCTTGTTATTATTATTTATTCGATGGCCTAGATAAACGCCAGCACTCTTGTCACGTGAGGTCTCAACTAGACGATGTGAGACCTCCTTAAACAAAAGGTGAGCATCTGGCCCCCATGGCACCAGCGACCCCGAACGCCGCAAATATGTACCCATCACCAAGGGTAGCATATTTGAGACGCTTCAGGCCTTCTTGCTGGGCGGCAGCGGCAGCGGTCGTGACTGAAGTAACTGGAAGGTGAGACGGAGCCAAGGTGTCGAAGCATGTAGCATCCCACACCAATGGTCGTTCCACCCTTAGGGTATCAAAGTCATTCCGTCCGGTCTCTTACCATCTTCCCGCACCAAACCGTTTGGTTACGGCTGGCACACTGGAAGTGACAACAGCCCGGCGGATGAGATCATTGATAGCCGCATGCCGCGACATCCACTCGACACTTCTGTGGCACCGGTGTGGCTGGGGCATCTGTATTGGAACAGGCCAAGATTCAAGCGTTGAGACCTCGTGTGCTATGAACTGATGATAGAAACGCTGGTTTTCTTTTTCGTTTTTTTTGTGCTTTATTTCGATTAGGGTAGTATGCGGCGCAGCCACAGATATAAAGGCTTCATTACCATTATGAAACTAAGCGATCATTATGCACTACTTACCAACAATATAAAACAATAACAACGAAATTACCTATTCCATTTTATAGAAAAGTTCATTAGAAAATCTTATAAACCAATTATGAAATCAATCTGTAAAAATAAATGTTCTGAAATATTTTCCGCGAACTTGCAACTGAAAGACTCTATAATAAGCTCTTGTTATGCCTTTTTACGGTCAATGAAACCGTAATTTGGGTATCGTAAACGACGCCTGTCTTAGATTGGCGATCATAGAATTTAATTACTGAGGGAGACTGAAATAATTGGCGACTCGCCTGTAATGGCCACGCTTTATGGCAAAATTAATAGATTTCCGCTGCGGGCCCGTTGAACTTCCACTGAACTCATTTTGATACCAATAGCTGAACTAAAATGCACGTACTCACTTGAACATTATAATTATTAAAAAGTATTTCTTAAGTGTTTCTTGTATATAAAGTATAACATGCTACTATTAATCAAATAGAGAGAAGGTTAATGTTTTAATGGACAAGATTGATCGGATTCGCTCTATTTAACCCCGATTGCTTGTTGTGGACGTATAGTTCCTGGGTAGTTGTAGGGTATGCCGTATGCCAGTTATCCTTACATGTCATGATCGATGTTAGAATAGGCGCCAGAATGGCTCGAGTCAATAGGGTAAGTACACTTTATATTATTCACAACCAATTTGATATAATCATAGTGTAGGTAACTATCAACTGCAAATTCAAACCAAATAAGACTACAAAAAGTTAATTTTCGTATGGACAATTTGTTTATGTGTGTGATTTCTGAGTTGGCCCAAAGAAAATATCGTTCAGCATAATAAACCCAACTATCTGAAAAGTTGTCGTCTCAAAATTTCCACCTAGAATTACTAACAAAAACAACACATACAAAATCTGATAAGTCCGATCAGATAAGTAGGTATTTGTAAGTTTTTACTAAGTATATGACTATTAAGATCTGTTCAGCTACTTCAGAAGAGAACAGAAGTAGCTGAACAGATCTTAATTTATCTATCCATAATATGGACAAATAAAGCTAACAGATATTTTGTAAATGTGTCTATAAAAACCTACACACTATATAAATATCTTCACCATGGATAATTGTACTACAGATGATTTGAAAATTTAGATCTGTTCAGCTACTTATGTTGCTGACCGTATTATCTGTTCTGCAACACTGCATCGGCTTTAAGTTATTTAAATTATTAAAAGAAGCAAAAAACCAGACTGCGTAAAATAAAAAATAACTGAAAAGAGAAAAACAAGCTCTTTACACTATAGAATTTTGAATATAACTTGAATTTTATAAAGTCTTGCAGTCCTAGTCGGGACAAACAAACCAACTAAGTACGTATTTTTTTGTAATATTTGCTTATCCTCATGATTAAAATGAGCTATATAATTACAAAATATATGTAAGTAGTGTAAGTGTACCTATCCAAATATAAACCTATATGTTTTGAGATATCTAAAACGGCTCTAATGATTAAAATAAGCTATAGGTATGGTCGATTTTAGGGCGAAAAATCGATCTAGGTAGGTTTCATCTCTAGGAAAATGCGTTTTTCCGAGTGTTCGAGGATAGCTCGGTCACCCAGGTACTTTTAATTGACTAGCTGTCCTCCGCGGCTTCACCCGCGTTCCCGGGATAATAACTAGCCTATAATACTCGGGGATAGTTTAGCTTCTTTTATGCCCGGTTTCAGTAAACAAAACCGAATCGTTTTGCTTACCAATGGTATAATAGGTTTTTTTATTGTCAAACAGGGCATATAGATCATTTCGTAAGCAAATTTTACCTGCGATAGCTACTTCCATATGGGAGGGTCTTCTATGCAAAGCTTTGAGGTCTTTAGTAAAGATATAAGAGTCTTAATTTTAATAAATCTTAACCGATAACGGTCCGTAAATTATTGAAACCGGGCATTAGTGAAACAAATTTTCGAAACCGACTGGTAGTGTCAGAGTTTGAACCGTAAACAATCAAACTCTTAATCTTTATTAAATGAGTACTTATACATAGATAAGTTCTTTTCAACAATATATAATTCAGCTCACGAGTTCTATTTGAGCTCCTGTTGGAGTTAACTATTAAAACGAAACTTTATTTATATTGTTGTACGTACGTCAGACTCGTTACGAACTTTTGATTTTAATGTATTATAATTAATTCGACTTCAGTCAAAGCATCTGCATGTTTTCCTACAATACGACGCAACTTCAATCAGTATTGCAGTAATTACTTAAGAACAGCTCGTTGACACTCACATATAACATTTATCTCATCTTAATTTAAGGATGCAAATGGTTCACCTATTTTTCTCTCAGTCATTCTAGAATGAACGGTGTGGAATATGAGGATGTGACTGATTCAAATTTTTGTTTAAATGATTTAATAATAGTATATAGTAGTTAATATAATTAGTTTATTAACAACAAATATGTACAAAATACAATCTATATTTACAAAATATAATCTATATATAGAAAATTTCCTCAAGCCTGCCGCTGCTTCCGATTAACGGCAAGGTTCCCAGAAGGCTGGCAGCGTTTCCTCTTTGGATAGCCAAGCTGACGCGTTGGCGGAAAAAGCTCCCCGCCCGCTGGTCTCCGGAGGTCTCGATCAATTTTGAAGACAAGGTGCGAGCAAAACGGCGAGCTTCTGACCCCCATGGTCCCAAGGTCTCGACCGCAAAAGGCATAAAAATATAATTGGGTCCAATCGATGCATATTTTTTGAATTTTGAATTTTCCGCACTGGCCGCCGCTGCCCCTGCAGCTTTACAAGTCGCCGGTAAGTGAGATGGCGCAAGTGTATCGACACATGTGGCATCCCACACCAGCGACTTGCCGACACTCCAAGGGATCAAAGACATACCATCCGGTCTCTTGCCATCGCCCCGCGCAATACCGACTGTGCTATGCTATGTGGTAACTATTGGTCACATCGAGGTCATTATTTTATTCTAAGACACAAAATCTGAATTTCATGGGAGAAAAAAGATAAACACATTTAAATGTTTTCTCCCATGAAATTCAGATTTTGTGAACTTTAAAGTTACAAAAAAGTTCGTATGGTAATTATTGTTTACATTTTTATGTAAAATGTTGCCAAGACATATGGCTCGCACCGTCAAAAAGTTATCAGATCTCATGTAGAGCCAAGCTTATAACTCTAAATGTCCTTACTCTACAAGCCCTAACTTCACAAACTCTACGCCTTAGTCAAAATATGTGGCTTGGCCGTTTCTTTTTTATGTTTGAAATTTTATATTTTTTTTGTAGATTGTGTACTAATACAAGCTTACGTACCAAATTTGAGCTTTCTAGGACTTCAGGAAGTACCCTAAGAGTTTTGATGATCATCAGTGAGTCAGTGACGAAATCGGGGTTACTCGAAAGTATACCCCTAACGGGGCAAGAAGGGGTACCTAATTATATTTTAAGGGGAAAATTGTACTACTTGTCTCGATTAACTCAAAAGTTAATATACCTACATTGGTTCCTATTTTAGCCTATAAGAAAGGATTTTTGGAAATTCCATTCCTAAGTGGGTAAAATGGGGGCGCGGCTGAAACCGCGAGGCGGAAAGCTAGTATTTTATATCTGTTAACATTGAAAATATATTTTGTAATTGTTTTCGGTCTCTCCTGCAATAAAATATAGGAAAACATTTGGTAAACAAATCTTTTAGATGACTGCTTTATGTAGGAATGTACCGCAGCTGGCTATTAGCTTTGGAATTATAGAACTTAACAGAAAAAACGATGAAATATTTTTCATGTTATGAAATCATTTTGTCTAAATACTAATTTAAAGACGTTTTTCTTGAGAAATCCAATAACATGAAAACATTATATCATTTAAGTCAACATTGGAGACGTATTTCGATTATCCTTTGATCTTCCATCTCGGCTACGTTCCTAGCTTGGCTGCGCCCGTGAGGTCCTGATTCGTTGCGAGTAATCGAATTAAGGAAAAGGGCCTATAGAGTAGGACTTAGTTGAGCGATGGAGCGAACGGGCGACGGTTCGTTTCGTATGAAATGTTACGGATACATGACGCACATGATCGATCACACGTCGGTAGGTACGTTTGTAATTAGGTACCTTACTTACCTTTGAAACAATCATCTTCAAAGGCTCCAGACATCTAGATTGTTTGTAATGAATATAAGAGAGAATATACATATATTAATTAAACGTTCGTAGCGGCTTAGATTGATGAATCATGAGTCATGAGAGAGAATCATGAGACCCATCTACCTACCTGTCTTTATATAGTAGGTCATATTCTAAACATAAATACTAAGGTACATAATAAAAGTGGTAATGGTAACATAAAATATTTTCAACCGTTAGAAAATCGACATGTGTTCGTTTGTAAACGCGTCGGTTTCTTATTTCGCTTCGAGCCCAACGAACCGCATAAATTACCGCTTTCCTTCGACTCGTTGAATGTTTCTTTCTTTTTTGTTTTCAGACCGCCGGCTTAATTTATGGCTCAACAGAATGTAAAACTACAGGGATGCCATTCGAGCTATTTCACCGGCACTCATGAACACTCATGAACGAGAATGACACCGCCACTAAACCTAAATAAACCTTTACAAATCCGTATTAATAGTTAAAGCTCAAGGGCTGTGCCATCATAATAAAATGCAAATTGACACAGATTTAATCCGGACTTATACCGCTGAGCCCAATAACAGTTAATAATCCGGCCGGGCGGCAAATGCGAACTCTGGCCGTGTCGCCCGCCCGTTCACATAATAGATATCGTTTAGCCGTTATTATTCCCTAATCTATGCTTTAGTTCCACTAATTCCTTATTATTCGTATTTATTTAAGTTCTTATTTAACTAAGACTTGTTTCTTAATCATAATAGTCTATCTGGATATACATTACTGGCCAAATAAGATAAGTTGGACTTATGTCGCATACATAATACATACCTCAAATTACAATAAAATTAAGTAAGTACAGTACATAATCCATATCTCAAGTTACATAATACATATCTCAAATTACAATAAAATATGAGTGATGTAAAGTTATCTTTATAAATTCAGTTTCTTCTTTGAGAAAATAGGTTCATGCTACGACATCCTTGTGAACAAAAAACAAAACATTAAAAAATATCATGAGATTTCAGAATTTCACAGACAATAGTATTTTTTTAGATCATAAAATAATACGTAAACATAACGGTTTCAGTTCGCCGAGCAATCTACAGTCGTTTACATTTAGGGGCCGTATCAGCCGTATGCTTGTTAACCGAATTAGTCCTATAAAAAAAAAAAGTTCAACCATTTCTATCATTTACAGCAAAGACAAATGAATTTACAGCTAAGGACCCCATATGTTAGGGAATATATTTTAAGCCACTTTTAAGTCCTCTATATACTTACGTTTAATCCGATTAGACAATCTGCTGATATAATGAAAGTTTAATTGTACAAGTTCCAGCAGAATGAGAGTCTTAATTTTTTTTTCAGGTTATTACTCGAGTACCCCAAAGGAGTGTATATATATTTTTCAGGGTTCATTTAGATGAATGTCATATCGTATCTTTTTTTCGTCATAACTTTACAGATTTAAAAGTGCGTAGTATTATGTAGATATACATGTATCTTTTTCGAATCCGTATTACACCTAGGTATTACGTAAATAAAATCTTGAAATTATTAAAACAATATTTATTGAACAGGACTGCTGCTATAAAAAGTGCAAACCTATTTTATTAGTTCTGAATGAAAACTGCAGAAGGGACTTTTAAAAATATGTACATCTATCATAACACTTTTCCACTCATCTGTACCAAAAATAGGATAGTGTTTTGTTTGTTTTGACAGCGGGCCATAATGACTAATGCAAAATTTGAAAATAAAATAGAATAGGCGCTATGGCCCGCGGGCCATTCGCGAGTGGGACATAATGACTAAAGACACATAAATCTGTCCCACGACTGCAGTAAAAATTAGAACTAAGCAACTTGTTTTGAACTTTTTGTTTCTATTTGTAACAAAATCAACAGACCTCTCTACACTACTATTAATAGAACTTGAGCACAGAAAGCTCTAATCCCACAAAGTTAGAAGGTTTCATTTCTAATGGATATGTTAGGCCTACTAATTAAACTTTTTTAATCTGAGCAGTGGAAGCAAGGTGTTGACGCCTCGAGGCCGCTCGGTCTCATCGAGATAGCTCTTTCTCAATTTAAGGATCTCGGCCAAGCCCTCTGATAAGCCCCAGATTTAGCGCTGAGCGAATTTGTTCGGGTAATTTACTTTCCAAGTTGTGAAGACAATAAAAGTTGGCGAGAGCTTTATTTTTGAGTAGCTTTATTTTGTTTTGTAATGAAGACTTATTTTACCAGTGATCCATCTTGCCTGACATTTATCAGCGTTAAAGAGAAACATTATATGCTAGTTAGACGTACGTATAAGGTATTGCAATTATGGCGGCAATAAATGAAAGTGCCAGCCATATACCATGTGTCTATAATATGTTACGGTAAGTGGTAAACCTTTATGCCACCTTGATTTATAGATCTAATTAAATGCCTCTACGATAACTGTGAATTGTCTGAGGAGGTTCGTTGTTTCAATGAAATATTTGAATAATATCTTAATATGTACAGCAAGGATTATCCTAACCTGAGATATCTAAAATTATTCTTGATTTTTCATTAGAAAAATTGCTGATTAGCTATTAAAAATTTAGTATTTATTATTTATACAATACAATACAAAATATTTTTAATTGCATCATGATATCACGAAGTGAGAGACATACTCAGGACTACCTATTCCTATATTAATGGGTAGATATATACGGGATGGATGCGACAATACGTCAATAAATGAAACCACGTAAAGTACTCATAAATACGATCGATGTTTTCATACATTTTTGCCGAGGAGACGTGTACCTTTTGTATGAAAATCTGTAATTTTTTTGCGATTTCGTAGTTGGTCCCATGATAAAAGTTGATCGTATTTATGATTACTTTACGTGGTTTCATTTATTGTCGTATTGTCGTATCCACCCCGTAGAATGTATGAAGATTGTTTCAACCACATATCTCTTTAAGGTTAATGGTATCTGAGAATCCTGATCCATACGTAGAAATGTATCGAATCAAGGATGCCTGTCACGAAAAGTTTGGGGCTGTCACCGCCAACCTCATCCATCAACCCTTTTCCAACAAACTACTTACTACGTAAAAACATAAAACTTTTACTGTAACTTATCTGTACCTGTTACTGATGAAATTATTTCATTTCAGATTAGGTACAAGTGTTCCAACAAATGTCTTATTTACGACTCTAAACAATGTCTTATCATATATTAAAGAAATGCAAGATTTTCTAAGAACATACTCAATGTATTCTCTTTTCCGTGCTCAAGACAGACACATAATAGCCAAATGATTAAAAAACTATGTTTCAGAATGTAGTTCGAATACAACGATATTTGGAATGAAAGTTGGTCGTATTGGTTTGAGTTTACAAAGAAATGTTCTATTTGTGATTGAGTCGCCACAATACGAGCTACAATGTGATGGATGTTGCGGGGCGGGCGGTCGGCTCTCTATGCCAGACCCCTGCTGACGCGTCACATCTCATGTGTACATTGCATATTGCTGATATCGGACTGACCAAGATTAGCTCCGATTCGACCGACGAACACATCACAGCTCTATGATATTTCTATTTTCACTGGGAAATAGTGAAACATTTATTTATCGTCTATTTCTGAGAATTGGATCACTGATATGTTTGCTTATGGTAGTGAAATGAGTATTAGGTCACATATCTTTATTTATAAATAGTCACAAGTCTTTTTCCACTTATAGTGAGTACTTAACTTGCCTCTGACAGTGTTCATGGATTTTTTTAGTTAGTGTATTATGGAATGATAAATATTTATATCTTCTTACGTCATTAGCGTATTTTTTTTTATTAGAGACAGATTGTTACACACATTTGGTAATAGAGAAAGTCACACATTGATTTATTTTAATCGCAATTTTTCCTGAACTATATATGTTATTTGTGAAAGCAGTTACGAAGCTTTAAGTTTAACATAAGGATTCCTGAATAAATGCTTGTTTTCGGCTTGGTTCAGCAGTAACGAAACTTCATGAATGTAAATTCTCCGTATGGTACGGGTCAACAAAGTGGGGGTGATACGGTCACGTGATGTTCCGTGCACTCACCCATGGATAACTGCCAATAACAGTATGTTTCACCCTGCCATTAAGTTGGTATACTCTACTCTACGTCTACTTTTAACTCTGCGTCAACTGCTGCAACCGCATTCGTTAAAACAGCCCCTTTTACTGTAATTACTAGATATTGGATAAGTTTGAATCACGGAACACACGACATTTACACTGATTGTGCATTTCATATTGTTTATTATTAAAAATGTATACTATTATACCTAAGTAACTTGAACTATTGTAGGTTCATTATATTGCCTCAACTACGATATTTTTATTCAAAACTTACGTATTACTTACGGGGTGAAAAGTTAACGATATCAATCAGCAATAAAATACTGGGTTGGTCGTAAAGAAGCCAGTATTTTGACTAGCAAAGGCTGCAGAGGCGAATACTTGGACGTGGCTAGTATCGTTTTCCGCAATAAATCAGGTCGTGAGTGTGGGAAAATAGTTAAAGCGGAAGATACGCTCTGAAAATGGGCATCAGCGATACGCCTCTAACCGCATTCACCCATAATTATTAACATACATATAATATACATGTAGAATATTTTAATTATATTCTGTGTATTTTAATATTAGTTCAATTTATAATTACACTAAAAGCATCACTACCGCTTCGTTCGAATAGTAATATTTTATGTCATAATTTTGAATTTCCAAGCAATAGAAATGGAACCCCAACTTTTATTTTTAAGTAAAGAACTTTTCAAGTGTCGTCTTGTAGCCAAGGGTACCAAAATGAATTATTATACTGTCTCTTGAAAAAAAATCACTTCCCCAAGTAATGAAAACCCAAGCTGATGCGCTCGAGAGGTACCACTCCGGTCCGGCGGATATTACGGCAATATATTTCAATTACACATAAGAAAAAGAACAAGTCGTTTGAAGTAGCTGAAAGGCCAGATTACAGTCGTGGAGGAAATAATAAGGAAGACCCCGCTAACGAGCGCGAGTCGGCAACTTTTAGAAAAGAAAACGTGTGGGGAGAAAAGATGCTCCACAAGAGTGATTAAATTTCAAGGAGGTATATTTTTTTAAATCTGCAAAGTGCCAAGTGTCGACTTATTCACTTTTCAATATAACACAAGTGCTTACATCTTGGATTGAGATTTTTTACCTACTGCAAGCTAACATTACCTACCTACAGAAATGATTAAAGTGTTATATTCTACCGCCAGGTATAATAGATAGGTACTTTTAGATAAATAGGTAGCCAGTTCGGACGTAGGGCGAAGATTTGTGCGATTCAATGGAATTTAATTACTCGGTGAGCGGACCAACATAACGACGCAAAAATATTTATGTTTATTGTCGGAGCTAATGCTCCAATGAGACCGCACGCGGACCGACGACAAAGGACACACAAATATTTTACTAATAACACTTTGTACCGTTCGCGTCGTTGTAACTAAACTAAGCTGTCTGATTTGTTTAAAATAGTATACATATAAGATAGATAAGCTCTCAGCGGTATCTCAATCTGTTAAAGTGTATAAGTAATATATAATATTAACTTATTATTGATATACTTAGATATTACTTATAAATCAAGAAATACGTTTGATTTCATTTTAAACATACTAAGTTTTAATAATGATAATCTAAATATAAAAGCTCAAAAGGCGCGCTGTGTATTGATAAAATGCTATTACCGTCATTTCGCTGATTTTCAGCTGAGACCAGATGTGACTGCAGTCTGAGCGCATCTTACCTCCTATTTTATAAATTAAACCAATGGTAACTTTTGGAGAAATCGTGGGATACCTGTATATAAAATAATTTATTTTACAATAGCTGCAAGAACATAAAAATCCCAATACACAGAATAATAACGGTTACACATATTTCACAATTATTTTACGGTGCGCGTGTCAGCAATATGTACGCTATGATATAGTTTTATTTCACGCGAGTGTATTTGGGAGGCTCATGCTGCCGGCCGTATGTCTTTAAAAATCGAACATGTCATGCAGTTCATATTTATTTCCAGCGTCGACAATTACGGTCATTCGAAGTCGAGCGTGATGTTTCCAGTCCATTTCTCGTAATAGCCATGCTTTTATAACCGAAGCGTAATGAAACTCGTTTAAATATCACAAAAGTGGTTGGATTACGGCAGCCAAGCACTTTATACTGCTTAATTACAGCCCTCGACAGAAATAATTGGGAACTTGGGGGATTACAGCCGGACTTTACTGGCGAATTAAAGATATTTTCGGTAATATGAAAAAGGAAACGGCGATTGGTTTATTGAATGGAAATAAATCAATTACGTATCAGTAATTTAAATGAATTAGGAACACATTCCCACTTAATTAATGTGACTGAACTCTGACTGGAATGACGCCAATGGAATCTGAATAACGAGTACCTATTTTCGTTTCAATTTCCTTATGTCATTCCATTGCACGAGCACACATTGCTACATTACTTCGCAATAAGAGAAATTATAGATTTGGTACAAACGAAATTCCCGTAATCTGTTGAAATGGCTAGTGGTGCATCGCGGCGTCACTGAGCGAGCATTGTTCGTTAACTGAATGGGAAGTAATGAGTTGGTGATTTAGCCCGCGATGTGTATCGCATCACAGTCATCACGCAGAGCTTCGTTTATCATGTGAATCAATAACTGTATCAAGTATTGTTTTCACTATGAAATATTTCATACCGTTACAAAATACCTATACGGTAATTATGTCAATTTTGTTTTTAAGGTTGCCTTTTAAAAAATACATTTAAATACCGACTTTATTTTCACCAACATGTTACTTTTATTAAGTTATGTTTTATTTTGTTCCGCGATCGATAGTAACATCTTAAATATGATTCACTGCTATTCGTGCAGCAATCATTTATTTAAATTAATGTATGAGTGTATATAAAATCTGAAATTGATAAAATTGCAAAAGATGGTGATTACAACTTACCAAAAATATTAGAGACATTATTATTTATTTTAAACTAGCTGCCCCCGCGGTTTCACCCATGTAGCCACCCAGGAATTTCGGAGATGAGGCGGAATAAACAGACAGACAGACCGACACATATTGTTTTTAATGTTCCTATATGTCTGTACCGTATATAATTTCACGTTTATTTAGTAAAAATCTGTTATATTGACATTACAAACAGATCAATTTTAATTATTTTTATGTATGTATAGAAGATTGTTATATTAGCTTTATAAAGCGAAGAAAAGTTTTATGAGTACGTGTCATCCAGGTCACGACATCGGGAAACATCAATAAATTGATATAAACGACACAAAACAGTCACAAAGTTCTAATGTTTCGTTTGCGCCTCTTGTTTTATAAACTTTGTTCTTCATGAGGTGAGGTATTGTAGGTACTTACTTACTTTATTGAAGTGGTGATGATGTATTGTGTTCAAATTTGATAAATAATAAATATCCATTCCTCGCACACGGTTATCTGATCCCAAACTAAGCAGAGCTCTATGAAATCCAGATAACTGATATACTACATATACTACTTTTTTGTTTTTATATACATACTTAATATACATAATTACACCCAGACTCAGGACATACAGACTTGTTCATGCACACAAATGCATGTCCTGTGTGGGAATCGAACCCACGACCTGCGGCGCGATAGGTGGAGTCAACCGCCAACTGACTCGGTCGAAATGGGGGAACAAAAAGGGCTACAAGTTTAAATATGATATCATAAATGGAAGGGCGACTGTTGTACATTCCAAAACAGATTTTTATTTCCTTTTATTTATATTTTATTTATATTGCGTGTTTGACTTATGATGAAAAATAAAAAAATTCCAGTCCCCCTTATTCTATATTTTTAGCAAAACGAAAATCACAATATAAACAATTACAGTAAATATTACTGATAAAAAAAATCATTTTTTTCTAAATGTTTCTAAAAAGCACAGTTTTTCGAAATCATCAAAATTCGTTTACAAACAAGCTTAGTTATGCGGTCCGGTTTTTTAAAATAGCTATGGCTCAAACCAATAAATACGTCCAAGGTAGATCGGACCTTCTCGGTGAGCGAGTCAGACTCGAACTTGGCCGCTTTATTATTTTATCTATTTACTAGTTTTTTATATGTACTAATAATAAAGAGTAAAAGTAAAAGCGAATCATACAGACAGAATAACAAATGTTGATAAACATGATTACCTAATTAAGTATCGAAGCTCTATTTTAAATGGAATTGCATTCCAATTATAGGTATGTGAATTAATGATACTAAAAGAAAATAGCTGGATGTGACCTAATTACGTATCCGTATAGAATCAACCCAAAGCCATGTAATCCAATGAGGTCTCATGCGCGGGACATGCAGCTTCTACATCTAATTATTTTTAAATACCTACGTATTTTCCCAGAAACAATTTACCTCGTCATTATTTTAATCCTATTTAACAAATTAGTGTTATATTCGCCTTGAAAATTGATTATTTTGTTATCATAGTCATAGACATATAAAAAAAGAACAAGACGGAGTGTCACCTTATAAAACAGTGACGCAAAAAAATTCTTACGTGTGCGTAAGTAAAATCAGTACTGGCTCAAGCAGGCACAAATGGTACTGAGCCTTATTGTCACTGTCAACGTCTCAATACGGAATGACAACCGATCGGCTTCCTATGGTCTATATGCGTGTGTGTGAGACCATGTATTTACAAGACCGCCGGCTTCCTATTTCTTGCGTCACTTAAAAACACAGACCGTTCCGTCTTTAATTTTTTCTTGGTCTGAGTTTGTTATCAATGATTTTCTGAATTAGAAAACAAATAGCAAATAGGCTACTACTATTATATACTACTATCATTAAAGGAACATTATGAAATAGAGTGACCCACTTGTGATGGATCTTATCTCATTAATGATCAAGTTTGACATTCATTATTATTACTGAAGCTGAGGCTTGGTGCTAATTGCTATGGATCAACGAAATAGTCATGTCTCGGCTTTGTGACTGTATTCGATCTATTTGTGCCTATTTGATACATATTGTTTTCATAAAGGTAGATAACCTACATTTGTACCTATCTATAGGTACTATTTTTAGGGTTCCGTAGCCAAATGGCAAAAAACGGAACCCTTATAGATTCGTCATGTCTGTCTGTCTGTCTGTCCGTCCGTATGTTGAAACTTGGTAAGTAGATATATTCTGTGAACCGCATTAAGATTTTCACACAAAAATAGAAAAAAATAAATTTTGGGGGTTCCCCATACATAGACCTGAAACAATTTTTTTTTTTAACAAAACCCATAAGTGTGGGGTGTCTGTGGATAGGTCTTCAAAAATGATATCGAGGGTTCTAATATATTTTTTTTCTAAACTGAATAGTTTGCGCGAGACACACTTCCAAAGTGGTAAAATGTGTGTCCCCCCTTCTATTTTAGAAGTTATAGGGGGCTATAACTTCTAAAATAAGAGAATGATAAATCTATAAAAATTATATGATGTACATTACGATGCAAACTACCAACGAAAATTGGTTTGAACGAGATCTAGTAAGTAGTTTTTTTTTAATACGTCATAATTTGAAATCCATATCAAATACTCAGGTCTATACTACCATTTACTTATATACCTACAGGTTTGTACGGAACCCTCGGTGCGCGTGTCTGACTCGCACTTGGCCGGTTTTTTTATTTGTAGAATCCTTACGAAACGAGTCGCACATAAGGGTTAATGTTAGAGAAGTGAAGAAAGAAAGAAAAATATTCCAGACAACACACAACATTACATTAATGACACAAAAATATAAAAAATATAACAAACAATTGAAAATAAAAACAACGAGATAATAATGTAATGTTGAGTTACACCAGTAATAAGTCTCGACTCAGCATTGTGCTTAGGTTAGTAAAAAACTAACTCTCGCGCTGGTTTTCAATCGAGGCCTACGTCAATGACATCACAGTGACATAATAATATAAACATCTACAATTACAATAGAAAATCAAAAACCAATAATAACAAAAGAGAAAACAGATAATATGCCGGGCGATAAAGTGCTCGGATGGATTAGTTAAAGTGGTCGGATGGTGGCTTGTGCTTATTTTATTTACTATAAACTCGTGTCCGAAAACCTGCATACCTATCGTTAAAATCCTGACACCTCTTTTTAACTCTTTGGTTCGGATCCAAAAAATATTTTGAAGTTCCCGAGTATTAATCATCACGAATACAATTAAATAGGTTTTGGTAAATTAAAAAAAAACAAAGTAAAACCGAACAAATAATTTAAATCTAAATTATCAGTATCCATTGATAAAATTAATTTTTAAGAGAGGTAGAGCATAGCCTTTTTTCGCTCAAAGAGCAGCTCGACTGGGGAATTACCTCCACCTTACAGAATACCGCAGCCAAATAACTTTATGTTGTGTAAAGTCGTGTTCCTGCGCGTGAGTAAGGTCGCCAGAGCTCATTGGGGAGGGGGGAAAGGTCGGTAACGCGTGAGCGATGCTTCGTGTATTGCAAGCGTCCATATGGCTACGGTAACCGCTTACCATCAGGCGGGCCATATGCTTGTTTACCGACTTAGAGGTATATAAAAAATGTTATATTAAGTTTTATTATTTTCTCTAACGTCTTTTGAAGTCTCTAACATAATAAGTATAAGGTATCCAAGCTAATAGTTATTGTGATAGGGGCTTATTTTATGTTTTATACTATTTTAACTAGGTCATTCCGCCGCTATCTTCACCTAGCTATCCCTCTGAGTTAGAATTTAGAGGGGAGAGGAGTCACCACCTACTTTCCCTCTTCCTGCATCCCCTTGACGTGCAAGTCCGAAACCTTTAGCTGTAATAATGACCGAGATCTGTACAAGTTGCTTCAACCTGAAAACAGCTGATCTGTTTTCATAGAACAATGAATGTGCCGCAATTATGCACGGACGTTCATAATTCCCATACAATACACTGAAGCTGTTGTGCCCCAGCCAATGATGGGCCTGGTATAATGTGTTTTTAGTGTTTTAGTGTAGACACACTAGACAGTGTAGTAAAAGGGCATGTGGAGAAAGAAGTGTGGCGACAACCATGTGGCCCATAAATTTTCTACCTATTATATTTATCTCGATTAAACCAAACCAAAGCCATAACAAACGGTACATTCGTTTTGAAGCTACGACGCTACATACAAATATACCGGCAAAGGTGTCAAACTTATAGCACTCCTCTTTTAGCGTAGGGGACTAAATACGATTAGTGTTAGAAGGTGCAACTGATATAAATGTACGATTGCAGATCAATTATGTAAATAAAACATGAATACAATTCGATTATAATGTATACAAATCACTTTTAGTGTTCCACTTTGAACAAATATGCGAAGTCTATACCTAAACTGAGAGAAATAGTTCATTCCCTCCACGGGCCCCGGCTACTGGCTAGTGCAAACTGATTAATTCTCGGCCGTTGGACGAACACCAGAAATATTAGCTCCACGGATATGAGATTGCTAATTCCACTAATGCACCGGACAAATAACGCAAGTTCCCTATACTTGCTCTGTACGATTCCGATAGGTAATTTTGTAAAACGTGTGCTAAGCAATTAACTCTACTTTTGTAATTAAAGAGCTGTATATCAAGTATGTTTGATTTTCATTTCAACAGTGTTCTAGAAACAGTTTTCTTTTTTCGGGAAATAATTGCTTTGGCTACAACACGCATTGTGACAAGGTTAACAATGGTTGTTGATCGATAAAACTTGGCCTGAACAACGGGCTTACATTATAATTGTAGATTATTAACACTTAGGTCAGTGATTATTAAATATAATAGTATTACTTCAAACTCATAAAAGCTTCCGTTTGAATATAGAATACAATTATATATTCACGTATAGAACTAGTTCTCGATGCGTATTTATTTGTGTTAAATATTTGTCAGGAAATATTGTAGTATATTCAGTGTTAGTCGAATTTTAAAATTAAAATTATCAGTCATCCATAAATCGCACTCGCACCCCACACGCACAAGTGCAGTCTATTCATTTGCCGGATGGATTAATTTCCGCCGTGAGATCGTTCCAAAGGGAAATGCGATTGGAACAAAGTGTACGCGACTGGCACCAGGAGGGTTCGCCAGATATTCCATTTCATGTCCATTTATCTCTGAAAGGGTTAAAAGCCGTGCGCATTTTTATATTCCCTACCCGACATTTTTTGGTAATATTATTCATGAAAATTAATGTGTAACGATAATATCGTTGAACTATATACATCGCTTAAAATATGGAACGTGTTCATAACATCGACAAATGTTAGGCATTGTTCTGCTAGTGCAGAATGTCCTTCTCGCCTTACTTTCTGGATCGAGCCTGTTGCCTACTATGATTTAACGTTATTGTATTGCCGGCATATTGCCAAAGCTATCTATAATATTATTAAGTGACTTTTCTTATTTTTCTTCGATGCGCAGTATTTTGAGGATAAGGTTTTGTTGTTTTATGACTATTATGTTATTCAATTTTTGGAGATATTCGGGCTTGACCCATACCAATGAAATAAAATTTCCGGTTGGATCCAACATCAAACAATATTTTTGAGAACCATTTGAATTTTTTTAAGAGGGATATACATTTTTAGATCGATTTTATATGTTGAATTTGAAACGCGTTAGAATTGATGGTTTTTTAGAAACGGACCGGGAAAAAATTATGTATTTTTCTGATTTTGTATAAATAAAACAAATTCATTTAGGTATCAGACCGGAATCGCTCAGTTTTTCGAATTAGGAAGTTCGATTTTCTCATTTTTATGAGCGCAAGTTTATGATGCATTTTAGGATGGCCTCTCGGTCAAACACGCGACACTAAGGTTTATGGCATCCACGCAGGGTTTATAACGCAACTTAAATAACAGTTATTATTCGGAGAAACATTTTAAACAAATCCACGTCAAAACACAATACGTTATATTAATTGTAACATTTTATAAGATATCTGTTTCATCATCAACGGGCGGGCACATTACACAAACCGCTTTGTGTTATGGTAATTACTTGCTTGGAGTTTCTTTAATGGACTTAGTTACAAAAGTATTTACGCAAGGAACGCCTATTTGAAGGGTGTAAACATAATTTGTGGACAAAGTTGTGTATGTAATGTTATGCGTGATGGTGGTACCGAAACAACTCGCTGGATTTAATTTAATTGTCAGTTGTTGCCCCCTACATCTTCTACGTCAACGGGAAATTTACAATTTAGCATCATGCTCTTTACTAGACTCAGAGGTGTGGGCGGGTAATTGAAATATGTATATGTTGAATACAAAGTAACGATTATTGTGGTAGTTATATATAAACTTTCTAACGTGTGACTTTAGCGTTATTCCGAGTGAGGCCCGCCCCCTGACCATGCAACGGCTCACAGGAAACTATATTGATTACCTATTGATCTAATTTATACAATCCAAATAATGTAGATACTAATAATTATTATTTCTCAGTCCACAACGGCGATATTCATAAAATTATTATCATCTAATCACATGAATTTTTGAAGTTTTACTTTTATCATTGATGTTGTTTTTAAATTGCAGCGGATTTCTATTGAATATTTTACGATCCGATAGGATAGAGCTGAGTGAACGGCAAAGAAGTTATATGAAATGGTATGCAAATAAAGCAATCTCATACCTTAAACACACTGTTTATTATAAGCGTGTAGCTATACCCATTTAATTTTATCGTCTATTGTTGAATTTTAATAGTAGCTATAATTGGTATCTCTCAGTCCCGGGAGTTGAGTTGGACACGGTATCGTCGCTAAAATCCGGCATACGCCACTGATAGATAGCATTTAGTGTAGATGAAGTTGTCCCCGGGAGTGCCTTTCGCTTCACGCCGTTGAACAAGTGCCAATAAGAGCCAATCTCCGAGCAAATTTGCAAAAAAATAACAAGAAATCGACGAAAAAAGTTATCGTAGAATTCAAATAGGAACGCTGGTTCCTTTTTTATTATATCTTCATTAAATATCTCTGTATCTCTGTATTCGTAAATCCTTGCTTTATTTTGTTTATCTCCGAAAATATTTTCTTGATCGACGAAGGGATTTGTATTTACGGAGTCAAATTCCCAGCTTTGTGTCTTTGTGAGATAAAGGTTGTTTTATAATATAAGAACTTCAGCATCTAAATGATTGTCTTCAGGATCATTACTCTGTAAGCATTAATAAACTACATATGTTAAAACATTTTAAAAATGGTTGTTTATACTATTTTGATTCACATCACATTAATGAATATCCTGGATCATTGATTGTGAAGGGTTAAGTATGATTATACTGCATGGATTGATGGAAGTCATTTAGGTACAGTAAATATATATATTTTTATAATGTAGTAGTTTGCGCCCCATGGTAACCCTCACCGTTCTTGAATTAATAAGTAGCCTGTGACTCTTTCCATGTCATAGGCTATATGCGTGTCGATCAGAGATTTGAAAATGGAAACAATCAGAGAGACATAGCGGTTGAGAGAGCTTCCTAATATAATCCATCAAGATTTATATTTTAAGCATAAATATGTTTTTCTTACTCAATCATACTCTTTTGTAATCATAAAAGGTTTAAATGTGATGTACTGATTATCACCATATTGGCTGTTTTACTTTGTATATGAAATCATACATGCTTACATGATAATCAGGTATCACTTTGTGATGTGAAAGCTTATATTTATCTTCGTAATAAGAAACCAGCTTCATCATAAGAACATCTTTAAACGCTGCCTTCTGAGTATTCACTGAATTCTGAAATAACGGAATGCAACTTGTCATATAACAACTGCATACATTCTGAGATAAATATGAAGAAATTAAATTCGTACAAGTACATCATTTCATTGGAGAAAATACTTTATCCTACCAAAAACATTTTCATGTAAAATGTTACCAAGACGAGACCATATGGCTCGCACTGTCAAAAAGTTATCAGATCTCATGTAGAGCCAAGCTTATATATCTACACGCCTTAACTCTACAAGCCCTAACTTCACAAACTCTACTTAGTCAAAATATGTGCGTTTTGCTAACGTTACATGGGCGTAAAGTGAAAAATTTATTCACTGTTCATTACTTTTCTGTTATAAGTATACAATAGTTCTTGTAGTAGTAGTAAGACATTTCTTTATACACTACTCTTCCATAAAAACATTAAATATGCCAAATCCTCCTCCTCCGTGCGTGCAATATGCTTCAAAAGGGTCCGAAGATTTTCTTCATTTATAAATTGATAGAGTAAAAACTTACTTGTTTGTTCCATAAATTTTTCATTTTTGGCGTTGTTGTATGCAAGCTGGATTTAGCTTTCATAGATTTAATTCCCAAGCCTTTCAGAAAATTCAGGAAGTCATCCGGAAACTGCACTTGATTTTTGTCCATTGACATTGGCTGTTTATTTAGATTATATTAGTCTCAATTTTTTTTTGTGGGTCTACTGTAGTTTTACGTATAATTTATTGTATAAATACCTTTGCTATTGATTGAATACTTAATTTAACTGTAACTAAGACTAAAAGCAACACAAGGTGTCCACGTAACGACTTACTCATGTAAACTAAATGCCGCATAACAAGTAAAGAAGTACTCAGTACGTACCACTGAGGAATCAAGAAACTATTACCGTTGAAACCATAAACAAGTCGCGGTGATAAGGTTTACTTCCTACTGTAGTTTATACACGACGATATAACTTTTTTATTATTTTCTGTAAAATTGTTACTGAAATGGCTTGTGTTTCTTTTAAATAATTATGTTTGTGTTTGACTACATTCGCAAATTTATTGTAGCAGTAACTCGTCGTAACTTAAGCGTGTTTAAATCAGTTTAGAGAGAGAAAGTGAAATTCTATCACAAAAATCCGTAGCTCAGAGAGCTTATGGCCACGTTTGGTATCGTGTGACTAAATGCAAGCCGAGTCAAGGCGAAATCTGAGCGTAGGTTTAATGGTTTCGCCTTGATCCTGAGCGAGTCGGAGCGCAGTTACACGGCTAGATTTATTAGTTCAATTACCCTGGTCCTGTTCGGAGCCGCTCCGCTTGCTTGAGCGCAGACGCCAACAACTAAATTTTGCTCAGGTTGCAACACATTCTCCGTTCACCTTTTTATACGTTTTAACTACGAGGTTTAATGGGCAAACCTAAATTAGAAACGTTTCGTTTTAGCCCAGTTGCTATGCTATCTAATGCAAGTCGGAACTGAGATAAAACTTAATACATTGAAATTAAATGCATGTGCAAATGGGCATGGCTAAATACTTTGCATAGCCAATATTTGAAAATGGTATAAGGTGGCAAACAAGCATACGGCCCGCCTGATGGTAAGCGGTTACCGTAGAATATGGACACTTGCAACACCAAGAGTATCACTCGCGCGTTGCCAAATCAGCGTAATTAGCGTAGCTATTATATCGGCTATAAGCTTAAATTACTTAACATGTTTAACAATCGTAACTATGTATGTGAAGTTCTGGTAAAACAGAACATGCTAGAAAAACTAGGATGGCATGCGGAGCGACAGGCGGAGCGGGAGGCGGGCGGTGCGCGGGCGGGCTGGGACACTAGCGGCGCGGGCGGTGCGCAGTGCTGACCGCAAACACCCCCTGCCGATACAAGTTGGCCAACTTTCAAATATGTGGGTTGGCGCTTTCGATGCTACACTCATCCCTACGCTCAGCTTAACATACTAATTAGGGGATACAAACCCGATCATGTTTTAAAATTTTAATTAATATCGTAATTTCTGAGTAATAACTAATTACAAAATAATTAACTAAGATTAAATCTACACCATCATCATAAGAGTCTTTCCAGTTTATATTGGTTCTTAGGTGCACATTATTTCTGTCGATTTAATCGGAACTCATTATTCATTGCTTTTGTTCATATTTTGCCCAAAAAATTTTCTTCTGAGATTGGGTCTTTAGTCATTATGTCCCACTCGCGAATGGCCCGCGATTGACCATAACGCCTATTCTATTTTATTTTCAAATTTTGTTTATTATCAATTACACATTAGGTGTCAACCAACTCCATAATAGGTAAGTACCTATATTTTACGATTACGAGTAGGGTAATAAAACAAGGCTCCTATAGCATATAATCGTATTTCTGCGCTAGCAGAAAAAAAAATGTATAAAGGTGGTCACTAAACAATTCAGGTCAGCGACTCGTTATATTGATGGAACGGGTCCGAATGTGAATAGTGTTCGCGAGCTTGTGGCCCCTCGATAGCGGCCGCCCACGCTCATGAATATTGTAGCAGCACGCGCGCCCGCTGGATCCTCCAGATTCCGTGCTTGTATCCCAAGTTTTATATCTACCTTTTATATGCAGTCTGCAAATACACCTCGATCCACTTTTTACTGGCCCACAAAAAGTTGCATCCTAAAACATTTGCAGTTCTGCTTATGCGATCGATTGCTTCGGTTGGTATTGTTAGTAAAATATCCTAAAAGTTTTCTTTTTTAACAGGTCACATGTTTACCAAACTTGGTTTTAAATTAGTGAATAATTTCAGTCTCTGAATCCGAAACAATATCCTTCGCATTAGTTTAACACTTTCTAGTGACAAATGAGTGTAATTCGTCAATAGTACTAAAGTGTTATATAGAAGCGGTAACATCCATAGCGTGGAGTTCATGGACCTTGACATAGACCCATGCGGACATCAGAGAGTTCGGTGCTGGCTGCCACTGCAGACATTGGCGTGTCCAACGGGGCCCGGAGGCAGGACACTAAGTGGAGCGGCGGGGCGGCGGCTGGGCGGGCGGCGCGACGATAATACGTCAAACCACCGGCTGCGGTTCACCCTCCCGTCCGGCTAAAATTTAATAGCGCCGCACTACGTACATCCTGGTATCTCCACAAGTATACTCGTGTCAGTCTTGATACCACTCTACAACACAAAGGGGAGAGATAAATTCGTTTTCATTTCACTGTCTCAGTTTGGGTCTATTTACCCACAAAATTTCAATTTTCAATATCACTTCAGGAAACTTGGCCAAAGAAAACTATTCTATAGATGTTAAAAGTCTTATTAACATGAATACCTATGCCTATACTTATCATGACCAGTAAGATTAGAAATATTGGTGAGTGGTGTAATAAAATACATAAAGTTCCGTGCTTTTCCCGAAATTTTCATTAAAGTTAGTTCTTCTTTAGATGTCCAACAAAGTCATTCAAGTGAAAAAGAAAATTTAGGCCAAAGTTTCGTAAAGGTGGTGGTAGAGCAAATTACGTATAGTTCGACCCGGAAGACCTGGATTCAATTCACTGGTCGGGTAATGTACACTTCGTATTAGTACTATTATTTATTCTGTGACTTCGCTTAAAAATGATTAACTGAAGCCCGTTGTTCGTCATGTGGTCAAGGGACGGTGACATAGGTCAGGTAATAATTTGAATAGGTTCCTGTAACTCTACTTTTTTAACATGTAGTTGCAGGACGCGCATTCCATCTGCGAGTCAACAGGTTAAATTGTCTTCAAAATATGTGCGAATCAGTTCTAACTCTTCTGCCTGTCTATTCGATGATAATGGGCCTAAAGATATTTATAAAATTTACATGAAACAACCATCTATATTACAGACAATTAGATAGTCGTTAACGATATCCATAGCATGCACGTAATTGTAGTATTCAATACAAATACGATTTTGTCCACCTTTCAACTGCAAGCGTCAAATAAATTGCCACTCGATCGAGTTAGCTCGGCGTATGTGTTGGATGAAAGGTTTACTGGCATTATTTGACCGACAGGTCTATTTGTCGGGAGTGCATAGGTCATTCGTATTCCGAGCGTGGCACATGTAGTGTGCATGAGGAGAGACGAGATGATATCGTACCAGGGGGCCAATACCCACGTAATATACCAAAACCACTCACTCGTCTCCACCCACTGTATACTCAAGCTTAATTCTATGTACAGCCGAAGAATGAATTGCTTTGACACGTGAAGTCTATTTGTTTGCGAGGATTGTGTAAATAAGACTTATGTTGGGCTATCTACTGGCTTGATTTTATTTCATTAAATTCTTATTTTAATTTATATAATCTCATAAAATCGTGCTTTCACGATAGCAAAATTTTTGTATAGTATATTCTGATATACTCACGTTTTAAGGGATCCGTACCCAACGGGTGCCAACGGGACCCTATTACTAAGCCTCCACTGTTCGATCGTCCGTCTGTTTGTCAGTGGGCAGTATCGCATGAACTGTAATAGGTAGACAATTGAATTTTTGTCAGAATGTGTATTTTTATTGCCGCTGTGACAACAAATAATAAAAATGAATAAAATAGGGGGTCATAGAAGAAACGTCTTTACGGGACCCTTCATGTGCGAGTCCTACTAGCACTTAGCCGGTTTTTATAATTTTAAAATATTGTAAAATTCTAGAAAACTTTATTCAATGCAATGACTGGTATTTTTGGATTAACTGCTATCTCCCACTTATCGCAAACGCGACAAACTTTATTCTGTTAAATTATGAATATCTCGTTGCAAAAATACCTGTATGATTTATCATAACTTCCATAGATAAGTAATAAATATAAAATTTACGAAGTGCACCCCAAAACAAGAAATTTTTGCATTTCCAATTTCTTTCTTAAAAAAAAATATATAAAATAGCAATATCGTATTCCCAAAACTTTTTAAAGATTTTTTTTTGTTTCTTTCTTTGTTCTATGTGTGTCTTCTTTCAAATTGCTAAGAAAATAACAGTGTAATCTGTTTCTTTTTAATCAGTTTGAAAGATGTCTTAGAACTAAGATCTTTCGTCTATTTACTATATACATAAAAATAAAAGGCGAAAAGAAAAATATCGAGAGTACAATGTCACACATGTCATCCATTGTTGGGAGATTGTCTCAGATATTAGCGTTGCAATCAATCACTGGTGTGTCCGTGACATGTACGTAATTAGGAGCGAACCTACGAAGGCACCGAAGACATTATTCTGGTCAAATCTATTTAGTTACCATAATAATTAATTTTACTATTCATGGTTAAATAGTAGATCGCAAGCGGACAATTTTAAAAACCTCAAGGCATTTTTAGACCGATTGGTGGTCTTAAATTTTTTCCGAACATTTATAAAATAATAAATTCTTTTTCGCACTTCAGAGTTCCAAAAGGCAAATCATTGTGGGGATTCAATCCTTACCTATGTAGTAGGTAACAATAGGTCAGATAGAACCTAAGTAATAATAAGAGAAAAATTGATCAGCATACTCATCCAAAATATCGAAGATTATAAATATCGAATGTTTTCTATAGATATAAAGTTGTTTTTTTGTGTCCTAGCTATTTATCATTTTATTATCCTTCCATGTTGTTAGCTTCTCATTCGTAATGTCTTTACATAGAGAAGAAAAATAAAAGTAATCTGACAATCCCAGATAGTTAAAGAAAATATACAGTTGCCATTAGCTTTCAATACGAAGTGAATGCTTGGATATTACTGAATAAGGCGCCATCGGTGTCATAGGGTGGCGATGTCGAAAGTGCGGCAACTGTCGGCGTCGCGTCACGTCGTGTCGCGCGCGCGCCGTGCATGTCCCGACTCTCGTCGTACAGAGTACACGCGAGTCGCCGCACTCTGCTCTCCGCGGGACATCCAACATTCAGACATCGCTACGCTTAATTAAACTCTAAGTGGCTTTTCAGATTTCAAAACCGTTCGCAACTTTAATTTGCTACTAGTTTTAACTACACAGATCTTTACCAACCATCAAAATGTTCATATTTATCCACCAAAATTGAGGTTCTCCCAGAAGTTCGATATATTTCTACTCCCTATAATCAAGTCCTTCATTTATCTTATCAAGGTTGATGGCGGTAACGGTAGGACGGTTAGATAAAATATATTAATTACGGAATAAGTGCCACAATGGAGTAGAAGTAATTCGCAAAGCCATTTTAATATTGTTGCTTTCTATCTTAATAATTCGTAAAAGTACTTTGCGAAGATAATAGGGTTCGCAGATCGTGAATCTTCTTAATTACCAACAATGTTGAAATTAAGCTTTTAATGAGTTTTAATTAACAAGTTTTGGAGCGTTGCGTGAAAATATCTAATGATCGTTACGAGATAATGTTGCCGACGACATAAATAGCAGCAAATATGAGTTATAATATTTTGATTAATCGTTAGGTGTAGATTACATATACGAAATAAAGTACAGACGTGACTTAATTTATCTTTCGATACTCCAAAGAGAAGCCGGATTTAAGTGGAAGATCTCGAGGGATTCTGATTTAAATTGTCCGACTGAACAAAACGGTGTTATTGGGCATGTACTAACTATGTGAGAGTTTATTCGACACGAATTCCACTTCTGTCACGCCTCACGATGGGCAAGTAACAAGTATCAGGTATAAAGTAATTATAAAATACTACTAAACTCTCTATCCTACCTTCTGCACTAACAGGGCTAATGAGCAAGGGAACTAATAACGACATAGAAAATTCTATCTGCATTCTTTATTGACTTAAATTCAATAAATACAAAATACAAACCAATAACACAATATGGTAAGCATCTCGATGACACCACACTAAAGATATGTAATTAATGCCGAAACAGAGCCAACAATCCTCAGTGTAGGTTTGGATGTATGTAGGTCACAGGATTTGGCGTGCGCCAAAACGTAACCTAGTGCTGGCTGCAGGTGCAACCCGCTCCTAGTGACACTTTAAAATTACAACACGAGCTCAGTATTCAGTACACTGTGATCATACATTGGAATTCAAACGAATGTTTAATCATAACTAAATAACATACCATAAATTAATACATCTTTTAGGTATAATTTCCAATATCATACTTATATCTCAGAGTATATAAATACTGCTTATATCATCTATTAGGTAGATTAGGTACAATAATTTTGTGAGTGCAGTTTAATTAAATGTCTTAATGCACATACAATATGCTGTAGTAAGTATGAACCTATCTAGAAAGTGATGAATATGGACAAATTAGCAGCAATTTGCATCGCAACGTACCGGTCGTTGCGGACCAAATGTGAATATCAAATGAGTGTTTAAGCCACCCATTTGGATCACTCTCGGCTCATGCCAATCATTTCAAAATTGATGCTTGCGGTTTTCGTTCGATGACTGTTAATTACTAGTAGCGCCATTATACTAGATATTCCTCATATTTTATGCTCTCTATACTCTACGCGATTGCTTCTATTAGCTTTTGCTATGTGAGCCCCAAATATTTTCAGTAAGTGACAGACCTCTTGATGTGGAGGCTAGTTTTAGCACTCTGACATCGAGACTTGAAGAATCGATAACAAATGAAACATTATCGAGTTGTGAACACATGCCGAAATAAACCGTAGCGTTTCAGAAAGCACTGAGCGCATCGATCTCCCACGGGGTGGAACGTCAGAATCGCATGGGAAACGCTGGTTGCAAGCGGCTCAAGACCATTCGTTGCAATAATCTATGATCAGCTGTGGGTGGACCTCCTTGGGCTGAATATCTGAATTATGACTTTTGTATAGTGTTTGAAAAACTAAGAAAAACTATAACAAATAAATTGGGTGGGATATAATTGTTACATAGGTATAAATATTGTTCAAACAACACTTATAATAGCTTCAATCAATTAGTCAAGATACACTTTAT
The DNA here is from genome assembly GCA_947623365.1 of Achlya flavicornis. Classification (NCBI taxonomy): domain Eukaryota; kingdom Metazoa; phylum Arthropoda; class Insecta; order Lepidoptera; family Drepanidae; genus Achlya; species Achlya flavicornis. Next base: position 9,587,809 of record OX392473.1, on the reverse strand, counting down.
GCACACACGTCACTACGGGGCCCGTCACAAGTATATTAAATAGAAAGGAGCGAGGGCGCCATTTTTGGTCAATCTGCAAGATGCCCCCCACTCACCAACCCGGTCATACTCGACGCAATCTCATGATCGTTTTAAGGCAAGACGACATAGACATAATCGTTAATGTCCACTTTTCTGTCCTGGTACCCGTATGTTTCGGAGTGATAATAAACTTTTCACGTCAAGAAAAGAAGCACAAACCAATAACACAATCTTGATTCATTAAAGTGCACCCAAAGATACGTCGTGGAGAAACCCTTCAACAACGTCTTGATTATGTCTCCAACAGATTGAATACATCCGAAGCGACCCGAAACAAAAGGGTCTTATTGTTATTCACCCCAGCGTAGTGTAGCAGTGACAAACTATTTTAGGCGGGCGGGAGTGTCGCCACCCCGATGATTGTTCGACCAAAGTATAGTCAAAAGGCAAGCATTCTAATCTAAATATTCTCTACAAATTGGATCATCGAGAATCTTCGTATTGTAATCGTATCCGTATCATTGAAAACAATGATAAACTACGATGAAAAACAACTTTTATATATTCGTTGATACAGAATAGAAGGGAAATAAAATGGAAAAACATTTTCCTTGCGATAAATACTGTGAGATATCCAAAATCTTTACTGAAATAAACATCATAAGAGATTTGTTGCCCAGATATTGTTTCTGTCCTCATAGTTTTCGCCATACATTTTCGTCGTTTTATTCAATTTTCCCAGCGACTGATCAAAATCTTGCGTCAACACACTGTGGCAATAAAGGATCAAGATTTATTGAAAAAAAACCTACGTAGGTAATTTACTAATTTTATATGTTGAAAATTAAAACTATTTTACTTAATTCCCTAAATAAGGACTACAATATTTCTAAATTGTAGCTGCACCCTACCTACCAAATAACTATCTATAGTTAGGTTTATTGTTTAGATCGAACAAACTCGAGAGAACCGACTATAATGTATAGACAAGCTGTAAACTTGATTACGGGATTGAAAGAAACAACAAACTACGAAAGAAAAATCAAGGAAAGAAGCTGTTTGCACGGATACTTACTCAAAACCCGGGAATAAAATTCACTGTAGGAGGAAGATACGACTTATTTTGTTGGTAAATATTATGAGGATGAGTCAGAACATAGCTAAACATATTTCAGATAAAGGGTTGCTGCGTAATAAAACAAATTACTCCAATTGTGTGACAGTTACCTATACAAAATCCTAAAAAGGCAACACGGCACAAAACGTCGCGAAGCGACAGTCATAAAAATTACATCACCGCGCTATATGCGGCAATAAGTAATGTTTCTGTCTTTTCATGCCATTTTTTAGTAGGTGACACCTTATTTCACTCCCCAGAATATTTTAGCGCACACGTACGAAAAGATGTGCATGCTTTTGTCAGTAGATAAGCAGTTAAAATATGGATGTAGCTTGGGCTAATAATAAAAAAAATTGCTAAACAAACTTTTAATATTGTGCAATGTTAAACGAATGAGATGGAAGTAAGAAAGCGAGCTGGAGCAGTGGCAAAGCGCCCGCTACGCGCCCTCTAACTTTGACAGTTTATATGACCCGTGTAATGTCTAAATAAAGCTTTGCATTTGCCTTCTGTATCGCGAGCGCCACTACGCCCTTTCTCTTTGTCTCAACGACGAGATTAGAACTTTAGCTATGAATACATTTTATTTACTCTACAATGTATGGAACTATTTATATGAAAGAATAGCAGATTTTTTGATCTAAAAGCAAAATCAAAAAGTCATTAATTTAGTTGAGGCCCTGGTAAGGCACTTATGAACGTTAAATTGGTACATACAGTTGAATTTACCACCGGTTCGGAATACACCTTATTACGCCGTTTAGCTTGTGGTATCTGAATTATCCTCTTTTGATGCCTTGATTATTGCCTGTGGTACAGATTATTAGTAGAAATGCAGCTTGGCGACTTCTGCCTCTAAGATTAATCAAATACCTAGTGTACAAATATATACAATATTTGTACATTGTTATACAAGCGCATACATAAATAGAATGGAGGTAGTATCTATAACTACGTAGGTAAATATTATGCCTGTCTGACTGATGCACTTGTCATCGCCGAAGGCAGCTTGGACTTAGTCCAGTCACGAATGCAAATTCATACCAGACTATGTATGCTTTCAGCGATATTAGTGAAATTTTAGCAAATTACGCATGTTCGTCGGTGAAATGGAAATGTCTACTGAAATTTAATGTTCCGCATCGAGCACACGAGTTTACCTTTTAACATGCATAACGTACCTAATTATTTTTTGAATGACATATATAAAAAAAAATATAATAAAACTTAAGTACCTACATCACTTCTTGAAAACACTCTTGAAATATAAATAAATACCTCAACTACGAGGTAAGGAATGAGTTGTTAACCTGACACATTTTTCACATCTAAGTACGTGATGGAACAGAAGCAAAACAAAGCAATTTCGATTTCGCCTCACCACCGGAAACTCGACGCTAGCAAACATAAGATTATGATGTGTAAGAAAACAAGGGTGTTTGTATCATGTTTGCTCCAAATTCTTTCATATTTGTTTTGCAAGACAAACATATTATAATGAAATATGTGTATTTCATCTTTAGCGTGTCTAATTTTAATGAGTTTTTGGAACGATATTTTTATTTTAAGGAATCACTGACTTACCTACGGACTCAACATAACCCCACATGCTAGCTCAAAGCATTTTATGTTATTCATGTCGTACAAAGCAGGGGTATCTTTGCAAATAAAGTTGCCGACTGGCGAATGCATCCTAAAATAAGGATGTCGACGGATTCGTTACTTTGTGGTTAATGGCGCGTGCTGATGATGTGTCGGACTATCAACAGGAGTTATGAACCTAAAGGATACGTAATATTGTGATGAAAACAATAGTTAAAATGTACTCATACTATACGGGTTAAGCTAGGTTAGAATACTAACGGAGTATCGAATACTCTTGAAGTGAACAGCACTCGGATGTGAGTGCCTTTATTTACAGCGATACGGAGTCCGTGAACTGTGTACCCAATCCGTAGATGCCAATTACCTATCCCGTAATCAAGGAGATTCGCGAAAGGGTTCAGACGAAGCTCAATCAAACTTTAGCAATCATCACGCCTATCTAATCTCCTGGGTAACAATGTAACCGGGATTGGATCCTCGACGGACCACATTAACTACCACCTTATTTATGTGTAATGATAAGTCCAATAGGGCAACCGTACTTTGCTGCCCTTTTAGTGAGGGTACATTATTATACCACATTGGTTTTGTCTACTGCGTTGTCAATTTGCTAAACAATTGTGGTATGGGGCGGATAATGGCAACACAAAGGTTGAAATGTTCAGGTACAAAATTGAGAAATAGGGTTTTGTGGAGTAAAGACAATCTTTCACATGGTATATAAGTGCCTATCCTATCAGAGACTATAAATAATATGATAAATATTTAAGATTAAAAAAGAAATTACGCCCTTACCAAAGGATATGAAAAAATAACGCAGCCTTACGAATATACGAAATTTGTTTTTTTATTTTACTTAAATAAATAAGTGTTGATCGAATATTAAAAAAAAACTATTTGTCTATAGAGAAATATATTGAAAAACCGTTATAAATTTATATATAGGTAGGCACTGGCACAGTAGACAGTTTTTAATTTCCGGCGGCCCCGAAACTTCCGCCATGAAAAATGTTAATTGAATATGTACGCATGTTTGCAGGGATAGAAACGGATCTAAAACTGTTGTTACTATTTGTACGAAGACATTGGTATAAAATTAAATACTAACATGACACAAAAATCTTGGAAAGCTTTTAATAAAATGACTTTAACTAAAATTAGGCTTATATTTTTTATATCTACGACCATTGAATTATTACACAATTCAATGTCTACGACTGTAATTTTATAAATTTCAATAATATAGGCTTTTCAAGATAACGAGAACCTGTGGCAAAAATAAAAATTCTAAACCTATATCTTCTTCTTCTATATATTTTACTATACAGGATGGAAATTTGAGACGAGTCACTAAGGGCAGTTACCTTATGCCCGGTTTCTATAAACAACTAGAAAACCGGCCAAGTGCGAGTCAGACTCGCGCACCGAGGGTTCCGTACAAACCTGTAGGTATCTAAGTAAATGGTAGTATAGACCTGAGTATTTGATATTAATTTCAATTAATGAAGTATTAAAAAAAAACTACTTACTAGATCTCGTTCAAACCAATTTTCGGTGGAAGTTTGCACCGTAATGTACATCATATATTTTTTATAGATTTATCATTCTCTTATTTTAGAAGTTACAGGGGGGGGACACATTTTACCACTTTGGAAGTGTCTCTCGCGCAAACTATTCAGTTTAGAAAAAAATGATATTAGAAACCTCAATATCATTTTTGAAGACCTATCCATAGACACCCCACACTTATGGGTTTGATGAAAAAAAAATTTTTGAGTTTCAGTTCAAAGTATGGGGAACCCCCAAAATTTATTGTTTTTTTTCTATTTTTGTGTGAAAATCTTAATGCGGTTCACAGAATACATCTACTTACCAAGTTTCAACATTATAGTTCTTATAGTTTCGGAAATAAATGGCTGTGACATACGGACGGACAGACAGACAGACAGACAGACAGACAGACATGACGAATCTATAAGGGTTCCGTTTTTTGCCATTTGGCTACGGAACCCTAAAAATGAATCATTTAAAAAATATTTTAGATTTTTTTATTGCCATACTGGGCATATAGATCATTCCGTAAGCTAGTTTTACCTGTGATAGCTACTTCCATATGGGAGGGTCTGCTATGCAAAGCTTTGAGGTCTTTGCTTCATTATGAGTAAAGATATAAGAGTCTTAATTTTAACCGATAACCGTAAATTATAGGAATCAGCCATTAAGGGGTGACGCCACGCAAATATGGTTTTAGTAGGCTATCCCTTACTTTTTGAGTGATTGTTATCGAAATTTACAGTCTCGTAGACTATATTTGCGTGGCCATTACTAAAGCGTCTCTTTCCATCCTGTACATCCATATAAAGAGACTGTCCTAACTGACTGACCTATCTACGTAGGTACAGCTCAAACAGTAGAGTCCTTAAACAACTTAGACATCCACTAATGAGGTTTTTCTACTTTTTACCCTAAGGAATAAAATATGCGAAAGCGGGTGCATATATCATATTAGCTGCGCCCCGCGGTTTTACCCACGTACCCGGGGGAGATATTGCTTTCCGGTGATAAAAAGTACCCTGTGTTAATCAAGAACATATTCTATCAGCGTGCCAAATTTCATTAAAATCCATTCAGTCGTTTTTGCGTACAAACATCCATACATACAAACTTTCGTGTTTATAATATTATATGTAAAGATTTCTGACGTCGGCGTCCCAAACAAACGGGTGCATTGATTTTTAGGCGCCACAGCTCTACATGAGCACAGAGGATTGAAGGGAACAGAGTACAAGCTTCTAAGGAACGTTAAAAAATTATACCTATTTTGGTAGGGTTAGCACAGGAGAAAAACATTAAATGAATGTATAAAAATGTATACCTACTTATCAGCTTTTTCGTGATGATAGAATATTGCTATTCACATATTACAGATTATTAGGAAAGGGTAGGTACTAAAATGCAAATCCAGTTTTGACACTGACCATACCTGTGTGACTAAGATTTGCTCGCAAACTCGGCAGATCGCGTTGTCCCAGAGATGAAATCTAGCTGAATCACTTAATCGCCCCCAAAAACCCCCATATAGCAAATTTCATCGAAATCGTTAAAGCCGTTTTCGAGATCTCAAAACATACATGCTCTTTAAATAGGATAGGTAGGTAGGTACACCTACGTATTTGAAATCATAAACACCCATCATGCCATTAATTTACGAGAAAAGAGACAATATAAAAACAATTTACCAGAAAGCTAATACCTACCTACCTATTATATGCAAGATACTAATAGAAAACTTATTCATTATATTATTGTTCATAGACTCAGTAAAGTAAACCATATTTACACATTTGGATATTAAAATCTAAACGTAAATAAACACGATGCGCGAGTGCCCTGAGTTTGAGCACAGGCCGTGCCAGTATAAACCGGTTTCCCCTCGTACGTGACGAGCCGCCTGTGCTTTCGCACACACGCGCCTCAAGCTTGTAGTTGTGTACCTACCGTAGCGCATTTGTATGAAGCTTGGTCTCTGTTCCCTTCAATCCTCTGTGACATGAGGCAGTCGTTTTGGCGAGGTATCTAGGACATAAATACGCCCCGCCAGTTGCATTTTAACTAAAGCTAGCTGCAAATTATAAACTAATGCGAAACCAGTCTCTAAAAACAAGCAGGTCTTTGTTGAATGATTCATTAGACCAGACAAATAAATCGATCCCCAATCGAGCCAGTTTGCAAACGTTTAATTGAATTGTGATGTCGTATATGTATAAGAAAGGGTTGGATCGTGTGAAAAGTTGGTTAATCCAACAGACTGGTGGAGTCGAGCCCAGATTACAAAAACTAACAAACATACTTAACTAGGGATCACGCGCGTGCTGTTAGACACTATATGAGAATCACGGATATAATATGGAAAAATATGCCAATAGTCAGATTGATAAAAAAATATTAAAAAAATGTAACCTTGCTGGGTTTCATGCGATATTATATAGCATATTTCTACTTTCAAAATAGAAAACGGAAAAAAATGGAATTGCCTTCAGTGTCTGTTCTTTCGTCTGTACACCCATTATTTCAGACTGTTTGACGTACCCAGTACAAATTCAACAATGTTTGATCTCAGTTCTTTGTTCAGTAAAAGTACCTAAGACAAAATACAATTTTTAATCTCAGTATTCTCAATTCTCTTAGCACATAATTCATACGTAATTGTATTGCTGACAAGTTGTTTATGCCCACAATTATTGTGTTAGATATTCTCACAATTTTACTAAAAGAAAGTACTGAAAAATAATGAGGTTATTATATCAACGCCTGCAAAAGTATAGCTCAAAACCGGGTGCTAATATTTATATCCAGCGAATTTATAACTAATGGGGTCTGTCTGAGATGAGACGGCAGAAAGATGACACAACAGTGTGCCCCGGGGACACGCCGGGATAACACTTCTTGGAAAAACTCAACATTAATATTCCGCTGCAACTAAAGTAGTGGTGCCGTTGCTTTTAACTTTATAGCACATCAGGTGAATTGAAGACGAGAGTCAGACGGAGAAATTAACTTTCTAAATTAACCTTTTCACTTGCTCAGAGGGGCGGGTTTACCTACAGAAAATAAAAGAAAATGCCGGATCATATAATTTTAATTCATCATTTATTTTTCTTTGCTGACTTCTCAGACCAAGATAAAATAATAAAGAATTATACGTATGTTAAATAAAAAAAAACTACACAATGATAACTTGAAAAAAATAATCAGACAAATAATACATTTACACCAATTCCACTTAAATAAACCATTATAGGTACTATAAAAAAAAGTATTAATGTTCAGACTGCAACACCTGTTATATGGCAGGTCTCAAGTGCATTTTATGCAAAGCTATTTCACAAAAGAGTTTTATTGAGTACCTACCTACCACAAAGTAACAATAATTTAATAATATCTTTATCCATCGATATAAACAGGTCTTAAATTAGGATAAGTATACACACGAATTACTAAAAGAAATCGTTAATAAAAATACGTATAAATAAAATAATAAAAAGCCCAAATATATCTGGCCAATTGATAGGTACAGCAGTGAAGTGGGAGCGCCAACACCAGATTTATAGGGCGCCGCCGTTGTAAAAAAAAAACACAAAGGTAATTCGCGCGACAAGTTATTACTGGGGCTAGAAATATATACGACTCTCATATTCTCATATGAATAAACGGCAGCCATTTTTAGTGTAGTACGCCAACTTAGTACGATGATTTATTTTGTACTAGATTTAAAGTTTCGCTTTTGGAATTACTAATGTTTCGTTTTGTTACAGCTTGAGTAGTTAGTAAGTGTTATGGTATATTGTAGAGCTTATAAAAATATGTTATGCCGAAATTAGCCGATTGTCTCTTTCCAAAGGTCGATGTGCAATATTTATCGCCGGGTACTGTAACTCAAAAACTACTGGACCGATTTTCATGATTTTTGATTTTTTGGATTTGTCTCTAACCCGAATAACTATTAATAAATCGGAAACATTCAGGAAAAAAACAGGGTAGGGTAAAGTAGGGTAGAGTATTGTAGGGGTAGAGTATTGTAGGGGTAGGACTCCACGCGAAGTCGTGCCGGGCAGCTAGTTATTGATGTAGAACCTGAAAACCGGTATAAAATCAGTCTAAATTCCTCCAAATAAGTGAGACCCTCAAAACTTTCGAGCCCATACTCATCAGCCGCTGTCATATGATTCCAGACCTAAAATGATTGCAGAATAAACTTTTTGAAAATCGAAAAGTCGGAATGTTCTAAATAAGCGTTTTATTCAGAGTCAGATCTCCTTTGAAAAGTGATAAGCGATTCATAAGAGGACATAAGAAATATCTCCAAAAATAATTGTTTGAATAAGTTTAATTACTGCAAACTGCGATCACAAATGTTATAGGTAATAGTTATGCATTTTATTTGTGAACAATATGCAGTCACAAATGGATAGGCAGTCGATGCCTTTGAGTGCTTCTAGTATGGTATGGTATCCTCCCTATGGTGGGCAGATTATTATTAACCTTTAATTCAAAGATTATTTAGCCCGGGCATATATTTAAATTCATTTTTTTTATGTATGGTTAGCCGAGAAAATGTACCTAAATGAGTTCAAAATGTGTTATTTTCAATTATAACAATGTTGTGGTCGGTCATCGCTAACCGGTGCGACAAGAACCTACGCGACCTAACCGACACATCTTCATTATGCGGCTCGTAATGTCACTCCAGGGAATTAATAATATTATGGATAGGTATTTTCACAACGTTCACCAAATAACATGTTGTCTTTTATATTTTGCACAAAATTAATTAAAGAAGATGAACAAAATATCTGAAGCGTTAAAGCGTACGAAGATATAGGCAGTTTTGAAAGCAGAATGTTTTAAGTTCTTGGCGGGATTCGCAGTTGGCAAGAGATCCAGATAATGTCACCATAACAGATTATATCTTGGCACCAAGTGAACTCAACGATGTACGTTTCAAGACATCACAAAGAGGTTTTATGTTTCTATTGTTTTGATAAGACACTAAAATGTTCGATTTGGTCTCGTTTTATGAGATTATGGCAAATCAGAACTGAAAGTATTTAGTTAGGTAACTTACGGGTCCAGTTTTCACTTACTTTCGGATATTATATTCTTCGAAATTGATGTTGGACGCTGACGCTCCTGATGGTAGTTTTGTCGTCTATCTTAGTATACAGACTGCCATACAGGTGCTAGCGTTGCATAGCTTCCTTGTTAATCTGAACGATTATGTATACATATAGGTACGTAGCTGAAGTTACTTATCAATACAACAAAGTACTATAATTAATAATATGCTATTACAATCATACAAGTACTTAAAAAATAAACAGAATAGTATATATAACAGCAAACAGTCGGATAAAGTTCACCCTGAAATAGTGGAAGGCTACACCTGCGCGAATGCTCCGTCTATAGGTAATTGAGGTAATAAATCGCAGCGGACCGGGCAAATCACGACTTATTGCCACCACTACCCCTTACGAGACGACAATTAAATCAAGTTCTAATGGCACGTCAAATTGATGTATCAGACCCGTTCCGCTTTATATAGGTCACACATCACCGAAATATTGCTAATTAAATCATACAACGTTCAGAAAGTTGTTCGTTAGCTCAGTATAATCCGGTTAAGTGCAAAAGACGGTAGTTCCAGGTGTAGCCGGTGCGGGCAGACCGCGTATAATTGAGGCAATAAATCCCTGCAGGACGAATTATGCCAGCCCGCACGCCCGCTTCTGCCGAGACGCGACAATTAAATCACGCTGAATCATGGAATACTACTAATTACATGTTTCCCTAGGCATCTTATATGCCATACCAATGTATACCTAAATTTATATTTATTTATCATATTACCATTTTGTTTTCTATACGTGTACGTCTGTCTGCAACGTAAGTACAGGAAACAGGTGTTTTGTAAATTTGGATCTGTTCAGCTACTTATGTTGCTGTTAGGTATATCATAAGAAATCATTGAAACAATGATGAAATTGCTATCTCATTGTAACTTCTATTGTAAATCTGTCGCCAGGTGCTTAATAGTGTAAGTGAACCGTAAGCTACACTTGAAAACCAATTCCTTACTAGACTATGCACACATTACCACCTTTGGTTTCCTAATCTCTTACCATGGTGTTATTGTGATCAAACGCTTATACAGTAAATAAAGCAATTTATTTATTTAATCTAAACGTTTCATGAGTTTCTTCCATTTGATATATTAATAGCATAGGCCATAGCAAAGAGGATACAATACTGTCATAGGTATGTAAATATTATTCCGAGTAAACCTTTTTCCACGTCAGTAAATAATAAATAACTAAATATCCTGAACCATTCCTCACACTCTGATCCCAAACTAAGCAGAATTTGTACTATGGAAACCAGATAACTGATATAATATATACTATACTACTTTTTGTTTGTAAATACATACCCCAGACTCAGGACAAACAGAATTCATGCGCACAAATGCATGTTCTGTATGGGAATCGAACCCACGATTTGCGGCGCGATAGGTGGAATCTTAACCAACTGGCCGTCAAGGATAACAATTCTAAAGGAACTGAAAGTTATTCGATCCTCTGGATTTATGATACAACGAAACTGCTGTGCAATAAAGAACTTGTAAACCCTAATAACACAAATAGTCTGGAAGCACACGAAATTGCATAAAGTATAGTTTGTATTACTTAGGTTACCAGCTGTGACAATACTCGTACACGTAAAAAATGAAATGAATATCAAATTATGAAATAAATGAAGGATAATATTAACATAAACTGATGCGTGTGCAATAAACTGTCTTTATTTTCGGGTGCTACTGTCATTAAGGCTACACAAAGTCGTAACCCCTTGATGTCGGTCGTAACTTGTTTATAGTAACGCCTTAAATTAGAAAATTTTAGGTATGCATAAATTACGGGGCTCCAGCAAAGAAACCGTACGAAATACCTTTCGAGATTAAAATGTAATTGCTTGTGGATCTTATCACACAACTCGCAATAACGACTGAGCTTTTAAATTACTTATTGTAACTAGAGTAGGTAGGTATATGCGCGTCAAAAGGTATACCCTTACTGTAATAGGAAATCCTCATCCTTTTATCTTAGATTCCTCTTTCAGGGCGGAAAAACAAGGGCTTATTGACTAGTCTAACGGTATACCTTCGTCAGTGTCAATTATCATGAGAATAAAAGGGGGAAGGGAATACTTACTTTAGATATGAGATTTGTATCGCTGGCATATTGAACAATATGTAAGATCTACTATATATGTATGAAGGTGTTTGTAAATTTATAATGTTATATTTAAAAAAAAACTGTGTGTTCTTAAGTAACTCAACTTCGAAGAACCAGGCCCCCTAAAAAGGAAGCTAAGCAATATTGCTAACGCAATTCATTTTTTCGAATTTAAAGCAGTTTCTTGGCTATAACAAAGGAAGTACTATATTTATGTAAATAAATATCCTCTGAAACGACAATAATGATGTATATCTACTAAGGAAAACCTTTGCCAAGTTTAACTATATAAATAAATGTGAGTGTTAAACGTAGAAGCTTGAAATAAACACAATAACAGTAGATCGACACGCGGCGTCCTGTGTAAAGCCAACTGTAAAATGACTTCCACATAACAACTGGTACACAATCCTATCGCAATCGCAAGAACGTTTAAAATCAATTCATTCTTTGTTATAAGGGTTAGACAGTGGTACACAGTAAAATTTTGTGAATGAAATAAAGCTTCTAAAATGTCAATGTAAGCTAATGCTTTGGGTTACGCAATTTTATCCGCGATACAGAAGGAATTAGTTGTTGTCTTTGATGTAAAGAAGGTATCTTTTCTGTTCACCTAGGCTTCGGTTTTACAAATGGGTGCAAGGAGTAGGTACCTCACTCGATCGTTGGAGGTACGCGGCAATTAATTTCAATTATACTTTTTTGTAAACTGTTTTGTTTTGAAATTGTTTAACGATACTATCCAAAGCTTATTCTTTAGTAAATAATATAATTGATTTTTATTGAAAAGATTGTATCCACTGTAATATTAATAACTTTTTATTATTTAATTTAAACTATTCGAACATACAATACATTTTATTATTTCACCAAACTGTTACAGAATAAAGTTCTAAACAGGATACGGCATCCTAGATGACATTAAAAGCCTTTTCATTCCACATTTAGATATTATCTTCATAGCGAAATGTTTGTTTGTAACCATTGGGATAATAAAAGGCTGAAAGTTAAATGAATATCTTAGAAATTACTTTTCAATTCAAATAGCTCGTTTATAAAGTAGCTGTAGCCTTTGAGCAACCTCCCAGATGGAGTTAGATCTGGTTATAAATAGAGTTACTGTAACGTTTCGGATAAAGAGAAGTCAAGGGGAAGTCAACTTCTAAGTTGGAAACTTCAACCTGTTGCCAAAGTTGCCGAACCGTTCCCGCTCTACCTACCAAAGATAACGTAGGCAGCATTATCTTCTATATTTCCCAGAATATCTATTACTACAAGTGCAGTAAAGATATCCTGCAAGAACTTTGATATATACCTATATGTTACTGACTTAAGACAGTTTGCTCGACTGTTGAAAACTGTTAGAGGGCTGAATGTCGTTTAAAAATGTGTTGCCCGTACTTTTCACACCTACTCAGGCCCTTTATGCTGTCATCAATCAATTATTCATTATAATAAGAATCTAGTTTTTTTTTTATAAAAATATTCTCCCAGTTAAAATGAGGAAATCTATAATAATCCCGAAAAAGGTACTGCGAAATCACCGGTGACGGGCGGCATGGCGGTAGTGGGTAAATGTTTAAGATAGAGAGGTTCGCTAGGCGCGTCCGGTTTCCGGCGCGTCCGTCCGCGTCCGTCCCTGCCGACTATTCAATTTAGCCCACTCCGCGACAAACTCCATTGATTGTTTCGATATTCCGCTCACAAACGGAGTTTTTTTTTTACGACTCTTGTGGTTGAATCTATCTTTGTTTTATTTATCTCTCTCATTGTATGTACCAGGAAGTAGTAACGTATCCAAATCCAATTTCATGCTATTGGTTTGAATCAAGAATTCTTCTTCTTCTCAGTCGTACACTCCTGGTGGAGTGGTCGTGGTTATGGATCGTCAGATGAGTAATGAGATTAATCAAAGATAGACAAATAGAATTAGTGCATTTTTTTAACTTCTTCTTTCGATTATACATGAAAATATTCGTTTTATTTTTGTTTATGGAATGGTATGAGATATTTTAGCTATTATAATTATAATAAAATGCTTCAATTTTAATAGTTTAGGCATTACAAATCATCCCATTGTTGGGCAAAGGCCTCCCCCATCCTATTCCATTTTTTTTTGTCCTTGACAAGTCTATTCCAGGTCTTTCATAGTTCTTTCAGGTGCCTATTCATAGTTAATTTTAATGGTTTTAAATTGTGAATGTAGGTAGTATCTACAAAAAGACACTTTACTCTATGCTTTATTCAAATTAATCTCCACGTTTATACTTGAAAGTATTTGTTTTATTTTTGTTTATAGAATGGTAGGTATGAGATATTTTTATTATTATTTGTACGTAGTATTTATATACTCTGAGTTATTATAAAAGCATAATGGTACCAATAGAATACATCCCTTATTATTCATAGTTAATTTTAATGGTTTTAAATTATGAATAGTAGTAGTAAGTAGAGTAGGTATCAATCTACAAAAAGTTACGGTATTCATTGGGCTACAGTATGTTCCGTAATAAAACGGTTAATTCATCGATTTCCTCGATGGTCTTACCATAATCGGAAACTTCACACGGTTTAATGTCGACGCAGCTTCATCCCGCTATCTGATTACCGACGATAAACGATTCAATTCACCCCGACATAATATCCGTTTATATTTTCGTTAACTTACCCAAAATTACTATCTCGTCAGGTGTATCTTTTAGTTAGATAACGTTTATGTATAGCAGACGTGGAGATAATAATGGACATGTTTTGCCTACCGATGTGATTTCTATAAGTTGATACTATAATATGGTTTATTTTATTTCCGGAGTGAAACAAGTTGTCCCCCACATATGCTCGTTTTCCGCCGGCGCCGGAGAGGCACAATAGACAGAGCCTCAGTGATTTAGTTTTATTGTCATGCACCCTCTATTCACTGCGATCCAGATTATTCAAGTAAAGAACAAATAGAATCTAAGACATATGCTTGCAGCCTTTACATATCAAGAAAAGAAAAGAAAAGCTTTAATATCACTGTCGAACATATCATTCAATATTTATTGAAATAATGTTTAGGTGACGTTTGATATACTTATCTATACATATAAAATAATTTGTCCTGAATTTATGGCTGATGGATCAACGCACAGCCTAAACCGCTGATCGTAGAGACCTGAAACTTGGAGGGTGTGTTTGTATGACGTAGGCATCCGATAAACAAGGATTTTCCGAAATTCTACCCGTAAGTGGGTGAAAAACGGGGACACATTTTATGTGTGACAACTTGATTCCTGGTCCAATCTACTTCAAATTTTGCATAAACATTCTTTAACAGAATTGACGGAAGACGTGTTTCGTATTTTATTAAAACTCATCGCCTAACGGGTTTAAAAAGGGGGAGGAAGTTATTTTAGGGGTGACTTGCATCGAAGTTGATAGCAATACTCCTTAGAAAATTTGATTTAAATTACATTTTATATTGACACATGTTTGAAAACTTAATCCGATTTTATTCAAAAAAAGTTGAACTCACACAAAAGCTTGGTACAATGCAATACTCTTTAAAATTGGAATGTTAAATATAAAAGAGAAGTATTAAACAAACGATGTGAAGATGAACTCTATAATCGCCGGCGAGCAGTGCGATGGTAGAAACGTGATGATGGGACCAAAAAGTAACTTTTTATCCCGGGAACGCGGGTGAAACCACAGCGGACAGCTAGTATTATATATAACGCGGTGTCCCCGACACTCAACCGTGACGAGGGATGATAAAGGGGTCATAAGGCAACCTTCACGTGAGTATGAGCGGTTTACCTTACATTGTAATGTGCCCTCCGCGCTGGCCAGCTCCTTTGAATAGCTATTTCATAGACTCCCCCCTATTATTAAGGGTAGTATAAACCCGACTGCCAGTCGCCGTTTCAGTGGTCTAAACAGACGATGAGAAACCTTAAATTAGATGCTTTGTGCATTGCAGCCATTTCATGAGCTACAGCTACGATACTGTTTCATGAAAATCTTATTAAGCTTCGCTACAACAACAGAGATACGACGAGTACCAAACGCTTAAAATGCAAATTAACTTGAAACAAATAGACTCAAACATTTTTGATACATAAACGGGAGGGTCATGTTTCGGACCGCTATAAAAATTGTTCAGCTAAAATCATAAACGATCTGTTTCAGCGATGAATTGTCGCTGTTAACCCATATCGCGTGAAACGGCCGCCACTCTGTCCGGAGACACGATCTTTTGCGGAGACGTGACTGAACGAGCCAATAAAATCTTTCCAAACGCCCTTGCTTCACTCCGATATGCTGTAAAAATTGTCGGACGTGGCGAGGACGCCCCGTTGGTCTCGTTTCCCGTTGACATTTTGAACTGTTATTATAATTTACACTTGACCCTGTATTGCTGTATATTCTAACCGCGTTTTGTAGTATTTCAAACCTTTATGTACCTAACGGAAGACTTTTTGGGATAATTCCATAAATCCCCACCAAGGATTGTAATTTTGTTCCACTTATCAGCACTGCTTTTGTATCGTTATATATTTCACATGTTTATCGATTTAAAACAGGGTTTATCTTTGGTAAGCTTGAGATCTGCTGAAATTTTAATTAAATGTTCAAAATGTGGTAGTTATTCGCTGAAAAAACAACAATCCCCTCCAGATAAAATTAATAAGTTTCCGACCTTTGTGATTTTCTCTAGGGGGGATGTTGTCATTTTCCGCGTAACTAACTGCCAGAACAGTGTATTCAGTTTAAGTAACATAGTAAGACCCTCCGACCTATGAGTAACACGCGATTGATCCCGTGTTTTGCCTGTCAGAAGCAGCCTACCGAGAATCGATTCCTACATCAAAATTGTCAAACTATAGTTTGTTGGGGATTACATATATTGAACATAGCATCTGTGGAGTATGGATATTTAGGCTTATTAATATAAAGACAATATTTATAAAAGAGATAAATAATACCAGTTTAGATACCGATAGGTACAGACACATTAACCAAACTACATTTGTAGGTACACTTATGTTTAGCACTTTGAGAGTTTTCAGCCGAGCTTTGTTGGAAATGGGAATGCTCAAAGTTGGGTGGTAATAATTGTGGAGCTACGCATGGGGCCGACGTGAACCGGGAGCGACAGTTCCATGTCGGATAACAATAAAACTAAATCATCGGGAAGTTATCTATCTTCGCAGTCGACGGCCCCGGAAAGCGAGCATGTGCACGAAAATGTATTACACAGGATAAGACGTTAAATGGTGCAGCGGCAATGACTTCCACTTTTCCTAATTTGGTTTCTTTCTTTTTATATTTTATCATAATATGTTCCATCATAATAATGTAAATAAATGTGATTATGCTTTTAAAGTTGATTGATGGCCGATTCCTAAAATTTACAGATCGTTATCGGTTAAAATTAAGACTTTTGTATCTTTACTAATAATGAAGCAAAAACCTCAAAGCTTTGCATAGTAGTCCCTCCCATATGGAAGTAGCTATCACAGGTAAAATTAGCTTACGAAATGATTTATATGATCAGTTTGGCCATAAAAAAACTTACCATTGGTAAGCAAAACGATTCGTTTTTAACCGACTTTAAAAAAAAGAAGGAGGTTCTCAATTCGGCTGTATTTTTTTTTTATTTTTTTTTATGTTTGTTACCTCATAACTCCGTCATTTATCAACCGATTTGGAAAATTCTTTTTTTGTCTGGAAGGATATACTTCCCGTTTGGTCCCATTGTGATTAGGATTTGATTACTTTTTAGTGTAGTTTGAAGTCGGTTTAAGTTTTTTGTAAAACAGTCCAATTATTATTTATAGGAACCGGGCATAAGCTCCGTCATAGATATGCGATCAAAATGAGTTGAAAAAATTGAAATGTCAAATGGCAAGTTTGATATTTATCATGGACGGATGATATTTCGCAAATTACGTATCCCATTAATTTTCCATTAGCAATAATTGGGGTCGGATTTTATGACAGTCGGTGGCTTTATGTAGCATTTTTATCTTTAACGCTTAAATAGCTTAATAAGCATAAGCATAGATACAGACGAAAAATAAATAAAAAATAATAACCTAAAAACAACACAATTAAAAATGTTTTCGGTGGGATAGGATAGAGATATAATAATATCTTCTCGGTGAAATATGACGACATTGGTAACTAATAGAAAAACATAGATTTATCCTATTGTTACATAATCGTTTTTAATATTTCCAATGTTGTGTGATAATTATAAAAATAAATATTAATAAGACCATTATTATTCCACAAAGCAACATATTAATTCCATTCTAGTCGGTATCGCAAACCAAATATAAATGAGGTAGTCAGGTTTAATTATCATCCAAATTAATAGTTAGTAGATAACAGCGCGGTTAGTTTCGTTTCCTTTCTCTCATAAATACCGTGAGGCGGGTCGGGTCGGTTTCGTCGATAACTTAATTCAATCTTAGCTCCCCTCGTCATCTCGCCTACAGTTCTCTTACAATATGCTTGCTTTCTCAAAGAATCGTTAGGTGATTGGACGCGACTTTTCCCGTAAAAATATATTATTTAATACAATCTTATGTAGTTTCTCTTATAGGTAACGATAAGGTAAATGGCTAAACTCATGTTCATGGGATAAAGGACACCTCTCTGATGCCAAATATGTCGGTCTGCCTGCGCGAAGTGGTTGCGTTATCTAGATATGGCGCCTGAAAAACTGTTTATCGTGACCGAAAAAAAACGATAAGGTAAATGGCTGAACTCGACGTAGAAAGTAAGTGTTAGTTGTACTGGTGTCAATTTAAAAAAACTGACCAAATATTCGGTTGCGTTGTCTAGATATGGCGCCTGAAAAACTGTTTATCGTGACCGAAAAAAAACGATAAGGTAAATGGCTGAGCTCGACGTAGAAAGTAAGTGTTAGTTGTACTGATGTCAATTTAAAAAAAACTGACCTAATATTCGGTTGCGTTATCTAGATATGGCGCCTGAAAAACTGTTCATCGTGACCGAAAAATAATAATAATAATGGCTGATCTCGACGAATCATAGTCGTCACCATTACTAGCTTATTAATAAAAAAAACTGTCAAAAATTTTGGTTGCATTTCCATCTACGTAACATACGTTTATAAGCGATCTACGTAACAATTATTACTATGAATAATTTGAGTGTTTTACGGTTTCGCGGATTTTGCATTGTCAAAAATATGAAATGTTATCAGTGCCGCCCCCGTCCCTTTATACCCTCCGCCGCCCTGCCTGCGCTGATCGGCATTCAGAAGTCAACAGGCAAACATAGATAAGATTATAACATTGTTATAAATACTAGCCACGCTCTGAAAACTATGTCTTAATGGTTTGCTGCCAAAAATCTTATGCTAAATTATAAAAAAAAAAAATATAAGATTTTCAGTATCAAATGTAAGTTGATACCAATTTTAGTTGATTTCTTGGTCAGACCATAGACTTTAGATTGTGGGGTGCTCATCTGGAAGCCTTAGGTGGTAAACTGAGCCCCGCTGCTTTTGCAGTCAGCAAAATAAGGTAACTGACGGACATTCATACAGCCAGATTAATTTGTTTTGCATATTTTCATAGTCTTATGTCTTACGGTCTTTTGCTGTGGAGCTCTGCCGCAGACTTGGCATCAATTTTTGTATTACAAAAAAGGGCAATTCGCGCCATCTACTGTTTGGGTTCTCAGGAGTCTCCACGAAATGTATTTCTGGAAATTAATATATTAATTTTGCTGTCTCAGTACATTTTTGAAAATATTATGTATCCAATTTACAATAAAATTCCTCATAGCAGTATGTTTTGCACTGTTTTGTAGTGAGCGAAAGTTTCATATTATACTGAATACATCCGCTATTAGTGTACAGACTATGGTCAGACCAACAAAACAGTCTTATCTACTATATTAAGTTTACTACCAATACCATCCACAATAACATTGGTATCAATAATGAAAATCTTGTACATTTTGTTTTTTTAGAATTTAGCATAAGATTTTTGGCAGCAAACCATTGAGACACTGTTTTCAGAGCGTGGCTTGGATTTATAACAATCATCATTCAATCACAAATTCGTTCACATATTAGATACTTTGGATAATATGATCAAAACGTCTCTTTCCAAAATTCTAAATTGCAGTTTTTGTGAAAACAAAGTGTGGTCTCAGGCCACCCTACCCGTATGTTATGGTGGCCTAGGAGTGCGGAAAATTTCAAGCATATCAGTACCGGCGTTTCTATCCTCGGTATACAGTGTGGGCACCCTCGTCAGATCTGTTTTGGACCCTTCTATTGGATCTGTTGAGGTTTCTTACCTGTCCGATGCTAGAGACGCCTGGCAGGCAGCTTGTCCAGGCACAAATATTCCGACCTTGAGTCACTCTCAGAGAGCGTGGGACAAGCCTCTTTGTGAAAAAACTTGGCAAAACTTATTTTCAAACTTTTGAATAGATACAGACCGCGCGCGCTTGTTAGCTGTCTCTCAGAGTGACTCAGGTCACTGGCTACAAGCTATTCCATCCACAAATACCGGAACACTGTTAGACCGTATAACATTAAGTCTGTGTATTTGTCTTCGTCTTGGTTGCAGGACCAATCAGCCTCATCGCTGCCGCTGCGGAGACCTCGTCAATGAGCTCGGCCACCATGGGCTTTCGTGCTCCCTAAGTGCTGGTCGAATATCACGGCACTCGGCTATTAATGACATTATCCGCAGGGCTCTTGTTGTCGCTAACGTGCCTTCCGTACTGGAACCAGTCGGTATTGCGCGGGGCGATGGCAAGAGACCGGATGGTATGTCTTTGATCCCTTGGAGTGTCGGCAAGTCGCTGGTGTAGGATGCCACATGGGTCGATACACTTGCGCCATCTCACTTACCGGCGACTTGTAAAGCTGCAGGGGCAGCGGCGGCCAGTGCGGAAAATTCAAAATTCAAAAAATATGCATCGATTGGACCCAATTATATTTTTATGCCTTTTGCGGTCGAGACCTTGGGACCATGGGGGTCAGAAGCTCGCCGTTTTGCTCGCACCTTGTCTTCAAAATTGATCGAGACCTCCGGAGACCAGCGGGCGGGGAGCTTTTTCCGCCAACGCGTCAGCTTGGCTATCCAAAGAGGAAACGCTGCCAGCCTTCTGGGAACCTTGCCGTTAATCGGAAGCAGCGGCAGGCTTGAGGAAATTTTCTATATATAGATTATATTTTGTAAATATAGATTGTATTTTGTACATATTTGTTGTTAATAAATCTTTAAGCATTCAATCAATATTTTAAAATAATCTTATCTATGTTTGCCTGTTGACTTCTGAATGCCTCTCAGTGCAGGCGGGGCGGCAGAGGGTATAAAGGGACGGGGGCGGCACTGATAACATTTCATATTTTTGATAATCCAAATTCCGCGAAACCGTAAAACACTCAAATTATCCATAGTGATAATTGTTACGTAGATCGCTTATAAACGTATGTTACGTAGATGGAAATGCAACCAAAATTCGAGTTCAGCCATTTACCTTATCGTTTTTTTTCGGTCACGATAAACAGTTTTTCAGGCGCCATATCTAGATAACGCAACCACTTCGCGCAGGCAGACCGACATATTTGGCATCAGAGAGGTGTCCTTTATCCCATGAACATGAGTTTAGCCATTTACCTTATCGTTACCATTTCTGTCGTCACCTCCTAGTATATTACCTTATACTTATACAATACTCAGTAAATACTTATGATTATAATATGCTATAATATCTGAGTATACCTTAAAAATGCCTAATGCTGGAATTATAAAAAAATAAAAAACCGGCCAAGTGCGAGTCAGACTCGCGCACCGAGGGTTCCGTACAAACCTGTAGGTATATAAGTAAATGGTAGTATAGACCTGATAATCGTATATTGAGTATTTGGTATTAATTTCAATTTATAACGTATTAAAAAGAAACTACTTACTAGATCTCGTTCAAACCAATTTTCGGTGGAAGTTTGCACCGAAATGTACATCATATATTTTTTATAGATTTAACATTCTCTTATTTTAGAAGTTACAGGGTGGGGGACACACATTTTACCACTTTGGAAGTGTCTCTCGCGCAAACTATTCAGTTTAGAAAAAAATGATATTAGAAACCTCAATATCATTTTTGAAGACCTATCCATAGATACCCCACACTTATGGGTTAGATGAAAAAAAAAATTGAGTTTCAGTTCTAAGTATGGGGAACCCCCAAAATTTATTGTTTTTTTTCTATTTTTGTGTGAAAATCTTAATGCGGTTCACAGAATACATCTACTTACCAAGTTTCAACATTATAGTTCTTATAGTTTCGGAAATAAATGGCTGTGACATACACGGACAGACAGACAGACAGACAGACAGACAGACATGACGAATCTATAAGGGTTCCGTTTGTTGCCATTTGGCTACGGAACCCTAACAACAAATAAAAATTTAGCTAAAAATGGATCTTTTGGTTAAATAGCTTTTCTTTTGAGGATCGCAATGCCTGAAATGAAAATATATTCTAGGAAAAAATATATACCCTGGGACATTCCTCACACACGGTCATCTGATCCCAAACTAAGCAGAGTTTGTACTATGGAAACCAGATAACTGATATAGTACATATACTACTTTTTGTTTGTAACATAATACATTACTATATACTTTATACTTTACATAATTACACCCAGACTCAAACAGCAGGATAAAAATAAATATCACTTAAACAGCAGGATATAAAATAAATATGTTTAAATAAAACAAGTGAAGCAAATGAAAAAGCCACATGTCAGCGAGCAGACAGAAATAAAAGACACTGCTCTACTGCCAATATGAAATATGCAGCTAGCCTCGTACGAACTTTGGCTCTTGCCGATCGTTACTCATCTTGACCCTATATTCAACTTCGCCTTTGTTAAGATTTTACATATTATTTTCCCAAAATAAAAAAGTCATGCTACAACATGGTCATCGTTTAGCTCAGGGTCAAACGCGACGTGGAGACAATGGCTGTGACTCGTAAAATTCTATTTTCCCAAGTCATGTCGTTAATTACCGATCGTGTACCACATGATGATATGTCTGAAAATGTGCCGTCAATAATCTTTATGTGTAGAATCGCTTTCATTCATCCAATCACTGAATCTAAATTAATCCCTTTGTTACAAATGTGCAAAATAGGGGAATAATACTTACTTACTTTTTGAAAGTTTAGTGTCTATTCCGACTCATCACAAAACACTCTATATAGTGCGGATCTCTTTAGCTGGCAGAAGAAGAAGTAGGTATATCAAGAAATAAGTAAATTATTTTCCATTTCGACAGACATCGTATCAAAACACTGAAACAAAAATAATTTAAAGCTGAATGGAGAAAAGGGATTTCCTGAAATCAAATAGCCGTGTCTGCGAAGCCCTCGCGTTTCTAATTCAATTTGAACACCAAGATGGTGCTCGAGAACAACTTGTTCCCTACACTAGGCCGAAACAAGTCGCAATGTAATCCCTCAAATCCAAATTAGATTTTCTTTCAGTGCCTCTCACTATTGACAGGTTTCCGGCATCGGGACTCGGTACAGCCGAGCTTCGCGTTATTGCGGGCGCCGACACGACACGCTCCAAGCGCAATCTTTATCCTTACTAACGCGACACCTAATTGGAAAAAAGACCTAGCTAGAGACACCACGGATATACCAACTTATGAGTACAAATTGACAATTAATTATAACATGACGCTACATAAAGTTTGCATGATATAAACTACTTATCAAACAATGTGTTTTTACTATCGAGTTAAATTGCTAACCATTTAATAAGAATGTATATCGTGTAAATAATAGGCACTGAATTTCCATTGAACAAATTTTAATAGGCCCACGAAAAATGAAACCGAGCGGGCGTAACAAGAAGAAACAATAAAATAAAGCGGCTCGGCGGTAATGAATAGGCTGTACAAATATTGGGCCAGATTTAACAGGGTGTAAGTCGATAGCGCGACAGGCGATGTCGCGTGCCGCGCGCCCGTGAGCGCCCACCCGCACGCACACTCCGATTTAGACATCACTTACATACAATACGATACACTTGTATAACCTGAAAATTCCAAATAAATACACAGTTTTACTCATTTTAATCTAGTTAGTCATGGTCACACTACATTTATAAACCAATTAAAGTTCTTCAACACACGACGAACTAGTTGTAGTTCGTAGCAAATGTGCTACGAAATATGACAGTCATTTAAAGTTATCTTTTTTCAGCAATGTTTAAAAGTAAACCAATATAGAATATTTTTTTGTAAATTTTAAACATTTTTTTTTAATTTTATAAATCGTTACATTTTGTCTTCATAATTATTTCGATTTTTCCCAAACAATTTTTATGATTTCGTAGACAATCGTGCTACGATTTTTTATGCACAATATTAATTAAATCTATGCTATTTAGACTCCACTATAAAAAGTCTATATAAAAATAAGTGAATATAAAATTCTATTTTCCAAACGGTTTTCGTAAACGAATTTTCCTTTTACGACTCATTATAATGAGCTCGTTCGCCTATAACATAGGGTCGGCTGACATGCATCCCTCAAAGAATTAAATTGAATATGAAAGGAAATTACATAGGCTCATATCGACGCCCGTCTCTTGTTCCAATCGAATTTTCCTCTGAAAACAATGCCAAAACGGAAATTAAGCCAACGTTTGAAAATAACAGAGATCTTGCCAATGGACGTAGATTTATGGCCAAGTGTGTATGTGGGTTAAAAAGGTTTTATTTAAAACCAACCGATTGTTTTTGTATCATTTGTTCAATCTATTTTTAGGGAAATTGTTTTTCGTATGTAAAGCAAACCATTTTGCTTTTCAATCCTATACAGATACAATGAATGATTTATGCTTTCCAAATTTTCAACAAGGTGTATTTGAAAGTAGGTAGGTATAAATAATTGGACAGTTTTACAAAAAACTTAAACCGACTTCAAAGTACGCTAAGAAGTAATCAAATCCTTATCTGATGACAATGGGACCAAACGGGAAGTGTACCCTTCCAGCACAGATTACAGAATAAGGCAGATGGAGCGCGCGGAACACGAAAGTGAAGCCAAAAAAGCAAATACAAATTGAAAATCTGATACCTGGTATTCGTTTTCCAGTTTGTATTTGCATTGTTTAACCACAGTTTATTAATAAAGAAGTGTTTTTTGTTACATAAAGTTTGTTAAACAAAGCAAATACACATTCAAAAGCGAATACCAGGTACGTGTTTTTCAATTTGTATTTGCTTTTTTGGCCTCACTCCCATTTTCCGCACGCTCCATCTACCTTATTCTGTAATCTGTGCCTTCCAGACTCAAAAATAATGTTCCAAATTGGTTAATAAATGACGGAGTTATGAGGTTGAAAAAAGCAACCAAATTTAGAACCTCCTCCTTTTTTTGAAGTCGGTTAATAAATATAAATGCTACAAAAACTATTGTGTTGCAACGAAAAGACAAAAGAAAACCAATGTTGAAAGTATAGCTTAAATGAACGGATTTCAATAAATAGAGGAACATAGGTTTGAAGCGTGTTTACACAAAACCCGGTGATGTTCGAGAGCTAAGTGATTGTAAGTGGAGGAAGCGGGAGCGGACTGGCGCCTCGCCGGAAGTCGTTCTCACGTGACGGACGCCGGAAGTGACGCCGGATCGCTCCTTCGTTATGTCGCCTTACCATCACATTCGCCAGACTTTATCCTTGTTAAGAAGGTGCATTACATGTGCCATTCATACATAAATACATATGTTAGTACATAAAGGTTGTAGGACACGAAGCTGTTTTTCATTGCATTAATAGCATTATTATTGTATATGAATTATATTTACGTCAATCGAAATCTTAATAATTGTCTTATTAACTACTAAAATAAAAAGTATAAGGTTCCGGTTCTAAACGATAATCATTGGCAAAATTGTTTCACTAATACCTTCAATAGAAATTGAAAATGTGAACAGCGTCGTTATTGTTATGGGCACATATTCAAACGCCAGAATGAAGTGGTTGGCACTGACAAAACGTTGAGTAATACGGGTTGAAGTGCGTCGTTGTTTTTGTAATGCCTTTTCTTATGACTGGCCCTAACGATTATTCCCCCCATTGTGCTATCCGCGACCGCTGCCAAGACCCCGCGGAGAAAGAGCTAAACTTACAAAAGTTTCCGACTTGTTCAAATAGCCGGCTTTTGTCAGAGAGAGACTTATTGTTCGGAACAGATTGCTGCGGATCAGCATCGTGCTTCCGCAAATTTTTATTAGAAACAAAATCTTCCTAGTTTTATAGCATGATTTTATGCCTTTTCTATGGCTAATATAATTAATTCACTTTGACGAATTTTATGTTCAAACAAATCATAAACAAATGAATGTGTTAACGTTCTCATTATGATTTTGAAGACAATAATCAATAGACAGCGCATCGCTGTCAAAAAAAAAACCTGCGCATCATATTTGTTAACGTTCTCATTGTGTGGTTGATTATTATCAAAAAATCTAGTCCAAGAAATATAAGTCTGTTTATTTCCTCGCAAGTGTGTTAAAAAAAAGTATGACACGCGTGTGCATTGATCATTACACTCTCGGCTCTCTAATCGCTTATAATACCGCCTCGTCTGTAATTACCAACTTTGCACATATGCATCATAATGTACTATTAACATATACTACTCAGTGCTTTGTAAAAAATACTATAATCTTTTGCCAAACCAAATATATTGTACCCACTGTGCATGCCGTCGCGACGACGCCCCGTCACGGGCCGGTTAGTATCAACCCCCAGAAGGAAGCCACTACACAATAATATAAAACAATAGACAACACTTTTTTTACTTTATTTAAGTATGAAAGTTATTTAGTTTAGCAGTACATATATATTTGCCGACAATTGCCATCATATACAAGTATATCGTATACGTCTACCATTAAACGAGCAATATTTGTATATGCATATTGTACGGCGCGTAATGTTGTAAATAGTCATAAGTTATCATTATAAACTTTGTTACCTTATTTAGTTAGTAAGATATTAGTCCTTAAGTGTACCTATAATAAAAATAGAATAGTTGTGTTTTTTATTACCTATATATAATAAATAAATAATAGTAAATAGGGTTAATTAAGCTATAAAAAGCAATAATAGACATAGGAAAACAATGTAAATAGGCTTATGTAAAAATAAAAATAGAAAGTGGCTCTCGGCACGGTAACGCCTATTGTTCTGGCCAAAAATTCGTATCGACCAATAAGAGCGCAGCACGCTCTCCCGCACTCGTACCGTTAGGCACCGATAAAAAAATAGTATAAAAGAGACGGCATTAGGCCGGCAGGCATTCAGGATTCGCCCAGCCTCTCGAGCGATAGTGACGTTTCCAGACCAAGTTCCCAATTCCATCCACTGTGATCCTTCCGCCGTAGACAGTGTCGTGCGTTAGTTGATCTAGTTGATGCAGTTAATGTTCATAAGTGTTAATTGTTGCAGATGTGATTGTTTGTGTACGTGGTTTGTGTCGTTCGTGTGCCCGTGTTGCACCGCGAGGGCCTGCCTTGTTTCTATAACCAAGCAGGCAATCAAAACATACTTCGGTCCGCCGTGTCTTTGTCAAGACACTCCCGGCACCGATGCCCCTAGCTATCTTTCGAGATCCTAGGGAGGGGATTAACTTACTCACCCTTGCTACTGAACGTACGTCGGTTCTGGGTCTGCCTCCTATTCCGGTCCGCTTCGGCAGGGATCTCTGGAATAGGAGGGCGTGGCATACAGGCCGCCGTCCGCTCTTGCAGCAGCACTAAGTATGGCCGAAAACATTGTAATACCTAATACCCAGTCTTCCCCGTCGTCATCGTCGACGTCTACGAATGGTGATGAGGAAAATGAGTCCATCGTTGTCAGCCACGGGTCGATGGCTTCTCTGCCGTCCCCGGGCCTCCAGCCAGCATCGTCGTCGGTAGTCAACGTCGATAAAGCCGCTACTCCCAACAGGAGTGAGTCGGAAAAGTCAAGTGCGTCGCTTATCTCCCTTGCGCAGTCAATGTCTGAGTTGAGTGCCCCGAGAGCCGTACTCGAAGCAGACCAATTGATGATCAATCGGCTGCACGCTGCGGGCTTTCTCTCGGGCCACGCAAATCGGATTATTGGCGAACGCTTGGAGTCAGAATACGACAGTTCCTCTTCCGCCTCGCCCACCCCTAAAGACATAGCCCTATTAGAAGTCATTGCGTCCTCTCTAATCAGTCTACCTCCTTCTGCATTGTTCGGTTCGCGCCGCCGCCCCCGCAGCGCCACCTCAACCCCAGAGGAAGCCGAAGCAAAGCGCCACTGTGCAGTAACTACTCCGCTGCCCCAGGCCGATTTCTTCGAGTCACAGTCACCAATTGCCGGCCCGTCCGCCGCTTCACCAAGGAAAGAGATGACCACTAGTGCCATCCCTGTCCCACAACCTCAACGGGTCACACGCCGAGCCATCATCAAAATGAAAGCGCCAGCGCCTCCCACCCAAATGGGATCTCAAAAACCCACAACGCAGCCAACTGCCCGGACATCTCTGGACAGCAATACCGCCTCCTTAGAAGGGCCGCCGGATGCCCAAGCAACCGTGCAGTCACCTGAGAAAAAAGAAATCCTTCATACACAAACTAGGACGAAACACGTGCTGTCTCGCTCTAATGTGAGAGGCACCTCTGTCGCTACGGCCGCGTCGACGAAGTTTACGCTGTCGCCCGCGAGAGGCGCCACAATCGACGTAGTTGCCTCGTCGAGTGCAATAACAACTATGCAGAAGCCACTTAGTGAGACAAGTACATCACCAGATTGGCGTTCTGCACAAACTACAACGGCACAATCGCAAGATATGACGTCACCCATGTCGTTGTTGGCGAATTTGTCAACAATTACTAACCAACCGCGGGTCTCTCCCCCGCCCTCATTTGCGGACACTGCCCGCCGCCGCATGTCGCCGCCCAGCACTGCTGCCCCTGCCCAAGCCTCAACACAGCCGCAGCCAACCCTTACTCAGCCATCGCCGCCCCTTTCGCAGCCCTCGGGCTCTAACGGAGCGCAAGCGCAGGCGCAACCAAAGAAAAAAGACAAGCTGCCGCGTTATCCTCCACTGGTAGTGGAGCACTTGCCCGATTGGCCGCTTCATTTCCGCGCCCTCAAGCAACAGTTGGGTCACGCGCCAAATGCGCGCCCCTTCGGCAAAGGGGTACGGTTCACACCAAAAGAGGACCAGGAATTTAGGACGATACAAAAGTATCTTACAAACCTGGAAAAGGAGACCAAATTATCCTGGTTCTCGTACTCCCTGCCGGCGGAGCAAAGTCTAAAGGTCGCCATCAGAGGCCTTCCCGAAGACACGCCCCCGGCAGAAATAGAAAACGAGCTTCGCAGCCTGGGGTACGAGCCCCAATATATTAGGCATATAAAGGCGCGCCAAGGGCGCCCAGGTTGCCTATTCCATGCCCAGCTTCAGCGTACACCAAATATAACGCCGGGCATCTACGCTATTGATGAACTCCTGTGTATGCCAGGAGTGAAGATCGACGCCTGGAAGGGAAAACGCGGACCAGCCCAATGCCACAGGTGCCAGCAGTTCCGGCACTCGTCGGTCTGCTGTCACCGGCCGCTGGCCTGCGTGAAGTGCGGAGGGGAACACGCAGCAAAGGATTGCACCCGCCCGCAGGGCGACCCGCCATCCTGCGCTAACTGCCTAGGTCCCCATCCTGCTAACAGTCTTAAGTGCCCAATCCTAAGAAGAGAAGCACGCAACAAGAGAGCAGGAACAGTTGCACGAACTACTGGACCGCCAAGAGGCGAAACCAATCAAGTGACCGAGACGGCCACCAACTCATTGATGGCCCCGGCCAACAATGCTCGCCCCAACCAAAAGGGGAAGAAAAAGAACAGGCGGGGGCGCCGGAACAAGAAGAATAAAGGGACAGAGACGGCTACGGCAGCCGACCAACCGTCTTCAGTTCCAGCGCCTGCCCGAGTCGCCGCTGCACCTCAACCATCGACATCTACACGGGGCCCCGCCCCTGCAGAGCCGGTTATTCATGGAAACGCCGCCCCCGCGCTCCCAGCGCGGGGGAGAAAGGCGCCCCCCAAACCCAAACCCAGGAAGGGGGAGGAAGGGGGGAGCGAAACCACTCAGGTCGCGCTTAGAAGCATCTTCATCGAGATGCTTCAAGCCATGAACACAGGCGAAAGCATAGATCCGATAATTTTGAAAGCTGTCACGGCTATAGCCCTTTCCGGAGCAGCCACAAACAATTAGGATCATTCATTGGAATGCCGGCTCCCTAAAAGGGAAGCTCCCTATTTTCAAAGCCTTCCTCAAAGAGCACCAGCCGGACGTGGTGCTCGTGTCGGAAACCATGTTTACCGCCCAAATGACGGTTAAAATATCCGGTTATTATACCTATAGGAAAGACGAAGCTACAGAATCTCGCGCATACAGAGGGCTGGCAGTCTTTGTCAAACGCCGCTACGTCCATCAACAGCTTCCGGTGGTGTGTTTGCAGTCGATGTATGGTCTTGGAATAGAACTCTGTGTCGGAGGAACATCCCCGATCAGAGTTCTCGCCGCGTACCGCCCGCCGGGGGGTCGGCTACATCCGGGCGACATACGTCTATTATTGGACTCTCAGACGCCGACGCTACTTGCGGGCGATCTCAACTGTAAACACACCAGCTGGAATTCAAGCCGCGACTGCCCAAATGGGAACATATTGTTCGAGCTAGCGGAACAAATGGGCTTCGCAGTTGAAGGGCCAGAAGTGCCCACACACTACTCACACAATCTAAATTTTATGCCAGACGTGCTAGACGTAGTAATCCATAAAGAGCTGCACTGCCAGCTCTCCCAGGAGGTTCTGTACGATGATATGGGATCCGATCACCTCCCCATACTGCTTCGCTTAACTGGATATCCGACAAGAATAACCAACACAGCGCCACGCCGTATCACGGATTGGAATGTGTATGCAAATGCTCTGAACAATGCCGTCCTACCGCAATTCCCACTTCTTCTCGACGACGACATCGACAGATTGGCGTCAGCCATTACAGAAGAGACCCAGAAAGCTCTGGAGCTAGCTACTACGGAGCAACCAGCTCGTACGCGCCGTCAAGAGTTACCATACTACCTGAGAAAAATGATTGAAGATAAAAGGCGCCTACGTAAAATGTTCCAGCAATCACGCAGCCCGTTTCAGAAAAACGAACTTAATAGGCTCACTGAGAAAATTAAGAAGGAAGTACGCAACGCAGCCTCCCAATCTTGGGACAATTGTATACATTTTGTGGAAGAGGAAGGATGGACAGGCATCCATCGCCTCTGCCGAGCATTATCAGGCACCCAAGAGCCCATTCGCCCGCTCCTCGCCGCAGACGGTACCCCCAGGTACAGTGCAGCAGACCGAGCGAACATCTTTGCAGAATGCCTCGAGCGCCAATTCCGCCCGAACCCGACCGATGATGACGACCACGTTGCAGCAGTGGAGCAACACCTTTGTGAGTATTTCGCACAGCCGATAGCTCACGAGGAGGAACCGGTGGTTGTCTCTCCCGGACAGGTCCGGCGGACTCTGCTTGCCACAAAGCGGAGAAGTGCCCCAGGCGTTGATAGGATCTCGAATATGGCGCTGCGCCATCTCCCGCCGCGGGCTCTAGCGGCGGTGACGCGCCTATTCAACGGTATCCTTCGCCTGGGTCACTTCCCCACACTTTGGAAAACAGGCAGAGTCCGCATGCTTCCGAAGCCCGGGAAAAACACCCTTAAACCGGAGAGCTATCGGCCAATAACGCTGCTACCAACACTATCAAAGGTCTTCGAAAAGCTCCTGCTGCAACACCTAGTCCCACATATAGTGCCAAGGGACGAACAGTTCGGGTTCAGGGCCGGACATTCGACCACCCTTCAGCTCACCAGGGTACTGCACCACCTCACCACCGCGCTCAACAAGAGAGAAAGCGGTGTTGCAGTATTCCTGGACATGGAAAAGGCGTTCGATCGCGTATGGCATGATGGTCTGCTGTACAAAATGTCGCGGTCAACGGCCCCACGCCGCTTAATAAAAGTCCTTGCATCCTTTTTAAGGAAACGCACATTCTCAGTCGCAGTAGGAGATGTAGACTCAGACGTGAAGCGTATAGAGGCAGGAGTACCGCAGGGGAGCTGCCTCTCCCCTGCGTGTTATGCGCGTTACACCGACGACATGCCTGTCGCCGAAGGAACGCACCTGGCCCTGTTCGCAGATGACGCGGCATTCTACACAACATCTATGAGCCCAGCGCATGCCGCGTCCAAGATGCAAAGGGCCTTGGACGCACTACCAGAGTGGCTGTCGGCATGGCGGTTGTCGGTGAACGTGACTAAGACGCAGGCGCTTCACGTTTCTCGCAGGCAAAATCCCCCGCAGCTCAAGATGCAAGGACAGGACATAGAGTGGGCCAGTACCGCGAAGTACCTCGGGGTAACATTGGACACCCGCCTGAATATGAAAAAACACGTGGATAAGGTAGTACAATCGGTACGAGCCTCCCGCGCACAACTCCGCCCAGTGCTCTCCTCACCCATCTTGCCCCTACGAACTAAGTTAGGGGTATATAAATCATACGTGCGATCACGTCTCACGTACGCGACTCCAGCCTGGTTTGCGCTTATTTCGCCGACCCAGAAGAAAAGGTTGAGAGCCCAACAGAATATCTCCCTTCGAGTAATCGTCAAAGCGCCTCGGTACGTGAGGAACGACGTGATCGCACGGGATCTACAAGTCGAGAGCCTGGACGACTTTGTTGCCCGCCTTGCCACCAACATGTTCCGGCGTGCGGATGCGTCGAGCGAGTTGCACGTAAAAGACTTAGCTCCGCTGCACGCACGTCCTCCGGACGGCAAGGCGTACGCGCGGGAACTCATTAAGAAGCTCCCGTCTCCTAGCAACCAATCGCGTGTTTTACCCTCCTAAGTCACTGCAGGATAGCTGATCGCCGCCGAGTATATTATACCCGGACGGCTCGACTCGCATCGGTAGCAGTGGCATTAAGAAACCTAGCTGACTAACGTCAGCAAAAATAATTATATCGGCTTTTTAGTCGAGACCTAGCACCCCGTACGTTTTAGCGTACGGTGACCCAAAATCCACAATGATGGGGCATCCAACCCCGGTTTTGTTTCCCCACCCCCCAGTGTGGAGGGGTGTGTGATGTTAATGTACCGGCAGGCATTCACTTCTTGTTCGAGCGCCATAGAAACAACAACACGTTACTGTACCGAGCTTCACCAAGTATTGATTTAATGAATGGCATTTTATTTCGACCTACAAAACCAGCATAGTAAATGTACCATCGTGTACATTAATGGTCCTCCGAGCGCCGGATTTATAGAAGAAAAACAGTCCAAATATAGAAGAAAAATAGAAAAATGCCGTCAACGAGATCAAGCAAGGCGAAAGGTGCAACTGAACAAGAAACGCAATCAGCAAATGAAGATTCAGCCAACAGTGCTCAAGAATCCGAAACAGCCACGACCACGACGCAGGAGACCGCTACTACAGAAGAAACAGCAACCACGCGGTCTACAGAAACCGTCGCGGATCGTGATGAAACGACCACAGCAGCTGCGCCCAACCCAAAGGACGCGAAGTCAAGAAAAGGGGAAAAAGCGAAGAGAATGGCACTAGCCAGGGCGGAAATCCTCCGCCTACAATTAGAATATGCTGCCGCCAGAATGGCCGCCCTAGAGGCGGAAACAGATTCAGACATCGAAGAAGACGACGCTACCGTCGTCTCTGAAAGAACCACAGCACGACGGGTCGCCGAATGGGTACAGAAGAGCGACCGGCCAATCCTGGCTATTGAGAACCAACCTCATACCAAAACAGAACCTGCCGTCGCGCCACAACCTGCCGTTTTGCCGCAGCCCATCGTCGTGCCACAGCCTATCGTCGTGCCACAGCCTACCGTCGTGCCGCAGCCTACAGGTGTACCACAACCGACAACAGTGAACCTCAGCGAGCTCGCCTCAGCAATCACGTTAGCAGCAAAATCAGGCAGTCGACTACCGCATCGCCACACCGACCTGCCTGCCTACAGTGGTGCATACCAAGAATGGCTGTCTTACAAGGCGGCGTACACAGAAACATCAGAACTTTACACCGAGATAGAAAATGTCACACGCCTACGCCGCAGCCTACGGGGACACGCCAGGGAAGCGGTGGAGAGCCTGTTAATACATACTTCGAAGCCACAAGACATCATGAAAACTCTAGAAACACGTTTTGGCAAACCGGACACCATCGCACTCGCCGAGTTGGAGCGTGTCCGTTCGTTACCTCGCCTCTCCGATACAGCAAGAGACATCTGCGTGTTCTCCACAAAGGTGTCCAACATAATCGCCACGTTGCAAGCACTCAAGAAAATATACTACCTCTACAATCCTGAAGTCACAAGAGCAGTAATAGAAAAGTTTTCACCTCAAATGCGGTTCCGGTGGTTCGACTTCACTTCAACAGACAACATCGAAGAAGCTGACCTACTTAAGCTGTCAAGATTCCTAGAAAAAGAAGCCGAAAAATGCAGCCCGTACGCCCAGCCTGAACCTGTATCAAGACAAACAGACTTCGAACAGAAAACTCAACGTGCGCCTGCGCGAAAACAGAAAACATACACAGTGAACGAGCGAGACAGCGAATCAAAGTGTCCCGTATGCGAGAAACGTGGTCACATAGCAACAGAATGCAAGCAGTTTACAGAAACAGAAACTAATGCCAGGTGGGACCTGGCTAAATCAAAATACCTATGCTTCAGATGCCTAGGATACAGAGCCAGAACACATCAATGTCAAGCAAAAAAGTGTCAAGTCGATGGATGTCAACGTACGCATCACAAGTTACTTCACTTCCAACCGAAATCAACTTCTGCAGAACCCGAAACGAAGAGCGACGTGGTCACCAACATATGGTCAGCGGCCGTCGAGTCAAGATCATACCTAAAGATCCTGCCAGTACAGGTGTCGGGACCAAAAGGCAAAATAAACACCTTTGCCTTATTAGATGACGGATCAACAGTCACTCTGATCGACAACAGCGTCACTAAGAAGACCGGACTCAAGGGCACGCCAGAACCACTCCGAATCGAAGCAGTTGGAAACACTGAAGTTGAAGCATCGAAGTCTCGACGTGTCACCATAACCATTTGCGGCACGGCGGGAGAACACAGCATACAAGCCCACACAATCAACGGTTTGCACATAACGCCACAGAAGATATCAGACGTCGACATCACCGGCTGCAAACACCTCACAGACATCGCAGCACAACTTACCTACAGTGTGGGTACTCCTGGCATACTCATCGGGCAAGACAACTGGCACTTACTGATCGCCTCAGAAGTTCGTCAAGGCAGCAGACACCAGCCGGTGGCATCCCTAACGCCACTCGGATGGGTGCTCCACGGCTCACGCAAACGCATACTTGGTCAACAGTTACATCAAGTCAACCATATACAGCAACAAGATGACGACATGAACGAGCAGCTCAAACAGTACTTCGCAATAGAATCACTCACAATAGAACCCAAGAAACCCCAGAGTGACCCAGAGCAACGTGCACTTGTCATCCTTGAAGAACACACCAAGCAGCGTGAAGACGGCCGTTACGAAACAGCTTTGTTATGGAAGACTCCAGACGTCGTCATGCCAAACAACAAAGAAAACGCCTTGAAGAGATTGTCCAGCACAGAAAAGAAGATAGATAAAAACCCACAGCTGAAACAGAAATACAACGAACAGATGGCTGCGCTCATACAAAAGGGGTACGCCGAACCTGCACCGAAAGAAGCTAAAGAAAATAGAACGTGGTACTTACCACATTTTCCAGTCATCAACGCCATGAAACCGGACAAAGTACGTGTGGTACACGACGCTGCAGCCAAAACCAAGAACGTTTCACTCAACGATCACCTGCTCACCGGTCCAGACCTCCTACAGTCACTCCCAGGAGTCATCATGAGGTTTCGCCAACATCCCATCGCTGTCACTGCCGACATCGCCGAGATGTTTATGCAGGTGAAAATAAGACCCGAAGATAGAGACGCACTTCGATACCTGTGGAGAGAAGATCACCGTGGAAACCATGAAGTCACAGAATACAGAATGACGTCACTCATATTTGGCGCCACTTCATCTCCATCGACCGCTATCTTCGTGAAAAATATCAACGCTAAACGTTATCAAGACAGTCACCCGGCAGCACACCGCGCAATAGAAAAAAACCACTACGTTGATGACTACCTACAGAGCTTCCCGACCGAAGAAGAAGCCATACAGACAGCAACCGACGTACGCAACATACACCGAGAAGCACACTACGAGTTGCGACAATGGGCATCGAACTCACCGGCGGTACTTACAACTCTGAGCACCGACGAAGATAAGAAAAAACAGCAAATAATAGACTTGAAAGATGGCAGTACAACAGAACGTGTGCTCGGCCTCATATGGGAGTGCCACGCAGACAAACTTACCTTCAATCTCAACTTGGCGAGATTACCACCAGATATAGTGAACAAAGACACGCCCACCAAGAGGGACATATTGAAAATAGTTATGTCATTGTTCGACCCGCTCGGCTTCGCATCACCGGTCACCACAAGAGCCAAACAAATACTACAAGAAGTCTGGCGCCGGGGCACCGACTGGGATCAATCGATAGAAAAAGACTTACAGCCACAGTGGACAGAGTGGATGTCACACCTACAACGCCTCGCCGCAGTGAAAATACCTAGATGTTACCTACAGTACAGCAGCACCGACCGCATCGAGCTACACACATTCGTCGACGCCAGTGAAGTAGCATACGCTGCCAGCCTCTACTGGCGCGTGACAACACCGGACGGGCAGGTGACAACATCACTCATCATGGCGAAGGCACGCGTGGCACCCCTCAAGGTCACATCGATCCCGCGTCTCGAACTACAAGCAGCAGTGATGGGCAGTCGCATGGCAACAACCATCATAGAAGAGCACGACAGAAAACCAGACTCCACGACCTACTGGAGTGACAGCAAAACAGTGTTGGCGTGGCTGAGAAACGGGGCCCGCTCATACAAACCGTACGTCGCCCATAGAATAGCAGCAATCGAAGAAAACAGCAAAATCAACGAGTGGAGGTGGGTGCCTACCAAATTGAACGTCGCGGACGATGCCACACGTGACGTCCCCCCGGACTTCAACACCGATCACCGTTGGTTCACCGGACCGCCGTTCCTGCGAGACGACCCCTCGACGTGGCCAACGGAAACCGTCACCGACACGCCACACACCGGTGAAGAAAGAACATGTCACATACAGAACAAAAAATCACAAGAAAATATCAGTGAAGCCCTACCGCAAATAGACAGATTTTCCAAGTGGGAACGCCTCCTAAGAAGCACCGCTCGTGTACTGCAATTCATACAGTTGTGCAGAAAGAAAACAGACGTCGTACAATACAAACGAACAAAACACAACAAAGAAAAGGATGCGGCATGGACAAAACACAAGAAACAGAAAAAACACTCTGCACGCCCCCTACAGTCAAACAAGAAAACCGAAAAATGCTATATACCTATCGACGGTGACCTACTGCGACGTGCCGAGTCACTACTAGTTCGTGCGAGTCAACGAGACTCATTCAAAGAAGAAATGGACGCCATCAACAACGACAGACCGCTGTCGACACGGAGTCGACTGCGCCACCTATCAACAGAAATAGTAAACGGAGTGATAACACTAAAATCAAGAATACACGCCGTGAAAGAAGTCGAAGAAGCTGTCAAAAGGCCCGCCATCCTGGACGGAAACCACCCGGTTACCCGTCTCTACATAGACCACATACATAGACGTCTTCACCACTCCGGTATAGAAACAACCTTGAACGAGTGCAGACAACAATATTGGATCATCAAACAGAGACCT
The DNA here is from genome assembly GCA_947623365.1 of Achlya flavicornis. NCBI lineage: Eukaryota > Metazoa > Arthropoda > Insecta > Lepidoptera > Drepanidae > Achlya > Achlya flavicornis. Next base: position 9,550,280 of record OX392473.1, on the reverse strand, counting down.
ACAGTAAAAGCAGTCATACATAACTGCTTACCCTGCCGAATAAGAAAAGCGTCGCCGCCAACGCCCCCTACCGGTGATCACCCAACATGCAGATTGGCACACCACAGACGTCCCTTCACGTATACTGGTGTAGACTACTTCGGGCCACTGACCATCACCGTGGGACGGACAACACAGAAAAGATACGTCGCACTGTTTACGTGTCTCACAACACGTGCACTTCACTTAGAGGTCGCCGGGTCATTGACCTCTGACTCGGCGATCATGGCACTACGACGCTTCATAGCACGCCGAGGGTGCCCCACCGAGATATGGTCGGATAACGGTACCAACCTGCAGGGCGCCGACAAAGAACTACAGCGAGCACTCAACACAGCCACTCAAGAGGAGGCGAGCCGACGAGCAATCAACTGGCGGTTCATCCCCCCAAGCGCCCCCTTCATGGGCGGGGCGTGGGAGCGGCTGGTGAGAAGTGTGAAAACCGCTCTCAAGACAGTACTTCATGAGAAAAACCCCACAGAAGAATCCCTGACGACGCTGCTGGCAGAGGTAGAAAATACAGTGAACAGTCGGCCCCTAACACATGTCTCAGTCGACCCCGAGGACATGGAGGCCATCACCCCCAACCATTTCTTACTCAGCGGCCCGTCATCATCAATAGCACCCGGTACCTTCACGGACAACGACCTGATCGGACGCAACCACTGGCGAACCTCACAGAGACTGGCAGATATGTTCTGGGCAAGATGGGTGCGTGAATACCTACCGGAGCTCCAATACAGGCGGGAGCCCTACGGACGAGGTGAAACACTCAAAATCGGTCACCTTGTCCTTATCGCCGACGGAACCCTACCAAGAAACATGTGGCCCCGTGGAATCGTCATCGCAGTGTATCCGGGACCAGACAACGTGATAAGAACAGCTGACGTCAGAACAAAGGGCGGAGTACTACGCAGACCTACCAAGAAGCTGGTTATTCTACCTATCCAGGCACACACCGTACAACAAGAATAGTTGCGTCACCCAACTCAAGATAACGTCGGTAACGCACGGCGGGAGAAATGTACGGCGCGTAATGTTGTAAATAGTCATAAGTTATCATTATAAACTTTGTTACCTTATTTAGTTAGTAAGATATTAGTCCTTAAGTGTACCTATAATAAAAATAGAATAGTTGTGTTTTTTATTACCTATATATAATAAATAAATAATAGTAAATAGGGTTAATTAAGCTATAAAAAGCAATAATAGACATAGGAAAACAATGTAAATAGGCTTATGTAAAAATAAAAATAGAAAGTGGCTCTCGGCACGGTAACGCCTATTGTTCTGGCCAAAAATTCGTATCGACCAATAAGAGCGCAGCACGCTCTCCCGCACTCGTACCGTTAGGCACCGATAAAAAAATAGTATAAAAGAGACGGCATTAGGCCGGCAGGCATTCACTTCTTGTTCGAGCGCCATAGAAACAACAACACGTTACTGTACCGAGCTTCACCAAGTATTGATTTAATGAATGGCATTTTATTTCGACCTACAAAACCAGCATAGTAAATGTACCATCGTGTACACATATACAACATACCTGTGTTTCGATATCTCGATAACGCCTCTAACGATGTCGATGGAAATGTTGTGTTTTTGAGGCTTAAATATCGAACTAGCTACGTTTCACTGGGAAAACGCGTTTTTATGAGTTTTCGAGCAAAGCTCGTTCACCCAATTACTGTATGTAATAAAAATATTTGTTCTGACATTGGCACCCAATAAAGAAATATTTTTGGAAATTCCACCCCTAATTGTCAAATAGAGAATCGCGGGTAAAACCACGAGGCGGAAAGCTAGTGCACAAACTTGCATTTCAATTCAGTATTATAGTAAAATAAATTGACAACAATCTCGTACACCTCTCAAAGAAAATTTGAAGCTTTAACAACACGGATCACAGTGACAATGGTGAATATGATGCGCTACAAAAGCTATTTATTTCTGCTTATAAAGAAAACTGTATTATCCCATATAACTCCGAAACGTGTAGCAATATATTAAGTAATAACGGAATAATATGTTTTGTGAGATACATTTCATATTTCATAAGCACTCATACGCATAAGATATTACAGGGAAAGTGGTGCTTTTTCCTTTATTTCACAGTAAAGATAAAGGGTAGCAGCCGATTGGAGGGGGCTAACTGACTCGCTGTCAGCCTCCTTCAGATTCATCCCCTAATATTTGGCTGGCGTAATATATCACCGCGGGTGCGACTGAATTTTATATGCATGAAGAAGTGGCATTTTATTATGGGTAATCTAATAAAAATCTAAAAAGCTAATCAATATATTCCAGGTTTAATAAAAGTTATATCAACAAAAATAATTGAATAGGTATTAACATAGTTAAGACCAAAATGTTTATTGCTTGCAGTCGATAATTAATTTTTGCTTGTCAAGTAATTTAAAATTTAAGAGTAGAATAAAGTTTAGTGCCTCGGGTGCCGCCATCTGAACAACCGTAAAGCGAGTAAATTAAACGTTATAACTAATTCAATAGTTCGTTCCGACATCTGTAAGTGTTATGATGCCTATAAAAAGCTCATTTACGCTCCGGTTTAATGATCACTTCTCCGACACGTTGTGCAGCCGCAATTTAGCACAGTCGCTAGATTATTAAGAAGCCGAAATTAAATAAGTATCATATTTTACCTTAATAACGTAATTTGCCACACGCCTCTTATAACAAAAAACATTCTTCTAAATCTGGCAAGATTGTATTAACATAACCGCTTTGTTAAATGGAGTCAAGATAATTTGTGGACGAAGTTCGGCCTGTAATACCTCGCAAATTGCCGGATAAGACTGTGTGAGACAACTGTTAGTTTTAATTAAACTGCTGGTTGCGCTCGCGGGGAGTCCTCGGAATGAGAAAATTATTCTAATCTTATAAGCCTGTCGGTGGCCCAGAACTGGGGATGAAATTAATATCGTATGGGTCGGCCCGTTCCGCGTGGCTTGTAGCTACACATTCGCAACACCACCTTAATAGCTCGCGACGTGCTCTGATATCTGCTAGATCTTGAGGACAATGAGGATACCGATCGGCACACTTCATAACGTAAGGCGACTTGTGGAAAGCACTTGCGACGTCTGTTCAATTTAATGAAAAGTATAAAGCGAGGGCGAAATCACCGGAACGAGATAATCTCCAGTATCAATTTGAGGGGCGACGTCCTGCGGTGTCTTGGGAGAAGTATTTCATTAGACGATGGCAGGTTGAGTTGAAGCACCTGTGTCTGAGGCGGTTGCAGCGGCATCATACGTCATAGCTGCAGATTATAGATAAGTCTTATAAGTTCTGTGATATTAATATACTGTAAGAGTAATAATCTTAATATAATAATGTACAAACAGTTTTTGACGCTTCAAAGGTAGATACTTACTTAGACGCGTAGTGGGCACTTCTCTTAACGGTTATGTTTTCTCCTAAGTAATATTTAATAAAATTGATATCGGTTTAAAATATATTTTTGTTGTAATTGGTTAATAAAAAATCATGAAATACGGATAGTATTGCAAGTTGCATTAATTGTAAGTGCCCATTGGGTGATTGTCTTCCAGCCGCAGTGTGCAGAATTATTGCTAGCGTAGCTTAGTGAGTCGGACCGCTTGTCAAACTTTGGTAATTTAACTTCAAAACAGGTTCCTAACGGTGAACCAGGGCCGAACATTTGTTCAACCGCATCGGAGATGTAGCTTCACGGTGATAACTTCACAACCACTTATATTAGTGATATGTTTTATACTTTAAGAACTTAGATAAAAAAAAAAGGGGAGGATAAGTTACTCTGTAGAGCAATACGGATTGACGTAGTTTTGTTTCGTTTTGATAATACCGTATCTTCCCCCTTTCAAACTTTTTGTCATCTTACCATTAATATTTTATTTCGATATCCTGATACACCAATTTTATCATAAAAAATGTACGGTACAATCTGTAATTCTGAAGGAAACCTTGAACTATTAAATAATTATAAAAAAACCGGCCAAGTGAGAGACTGAGTCTGACTCGCTCACCGAGGGTTCCCATCTTCCTTAGACTTATATTTCTTAATTTGAGCCATAACTGTTGTAAAAACCGGACCGCATAATTTTTGTGTGAATTTTGATTATTAAATATTAATATTTTAAATGTAATTATTTCAGATTTCTTGCTATGCGAACTTCGGAGATAAAGGGGAATGGTATTGTTGTTGCATCATAATTATGACAAAAAGAAAATTATTTTAGAATGTATATACGAAGCCCTTTCATATGATAGCGTATTTGAACCTAACTAGTTAGCTCTATTGTGATATTTTGCAAAGATAATAAAAATATTTCTTTAAAATTTTCATTTTAAATAAGTTTGGATAAGGAATATTTAAAACTGTTCAATCAATAGCATTAGTAGTTGCTGAAATATACCGCTGTGACAGACGGACAGAGACACAGATGGACGGGTGGCACAATAAACACGCATACGGTCCGCCTGATGGTAAGCGATTACCTTAGCCATACCATAAAGTTATTTGACTACGGTAGGTATTCTGTAAACGGAACTACATAAATAAAATAAAATAATTTACTCAATACATAGTCTTTGTACCTACTGATATCCAGTTCCCTGTTTTTGTTTTATTGTTCCGCATGTGATGTGACAGAGTTCAGCAAACTTTTTCAGGTTAGTATAGAAAGGGCTTTGTTGTGCCGCTCCGACCGAAGAGAGTAAAAGCGACTACATGGCCGAACCTTTTGTTATAAACCACCGAGTGTGAATTGATAATGGTTGTACGTATTTGTTATGTTTTGTCCCGAGACCCTAGAGGTGCTATATAAATGAAAGTCTTTTACGTTAAATAAATACTCAAACGAACCCTTTTCGGATTACTTTTTACATAAGCCGCCGACAAAATAAGGTTTTCTTTATTCTACATACATAATAGATTGTTCGTTACTTAGTATTAGTTTGATTTTGGAATAATAGCGAAAATGGCAACAAATCTTATCTGAGAAACTTGGGTGATTGTGATTGAAGAAAACACTATGAAACATCATCAGTGATTAAACTGTAATATAGACTACTAGAAACTATTCTGTGCTTCAATAAAAAAAAAAAAAAATTAACTATTAAAATTAAATAGTAGGTCATTAGTAGGTATAATCCATTACTTTAACATTTTTAATTCGTCTCAAAGTTATGAAATATGCGCAGGTCAGGTAACATCAATATGACATAGATGCAAAATCCGCAGTTACCTGTCGCTTTTAAATCATATGAAACAATTTGTACAAACAAAGACGCGGTCGCATAAATTCGTTTTACGCAGCCCTGTAACGTTCGTAGAGCGACTAATTAGAACATAAATCTGTCTTAATACAAAAACCGTTCTTTTGCGAGGGAATTTGTATCTCGTGTGAAATATAAGGCGATGATAGCACAGCGGTAGTGATGTTGATCGCCGCCGCAATGGGTAAGATCGTGGGTTCGGATCCTACAATTAATTTTCGTGAAGTAAAACATTGTAAGGTAGTAACGCACCGTAGCGGTTCGTAGTCGTGGCCTTGTTGGTGGATTACTTCGTAGTCGTAGCCTTGTTGGTGTCTATTGCCTACAGGTGACCAGACTAAAATTGATGATCTTGCTGGTTGTAAGGCTGAAAATAGCTTAAACCTTTCTAAAATAATAGGTAATTTAACATACGAATCATGCAAATGAAATAAAAAACCCGCTTGACCACTTAAACGTTTCAAAAATTATACAATATTTATGAATGACGTATCAATACATAAATTTACTTGCTCGTTTGGAAATTAACTTTCAACAAGGGTTAGCTTATAAAAAAACACCTTTGTTTTTTTTACTGTATTTTATATTTCAATATTAATATAATGTATAATAAATAAAAAGCATAGGCTAGGCTCAAAGGATATGCTCAAAGCCACAAATTACTTCAACAAAGAGTTAAATTTTGACAGGCAAGTTGGTGTGGTTTTTTAAGATTCCACCTATCATGCCGCAGGCTTCAATTCCCATCCAATACCAGTACACGCGTTGTATGCGTGTACAACATGTCTGTATGTCCTGAGTCTGGGAGTAATTATGTATATCAGTTATCTGGTTTCCATAGTACAAGCTCTGCTTAGTATAGGGTCAGATAACCGTATGTGAACAATGTCCCAGGATATTTATTTTATTCATTTATGTCTTTAACGTTACTTTAATTACAAGCAATTAAGTAGAGACGTAGAGACCCTGATGAATAGCAAATTGTCCAAAAATACTTGTATTCAAAGATTTTTACATACCGAACTTAAGATTAACATTGTTTTATACGGATGCAAACAACACTCCATCAATGGGTAGGTAGGTAAGTATTTTAATGCGATGAGGTCCGTTATATATTCAGTCCACATCCACACCGCCCTGCGTTATTGCAGCAGGGTGGAATTTATGACGGCGCTCATTTTAAAAATAAAGCTATTCTTCTAAAATATTGTCATATCTGCTTTAAATATTTCACTTTATGCGTCCCGTAGGTGGCATCGAACAATTTCAACTGGTTAAGCTATATATACGAATGGTTCAATGAATTTATGATTAGGTATCACTTTTCAAAATTGTCACGTAAATGTGCTCTCTTGTGCGAGTTCGGTAGTTAATTAAATGAAGATTTATGTAGTTTACTTTTGCAATTTTCATATATAGGTACTTAAATTACTTTTTAAATATCTCAGCAAAAAAGTCATATTTTACTGATAAAATTCATAGTATTTTTTAGAAAAGAGTTGATACAGTATGAGGCACGAATGGTGAGCACAGATAGGCAGTAGTGGGGGTAAGCTCGCGCATGTACACTTTTGGCCAAATCATAGTAGCCAAATGACACGCAAGAATCCAATAGACGACGAGCATTGACTGACGAACCAATCGTGTGCAGCTCGGCCCATCTTCTTCATTCCGCCAAACAGACCGAAAAATTAACTACTGCGCAGGTGTCAATCTGTGCTCACCACTCGTGCCCCTTACTATAACAGGTTAAAAACTTAAAAGTTATTCATTGTATAATTGCAATTAATTTATAAATATTGTCGCTAAGGAATGTGAAGAAGAAGCACGTTTTGGGGTGGAACGTCTAATATTTTAATCAGTGTTTACTTATTTTGTTTATTTATTACTCTCTTCATAAAGGCTGTGCAGGTGTAAGTATTCTCACGAAGCAATTAACGTCCAACCAAGTTGAAGGGTTGCTCTTGAACCTCAAAAAGGAAGCAAAGAAAACAGTAATGTGGTCTTAGCCATTATTTTGTTGCTACAAATGTTTTTTCTCAAGGTATGAAAATAGACATTCCATTTCTCATTACCCGTAATGTAGCTAAGTTGTACTTGTAAGCGTTTTTTTAGGATTTGTTTGAACAAGTTCTTTGGAAGGTATACGTTTATTACTTTTATAATATTGTTTAGTAATAATAATTATTTGTTTGTTAACAATGGCTATTATTCTTGTGTGTAACACATAAAGATTATAATCTCAGATACACCAACTTTCTAATCGTTATTGAAGAAAGAATCAATTTGTTGGTTTTAAAATCTTAAGTTTCCTATCCAACTTTCTTTGCAAAATTTTGGTCTAATGGAAATAGGAAGGCTGCGATAGACATATATATATATACATTGATACCGAATAGACTTTACGTGTTGCACTTTTCAGTGCTGGTATGGTTCAATTAAAATAAATATTATATCCATCATAATTATTATGTACCTAACTAAAAATACTATTATTTATATTCGCTGGGAAAAGTGCTACGAAATAGCTACGAAATTACTACGAACTAAATTAAGTTCGTTACTTTGCAGGGTATAGTTTTAATTAAAAAATATATTATGTACGGGCATGTTTCTGTGTTGGTTGACATCCGCGTTTTTTTTCTAATTCACTCTCTGGCTTGGCCTCACTCGGTGAGCGCTGCATGTTTTTGATGTGAAATAAAGTGATATAACAATATTAAATTAAATACAAATAAAATTAATTATGTTCGGTATGTACTAGACCCTAGAGCAAATGGAATTTCATATAAATGTTGTTCTAATTAAAAACACGCTATTCCTCTCTAGGTACTAAAAACAGTTCACTAGAATTTATTAGACAAAATGGTCTAGGACAATCAGCACAAAAGTTCAACAAAATTTTAATGAGTTGGTCTATTTAGTTTTTATGGCAAAAAATAAATGAAATAACTAGCAGAGGAGCAGAGTCCGAATTAACGCTGCGTGTCATGAATTTCTCTAGGAGCTCATATAGCCGACGCCGACGTAAAGTTAGCGCATGCAGTGGTGAGACTGGGGCTATAACTTTACACGCAACATTAACTTGCAACGCAGTCGCGACGCGGCCGCGGCACATAGAAGCCACGCTTTAAACTCCTAGAAAACACTAGCCGTATGAATAGTTCCAAAGTCAGTCCCTTTGTCACGAGTTGGGCAAAGATTAGACTCTATGTTGTACTGATTTGTTCAATTAGGCCGAGCCGGTTACTACATTCTATAAGCGTTATTAATTAATAAACATGAAACTGATTCATTAGCTAAATGGAATTTATTAATAAACTGCTATTTATCATACTTATAATTATCTAGGACATTCAAAGCCCGACTTTAAACTTTTAAGGCCTTCGACTGTATAAATGAACTAAACTGGACTTTGTTTTAGTTTAGTGTTATCAAACTGGATTTATCTTTCTTCAAACATACCATAAAGATCTTTGTAATCTTTGCGTATTCTATAATTTCATTACATATCCACTCAATTCAAATTATGCTCCCAAATCAAACGTGAGCATTAAGATAAATTATGTAGGCATCTTTTATATTCCACGTACATAGAAAATACTTACCCATTTGGAGTTAAATCAGTAAATGTAAGATTACATGCATCAAATTCTGAAAGTTCGTTAGAGTCAGGTAGGTATTAGAGCGATCGCGTCTTTGCTTTTAATGTTGTCTTAATTTATTCAGAAGCGGAACGGGATCCCGCCCCGACCTTAACAAGATACATTAAGAAAATTAACGCTCGACTCAGTGTTCTCTCTTTTGACACGAAATTCCTTGATTGGCCTGCTTACGTAACTAAAATTTGATTACCGTGTATGCTATAAAAAGTTAGAAATGTGAAAATTAAGCATGATTTTAAATCAAAGCGTTTGTTAGGATTAGCAAGTGTAACGAAATAAGCTGAATCCCGGCGGGCTATCGTTTAAACTAAGTGCCTATAATTCGCAAGAGTTTACCCTCTGCCGCCGTTGGGAATCGCGCTCTGGCGCTTTGAAATATTTCTGACACATAGGTACGTAAGGAGGTATACCGAGCCGAGCCACGGTGCCGGTGGAGGAAACCTTGTACCTACTGCTGGCATGTCGCACTCTAGTACCGCAACATTGTGTCTAGCAACAATATCCTTATGAATATCTTGTGTGTTCTACCGCAAATTAGCTACCGTAGATTACATTTTCTGTTTACTTTCTTACATGAATAATATATAATTTAGGCGTACCTCTCGGTCCATTTCAATGTGATACTAAATTAAACAGAATTGAAGAACAAAGAAAAAATAATATACAAACATTCATTGACGCGTCGCCGTCGTTCGTAATATGTAAAATGTGAGATTATCAATGCAATGTACGGTCAGGTATGTATTGAAACAGGGGTAAAGTTGTTAGAGGGGAGCAGTCGGCTGGTTTTATTGGCGTCACTAATGAGTTGCTAATTCAATTTCACGGACGCAGGGACGGTGCCGCGCCGCCGCCCGGCCGCCGCCGGCCAGGGCGGGCGGCGGCGGCGGTCGCATGCGACTCCACTGCACCGCAGTTACGAATGAAGCCCGATGCTTGGTTAGTATACTACTATTATCATTTGAATGACTTACCTTATCGAATTATCATACATACCTGTATCCTCCCAAGCACAACAAATCTGTATAATTGGGACAGAAGCATAAAATCAGTAGGTACCTAAAAACCCTACATATTTAATATATGCAATCATAAAAAAATAAATGAACGACGATTAGTACTACGAGTGTTAAGTAAACATAGTTGTTCAAGACCTCCTAAAAGTCACTGGCCCATCGTGTTCGTGTACCAATCACAAACAGAACTTAGTCAAATACCACTGCCGTATGTCTGATCGCTTCCATTAACTTAATGTAGCTCATAAAACCTTTGTGTTTTTGGTTTATGACGTTGCGGTCGTTGTTCGACCCGAAGAAAGTTTCAGCGAACGGTAGAAAATGGCAGAAAACTTTTGACATCCCCCCGTCACAAATCTTTGTTCCAAATACAAATATCTCTTTTGTCTAATAGACAATATTAGGAAAATGCTTTGGAAAGTCCCCGAGTAATAAAGTCCTTTATTTATTTTCCTGCATTGTTAATATAGATTAAAGACGTAGAAAATACACATGACACGCTACTTCTAGTATTCTCAGTAAAGTTTGAAACTATAATAACAAATAGCACGTATTCTGAAGTCAATACATACACCTAACTGTCAGTTCCGTTCAGCAACAAAGTTACGCCTGAAAGAAATAACACACTTTAAAGTTAGTGAATTCAATCGTTGGAAGACGGGAACTTTGCACAATTGTTTTCTTTTTCAAAGTGTAGCACTTAGATGAATTTGTAGAGATCCGAGTTTATCGAGTACATCTAGGTATTGCCCCAAAAAGTAAACTAGTTTTTAACCTAGTTTTTTTTATTTAATCTTATTAATCAAATAAGTATCACACCACAAAAGATAAAAAGCTAACTTACATATCACAAATAAGTTAACAGTTACCGTAGGGTTTGTCGCGATCTCTTCGTTCACTGATAAGCGTAAGCAAGTGATGGAACCTTGGTTCAAAATTTGGATCAGTGATATTGTCCAGTATCTTCTTAATCTTCAATAGGTAAGTTAGTTGTCCATGTAAGTTTTTCTCAAAAAGTACAAACATTTAAATATTTCAGAAATATCTGAATAACTGTTAGTACCGTGTGTATAAAAAAGATTATAAAGATGACCGCACACATGGTCCGCTCACCGCTTTGTGCACGCTCGATCGACTCCAATCGAACAAGTGAGCATGAAACTTTCCAAACTACGTACATACACATGTGTGATTCACTCGAATGCAATCCCAGACTTTTGATATTTACGGTCTAAATAAACGCGGACAATAAACAGTAATCTGCAAAAGACTAAAAAGTTATGGAGTTTTGAACATACCTTAACTAGTACCTACCTCTAATATCTATTATAAATCGCTAGCTGTTCCCGGGGTTTCACCCATGTTCCCAGGATAAAAAGTATCTTCCTATTAGTGAAAGATTTTTTCGAATCCGACTGGTAGTTCCAGAGATAACAAAAAACCTCTTCCGCATTATTACTATTATAGTATAGATTACACTCAGAAAAAAAAAACTATTTGAAAATAGAATGATGCTTTATCTCTTGAAATAAAAGGCATGAAAAACATCAGTGAAGACGACCGACCAGAAAGTTCAGAAACCACTTAAATGTTATCTGGTTGTTAAATTGGAATTAGATCCCTTTTTGTATGGATTTAGGTATGAGAGGAATAGTTTCATCATCATCATCAGCCTATAATGTCCCACTGCTGAGCACAGGTCTCCTTTCAGAAATGAGGGTGAAAGGGACTGGGCGATACTCCACCACGCGTGCCCTCCGCGGATTGGTGGAGGTAGGCTAGTGGTCAACCTACAGTTGGAATTTTTCAAGCCGCCTTAGAGGCATCCATCTAGCTTAACAACTATCACAATTAAGTGATAACCGGGACCAACGGCTTTACGGGCCTTCCGAAGCACGGAAACGCTCGATTTGAAATACCACTAGGCGGTCACCCATCTAGGTACCGACCACGAAAGACGTAGCTATACTTTGTCGATCGATTAAAAACGGCTAATCATGCTACACCACGAGCGCTTCTAAGAGGAATAGATTATTTAATCCTAACTACTATTATAAATGCGATAGTGAGTTTGTTTGTTTGTCTGTTACGCCTTCACGCCTCAACTACTCAACGGATCATCATGAAATTTGCCATGCAGATAGCCTATGGTATGGAGAAGGACATAGGTTATTTTTTATTCCGGGAACGCGGGTGAAACCGCGGGGGACAGCTAGTAATAAATAAATTCGCTATAAATAGGTAAAGTAGGTAAGAACCTAATACCATGAGACGAGACCTTATTATAAGTTTCAATCAATAGGTTTGACTACTGGGGGCCTTAAAATAACCTTATTTGTGTTTTGTCTTGTTTTGACGTTGGATGTCAAAAAGGGACAAAAGACAAATAAGGTTATTTTAACCTTGTTTTAAGAGCTTGTGGTAGGCCCCCTGAAATAGAATAATATAGGGTTATTCTGTATTCTTACCTCTTATTTTATGGTAAAACTGAAAAATAATTCACGTTTTGTTTCAGAAAAGTAATAATAAAAAGCATCATAGAGTTTATTACGATTTTCATCAAGTAAATCGGTGTGTTCTGGCACGTCATAAGATATGATAAGTGATCAATGTGCATAAGCACTTAAGTGATAACTTATTATTATAGTATCGTTAAGTTCTTGAAACTTAATGTTTTAAATGAAAAGTGAGCTTTAATAAAAAAAAACGGCCAAGTGCGAGTCAGACCCGCGCACCGAGGGTTCCATACAAACCTGTCGGTATATAAGTAAATGATAGTATAAACCTGAGTACTTGATATGAATTTCAATTTATGACGAAAAAAAAAACTACTTACTAGATCTCGTTCAAACCAATTTTCGGTGGAAGTTTGGATCGTAATGTACATCATATATTTTTTATAGATTTATCATTCTCTTATTTTAGAAGTAACAGGGGGGGTACACACATTTTACCACTTTGGAAGTGTCTCTCGCGCAACCTAGGTACCTATACTAAGAATAACGTTTTATCTCAGAGTATATAAATACTACGTACAAGTTTTATAGACGGGCAACTACACTAACGATACTATAAGATTTCAAATGTATTATTGTAAAGCAAGCAAACAATAGTATGAGCAGGCACTGTTTCAGTGCCAACATGTGACATTAACATACATCATGTAGAGAGCAGCTGCCAAAACTGTCTGCCAGAGGTCCCGCTCCCGCTCCCGCTCTCGCACCGCACAACTACCTACTCGCTAACTGAAACAATATAACTTAGCCGACAATAAGTTATGCTGAGCATTGGTGGGCTTTGATAAGGAATCACACGTTAAATAATTAGGGTGACTGGTAATTAGTAAACGGTACTTAGACACATGATTGTTATCATGATAACAAACAACTTTCCCAGTGAATCATTTTTTTTTAATTTACTTAGCACTTGACTCCATAATATTTAGTACCTAACAAAAATAAGAATAGGTACACCATGAGCTTTTATTTAATATTTGCTATTTGTTTCTTTAGGAAAGTTGTTTGTTATCATGAGTACAATCATGTGTCAGTCAAAGTAACGTTTAATAATTACCTATTTATTATAATACGCTTGTAACAAACTCATAAAATGAAATGGAAAAAAATGTTTATAAATAAATACGGTTAAGAGAGGTAGAGCATAGCGTTTATTCGCTCAAAGCGCAGCTCGACTGGGGAAGTACCACCACCTTACAGAATACCGCAGCCAAATAACTTTATGTTGTGTAAAGTTGTGTTCCTGCGCGTGAGTAAGGTCGCCAGAGCTCATTGGGGAGGGGGGAAAGGTCGGTAACGCGTGAGCGAAGCTTCGTGTTTTGCAAGCGTCTATATGGCTACGGTAACCGCTTACCATCAGCCCCCCTAGACAAATTGGTTTTCGACAATCGTCATCGTTAGTAAACGATCAACATTTGTATGGGATTGACATAAGAGATTGTTAAAAATCACGTGATATTTCGATATGAAATGTCAATCCCATACAAAGGTTGATCGTTTACTGTCGATGACGATTGTCGATAACCATCTTGTCTACAGGCCCTGGCGGGCCGTATGCTTGTTTACCGACTTAGTCGTATAAAAAAATACATATTCTGGCACCCTACTTAATTATCTCTTACTTACATGATATCGTCCACATTATGAAATAATATACTTAAGTTAAAAGACATTGTTTTATTTAATTTGTGGCGACTTTGTGAGCCGTAAGTCAACATTCCATAATATCTTCATCCCCCTCGAAGATATCATTTATGTCTCGATGGGAATTAGAAGCGGACATAAGAATCGAAAAGAACTAATTCTCACTACCTACCTATAAAGCGTTGTATGTTTTACTGAGGAAGCAGACATAATACTAAAAAAATAGGAAAAAAAAGAAACACCTAACGGGGAAAACATTAAATTCTTCGGAAAAGCAACAGTGAAGTTTATCTCTTTCTTTTAACTTTTATAAAAATGTATGAAATTCCTAAAAGAAAATAGTTTTCCCAATCTTCCAATCAATTTATTTGATCTATAATTATATACGCAGATAGTGAATGATTTTATTTTCACAGTAACAATTATAGTTATTGTAGTAACAATAAATTCAGAGGATCCCAAATTGATGTGGCCTGGAAATGAATAAGACTTCCGAATACCCGGAAATACAAATATCGAATGGAATGCTCATATAAATCAAGATTTATCTAGGCCTAATGTGAAACGTAAACAGTCGATATGTAAACAGCCTCTTAGGCAGATACCTACGTACTTACACTAGCAGCCAACGCCATTGACCCATTTATGTAAAGGTATACATTCCACTGGGATCGTGTGGTATCAACAAGGATTAGTCTCGCACAAATCTCTATTTTAGTGGTGCGATCCGAGCTCGCCCAAACTGGGGCAATTAGAGCTTACGCGCACTAATCAGAGTATTGATACCACATTGTAGGTGTTAGTATTGATCGTTTATATTATACCATTGTTTTTTTTTTGCTGAAGCACACTCAAACTCCTGCCTGTACATGTTTTCAAATAATGGTCTCGTTTATTTAAACACCTAACATTGATTATTATGATATTGCCTAGGTATATTAAGCATGAGCATGTCAATAATATGATGGGAACTGCAAACGTTCTCTGCTATTATATTATTTATGCTGTGGGTATATTACATACGGTATCTTCAAGTCATAACTTTTCATAGATGTGTTGTATTTAGGGAATAAAGGTTCATTAAAACACTCAGTTGGATTCATAAGACGCTCTACATTCCAATAAGTTACTCTCACCTTAAAACTAATTTTAAAAAACTTGAATAAAAAAAAGTTGATATATAACCAAGAATCTTATTGATAGATAGGTATATAATACCTATCTATCAATAAGATTCTTGTATGTAACTAAAGGTAGTTTATGGATGGATACAATATAAAAAGGCTATGTACTATATAACCAAGATCTTTTTCTATCCATAGACAACAAGATACAACAAGAAAAGATAAATAAGGTGCTACCTTATTTACCAACTAAATAGGCAACGTAATTATACCCCTGAATCCCGGGCCAATTTCAGTGTTTAAGAAAGATAAACGAGAGGGAAAGGAAACCATTCTAACTAAACTTGTAACTCCTGCACTCCGATCACAATACCTAGTTAGTAGGTAATACCTTCCTTCGATAAGTGCGGATTTCCAGGAAAAACTTGAATAAAGTCATGTTAAGAGAAGATGTATTTTATTATCTATACAATAAAAAATAGTTTGTTAAATTAGATTGTTAGAAGTAAATAATTTTTAATAACTTTCAGTAAAGTGATAATAACGCAGTAGTCGAATGAACCATTCGTATCTTCGGTTGAACCTTCCACGCAAGCCGTCACTGAAATCATACCTAATGCTATCTTAGTAAGTACCTAACATTGTACATAATTATTCAATACCTTAGCCACGAAAAAGGCCCTACTTTGTATTTAATTATAACTTTGGTAAAACGTGAATACCTATATTTGTGTGTAGTCCAACGCGGGGCGCGGTTTATAACTTCATTCCGGGCCGCAATTACATTGCAGCTTATTTTTTGTAGAGCGGCCCGTGTGGCATTCCAGAACATTTCAACAACTGCAAACATTCGTCATTAGTTAACATTATTCATTCGGATGCCTTGTTTTTCAGCGTCTGCCTTTTAATGACATGCCATTGAAATTATTTATAGTTATTTTTTTTATTTAATGCAAATGAAGTACTTACAAGATACCGAATTAGGAAGCATATTATTTTAGCTTGCTGGAGTCTTGTTTGTTTTATAATTTTCAGTTAGTTGAAAACGTGTCTGTTCAAATATTGTAACGACTTAATTAGAAATAATAAATCATAACACAATTATTTACCTTACTTTCCTTTAAAATTCTGCATTAGGTAATATTTATGAATACATGAAGTCAACGGTACTGAAAATAACTACAAACATAGGTCTCATAATAATATTTTTACAACGTTCATTCATAAGATCCATGTTTGCAGATATATAAAAAAATAATTTCATTTCATCCTCTCCCCTGGGTATAAAGTAAGATGTAGGTAGGTACCTAATACAATAATTGCTTCATCCCATTAAACATTCATATTACGTGATCCAAATATAGGCATATACGTAGACAATACCCCGGCGAAGATCTTATGACGAGAATAGAAATTCTAATGCAGAAAACAGTCGCAACCGTGCAGGCCGGAGTCAGCGAGCCACTTTAGTCCGTATATTTTGCGTACGTGATTACTCTCTAAATATTCCACTTTATTGTGCAATCCTCTCGTTGTCATGGCAAGAAGCGATATTAGGAGGTGAACCTGAATAATTTAGTCGGTCGGCGGCGGATGTACCATTTATCCAAATTGTCGTCTCCGACAGGGAAGCAAGGACGTGAGTTAAAAATGAACGAGCCGTCAGTTTCGGCTCGCACTCACACCGATTCGCCCCAAAAAAATAACACAAGCTATGCAAAAGGGCAGTATTTATGTTTGCCGTTTACAGACTCAATTTGCAAGTTTTTCTATATAATGGCTTTTGCTTTCGTTTTTACAAGGAAACAGAGAATCTACCTGTATTACCTAGTTTTTACAGCCGTGACTAAACCTATGTTAGTATTTCGTATAAGTAGCAATATTTGCAGCACTAGGTAATGGACGCAGCAGTGTGAGAAGGCACAAATCTTTGTATTTATTTTAAGGAAATTATATGCTGCCTATTAAATGAAGCATCTATAGGTAATCGAATACCTATGTAACAACCTCAGTTTTTCAGGAATATAACATTAGTATGGTAAGTACTAACTAACCTTTCGAACAAATCACAATGAACACGGATAAATTAAAAGTTTTCTTGTAAAAGTTGGAATACGTGAGCTTTATTAGCCCTCAGTTGAAACGAAATGGCTCATAATTATAGCAATATTTGAATTGCCTTTTTCCATATAACAACAATCGCATGTTTACGGACTATTTGAATGCGGCAAAATGATTATTTTTGTGTCTTTTCAACTTGTAGGTCGCCTAACATACCATGTAAAGTCCAGTTAAAATATAATTAATAGCCTTTTCATGTAATTAGTAAAATATTCCAGAAATATTTTCCGCGTGTATTTATGTGTCAATAATGTGACTTTTATGAAATAAGTGCCTGAGTTACTTAACTATTCACTTATCTATGTAATATTTTCCGTGACCAAATTACTCGATACCTACTTACTTAGCCTTCTTAAAACTAGCGTACCTAACAAAAATGCTGTGGCTATGGTTTAAAACATTTTTTTCTGATAATAACAAAACAAGATACAAATATATATTATGAATTAGGTACCTCTTGCCTTGCCTGAGAGGGTTATTGGTGGGTAGGTACCTACCGTATAGGATAACACTATTGCACAGACATAAAATTGAAGGAGCAGGTAAATCAAATAATAAGGGAAAATTCCATTACTGTCCCGTTTCAGATAGGCGAAAATTTCTAGCGAAAAAGAATTTCATTTCGTTTGTAAGAAACTTTATATACGAATGGTGTAAACGTGGATAGATATTAAATATCTATAGAATAGATGTGATTTGGGATTTCCCAATCGATTTTTTTAAGGTGCCATTATGTGGATGTCATAAGTGGGTCGTTGAAACGTACCTTATCTTATAGGTAGTATACAAGTACCTACTTGGTAAAAACTAATAAGCAACTAACTCTTTCAAATTTCTTTCGTCGTTTGTGACATAGCACAGCCCATACACGGCCAAGGATGTTTACACGGCATTGCCTATTTATCCCCACGACGGAAAATATTATTATGGATTATGGATAAGGAACCTACCTACCTAACAGAATTCGCGATACCAAGACCGCTGAAAAAATTGTTAATTTGAGGTCAGTTAGTAAACCATCAGGGGTAACCTGGAACCTCCATGAATTTTTAAGCAGGAAATTAGCAATAGCATCTTCCTACCCATAAGTTGACGTAAGATTTTTTCGCTTGTACCTAATTACCTACCTTGAATTACTTTTTATCAACCTATCATTCTATTTTTGTACTTATCGTATATAAAGGCAATAAGCAATGAACATAAATCAACAACATGATTAAACATAGCTAGGAGCAAATCAGGAGCTGTAATAATGTCATGACGTCAGCATTCCTGCTATATCTAGTGATCCCATGATAATATCCACGTACGTATTCTCGCACGTATATCAATCTGTCACTGATTTAAGTGGATTCGGGTGGGACCTATAAATTATGTAAATAGGAGAACATCTCAACTGCCATTTGTTATTATGCGAGGTACGAGTGGCTTTAATTAAAATTAGCCTTAATAATATATTTCTCGCTATCGCAAAGGTAGAGTACCTAGGTGATAGGTAATACTTTTATACATATTTTAAACAAAGGAGGAGGTTCTATTTTCGACGCAATGTTTTTTTTTATTATTGTATTTATCGATTTCTCAGAAACGAACTATTTCGTATATTATATCCCTATAAGTAGTTTAAAATCTATACATATTACACGAGTGCGAATTTTGTGAGTTTATATGTACGTACGTGCAGGGTTAAGTACTTACTCTTCCGATTTGTCCGCGAAAGGGTGATAAGGCTAATCTTGGGCCGTCATCTTCTTGTCAATTCAAAAAAAAACCTAAAGGTTATAAAACATAGTAATATTTTAAATTATTAGATTTATATTCTGGTAATAGGTATATCTTTTTAATACTTACCTACCTAGTAAAGGGACATTACACACACATAGGCAGGTGTGTGTACCAATGTATGTACACCACCCCTGTCTTCCAGGAGGGTAGGGAAGTAATCATTTTTAACATAAGGTAGATACTTAGGCCTGCATTAGACCACGAAATTACTTTGCTGCTGCCTGAATGCATCGGTTGCGGTAGGCAAGCCCGTATAGGTCATAGATAATACACTATACTAGATAATAGGTATAGCCAGGCCTCATGTACGGGGGTGACGAATAGCCAGGAGCCCAAGACCAATTTTCGAGGGTTGACGAAATTTTCAGTTGGTTTAATAAACTTAAAAACACGTTTGATTACTTTTTCTTACCTACTTTTAATGTTTTTTAGGTAAGGTGTAGATGCATAATATAGAACTTTATTTGATACACAAAAAGCTGCACATTTCAGTAAGAGAATTCGTGACAAGTGACTCGCGCCGCCGCGAGGTGTATCTGCAATGAATGTAATCTCCCTGAAATGTGTACCTTTTGGTTGACTAAATAAAGTTCTATATCCTATTGTTTTTTTTTAAAGTGCGCGCCGCATCGCATCGCGTGACCTCGGTGTGAGCTGACCCTAAGGATACAACCATAGGTAAGTAGGTATATTAATAAGAGTGAACACATATATCACCGATTTTTTCTGTGTACCTAACATAAACTAAGTAAATGACATACCAAATGTAATATTTGATATATTTTGATTGCAATTACCTACCATAGGAGCCCCTTTCAATTCCACTAAATCGTATTACCAAGTTAGCTTCAAAGTTGAGAATATTGTTAATACGCGTTCAAGCATCGCGCGTCAATTTGAAACTTTGAAATTGACATCTATTGAATAAATAGACAAGTAGGTCATAAGTGGAGGATGTGCTTTCCTTTCAGAATCAATAACTAAGTAGTGAGGATTAAGTTTTGAGGAGATACCATGATGAGGTTCTTCGAGAAGGGTGTGGAAGATTTTTGGTATTTCCCCCGTTGTTGCAAGCGCTATCCTAATACTATAAATGCGAAAGTGAGTTTGTTTGTTTGTTTGTTACGCCTTCGAGCCTCAACTACTCAACAAATCGTCATGAAATTTGGCATACAGTTAGCCTATGGTATGTGCATGCGCAACCAGTATAATTCTGTGTTGGTCCCATAGTAAAAGTTGTTCAGCATCAAACCCAACATAGGTTTCGAAAATATGCAATATCTCGAAATCTCCACCCAGTATAATATATCGTAATTCGTACACGCATGCGTAAAATCTGCTAATACGATCACACATTTTGTTTGCTTTGTGATATTTTTTACATTACTATGGGGTTTACATTTTACAAAAAAAAAACAAGATATTTAGTTATGTTTTTATTTTAATTAAATAGATTATTGTTAATACATCATCAAGGCATCAACGGCCGAAGATAAATTAAAAGCTATCTATGTAAGTGAATCTAGCGCGTGTTTCAATGTGAACTGCTAGCATTTCTATGAGGAAACTAATAATGTTAAGATAAAATAAATCTGTGACCATCACAACATACAAATTTCATCATTGTTTTCACAATGCTCCATTAAGTTTCAAACATATTCATATAACATAGGAAAGTAGATAGAATAATAATCTTATTATGACAACAATAGTCACTGGCAGATAATAAAAGCATAATTTCTTTTCACATGGGTGGAAAGCATATACATATTTTTTAGTTATATGTAAACAGACGCGGTTTCACAATCGTGTCATTAAAGTTTAATTTTATTTAGTATTGACCATAATTGTCGTAATACACTAATGCATACATCATTATGTACTAGTTTAAAATTAAATCTGGATTTTATGCAATAATCGCCACTTTAATACCGTCATTGTAACAAAATATGCCAGCAGGCCTATTTAAAAACATCGGATTCGGTATCGGAAACGGATAAAAAAAAACTGATGCGAATTTCAGCAATTGCTATTTTAATTCCCGAAAACTTTTCGATGAATCGAAAACATCAAAAATATTCGAATTCAGAAATTAAAAAAGCAATTGCGGAATATGGCCTCGGTAGTTTTTG
Source organism: Achlya flavicornis (assembly GCA_947623365.1). Classification (NCBI taxonomy): domain Eukaryota; kingdom Metazoa; phylum Arthropoda; class Insecta; order Lepidoptera; family Drepanidae; genus Achlya; species Achlya flavicornis. The sequence continues at coordinate 9,528,955 of OX392473.1, read as the reverse complement.
AATCCGTTTCCGATATCGAATCCGAGCGTTTTAAAATAGCCCTCCTGAAAGGCACAGATTTCCTACAGTTTTGTAAATCCAGACTAGCGTTGTTCCTTAGAAGTTTCTGCATCAGTTTTATGATTATTGCATAATAGACATTATTAGTAAGTAAATTAGCAAGGGCGGCGGTCCGGGCCGCGGCGGCGGGGGGCCGCCTTCAGAATGTTATCGACGCGGAGGATCATCTCCGCAGCCTCTGACGCGGACAGGAGCACTTGACGCTTCACTACGTACGACTCTGTTATGCCTAAAGTTTTCATGTCACCGACACATCCATTCTGCATATCTGTTAATAACATAAGTTGTGGTTAAAGAATTAAACGAAGAAGAAGGTAAGTAATTCTTTAATTAAAAACTGTAATTAAAGGATTTTATATCAACGCTTAAGCTTGTATCAAAACATAAGTCTCAAGAATATATCAGTCAGGACCTTTCACATAATTGTTTATTTTCCAAATTCTATTATTTTAATCTCGACTTAAAAGTTTAGCTATGATTGACGTTTTTAAATACGGACCTTAGAGTGCGTCTAACCGTTCCTCTTCGACTACTGAGATTTATTTTAATGTCCAGTTTTACTATGCTTTGGGTCACAGAAAAACGGCACACTATTACTGGCACCTCTGACAAGGCATCAAGTACATACTTTCTGTAAATATTTTTTTACTCCTATGCGAGTAGCACGTGATTTCTCACATCCAGTCCCAAATCATTTATCAGATCTACAGGGTTATTGGTAAAACACTAACAACCTTGCCGGACTCACATCATAAACAACAAGTATGTACATATATGCAATGAATCACTAATGAATGAGCCATATACTCTCCACGCTTGTAACAATTAATACAAGTTTTTTTTAATTTCATTTTTAACACAAGCTTGTTTTGGTGACTACTTTTTGTTGATTGTCCTTGCATTGTCTTCCAATATACTAATGTATACCAAATATCAAGTCAATCCGACCTCTGGAAGTGGGTGAAATTCGACTAGTAACATTTGACCGGAACATACATACATACATGGCAAGTTAATAAAAGTTTGAAAAGGTCGGTTGCAGCACCTGTTAGTCCATTACAAAAACTATTACGTGTAATGTCTCACCGAGTCCCATAGTTTTGTCCCCCTGCGCGTGGTGCGCCCGTAGTCTCGCGATGAGTTCTGCGCTGTCGTAGCCGGCGTTGTCGGCCACGGCGGAGGGCAGGCGGCGCAGCGCGATCGCGAACGCCTCCACGGCCGCCGCCTCCTTGCCCGCCGTGCGAGCCGCCGCTACCGACACCGCGTTCGCCATCAGCATCTCACTCGCACCTATATTATCTCACTCTACATGTTTATATTTGTTTTTTATACAACTTAGTCGGTAAACAAGCATACGGCCCACCTGATGGTAAGCGGTTACCGTAGCCATGCAACACAAGAAGCATCGCTTACGCGTTACTGACCTTTCCCCCCTCCCCTATCGAGCTCTGGCGACCTTACACGCGCAGGATCACAACTTTACACAACATAAAGTTATTTGCCTGCAGTAGTCTGTAAGGAGGTACTTCGCCAGTAGAGCTGCTCTTTGAGCGAATAAACGCTACGCTCTACCTCTGCCATAAATATGATATATGTCGGGCTAGCTGCCATCCTCGAGTTGAAAATCTGTCACCAATTACCTCGGTGTGTTACGACAGCTGCACATGAGAGCTCCCTTCTATTGACCAAAATAAGTCCTGCAGCTACGCTGTGAGGGAACCGTGACGTAGAGAATAAGCCTCAGGAAGGACGATTATAAATTGTTTGGTCTTTTAATCCTTATTTAAACTAATATTAATATCTTTTTGTTAGAATAACTCGAAAAACAAGGTTATGACTCTATAACTGAAATTATGTTCTTGAGATAAAGCCATTTCCTATCTTGAAAATGCACTAAAAACATTAACGTTGGTGCCCTGAAATATTTTATTTTATTTAAAATATCCCTTTATTCAAATACTAGCTGTGCCCCGCGATTTCACCCGCGCCCCTGGGATTAAAAGTCTATGTCCTCCATACCATAGGCTATCTGCATGCCAAATTTCATGATGATACGTTGAGTAGTTGAAGCGTGAAGGCGTAACTAACACACAGACTCACTTTCGCATTTATAATATTAAGTTCGGATACCAATCACGAAAATCTTTCCAAACTCAATGTTATTATTGTGATTATTTTTCATGTTTAAGAAGAAGTAGTATAATGAGATAGTCGGATAAACGGAAGGGAAGATGGAAACAGAATTGCAACAATAAAGGAGTACAAAAAGTTCCCTTTAAAAATAAAGATAAAAAGGGGTTCCGTAGTCCGTCTGATCTGTTGGTTAGTATAGTATAAACTGACCTCCTCCAAAGATAACTTTGGGTTCTTTGACGGTGGCGGCGAGCACGCAGAGCGCGTCGTGCAGCGAGCGCTCGGCCTCGTCGATCACCTGCTGCGTGGCGCCGCGGATCACCACCGTGCACGCCGCGCCCAGCTCCACGCCCGAGAAGCGGATCAGGCACTCGTCGCCGATCAGTACCTGACAAACAAACAAACAAACAACCCATTACTGATCATCTACACGACATTTAATTAATTTTTAGGGTAAAAAAGTTTCAAGATATATATTTATTTTCTTTGCAAAAGGGGCTGGAATGGGGGACCGAATGTAGGGTTACACGTTTAAGGGGGTAAAATATGAAAGAGCTTAATTTGTATATTTAAAATTAGGTTATTATTTTCCTATATGTTGCGTATTTTTTTATTTATGATGAAAAATTACAAACAAATACCATCCCCACATCTCGGAAGAAGCCAAAAAAACCAAAATAATTACAGCATAGGACAGACATTGATGTAAATGTTACAGGAAAAATAGAACGATGTTTCTCTAATTATTGCAGTTTTTTCGAAATCAGCCCCTAAAAGGATAATAAAATTACACACCACTATTACTATATATGTATTTTTTAGGTGTATGTTTCCCTTTTGGGCCCTAAATTCCGTCACTAATCCAATGACCCAGAATTACACATATCTATTGCATCATCAATATCTCAATAAGATTGCTCTCATACAAGATATATTGTTTCTTATCTAAGATATTACAGACACACTTATTTACACTTTATTTTGTGTTGTGAAAATAAATTATTTTACATATTGTTCATTTGTTACCTGCTCAATAAGTTTGCAGTGTCCAATTTTGACTTTGTCAGGGGAATCGAAAGTGGAGGCGATTTCACCACCAGTGACGAGCGCCAAACGCTCAATGCCATCGAAGTCCGCATGTTCAATCGCCATTACACCAGCGTCAGCGAACAGTTGCTCTGGGTAGTTGTAAATGAGTTGCCTGGAAATATTTATCAAGTAATATCATCATCAGCCCATAATGTACCACTGCTTAGCACAGGCATCCTTTCACCAATGAGGGTGAAAGGGAATGGGCAGATACTCCAACATGCATGCCCACTGCAGTTTGGTGGAAGTAAGCTAGAGGACAACCTAATGTTGGAGTTTTCAAGCCGCCTATGAGGCCTCCAACTAGCTTAATGAGTATCACAATTTATTGAAGCTGGGACCGTGGCTTTACATGCCTTACAAAGCAAAGAAAACACTAAGTTGACAAACCAGTATGTGATAACCCATCCGGATACTGTCAACACTGGAAATTGCTTAAATCTACCAATTGATTAAAATGGCTAATCAAGCTACACTACGAGTGCTTCTAATTAATTTTAGTGATCAGTAGGAATAACATTGTTTTATCATCTTTAACTTTTGTAATCATTGTTTTATTCCCAATAAGTTGACAAGACACAATAAGAGTCACTTTTCATAAGTGCCTGCGAATATCTATTTGAATATTTTCATTTGAATTGACATATATGTATAAAGAGATGAAAGTTTAACCCACCTGTTGATAAACACATTGCACTTATGACTCAAAATTTTGTTAACTTTCTCTTTCATTTTTTCCTTTTCAGCAACCTCTAGTTCAGCGATCTTGGCCATTGAATCAACCTTGATTGTGGAGCCAAATACTTTGATTTTATCTGTGTCCATTGGTGTGTTGGCAATTAGAATATTTGCGTTTTCCAGTCTTTTCGGTTGATGTACACCCACCTTAAGAAATAATAGTTAGATACAACATTTCACTTTGTTACTACAGATAACTAAAGATGTTTTAAGAGAGGTAGAGCATAGCGTTTATTCGCTCAAAGAGCAGCTCGACTGGGGAAGTACCTCCACCTTACAGATGACCGCAGCCAAATAACTTTATGTTGTGTAAAGTTGTTTTTCTCCGTGTGAGTAAGGTCGCCAGAGCTCATAGGGAGGGGGGAAAGGTTGGTAACGCGTGAGCGATGCTTCGTGTGTTGCAAGCGTTCATATGGCTACAGTAACCGCTTACCATCAGGTGGGCCGTATGCTTGTTTACCGACTAAGTTGTATAAAAAAAAAAAGATTATTAACAAAGCACTTACAATTTATTTTTATCTAAAAAGTTAATACAAAAACTGTTCTAATTTTAAACTATGAGATTATAAACTATTAAAACCATTTAATTTGATCATTGAAATATCAGCCCGTAGTGCAAATTTGAGGGAATAAAATACATACCTTTTTATTTAAGAGAAAACCTTCATCAAGGAAAGATTCTTCCAGTAATCCACCAGAGATCTTGATTATCTGAATAGCTTTCAAGTTACCAGAGCCCTTGAGGCGGAGCACTGCATCCACAGCTAACTTTGTGAAATGTCTGTAATGATTTATAGACATATGTTGTTGGTTATTATAATTACCAATAATTATTGAGTTTTAGATTGAGTCATCAATCTTCTAATTTGTCACAATATATTTAACATAAATCTCTAGACAGAATAAACCAGCTGTTAAAAACATGGATTTACCTACATAAGAAAACTTATTTATTCCTTTTTTGATAACTGACCTGTAAATACTTTATCTCTATTAGAAACTCACATAATGTTATTAGTAGTAGTAAAATAGCTTCTACTACTCACTCTTTATGGTTAGATAGAATCTTTGAGCTCAATGTGGTACTAGCAATGTTCTCAAGGTCAGAACGAAGAGCGGCTTCATTGAAGTTCTTCTGATGATCAAAGCTTGCATCAGATAATGCCTGTTTAGCAGCATCCACTGCAATACGCCAACCAGCAATGATTGTCTGGGGGTGCAATTTCTGTTCTATCAATTTCTCTGCCTCACGGAGTAATTCAGCAGCTGAAAGAAAATAATGCAAAAATAGTATTAATACGTAAAGAGCTATCAGTCAGCAGTGTATCTACCTATGATGATGACTATTGTTCAAAGTGTTTATTATACTATAATAATATTATATGGACACAACACAAACCTAGAACAGTGACAGATGTAGTTCCATCACCAACCTCCTCATCCTGAACTTTAGCCATGTCAACCAGGATTTTGGCAGCTGGATTATCAATACCAATAGACTTCAAAATGGTGGCACCATCATTTGTCACTTCCACCTGCAAATTAACCAGATAAAACAATGACTTTTATAGGTTAAGTACTTAAATATAAATAGTTCAAACAGAAGGTAGCTGATGAGGAACATGGAATGAAGAATTGATATAGATAAATGATAAAATACTATCATACCTGTCCGGCATTCCTACCGCTGGAGACTAAGATTTTGTCCATCCCTTTAGGGCCCAAAGTACTTTTTACTAAATCTCCTATAGCGATGGCTCCAATAAAACTAGACATCCGTGCTACCTCGGCTTTTTCTTCTTCGGCCTCATTTTTCAGTATTCTGATCGGATTTAACGAAACCTGAACAAATAATTTGTCACGATTAGTAGCACACGTGCAACTAAAGAGACATGACAACGGTTTCTATTTATTGATTATATTGCAAAAGATCTTCAGATTTACAACAAATAAACTATTTTATAACATAGATTAAAGAGTAAATTTCACAGAAATCCTTACCATCTTGATTTTTATAGGTCGTTTATAGAAAAAAACTAATAAATTGGAGCTAGCCGGCACTGAATCGAATAAAATTTATATTTTATTCCTTCAATTCAATGTTGCCAGTTGCCACCCACCCACAGTCAGAGTCATAGATAATAACTATACTAGAGAGTCAGAGTCAGTGTGACCGCGACCACAGACTGACTACTCACTACTAACTTCCTTTATGGATAGTTACTATACTCTTTGCTACTCTCTCACAATTGTTTTAAACTTTCCATCCTGACATATACGTATCTCGCTTTTGTAATTATTATTATATTAGTTGCCTGTCTATACCTACATACGAGGTCTATTCTATACCCTTACGCGGAAAAATCAGCGAGCAAGTTCTCAACCAGGATTTTTTTGCCAAGCTACTTTGTATACTTACTACACTACTCTACCCATATTTATATGCTGTGTACTCTACTGACTTTTTTTTGTTATAGCAATCCTGTACCTATTTGTCATTCGTTGAGTGAGTCATTCATTGTCGTTTTTGTACCTACAGGTAGAAAATTCTTCGGCCTTCGCCATATTTTTGTACGTAAACGTAGTCATAGAATTGAAAATCACTATCATTGAAATAACGTAGCTGTTTCTGCTTGCTGTGTCAATCGTTGTAATCTATTATCCTAACTGAACAAAAATGGAAGACCAAGGCAGTTCTGCACCCAGAGTAAGCGACAAGCGATTACAACAAACCCAGGCTAAAGTCGATGAAGTTGTTGGCATTATGCGTGTCAATGTCGAGAAAGTTTTGGAGAGAGACCAAAAGCTTTCGGAGCTGGACAATCGCGCCGATGCCTTGCAACATGGGGCAGCGCAGTTTGAGCAGCAGGCTGGTAAACTTAAGCGGAAATACTGGTGGCAAAATTTGAAGATGATGTTGATTATTGGTGCTATTGGAGCTGTCTTGCTTATCATTATTATTGTGTGGGCTACATCAGGATCAGGTTCAACACCCGCAGTGACTGAAGCTCCTCCTTCGAACGGCAGATAGGGGACAGGTAATGTACATTGTAAAAAGAAATATTTACTATACATAAAGCGTTATTCTACATATTATATGCAAGTTTACACACCAAAATGTGACTGAACACTTAAACCCATATTTTTGACCTAGAACTATACAAAATACGCACACAATATTTATCTTTGTGATACTTACATACCTAAACTAAGTACATTTTGATAATTATATTCTTACAAACGATTTTATAAATAAAAGAGGTAAATTACCTATACCAGTGGAGTTTCACTATAAAAGATAAAGAACTGTTATGAATTTCATAGTTATTTTTGGAAATAGGGTATTATTGTGAATATTTACAGTTAAGATGCATAGCATTAAAAGAAGATTTTATAAATTTGTAACTGTTTTCACTGTGGAAAAGTGGCCAATGTAATTATTGTACAGAAACACTTTTTGATAGGTGTACAATCAATTAAGTAGATAAAATGTCATTATGAAATTGGCCCTAAAGAACTGAAATTTAATCAATTCTGATGTTATAGTTGGGACTTTACTAATGTTGCTATGTTGATGTTAAAAACCAATGTTATTGATGTTCGGAAATATAAAAATATATTTGACAGCAGCATTATCAAATCTTGTGTAGACTAAGTAATTGTATTCGTTATTTATTAGACAGCACAATACATTTACACTGTATTTGAAGCCTAGGTGTTTTTATGTAAATTATCCATTTAAAAATAACTTAATATTTTTAATATATATATACCTATGTATGAATGAAGTCCAGCAGAGTGATTATGTAACTTTGTTGCAATGAGTATCAATCATTTTCGAATTATTAAACAATATGCACCTTATTACAAAACATGGTTTAAAGGAAAACCAGGTTTTAAAATAGCCTCGTCCCTTTTTATTATATGACGTTAGAAAGTGACCAAATGACAGTAAAACCTGGCTTTGCTTTAAACCATGTTTTGTAATAAGGGGGTTTAGGTTCAATATAGCAGTTTCCTGATAACTACCATTCTGATAACTGAAAATGCTAAGTGCTTTATTGGAAATAGAACCAATTCAATTTTGTTATAATGTCTACTGATTAAGAGGTTGTCAATCTGAATATTAATACAACAAAGTTACATAATCCACATACAGATCACAGATCACATATCTAGATGGAGGAATCTGATGTATACAGAGTTAATGAAAGGAAATGAATTAGGTAGGTATTCATTTAAAGTGGTGTTCTTTTTCAAAGTAATTTTTTAGTTATTATTTTAAGGTAAGGTCAACATGGCGAAGACGTCTGTTGGATAAGACCATATAGTAAGAAATAAAATGAATTCTGATTGTTGCAATAGAATTAGATTCTCAATTAACATTATCATATTACACAAATAATAACATAATGGTAATCTAATTCTACAGCACTAATCAGAATTCATTTTATTTCTTACTATATGATCTTACCCGTCACATGGTCTTTGCCGAGTTGACGTTATTTTTTTTCCACCTTAGTGGATATATCTTTCGTTTAATTAGCTTTAGTAATTGTGGCACAAAATATTATTTATCCAAAACCTTAATATGACTATACTTGTTGAATGAGTTTTTCTGTAGTTTTGCCTGAAGTTGTCCTTATTTATGTTATTTTCAATTTTGATGTGTAAAATCCTAGTAGGTATAACTGTCACAATGCCAGTAACTTTATGAAGTAAGGCTACTAATTATGGAAATTCATTGCATTTAGCCTTTTACTTCAGAGTGTGAACGTTATTTTTGTGTTCAATTATTCAATCCAATTGATCAAAGGAAATAAGAGATATTTTTTCTCAATTATAATTAGTTATTATTTTCATCAGTCAAAAAAACTGATAGAAAGATGACTGTTATTCATATCAAGCCAAGAAAATACTGTATTGAAGCTATGTCAAAACTGCAGAGTTAAATTCTTTTGCACATAGAACTTTTTTTCATGGTGTCAAGTATAATTTAAGATGTATCCTGTTTTAATTTCTTTTGCATTTAATTATATATCATTTTTATAACATCAAGATGGGACCAACATTTGCACATTTACTATACAGCATCAAGGTCCAAACAGTTTTCACTTTGATATTAACATAAACTTAATGTTGATGTTGTATACTAAACCTATGTATTTGTATATCATAGTTTTATATTGTACAAGGAACAATAAATGTATGTATTCTACTAAATTGTATGATTGAAAAAATATGATAAGTTTGCAATTTGAGTCATGAAATTCAAAATCTATCTTATCAAAAATCTTTCTTATCTTTATCAGCATTGTTGTCTCTGATAAGTGTAAGTGTTGTAGTTTAAGTAGGCACACATGTGTCAATGCCTGGTGTGAATATAAAAATGAGAATACCCAGCTTTTAGCTATAAGTTGCAAATCAAAAAAATTGTTCAATATTACTTTAAATGTAAATTTATTCCATTACATTTAAGTAATCGAGTGTTTATTCCAAAAGAAATTTTCATGGATCTTCTGCTTCTGAATTTAGTTGTAGACACATCCTTAACCAGCTAAATGTATCGGAGGCAAGAGGTAGGGTTTCAGGTCCATGGGGGGTCAGCTGCTCTGAGTAAGTCCATGCAAACAAAAACAGAACCATCCTCACCCATTTAATCTTATTTCCACACCAACTACAACTACATTAGAAATGTAACAGGCTAACTACTACTAGGCCCGTACTTTGATTGGTCCTTCGAGCCGGATTAATTTATTTTGCATAGCAATTTTCAAGCATGAGGTTACAAGTATTTATAACTCAAACAAACAAACAAACAATAATATTACATTTTATACTTGAGATATACATATCTCATCCTTCTATCCCTGTTATAAGGTCGAGTATGTTTGCTCGTAAACTAGTTAAAGACTACTTGATATTATAGGTAACTACCTATGCTAGTGCAGTCATTATTATAGTAAGCGTAGTTTAATATTTACTTTGGGGTACCTATGTAAACGCTACTAGGTACATTTTTGAACTAACAAAAAATTTGTGATTTAAAGTTTGAAATTTAGTAAACTAATATCCCACTGGGACATTCTTCACACCCAAACTAAGCAGAGCTTGTTCTATGGAAACCAAACATATATATGCATATAATTGTCTCGCGTGACGCGTTAAACAAGCTCTCTATCGATCTCTATGGGACAGAGTGTACAGACTGTACAGTCGAGGACATATATGTATACACTTTGTGAAATTCAAAAGCAATTTTCTCGCACTGTATCCCAAGTGTAGAGAATTAACTTTAATAAACGCATACTACCATTTTTGTGTTAACTATAAATTAGTATGGGAGAAATTAATAGGTACCATGAGTATTATGCCTGTATAATATCTCGTAATTTGAATCAATAGTTTTCAGTAAGTGTACGTACTTATGCATATTTATTTCCTCGACTGTACCTAGATTTAGTTCTGCAGTATATTATTCACTCTATGGTTCTGCTGTCCCACGCGGTGACTGGGTACCGCATCTTCCCTTTTTTGTTTTCGTATTATATCGTAAGAGACGGATAATATTATTGTTGGCAGACTGGTATTTATTTACCTACTTAAGAGCAGTCAATCCGCCATACTTTTCATACAAAAGCTCTGTACTGATGATGGCATTGTTAAACATTTTTCGTTAGATGTTTGAAACAAATTGGTACCTATCTTGTGCACTATATCTAGCCGTGTATCTAGGCAAATAAAAAAAAGTGAAATAAATTCAGTAAAAGCCTCCGGAAAACAGCGTTCAAATACCTGAACTTTGGCCATATCTAATGTACCTATAAATTGAAAAAGTAAAGAAAACATCTAGATACCAGGCTTGCAAATGTATTAGAGATTCTAAATAACTAATTGTGTAAATGCGAAATCATGAATGACGACCTAGAGAAGCGGCCGCGAGTGATCAGCGGAATTTACCGACTGATAACCGACTGCTCTGATGGTGTCTCTTTTTTCACAGTCAAACATTACGTTGGATGAAAGTACAAGCCTTTAGGCTATGCTTGCGTTGAAGTTGCGTTGGCCATAAAGGGCCCCCTCAAGACACAAACGACGTTGGCACCTATACAATATGTTAAATAAGGCATGCATTACTGCCTACCAAATTTTTAAGCTATTTGTCGTGCAGAGATTACCGTGGGAATGAAAATAAATATTTGGTTAAGTAGGTATCATACCTTCATTGTTTTAAATCGTAGTTGTTAAAAGTAGCAGATATTACCTAAAGTAGGCTATGCTACTTTTCTTACCACACATAGGTATGCTAGTAGGTAAGTATTTTTAAGTTAATCCCATGTTTGGCATGTGATGAACTTCGTGGTGTTGTGTTTCATGATCTGGCTTTCTACAGTTACTATAGTGATGTCAAATTCTAAAAATAATCATTGCAAAGGCAAATCCAAGTCGAATGAAATCGCGGTTGTTTATAAGACCAAAGTCAAACAGGCGTTTCATTTTATCGTCTTATTGTTGATCTTGCGTCACCCGATCTTAATATAAAATAAAGTGAAATATTTATCGTTTAACTTCCTAGCAGACTGACTAAATTAAATTCCTATTTACTTACAAACAGTATATAATTTATATGCAAAAATCAAAACTACTGTACCTACGCCATCCCATTTTTTCGTAGCTAAAGAAATGAATGCAACTGATTTTTTTAAAGTAATCTGTCCCCTTTGACTTAGGTAGGATATAGGATGACTGGTAATTAGAAACGATACTTAGACACATGATTGTAGTCATGATAACTAACAACTTTCCCAAAGTTTTTTTTTTTAATTTACTTAGCACATGAGCTGAGCCCGTAATATTTATTACCTAACAAGAATAAGAGTAATTTTATATAATTTAGTTACCTATTTATCCCTATTTGTTTCTTTGGGAAAGTTGTTTGTTATTATGAGTACAATCATAATATTATTACACTTACTAATTACCAGTCACCCTATATATAACAGGTGGAGATTTCGAGATGGCATATTTTCGAAATCTATGTTGGGTTAGTCATGCTAATCAACTTTTACTATGGGAACAATAGTGAATTCTCAATTAAAAAAAAAAATGTTACAAAATGTCAACCTTGCTCGAACATAACGTATGAAAAGTAAGAAATATTTTTTGAGAATTCTGTGTTGGTCCCATAGTAAAAGTTGTTAAGCATGACTAATCCAACATAGGTTTCGAAAACATGCCATCTCGAAATCTCCACCCAGTATATACAATTGTAGGTACATATCGATACCAACATGATAAGAATACAAACAGTAGTAAAGTAGTAAAGTAATAAGTACTTACTTAAGTAAGTGTAAGTGATATCTATAATCTTAGTGATCTAAGTATCATCCGTAAGCTAAACTTCGACTCTACGTTTGTAGAGATTTCCTCGTACTTAGTATCTAGAGAGATACTATGATGAAATCACTTACTTAGCCCTTAATATTTTTTTACTATACAGGTGAACCAAATTAGTTGTCTGTTCTTCATAGTGAAAGCTTTGTTTGGTTTGGGATCGGATGCCCATGTGTGAGGAGTGTAGTTTAAGAGAGATACTTAGAGCTTAGCGTGTATTCGCAGCTGAGCAGCTCAACTGGGACCTCAACCTTACAGAACACCGCAGAATTTTCAAATAATTTTGAAAAATCACCTGCCTGAGCCGGGAAAAGAAATGGATACATAGGTACCTATGAAAAAAACCTATTTTTAAGATAGGTGCCTACTGATCAAAGGGGTCAATCATTAAAGAAATAATATTTTAAGTAAGTACCTAGGTTAGCACAGTAAATACCTACCTGTCCTTAATCAAAGGAAGACTGAAGAACAATTACTTATTTAACTTTTATAATCCAAAGATACTTAACACGGTCGAATGGATTTGAATTATTCGTAAGTATTGATTATCATCGTAGCACTAGAGGTTGTGTGTGAGGAAGAACGCGGATGGGGCCGGCGCGGTCCATCTAGCTAGCAGTTCCGCTTTCCGCTCTGCTTGCCACCTGGAAAGAGTGTCAAAACAGCGACTATCATGCTCTACACTACTCTACAGCCTTGATCTTTCATTATTTCGTCACACTTTATTATCAAACGTTGTCGTGGTAGCCAAAATTTGCCCCGGTAATTTAGCTAACCTGTTTTAATGAGGTATAATATAAAGATGCTACGGTACAATATCTGAATGTGAGTACAGTATCTGTAAGTTAGGGCAGTGGTGGGTAAGTATGTGGTAATAAAATAAATTAAAGAAGGAACCAAAGGGAATAAAGAAAGGCCAGCTGGCGTGGAGGTTAGATACTTTGCCGCCACAGGTCGCGGATCGATTCCCATGTAGGACAAACATTTTGTGCACGAACATGACTTTTTTTTTACCCTGGATTTAATTATCAATATGTAAGTACCTAAGTAGGTATATATATATCTGGCTACCAAATAGGTACCTAAGCCCAGGATAGTTTGGGATCAGATAGCCGCGTGTGAAGTATCTCAGGATGTTTATTCTAAAGCCGATAATATTATAGTTAAGTGGATTACAATAGAAGGACCGAGGACATTGATCCATATTATCGAGTCTTATAACTCATCGTGAAATGACATCTTGCATGTAAGATGTTCATTTATATAGGTTAGGTACCTACATTTATAAAGAAGCGGTAGGTCTCGTAGTATTAAGTCAATCCAAATAAGGACTGTTTGTTGGTGCTGATTATTGAATGAGACGTGGTTACGTCACGGCACGTTCTTGTTCTATTCGTAATTGGAAGTGGTCGTTCACCCGTCCTTATTTATATTTCATCGACGATCCGAAAATCGTATCATATTGAATTGTCAATGAGTTTTGTCAAGATGGGATAATTAACTACTAAAAAGCGATGTATTAGGTATCTCCGGTTCTTATCTGTTCAAAGGCGAGTTGTTCCCATCAAAGCGGGATGTGAATGACCCCGCAGTTTATCGCTTTCATCAACATTCCAGCCCCGACTATTACCTACGTGCTGCAGAACTAGGTACTTGAATGGCAGTCGTTAGCACGTTGCCGCGATGTTACGATTTACAAAGCAGGAACGCAGATAATTTTACATCTACTTACGTTACCGCTGCTGCAAACAATCTTGACTGTTGTGGTTCTAAGTGTGGCTAGGCACCACTGCACCAGGCACACCTAAATTGCACCTTTTCGTTTGTATGATGAAAAGTAGAAGTAGATTCTATCTAGGTGGTAGGTTAACTTAATTAAGTACTTTTTGTAGATAGGCTATCTAGGTACCTACCATTGCCTACCATTGGTACCTACCTACAAAAAGTTAAACTTAAAAACCGAGAGAAATGAAACGAGTGTTAACTTAATCTAAACTGGCGACATCGTTATAAAATATCGACATGGAGTTAATGAATGAAGTTTTAAGAGAGGTAGAGCGTACAATTATTCGCTCAAAGAGCAGCTCGATTGGGGAAGTGCGTTTGCTTTGTGTGTTGCACTTGCAAGCGACCATATGGCTACGGTAACCGCTTAACATCAGGCGGGCCGTATGGTTGTTTACCGACTTACTTAGTCGTATAAAAAAAAATGAAACGGGCAACCCATTCGACTTGTCTAGACTAAGTATATTGTATTGATCTACTCTACTTAGCTAAAATACTATCCCAATTTACTACACGTCATGGTACCACCAGGCGCCATATTCTTAAGTGAGTTAATTATTGAGATCACTTTAAAAGTTTTATAACTTTTGATATTGTTCGGTCAATTTGCTCTGAAGTAGGTAGGAAGTAGTAGGAACCATTTTATGTTTAGGAAAAGTTTTGTTACAAAGGAAAAGTTGACATTATAGTCCTACAAACTTATCAGACTTATCAGACCCGGTGGTCAAAAGAGGAACTAACGACGCCATTTTGAAATGTCAATCTCCATTGGTCAAAGTCAAAAAGTTAATATAAACACTACGTTCATTTGTTATTTGCTCCAACAAATGCGATAACAGCGACTCTCTGACCTGGGGCTCTACCGCGTAACTTTGGTGGTAATCGTAACGAACACCATTAATTATTTCATCGGAAAGATCACTGCGGTAAGAGCTTATTCCATAGCCCGCGAGCGTCCGCGGTATGCAGCTCCTTTGAAACCGCACAGTACGAAACCATTTCGATTCCGATGTATGAGGATGACTTCCCATCGATGGCAAGAGTTGCGATGTTAGAAGGTGGCTGTGGTCATCAGGTCAAACGATTCTTTAGAACACTGTTGTTGTAGGTACAAGCGGTACCTAGACAAATGGAGGCGAGCGGAGTATCTCAGCTGTCAAAGGGGGTTTTTAATAGGGGTTCATGGTGCCCTAAGTGTGAGAGCTCTTGCGCTATACCAGGCCAGTATCAGTAAAAAAATTAAGGGAAGGAAGTCTTTCGACGATTTATTGGGTGAATGTCGATACCTACCTATTTCGTTTTATTTCTTCGAGTAGTTACTTAGGTACCTGTCTACATTCAAAATCTGATAACACTGACAGACAAGCATGCAGTTTAACGCAGGTTTTAAAAATTATATTTAGTCCGTCAGTTAGATTACTTACCATTTATTTTATTTATTTAGCTTTATTTAATCCCTTACATGTAATTATTTTATAATGTTTTGTGTATTGAGTACTTATTTTTTTTTTTTAATAGAGTTAGTTTTTATACTTAAGATAAGGTAAGTATTGTTAGGTATAAGGGCCGCCCTTTGCGGTGAAAGCCTCCTCCAAACTGTTCCAGGTTACTCTATCTTTTGATAGTCTGGGCCATAAGTTTCCAGCTATTTGGACAATATCGTCACTCCATCTTTTAAATGGTCTACCCTTCCTTCTTTTTTTGTATATTGGATACCAGTTCGTAATTATTTGTGACCATCTTTCATCAGACGCTCTCTGGATGTGACCTGACCATTTCCATTTCAGTGTTAGGACCTGTTTAACCACATCTCTCGCCTTTGTTTTTTGCCTTATAAGTGAACTTTTGACTCTGTCTTTCAATTTGATGTTCATATAACTCCGTTCTTTTCCTCTTTGACAACTTCTTATTTTATTTAAGAGTGTGTAATAATTCAATGTTTAAGAGTGATTTTTTTAGAGGCCATGTTTGGCATGCGTAGGTAAGAATCGGTGTTATGCAAATGTTCATCGCTTTCGTTTTCAGTTTTGTGGGTATGGGACCTTTGAAAATTTCCTTCATAGACCAGTATTTATTCCATGTATTCTTCACTCGTCGGTCGATTTCTTTTTCTGTACATGATTTTATTGAAATTAGATGTCCAAGGTAAATGTATTCAGCGACATATTCCATAGGTACTGACCTTATAGATATAGGTATTTGTTGACAGTTAGTCATTATTTTCGTTTTATCCCAGTTAATTTGTAGCCCAACGGTCTCGCTATGCTGAGTAAGGGAATCAATCATGTATTTAAGTTTGTATGGGTCTTCCGACAGCAGTACTATGTCGTCCGCAAACCTGAGGTGTGAGAGGTACCTATTTGCCATTGATATTTATTCCCATATCACTCCAATCAAGTTTTCGGAAAATGGATTCAAGGACTGCGATGAAAAGCTTTGGGGAAACCTTGCTTTACTCCCCTCTCGACTCGAAATGTTGGTCCTCTTGTGTCTAAGCGTACTCTTGTAGTGCTTCTCATGTAAATCGGTACGGTACGGTATGTACTTACCATTAGGTACCAAAAAATATTGTTTGAAAAAGTCAGTAAGTCGGTAGACGGCGAACCGAACACACGTACCACACTCGATTGCCACTCGTTTCGGGCTGCTTACGGTTCTCAAACTGTTTCTATTTTTTATTTTTTCATCTTTTCGCGATGTTTACCTGCAAGCACTGTGATGCCGAGATCAGAGACGGTGTTCAATGCTCGATATGTCAGGGACGATTCGACTTTCCATGTGCCGGAATAACGGAAGCCGGATATCGAAAGCTTGGTGATAGAAAGGCTACATGGAAATGCAGTGCGTGTAAAAGTTTGGGTTCAATAGCAAGCCCTGCAAACCCGCAGATGGGAAAGTCTGCATCGGCGAAGTCTCCCACACCTGCAAACATGGATAGTATAATGTCGGAACTAAAGCGAATGTCACTACAAATGGCAAATCTCCCGGTCTTGATGGAGAATATTAAAGCCATCCAAGCGGAGCTGGCTGAACTGAAGACGATTAAGACCGAGCTTTCAGACGTCAAATCATCGGTCGAGTTTGTTCATAGCTCAGTGGAAGCACTCTCTGATAAAATTTCTGAACTGGACCGAGAGATTCAGTCCTTTCAAAAAACCAAGGAGGATATTTCGCGTCTCCAACTACGTGTTGAGCAGCTTGAAGGCGCCATTAGGGATGGCGAGCAAAGGTCTAGAATAAACAATATAGAGATAAAAGGAGTTCCCGTCACTAACTCGGAGAATTTACTTTCAATTGTGTCCAAAATCGGCGAAATAATCAGCTGCAAAATACCTAAAGAACAAATTAACTACGTGGCAAGAGTTCCAATGAGAAATGACAAGGTCAACAAAACAATCATCGTTTCTGTCCACAATAGATATCTCAAAGACGACTTTGTTGCTGCAACCAGAAAATGCAAACCTATTTTTCCCACTGATTTGGGTCCCCATTGAAAACAAGATTCTTCTCAACAAAACCAAAACATTGGCAAAAGAGCGGGGTTTTGCATATACATGGGTAAAGAGTTGCAAAATTCTCATACGGAAGAACACCACCTCCCCGATACTCAACATAAAATCAGAATCGGATCTGAAGAAGTTTATGAACTGATATCGATTGTTTTGCGATTACTTTATATATTATGTCGTTATTGCATCTGCTCGCATAGTTTGAGAAACACAGGTATGTTCTATGAGTCATCACTCAGGTACGCATCGGTGCCGAGTGACCCTTTTGTTCGCTTATCGCTACGAGCTCGGGTCGACCGTTTAGCTTGTTATTTATTCTTAATTGCTATTTATCTTTACCTGTCATTTATAATAATTTGCCAGGCTTATTATATTAAATATTTGTGCTCAATAGCAAATAACATGCTTCACTCGTACATGCTTCTTTTTTTATTATTTATTGAATTGTTGTTATCAATCGGCTATTTTTCTACTACGTATCTTAACTGGAAGTTTGTGTATTTCACATTAACTTTCAAACATAGCTCTTTAACATTAACTATTTCAATATATTACCCAGAAATGCTCCAACTACAATCGCTTTTGCATTTTATCGTAACTTTTTCATGTCCTACCCTAATCTTGCGTCTGCTAGAAATAAATACTTGGTTAATATTTACCTGCTATTGCTTTATTACATATTATGCACTATTGCCTTTTATTAGCGTGACTATACTATTATTATTTGATACGCGTATACGCTATATTATTATTTTTCAGATTACTCTTTTGCCTAATAATTTAATTATTTTAACATATTATGTTATATTTTTTTGTAGTTATAATTTATTGAATTTATTCGGCGTTACAAAAGAAGGCCTACGATATTGCGTAATAACGGGGTTCATATTTATGCTAATAAATCTATTTGTTTTTCTATAATGATGCCACTCACATTTTACTATCAAAACGTCAGGGGACTGCGGACAAAGACATCTATTTTTCTCAGAAATATATGCCTTAATAACTACGATGTAATATGCTTGACAGAAACTTGGCTTGTTGAAGGCATTAGCAATAATGAAATCTTTGACGATCGTTACCTTGTTTGGAGACGGGACAGGAACTATACAAATACCTACTAATCAGTCACTAGGAGGCGGTGTGCTGATAGCCGTACGACGCGAATTGGTAGTTGAGGGATGCAGAGAATGGTGTTCATCCGCCGAAGATATGTGGGTCACGTTGTCGCTTCACCATAAAAAACCCAAAGTTCAGTATAAAATGCATATTTGCGTTGTTTATATATGCAGTCAAAATATGGGTAACTCAATTGGAACACAACTATTAAACTTCTCAGACAAATTAACTGATATCGTCTTAAATCATCTCACTGACAAGTTTATAATTTTAGGTGATTTTAATTTGCCAAATATATGCTGGCACCCCGCAGAGGACGGGTACTCGTTTTATCCTACAAATTTACAAAGTTCAATTCAATTAGATTTATTTGATAATATTAATACATGCAATTTATTACAATATAATTCTTATACTAACATTAATAATAGAATTCTAGACTTGATATTTTCAAACAGTGATATTGCCGTTACAAGTTGTAGTGACCCTTTAGTTGTCGAGGACCCACACCACAAAGCGCTTTGTATTTCGGCAGATTTTGTACAATTTCACGCGCTCCAAGCTCGACCCCGTACGAAATTTCTTTATCACTTAGCAGATTATGATGCTATATCGTCGGAGCTATGTAAAATTAACTGGACCCACGAAATTGATTCAAGGTCATTAGAGGACGCCGTCTTATTTTTATACAACACTCTATACAGTTTGAGATTAACTTATATTCCCAACAAATTATTTTCGTCAAATCACAAGTATCCACCCTGGTTTAAGTCACCGTTAGTTAAGATACTAAAAGAAAAATACAAATACCATATTAAATATAAAAAATATAATAACATAGCGGATTATGAATCATTTAAAATCTTAAGAGACAGAGCAAAAGTTTTAGAGTCAGAGATGTTTACTAAATACATCAAGAATGTTGAAACAAATATTATCAAATGTCCTAAAGCATTTTGGTCATATGTCAAGAGTAAGAATCAATCAAATTCCTATCCTTCTGTTTTAAAGTATGGGCAGCAGTCCTCGGATCGTGGAGAGGAAATCTGTAACATGTTTGGGGACTATTTTCATTCTACATTCCTCGAAAACACGTTAAATGATGACGTTGATGTTATTTCTGATTATTTGGACCCAATTATAGACATTTCCTCAGATTTAGCATCAATTGAAGTGCAGGAAACCGAAGTCCTGAGGTTTTTCAAATCTCTCGACCTGAATAAATCTGCAGGCCCTGATGATATCCCGGCAGTTTTCATCGTCAGCTGTGCTAAGTGTCTTAGTGTTCCTCTTTCCATCCTATATAGACGATGTTTGACCAATGGTATAATTCCCGCCATATGGAAATCAGCATTCATTACACCTATTCACAAGAAAGGTCCCAAGGATAAGGTTGAAAATTATAGACCAATTTCCAAACTTTGTCTATTTGCAAAGGTCCTAGAGAAAATAGTATATACCCAACTTTACTCATCGTTAAAGCACTCGCTCAGTCATCATCAGCATGGTTTCTTGAAAGGCAGGTCTACTTCATCCAACTTAATTATCTGTAGTGACTATCTATCTCAATTTATGTCTGAACCCTCACAAGTAGATGTAGTGTACACGGACTATAGCAAAGCGTTCGACAGAATTGACCATTTAATACTTTTACGCAAACTACAGTCTATTGGAATTAGGGGCAACTTATTTAGATGGTTTTCTTCATATGTCAAAAACAGATGTCAAACCATTGTTCTCAATGGCTTCACCTCCTCTTCTATGACTATACCGTCTGGAGTCCCCCAGGGTTCACTGCTCGGGCCTTTACTATTTATAATCTTTGTTAATGATATCTCCACCTGTTTTCACTATTCAAAGATTCTCTTATATGCTGACGACATGAAGATACTTTGCCCCATCAAGAGCATAGAAGATACAATATCCCTTCAATCTGATCTTGATAGATTTCAGAATTACTGTTCTCTTAATAAACTCGACTTGAACGTCTCCAAATGCTATATCTGTTCTTTCACGCGAAAACTTAAACCCATTACTTATGGCTATACACTAAAAAATAACACAATTTCGCGAGTTAATTCCATTAAGGACTTGGGTATAGTCTTTGACTCAAAGCTTATCTTTGATCTGCATATAAACGGCATGGTTGCTAAGGCTTCTAAAGCACTTGGTTTTGTGATGAGGTTATCATCTGAGTTCAATAATGTTAAAACATTTAAAATATTATACTGTGCTTTTGTCCGTAGCCACCTGGAGTATGCATCGCAAGTATGGAACCCTAACTATAGTGTATACATAACTCGTATTGAACGCATCCAGAAACGCTTTCTTCGTTATATTCAGTACCGATCAAACACATATGTATCCGATTATTCGTCACGCTGTAAAAAGTTTCATTTCTTACCACTGCAGGATAGAAGGGAAATAGCCGACTTAGTTTATCTATATAAAATAGCAAACGGTTCGATTGATTGTCCTGAGCTCCTTAGTAGAATTGCATTATGGGCCCCCTCAGCGTCCCTGAGAAAGCCAAACCTACTGCATATTCCTTTTGTGAACTGCAAATACAGACAGAACTCTTTTCTCATACGAGCGAGCAGATCTTTTAATAAATTATCCCGCGAATTAGATCTTGATCTGTTTGGCACCGGTGCATCAAAGATGAAAAATGTTATTTGTAAGAGATTCTTTAATTAATTATTTTTTTCTATTATTTCTTGTACGTGTGCTCTGTCTACTGTCTTTCCTTTTGTGAAGTATTTAAGTTATATGTGAGAACTTTTAAATGGCCTTCATACTCTACAATGTACATTACTGTTTGTATTAGCTGTAAGTTTTCCTAAAATAAATAAATAAATAAATAAAATAATTTTTTCGTCATAAAATTTAAAATGATGACGATACTTATAGTCCGTTTAAGTTCCACGTGACGGACTAAATATAATAAGGTACCTATATATTTTTACCCAGGAAAGTACCCAGTAGGTAACTAACTAGCTAGGCAAACATCTACTATTATCATAAACAGACACAATCTTGAGAGATTAGCACTATGATTATTTAACTGGTATACCTATTCAATATTGTCGAAAATTGTTAATAATATGCATATCTTAGGTCAAGGATAAATCTTGAAAGGTATTAGGTTGTTGGGTGAGGGTGGGACCACAGGTTGTTTCTTTCTTTCCTCTTTAGAGAGAAACAACTACCGGAAAGCTTGTAGGCCTAAATTAATTAATGGAATCAGTAGGTACCTCTACCATGAGTTTTCTACACTAACGTAATCTTAAGTCGCTAGCGACTACAGTCAATGAAACATTTTGTATGAAATGCTTCCAAAAGTATCCACTAGAGGCGGTGCTCGTTATACAAAATATTCACCGTAGTCGCTAGCGTGTGTAGACTGCGTTATTGTAGAAAACTCATGGCAACCTCATGGTTTGACGTTTAAAACCGTGGAATATTCATTAGATTATACCTAAGAGTATATAAATACTACGTATTAAACATAAAGACATCCATACCATATAAGTACCTACCTACCAAACGTACCAATGTCATTGCCTCCTACACATAAATTGTAGGTAGGTACCTACCTGCCTTATTATGCATTAATAAAGAACATGAATAACACTTCCTATTTATATCGATCATCACATAACTCGATCTCGATTATACACTAATGCAAATTCAGCATGTAGGTATACGTACTTACCATAGAAATAACATACCTACATACCTATATTTTATTTCTATGGTACTTACCTACTGGCGGTAGGTAGGTATAGACATAATTGGATATTTGTTTAATCCATGTCAAAGTGATGAGTCATTTGGTTTCAAGGATTAAGTCTGGTCTCGTTACAGCTGCAATTCAGGTAGGTAGGCCTAAGGAAATTTAATTAAATAGGAATATACAATCGTCTTCTGTACTCAAAAAAATATTTTAATCCGTTGGTTGGCTCGCAGATGGGAGGCGCCTCCTATAACATAGTATTTGCAAAAAAAAACCGGCCAAGTACGAGTCGGACTTGAGGGGTTCCGAACAATAATAATAATAATGTAACCTTACTCAAATTGACTGTGAAATGAATAGTAGGCGCAAAATTTAAAAATACCAAAATTTGATCCCGCTTTTTTTGCCTTACAGCTTACACACGACACGGGGACACACACCATACGTCGCGCTTTAGGCGGGGGACTATCCTGCTTTCAGGCTGTCTGTCCCACTGTCACCAGTGAGAGGAAAAATGACCCGCTTCCGCATGCGGTTCGCGTGGTGTAGCGTAAGTACTTATAACGTGAAAACGAAGAAAATAAAAACTAGTAAAATCACTTTTTTTTTAAATAATTCAGCAGGCTCAACCGCTCAACGAAAAATATATATGGTCACGTTATGCATGTATGCAATTTGACCAGACACACAGCGTTTTTTCAAAAGTTTACGCATAATATTGTAAAGTAACTAAGAAATTTCCCTTTCACCCTCATTTGTGAAAGGTCTGTTCTCAGCAGTGGGACATTATAGGCCGATGATGATGATGATGAACTAAGAACTTTTATCGACAACAGTAGGCAGCTGCCCTCCCCTGCCCCCCGGATACGCTGATGAGCATGACTAACCCAACATAGGTTTCGAAAATATGCCACCTCGAAATCTCCACCTGTTATAGTAAACACCATGAGGAAACCATAGCACCCTCAAGTAGAAAATCTGTAGACAAGCGCCTACCGGTGTTCCGGGACCTGCACTTGAGATAGGTACAGCGGGGCTACCGCTTAAGTCAATGGTAATGAACTTCATTGAAATGTGCTTCCCTTTTCTTCTAAGTATTCTTTTATATTGATGGAATACATAGAGCTACCTTTGTTATAATAGCTCGATGGAGGAACACGTGAATATCAGACAAGTCAAGAAAGTCTTCCATTGACTCGTTCAGCGATAAATGGTAGAGAACTTCAGATAGTGGGATTTCAATGATGCCCAGTTTAATGAAGTTTACCATTGACTTATGCGGTAACACCGCAGTTTCCTTCTAGGTTTTGTGTGTTAACCATCTTCGGCCACAACACCACTTACCAGTTACCGTGCGGAGATTGTGGATTCAAGTCTTATTACATGAACCCAGGTTTAACGATAGTCCCGGTTCTTTCTGTTATGTGACGTTAGAAAGTGACGGATATATTTACCTGGATATATATCCTGGGTTTTGCTAGACTTATAGAGGCGTAACCACCTCACGTAATAAGGGGGCAAGTATCTACGTATAAAAGTTGGAAACTCCAAATTTAGTTTATACCATCAGATAGTACTTAGTTAGGTAACTTCCATCCGCATTTTCTATCTATTAGGTAAGTATATAGTTTACGACGCGACGTAGCCAAAAGGCGTCATAAGGCCAAGGTGACCAGCTAGTTTTTCAGCATTGCTTTATAGTCATTACCGTCATGGTCATGTCTTCGCATTGAATTACATCCAGGCATTTTGTATGACACAATGAGTTGCCCAGTAAAAATATAACAATGAATAAGATTATTGTATTTAGGTATTGTGTCTATTGCCATAAAGAGAAGAGACAATTCCAGATGACATGATTCATACATTTCATGATAAGTTCGTTCTGACACCTTGCTCGTTCACGGCGATTTCCTTTGACTATGAATGAACTATGACTATGAGGCATGAGGTATGGCTATTGGCATGGCGTTGGCAGACGTGGAATGAGCGAGAAACAAAGTGTGGGCCGCGGGCCGAATGACGCCGAGCAAGTCTGCGACGGCGTTCGAACATGAGGCTATTTAAAACTGTGCGCAGGCCCCCTGGCGCCGAGTCGACGACTAATGATCAGTCAGTGCTGCCTTGTCTGCCGTTGAGTGCGTAGCGACACTGTGACCCGTGTTTACACAAGAAAATTCAGTGTTTGTTTAGTTTCAACGTTTATAAATTATACACATTAAAATGGCCGACAGTGGTCTGAAGAGGAATATCCCGATTAAGCTTGGTGACTTTTCTGTCATTGACACCGAATTCTCAAGCATCAGGGAGAGGTTTGACGCCGAAATGCGAAAGATGGAAGAAGAAATGAGCAAATTCAGATCGGAACTAATGAATAGAGAAAGCAACAACTTTTTCAAGAGCACCACAAGGTATTTATTTTACTGATACAACTTTATTGTTCTAACATAATCTAATGCCAACTTTCTAATATCTTGACATAGGTTAACCACTTAATTTTTTTAAGAATAAAACATTAAGGTTTAGTATTATTTTAATCATCTGGATTTTGGCGATTGGATGCATAGTTAACATCATTATTATTCCGATCGCAACTGTTACGTAGGTAGGTGGCCCTGTTTTCCTTAAAGGGAATCTTGAATTAATGAGTTTGGGGGTTTCGCAAGAGTTGCCCACCTTGGGCGTTCTCGACGATGACTCAAAGAAAGTATATTCAAAAGGCATTATTCGGGTTCATTTGGCGGAACGGCATCAACTGCAGACATCTCAGTCGCGTCCATTTAAAGCGTGCAGCGATACGTAAGCCCGACGCGGGATGATGTCATAAATAGAAATAGCGCCGGCTGTGCTCACTTTAAACCAGAATTAGTTGCTAAAACACAGGAATGCATGAAATTGTAAACACTTTTTATTCATCAAACTATCGACGACGCAGGCACCGCAACATTGTCTAATTGTCTAATAGACGATTGTAAATTAGTTTTACTTGTTATTGTTCCAAGTCCGCCATAAGCAGTGATATGGACTTGTAATGAGATTTTTTTCATCTATTGTTTAGTTAGATTATGTAAGTAAGTAGATACATAATACGTAGCAACGTAAATACCTATAGGTAATGGATAATTAGGTTTAGTAAATTTATTAAAAAACGAAAATGTAGCCCATAGGAAATTGCCCAATCTTTTTAGTCCAAAAGCAAAATAAGGACGAAATACCACGTAGAATTCATCATAACCATTTCCGTAACAATCGTGTTATGTTAATTTACCATCCGATACCTAATCAGCGTCCACGTAGCTTTACCATTCCTCAGATTCTTTGGTCTTCAAAATAATGCTACAGGTATGGCAGTACAGTAATTCACGTTATTCTTAACCAGCTCTCCCCCCGTTCCTGGGATATAAAATATTCTTAGATTATCTCCATAGTACAAACCCCCTTAGGAGTAGAATTTCGGAAAATCCTTTCTTATCGGATGCCTACGTCATACAAATAACACCCTCCAAGTTTCAGGTCTCTACAATCAGCGGTTTAGGCTGACACACGGCTACAGATCTAGCTATACATTTCCAATATAAGCTGACCTCTCATTGTAAGGAAATCCTATATAATGCGTTTTTTTTTTTTTTTTTTTTTATACCACTGCGCCTGATGGTAAGCAGTTACCGTAGCCTATGGACGCTTGCAACACCAGGGGTATCACTCGCGCGTTGCCGACCCTATATAAACCACCTGAGATCACCTTATACTGGAAATTTATAGCTTGATGTGTAGCTGTGTGTACAAGCTATAACTCGGGCATTTTTCACGGAAATCGGTTCGGTTAACCGTGATAACGTCATAAACAGACACTCACTTTTGCTCTAAGTAAGGTAATTTTAACATAAGTTTTCTCCGATCTTAAATGCGTGTGACGATAGTAACTCAGTAGTTAAATACAAGGACAATGCAATAACTTTAGAAGTTTAGAACCTAAGTTGGTACCTACCCGGTTGAATTCGAAAGAAAACTATTACACTTAAAGTAAACCGGTTAACGATTGTTTTATCAACACGGTGGGTAGGCGATAATTGGTTATGTTGGCGCCGAACTACGAGCGCGCTGAAGTTATGTTTATGGCATGATACGTGACCCAGTTGGAGCGAGTTGGTGCCGTTTCAGCCGCAGATCTTGTGATGACATACCAGCCTTCACTCAATACCTATAATACTTGTCTGCAGTTCATATAGCACCATAGTAGGTATCCACTCAATTTTGAACCTAGGTACCTACATATTAGGTTACAAAGCTAAAATCTCGGCGCGGTACGAATATTACGATATATTTTCAATAAATGTGGTCAAACATATTTTAAGTTTATTGCTCAATCTAAGTGTGGGCTTTGCGTTTTAACTGGTCCGCCCATACTGTTCTGTACGAGTTGGTTAACAATCTGCTGTGTGGGTCGAACATTTTAGCAAGATCGGAAATATTTAGACAACCTTACTACCTACCTTGTTAGTAATAAAAGTACCTGTGACTACCACGATAATTATTGACTTTGCGACACCTTAAACACAGTTTTTTATAATGATTGTTGACTGTGCCTTAACAGAACACTCGGTAACAACGCGGTGGTTCGTTAGGTAGGTACTCGTTACTGAAAAACATTGACGTCACGTTTTTATTTACAGAGTCTACATCATCCGAATACACATACACACTTGAGTTGTAAAGTTTAACTAAGTATTATTATAAAGAATCTTTTATTAAAACTAGTACTTAGGTACTCATTTATTTTATTATGAATTCTTGATACAGGTAGGGTTACCAGACCCAAAACTAAGATATCCTGAGCTAAGCAAAATACCTGAGATTTACTGTGATAATAAGTATTTTCCACGCGGATTCGTGTCGCGTATTCGATCGATGCGGTGACGAGTGAACAAGATTTTGGTGCAAGAGTGATATAATTTAATAAATACCAAGTACATATAAAGACTATGTTTCTGATTCAAATTTCTGACTAATTCCGATTTTTCCTGTTTCCTGTCAGAGGGCTTTAATTCACTGGCATGTCAGGAAAATTCCTGTCGTCTGGTAACCGGCGTGGAGGTTAGATACCTACACTGACTGCCACGCCACAGGTCGTGGGTTCAATAATATTTCCGCACAGGACAAACATTTGTGTACTTGAACATGTCGGTTTGTTCTGAGTGTGGGTGAATTATGCATAAAATTTTATATTTACAACTATAGTATATTTTATTATAGTTTATATCATAAAAAGTAAGCTTAGTTTGTGATGAATGTTGTATTCCTACCATCCCCATTGCCATGCCCGCATCCCCATTAATGGGGATAGTATTGGTTGATATCGTAATTGTGTATTTATGTTTGAAGCTAGATTGCGGTAATTTCCTCTAAAAAACTAATAAAGAAATTCATCAAGAAAGCTCATGAGCATCAGCTCAGCATAAAGCTCATGAGTTTGATCGTTTGTTTTTTGTTTGTTTAAATGCGAAATCTAATGCGAAAAGAAAGTTACATTAGGTATCCCTGAGTGTTACTTTTTGTCCTGGAAACGCGGATAAAACTGCTGGGCACATCTAGTATGATAATAAATACGTAGGTACTTTTGTCCCCATTGAATTAAGCGGTTTGTCCCATGTTTATTCCAAAATCATCACTTCAATAATATCTATTTACCCAACAAAGCTTAATTTGACGCTTTTAAATAAAACTAACAACAAATATTGCTTTTTGCATGTCTTACAATTTCGAAACTGTTTCCTCTGGAGGAGTAACCAAGTCGTCAGAGAGGTAAAATCAACCAAATCGAAACCTATAATTGTCCTCATCTAGATGTATGTATTGTGATATGAATTCTTATATTTATGCATGTATGTAAGTAATTTGTATGCATTCGATGTAGTTTATCATGCTTGCAATGTATTAAGTGTACTTAGTTGGTTTCTTAAATTAGCTCAAATTCCTACATTTTATTTAAGTCTAACGGTAGTGCATAATTCATTCGTATCAGTGCTGTAACCTTAATTTATAATGGTGAATGAACTAATTAAGTAGCTACTATCTGTAGTAAACAGGGCTTCGCTAGTGGATTTCCAAGGTGAACATGGTTAAAGTTGCACCTTTACAAATTAACACTCCCTTAACCACAGACATGAGAATAAGGTAACCATGTGTTTACCATTTC
Source organism: Achlya flavicornis (assembly GCA_947623365.1). NCBI lineage: Eukaryota > Metazoa > Arthropoda > Insecta > Lepidoptera > Drepanidae > Achlya > Achlya flavicornis. The sequence continues at coordinate 9,500,196 of OX392473.1, read as the reverse complement.
AAAATTAACTTAGTACCGTTGGATTCCATAATCAATATCCTTTAAAGTAAGTAGCTCAATGCACTAATATCTTTACATTCCTGTTATACTTATTTATAATAAAATCTTAGTTTGAATTTCGCAAGCAAACGTCTGGATTCCACACGGGGATACTAATCACAAAGTCATGTAACATTATACAAATATCTTTATTTGCGAAATCAGTTCTGTTCTAACGAAACCTTTGTACCTGCATTCTGCAGCATTTGATACTTATGTCCTTAGTGACAAATACTTGCGCAATTTGTGTTATGTAATTTAATCAATTGTATTAATGTATTTAACCGGGAAATTCAAAGAAAACTCTACACTTGCTGTTGGTACCTTACTGTTATTTTATTTGGTTGGTTCATAACAAGATCGATCGAGCGAGTTGTCCTTCGAATTTTACTAGGCTACCATTCTCCATCACACAATATTATGAAATGAAAAGCGCCATAGGTCCCAACAGTAATCCAGTTTTATATAAATTTGTCCCCATTGATCCGCCAATAAATTGACGAGATGAGTTATCTCACAATTGGTCACAAATTACATTGATAATAATGTACCAACCTGGTACCAACTCTAATATCGATGAGCTCATTTGTTGACGATGACCTTGTATTTGTATCTGAATTGATGACATGCACATGACATCAGCTGTGTGATGATAATTCAATTTAAAAAGCGGAAAAATTAGCTATGCCTCGGCAAAAGTCAATAGTTTTGAGGACTTACTTAATATGATAAATAAGCCAAGTTTTGACCTATTAACTTTGTATCAGACAATGGTGCTGATTCTGTTGTTTACAACTAAACTAATTTAGTCTCACTATGTCTCTTTCTAACAAGTCAAATTAGTCCAATGCTTGTTTTCAATATAAATTTAGTCGCCATGCATCTATCGCGGTTACGTCTCAATACCTGCAAATGAAGACGGCAAGGACTAATTTAAATAAAATATGTTTCTTACCTTTTTCAGTAATGTTTGTAAGACAGAGATGTGATGTGGTTAAAATTAGTTTAGTGCGATTTACAACAGAATCGGCACCAATTTGTCGGATCTTAAATATGTAGGAATGATTAATCTATAGATACCGAACGTATTTATTATGTAGGAAAATAACTAATTTTCCATAAAATTTCCAAGAAATTTGTTCGAGTAAATAGGTGGTAGGTACCTAATATGCAAATTTTACCATATTAACGTATGGCGTGATGGTATTTCGCATGTCAGTAGGAATTCGTGTGGGGTATTTCTGTGGTGGTTTTGCGGCGAATATTTCGATGCTATCTTTAGTTAAACGCAAACATTGAAATGCAAATTCATTTGAAATGACTGTATGCATGCTATTGAATATAAATTGATTAAGGTATTGTTATTTTGTAGTCGTAATAAATAAAAAGCTGAAAGGTAGGTACCTACTCGGGTAGGTATTATGAGGGCAAATGCAAGGAAATCATTTAAAACTTTTTTGTAAATCTCAAATTATGCTGTCCTAACCTACACCCACATTCAAGTTACTCAAATGTCAGTTATTAATATCACGGCCACTAAGGTTATCATTAATTCAATGTAGTAGTATAGGTACCTAGGTACAATCAGCAACACCTAACTTTATATTTTTATTCATTACTGTAGGTACCGGACTGGGTATTATTGATAGTCAGTAGCAGTTTAACATTTAAAACATTTTGTTATTTTGGCACTAGAATTCTATACGGAGAGATTAATTGGATGCTTATTTATTTGTTTCTTGTTTCCACAGCTCGACCACATCCTCACAACACAGCGACAGCAGACAATTGGCTGAACCCAGCCATTGGGACAGTCTTAACTCACCTCTGATCCAGGATGAGGGTGATGGCAAATCATTGAAGCTCCGTTTCGACGTCAGCCAGTACACACCTGAAGAAATCGTCGTCAAGACTGTAGACAACAAATTATTGGTTAGTATTAAAATTAACCTTGTCATTACAAACCGGAATTTACTTACTGTTAGCACTGTATAATATAATAAATAATAATTAGATTGTTGGTATGCTAAAAATACTGTTATCGACAAACTTTTCGAGGGAAACAATGGGAAAAACACATTAGGTATCAGCGCAACGGCTGAGCCAACCCAGACACGCGCATTCATTGCTAATGTGTTAATGTAATTTTATACGAGGACTAATTTACTAAGTTTCAAATCACCAACCGCGCCCTCGTTCGCTGTTCATTGCGAAAAGGCGTTATGTAGGGAACTACCTACAATTACCTATACTATTTTTAACCGACTTCAAAAACAGGAGGTTCTCAATTCGGTTATATATATATATATATATTTTTAATGTTTGTTAGGTACCTCATAACTCCGTCATATAGTAACCGATTTGGAAAATTCTTTTTTTGTCTGGAAGCTTACACTTCCTTCCCATTTGGTCCCATTGTTATTGTTAGTTAAGGATTTGATTACTTCTTAGTGTACTTTGAAGTCGGTTTAAGTTTTTTGTAAAAAAGTCAAATTATATGTAATGTATACCTAAGCTCACAGAAAAAAACATGAACAGTAGGTAGGTATAACGACCTCGTCTATTAGGTTTTCAAAAGATGCTCTTCACTCTGAATAGGTGCCTATGTGATATATAGTAGGTATACATAGCAAATGAAATAAATATAATCCGCAATATTATGATAATCCAGTTTCCATAAAACAGTTAATAGGTAACAAGTAGGTACCTACTTAGGATTGGTAAGACGCTAACGATTTCCATTAAAATATAGCCGATATTTATAAAAATAAAACGCGATTGCATGATTTCGATAGCAATAACACTAGGCATGTTTGTTTATGTATTTTTACATACCTATTTCTATTTTCATGTTAGTTGTTGGATGGAAGTGGTAGGTAGCGTAGATACCTATCTATCTAGATCAATGACAATGTAGTTTGAAGATAAGTACTTGGCGCTTTTTAGTTTTTACGTTACTTTGTCACGGTCTAATGAAGATCTTGAAAAATGAAGTGTTAATTTCAGTTTATTTACGTTCAGGTACGAGGTAAAAAACTGGTTTTTGAGAACAGGCAATATGCCAAGCGAATACCGAAAAGCTATTGTGCACGTTGGCATTTTCGTCGTGCTTACAAAAACATGTCTCGAGTCGAGATACAAATTCCTGCATTTTATCCGCGTGACATAATTAAGTTTTTAAAAATAAATGTTATTTCCAGGTCCACGCCAAACACGAGGAGAAATCGGACACAAAGTCTGTGTACAGAGAGTACAATAGGGAATTCCTGTTGCCCAAGGGCACGAACCCCGAGGCGATCAAGTCGTCGCTGTCGCGGGACGGCGTGCTCACCGTGGAGGCGCCGCTGCCGCAGCTCGCCATCACCGACAGGAACATCCCCATCCAGAAGCACTGAGCGCACAAACTCTCGCTAGCGGTCCGCTAAGACAGCAGCTATTCCATACTACTGTTAATAATTTATTTTAATTTACGTTTTATAAATTACTGTAAGAGGAGCAATTGGCGATATTTATTTTAGAATCTTATAGAGAATCTCAAAATTAATTAACACTTGAATCATTGTAATCGGTCAATTAGTCTTCTCGAGAATTCCATCCTTCGTTCTGGAGCACGATGCATGTTTAAATGTTGCTTTCGTGACATTTGCTTTCACAGTGATTGTTAGGAGTTCGTGCATTCATTCAATGCATTTTGTTATTCGGTATACTTATAAAGGTCATGATTTGGAGATACCTCAATTAAACGGTAACTTAGAAAATTGAGTTTTCACACATAATGGCCTACTTATGAAATGGAGCTTATGAGCTATACTCTGAGAAAATAAACGTATAATTCTCACAAAAATACTTCAAAACACAATAGGTAATGATGACAACGACTACCTACTAAAGAAGTGTCTTAATAATCATACAATTTATGTATAAATGTCCATTTTTGCTTAACAAAATCTGCTACTAGCAGTGATAACAAGCATGTTATATAAATACACTTTAACAGCTTTTAACTTGATACACATTTATATTTTAGTACAAACAGTTGTTACGAATGTTTTAGATGTCAATAAAATATGAAAATGCTATTGTTTTTATTATTTGGTTATAAGCGAATCTCTTTTGAAAATACCCTATAAAGACATTTAGTCACGAATATTTAGAACCATCTGGTAACTTATGATAATTTCGTGACAGAAAATCGGTCAGATTACCTATGTATTAGCCATCTTGTTTGTTACCGATATCAAACTAGAATTGTATGATGAAGACAGGTACCTCACCCTGAAAGTACCTATTTAGTTTGTTGAATCGGCTATAGAGTCGATTTGAGGAATGTTTAATACTTAGATCTTTTTTTAGTATAAAATAATTAATCGAAGCAAACAACAAGCACCCTTTCGCAAATAAACCTTATTACTATAAAGAAATTGAATAAGTATTTGAATTAATTGTGAAGAATCTGAATTGGGGTGTTTGAGTGTAGTGTGTACTGGGCGTTATTCCTGTATCACATGTTGTAGAGAAATAAAAACAGCTTTCAAATATTAGTAGGTGTAGTACCTATGCATACGCAGTAATTACACCATCGGCACACAATAGTAAAACTTATTCTATGGTGCGTTGTTTCCACGTCGCACGATGTAGTATGAAACAAAGGAAACGGATGCAGACTTTATTGGAAACAATACGGTGTCAAGTTCAGAACAAACGTGCCATGTTTCGAAATCTGAACAGAAAAACCAACTTATAATACCAACATCCACCAAAATTTTATCAATTGACGTGGATGCGTTCTTGGGTCTGCCTATGACAGTCATCATTAGGTCACTATTAGCTTTTTACGCTCCCGAAAACTAAAGTTGTGTCCAGTTTTCCCACAATAGGTAATATTTTACCTTATCATTCATCAATTGATAAACTCCCTAACGTTTATAATTACTCAGCCATTTCTATTGGGTTGTCGGATTTACCATATTTATTTATTGTGGCTAAAAAAGAAAATGCATCACAATTCTAATTAGTTTATTTATTTATTACAAATTGATTTGAAATACCTACCGTGGGAATACCATAACAATTTACATTCAACAATAAACTACAACAATTATCTGGAAATTGTACGCGTCTGGTACTTTGCAAGGACTTTACAATGACCAGCGGTAGGTATAATGAGTAGGAACTCGACTAAGTCACACAATGGGATTAACATACAAGGGTAGATATTTATAACGATAAAGAATGATCGGGATGGGATCGACCTAAAGGTGAAATTGACCTTACTTTGTACATCGTTGGGAATGTGCCTAAAAGCCGGCGGCATTGATTACCAGCACACAAGTCGCGTATTTTGCGTGAATCGTGGCCAACTGTTTTATTGAGACTTCTGCTATCATTTGTCTTGTGTAGGTAGGTAATGCCAAAATGATGACTTTGGCATTACCTACATACCTAAGAGATTACACTTTTCATGGAACGGAAATATCTATTATGAACATAATGTGCGTACATCCGTTGTCTTAAATTGGCAGTTGGAATTTTTGTTACTAAAATGCTAAATATGCTCATGCAAATTTAGAAGTCTTTAGATACGCGTCACACAAATATGCTAAAAATAAACTATGCTAATCTATCACATAAAGATTGATATGAGTTGGGTAAACATGATTAGTGGCCGCGGATGACCAAACAGCTGAACATTGCGGAGGCTGAAGTGAATGATGTATGCAACTATTAGTGGCGATGACTTCCCATCAATTACGAACCAACTTTAATTAACGCTGACTATTCAACATCATTGCCAAACGCATCCCAACGGAAATAGGAGACAAGGACGGCCTGCTTTTAAGATTTGCAGTCGTCATTTTCAATGTAGCAATTTGCCGGTTACGTAAGCGTTGTGCTGTATGCACGTCAAAGTGAATGACTTATCGTCAGTTTAGAAACGAGTGTAATGAATAAATGTCGGGTAGCGAGGCTCAACTCGGCCACATGTCATTTATGACTGCGGCATGCAAGTAACTCGATCAAGATTTGAATCTATTGTGTATGTCACATCATAAGATATATCAGGTACTTGAAGTATATATTTTCAAACAATTATATTTTATGTGCTTATCAATGCAATGTATAATAATAGTACATTATGATACATGTGTGCAAATTTGATTATTAACACTCGAGGCGGTATTAAGCGCATGAGCCGCAGGCGAACGCGATAAGGGAGCCGAGAGTGTAATAAATCAATGCACACGAGTGTCATACGAAATTTTTCAACACACTTGCGAGGAAAAAAACAGACTTAAATTTTGCAATAATTGTCACATTACGAGCGAGTGTGTTGAAAAATAAGTTAATGTGACTTTAAATCAGTTGTAATTCTGCAGGTGTATGGTAAAATTTGAACTGAATTTTCATAACAAAGTAATATTTCAACAACAATTAACATTTATTTCTTTAGCAAGTTAGATATAAAGGATTTGGCATTATAGACTAGCAAACCTAGAGAGCAAATCATCACAACTTCACTTATATATCCCACAACTATTTCGTGAGTAGACTTCTCTTTGATAAGATCTGCCGGTTGGGGGTTATTTCTGTTAATCTGTAAATAAAGAACATATAATAATATATCACGAGTGGTAGAGTATAGTGATTTTTCACTCAAATAGAGGTATATTTGAATATCGCAGCCTTCGCAGCCAAATAATTTTAATACTTTATATTGTATCCTGTGCGTGAGTAAGGTCGCCATTGGGGAAGGGTAAGTATCGCGTGAGTGATGCCTCGTGTGTCGCAAGCGTCCATATGGCTACGGTAACCGCTTAACATCAGGGTCGTATCGTCTTGTTAACGACATTTGGTATAAAAAAAGATAGATCGTCTGCTTGACTTCTAGACTTGAAAGCAAGCAGACGATCTATCTTTTTAACTAAAAACTTTTTTTTACATAAAAACAAAGCATTATAACTCGGGAAAACATAAGATCTCGCGGGAACGCGGATAAGACCGGGGCGGAGGCTACTAACTATATATTACCTTAATAAGAATATGCCTCATACTCTTCATTTCTGTTCTAATACAGTTAATATTAGAAGCAGTTTTCTTGGCAGCGTTTTTCATTTTAGTTAGTAGTGGCGAATCGGGCGGTTCAAATTTAATTTGATTTTGAACTCTGCCAAATTCTCGCAGCGTATACTGCAATGTTGCTTCCAAAACGTACAGTTGATGTAAATGGTTGCCTAATGCAGTTAAACAGTCTAAAACACTGAAATGTAACTAATTATTTGTGCACTTCCTTAAATATACAACGCTATATACTTTTTTTACCAATTGCATCAAGTCTTACCTAAAATTGTCAGCTTTTCTGGCATATAATCCTGCAACGGCGTTAAGTTTCCATCCCCTCAAATGAAAGTTGCGCAAGCCATGTATCAGTCTTTGTCTTTCATATGGCATGTCAATGCCCATTTTTAGCATATCGTCCTCTTCTAACAGTAGGAATGTTCGCAAATCAATTCCACTTTTGTTAAATAAAGGTCCTAAGCGTTCACTATTCATCCCGTAAAGGAGATGCGGAATCTCGGTGGTGTAGCTAAGCCTAAAATGAATGTAAGTATTTAGGTGTCATACAAGTATGTTATCGCTTCACGACTTTCTAATCGCCGGAAAAATACAGGTTTTGAGGCTTGGGTAGGTCTACAGTAGAACTGCAGACATCATTCTGACTTTCAGGCTGAATCCTAACTAATATCACAGTCTATTAAACCATACAGTGGTCCGACGCCTTTGATCTCGTGAAAAATGCCGCCAACGTCTAGACAGTATCGCGACGGCCAGGGTTGTCACAAGTAAACAATATTTATAAAATTATTTATTTATTGCTGACAACAATAAAACATTGTTAGCATTATTATAATTTAAACAATATTATAATAACTACTCCATCATCAGACCCTGAAAACCATACATGGTCAAAGTTCATCTGACGACAATTCCAACAACCCCAAACATGGCTAGGATACGATGTTCGACTATGGAGTTCTAGTGCTTACCCTCCTACTCCATCATCAGACCCTGAAAACCATACATAAGTTCATCTCACGACAATTCCAACAACCCCAAACATGGCTAGAATACGACGTTCCACTATGGAGTTCTAGTGCTTACCCTCCTGCTCCATCATCAGACCCTGAAAACCATACATGGTCAAAGTTCATCTCACGACAATTCCAACAACCCCAAACACGGCTAGGATACGAAGTACCAATATAGAGTTCCAGTGCTTACCCTCCTACCTCATCATCAGACCCTGAAACCATACATGGTCCAAGTTCATCTCACGACAATTCCAACAACCCCAAACACGGCTAGGATACGATGTTCCACTATGGAGTTCCAGTGCTTACCCTCCTACTCCATCATCAGAACTAATGAAAATAAAAAAAGATTTCCAAACACTCATGCCCTGTGCCTGTTACCTATACACAGGTATAGGTAAATAGGTACACAGGTACCTATTAGATATTTTTTACCGTCCGCCATTCGGCCATTTTGTTGGCGTTATTATAACGTGACACGACATGACAAATATAAAATTATTATTGTATGCACTCTACGATAACAAACCATTATTTATTTACCTTTCTTCTGTGTGTGGAAGCTGATGAAAACGCAGATCTTTATTTAAATAGGATGCAGACTTGCAGTCTCTCACAGCACACGTCGTTTGCACCATTTTAAATAAACAAATTAATATAAAATAATTACAGACACAAACACGCGTTAGCCCTGAATTCTGTTTACCGAGCTACTAACCTCGTTTTGTTCGCAGGTCGGTAACGGCTTTCCCGCGTCTCGCCCCTCACACCCCGCACGATTGCCTTGTCTAGACGGCTTCTTCGACCGACTGTATGGTTTAATAGACTGTGCTATTAGTATAGTAATAGTTCACGCCTCAACTATGGCATGCAGATAACCTGTGGCATGCACTTACCCTACTTTTCATCCTGGGAACGCGGGCGAAACCGCGGGGGACAGCTAGTAAACAAATAAAGTCGGCCAATCTTTTCAACTGCGTGGGGAGTGTTTTTTTTTTTTTATTAATCGTGGGTAGGTACATCTCGGGGACGACATAGTTGTTTTCGAGGAATCACTACAGGACCTGTAAAAAGGTCTAAATAGTTTTCCAGAAGCGTGGGTACGGGTGAATGATTCTCATTTTTTTTATAATATAAACTCAACATAGAAGGTAACAGTCTGATGCAAAGAGCAGGAGACCGAATTTTGTGTTTCATTAGGGAAGGCTTATGCCATCACAGCTCACTCGTTTAATGATGATGTAAACAATGTAATAGATCTATGTAAATAAAAGAACTTACTTTCCACCTTGCTTGATTCCAGGGTAAAATTCATGCCAGGTACTAAGTTGGCTATTAATAAATGTGTTTCTATCTAATTCGTCATTATTATCATCAATATTCAGATGCTTGTGCAATATCTCTTCAATGTTTTCATAGTCATGTGAATTGGCGATGTCTAATGGTTTTCTACCAGTCTTGTCTACTTCATTTAGCCTTGCACCTTGTACAATAAGCAATTCTAATATTCCTGGTTGATTGTGGTGTACAGCCCAGAAGAGTGCCTGCAAATTAACTTTTTGACTTTTGTGTTTATTGCAATTTGTGTAAACCAATATATTTTATATTATTAGAATATTCATAATCTCACAGTCACTTTCTTTTCTAAACAAGCTAGTCTTCTTCCGAAAAACTGTCTAGCATTACATTTGAGCGCACACAAAATGTTGCCATTCCCTGATGGCAGACATGTTGATGAACACAAAAAAAATTCTTGATGAAATTCCCATAAGCTTCGACGACGCATGAAACTCCACCATTAGGCCAGTATTGGATTTAGATGATCCAGACACTCAATGATTTCATTAATAAAATAATCTGGGTTCGGGATCCATTTCAAATACAGGGATTTCAAGGCGATGGTAGCTCAGTGGTAAAGACAAAGGTCGCGGATTCGAAACCTACAGTGAGCTTGAGCCTTCGGTGAAGAAAAACCTCTTAAGGAAACCATATCACGGTGGTAGGGTACTTTGTAGTAGCCACCTGGCTGGCTATCACCCTCAAGTTGAGAAACTGTCGCCAAGCACCTATCGGTGTGTTCAGACAGCTGCACTTGAGAGCCAGTTCCTTCTACGCGTTTTGTGCTTACCATCTTTGGGCACATCATCACTGACCATGGTGAGATTGAGGTCAAAGTCAAACACAAGCCTGTACATGATAACATATATATAAAAAAAACATACAATCGAATTGAGAACCTCCTCCTTTTTTTATTTTAATATTGACTGGTTACTTACTGTCCAACCTTGTTGATCTCTCATCTCAATATTAACTTTCATGTCAATAAGCTTCTGAACAACAGCAAGTCTTCCACTGCTGATCGCTCTCATGAGAGGAGTCTGTCCATGTTTATCACCAACATTCAATATGCAGTCGTTTTCTATGAGGTTTGTAACAATATTGTAAATAGTTTCATCATTGGCACTAGAGTTTGAGCATGCAGCCATCACTGGTGTCACCGAGTCTAAAATATTATGAACAAAACTCATTTTATTATTTTGATCGTCAATTGTCATTATAAATTATTTGAACGAAGCATTTTATTATCGTGCTAATATGAACAAAATCATTCATGACAATCTTGGTCACAAGTTGCTTGCTTTTCCTTCACCATGGTTTTAGTTTAAGTAAAGTTTGATAAGGTGGAGCAAATCTCGCAAGGACCTCACTGTTTAGCCATAAAGAAAAATCATTCTGTATATTAGGCTAAACTGACTGGGGTTGACGTCTCTAAAATAGCGGCCGAGTAAATAATAAGAATAAGTGGAAACAAGATTTTAACTTTTACAGCAGTTTGTGGCATACAGAATTTTTCTGGAACTGGCCACTTGTAGTAAATTCAACTAGAGAGTTGGCAGACTTCAAATGGCGTTTGTTGATGAAGTCCCATCTCTTAGCTCTGTGCATTCGTAGTTCTGTGAATTTAGACGTGGATGCAGGCAGACTGATCGAAAACAAAGTGATCCTATAAGGGTATAGATTTTCCATTATGAGGTAAAAAATTTAACCTTTATTCTACAACTATCTATACCCCACGACTTAGCCCGCGTTCAAATTTGAATAACGTCATTTCATTTTTATTTTTTTTAACTTTAATTGTAACAGTAGGACACTAATTACAGCAATTAAAGGTATAAGAACAAAAATTACACTATTACTAAAAAAATATCACAAAATCAATATAAAAACATTATTATTTATATAAAAAATTCACACAGTCATACATCCTTCTCACCCATGTTCCCGGTATAAAAATTTGCCTATGTGCTTCTCCATATCATAGGCTATTTGCATACCAAACTTCATCGCAATCGGTTCAGCGGTTGAGGCGTGAAAGCGTAACAAAGAAACTAACTCACATTCGCATTTATAATATGAGTTAGGATTAGGATGTTTTTGAGCCTTTTTAGCTGTGAGTAACTATATGGTTGCTATGTATATTTATACTAACCAGCATGTAAATTAGGATCTGCTCCTTTATCCAGCAACAGCTGCACAATTCTATCCTGAGCATGGAAACAAGCATGCATTAGTGGAGTCCACCCACTGTCAAGTTTCATATTGACACTGTTGTTGAGATCTGAAATTATAACAGACAGAATTATCATTAGACTGATTTACTTATTCAGCTAATCAGCTCCAGGGTTTGTGGAAGTATGTATAATTGGGATATGCATCATTATGTGCACTAACAACTTTCTCTCATTAATTAGCAATTACATAATATTGTTTGAATTATTGAAACCATTTGATTAATTCCTGTAGTTATTGGTGCTGATTCTGAATGTAAATCGCGCAAATCAAATTTTAATCACATCTCTTTCTTACGAACTTTATTGAATAATGATAGAACATTTAAATTTATCAATTTATAATGGCCCTGATTCTGTTGTTTACAACTTAACTATTTTTGATCTCACTATGTCTGTTTCTAACAAATAACATAAGAAAAGGATGTAACAAATTGGAAGTTGTCAAATTAGTCCAATGCTTGTTTTCAATATAAAGGATCATGGCGAGATTTGTACAAAAAAATAAAGATTTTTAGAGATGTTACAATGAAGTTATAATTGATCCTTGGTGCCTAAGGAACAACAGGAGCCATTTAAAATATTTTTAGAACCCCGGGATAAAAATGCGAATTTCTATGGCATGCCGGCGAATCGCGACTATTCGCGACCAAAACCGTTATGTTGTTGTTTTGTTTTGCGGGGTTTATAAAATATTTCATGTATATTAATATGTTGCTGGTAATGTAATCTCAACATTGGAAGTGATTCAAAACCCTCTATAATCTTACATTTTGTTGTAGAAATCAATGTATGGATCTCGCCATGATTCTTTAGTCGCCATCTATCGCGGTTACACCTAAATACATGCAAAATAAGACGAAGATTAATAAAAAATAAAAAATGTTCGTAAGAAAGAGATGAGATGTGACTAAAATTATTTTAGTGCGATTTACAACAGAATCGGCACCATTGAAAACAAGCATTGGACTAATTTTACGGGACAAAATAAATTATATCCTTTTTTTATGTTCTTTGTTAGAAAGAGACATAGTGAGACTAAAATTAGTTTAGTTGAACAACAGAATTAGCACCAATGACATAATTAAATTAATCTGAAGTGACTAAACTGACTAGACTAATCTACACCTTTTTGAAGTTTTTTTTAAAATAAAATTATACCACTAAGGTGGCCCGCCTGATGGTAAGCGGTCACCGTAGCCTATGGACACTTGCAACACCAGGGGCAATGCAGACAAGGCAGGGGTCACTCGCCCGTTGCATTGTGTGTTGTTTTTTTTTAAGTCCGTGTAAGTACATTCTTATACCTTTTATTTGATACCGGGATCAAAACTGTTAAGTTATTATAGTTACATTAGACCCAAAAGGCCCATGGCCCTGTTGAGAAAATCAATTGAGTTGTTACATAGCTGAGTGATAACAAACATATACACACACAAACTTTAAGCATTTATGATTAGGATATCAAATAAATATCAAATGTAATCCTCTAAAAACTAGGGATATTATGTACCTACTCACCTAAACTAATAATGTCGGCAACTTCACCCACATTACCATTTATAATAGCATCTTGTAACTTAACTTCTATTTTCTTCTTCGCATTCTCTTGAACTGGATAATACTTTCGAGCCTGAAGGTAAGTAGTTTAATATTCAATTTAAGAAACACCAACATTGTTTTTAAGTAGAATATTCATAGGGTTAGCACATTGGCTTGCAGATGGGATGCACATCTTATAACTATATAATATGAAAAATACAGAATTCCGAGAACTGCAAGTCAACTGATTAATATGGTGTTGTGTTTCTCCACTGAGTAAGGTCACCAGAGCTCCATGAAGAGTCCCTGCTTTGGTAGTGTATGGGGACTCATCCACCAAAGACTACAGTATATACTTAGCATCCACTACTGGTACAGCGGCTACTCTCACCCCTTCTAGTCCTCTTATTACAGGGTCCGCAAAGCGCGAGTGATACCGCTGGTGTTTTAAGCATCTACAGGTTACGGTAACCACTTATCATCAGGCGGGCTTATGCTTTTTAGTATATATATTTAAGAATAGAAAATCAAATGTAAAAAATGTTATAATCTTAGACTTACTGGTTTTTCATAAAACCCATAATCGTCGCTATCCGAATCGGAGTCAGAAAATCCGGCTGGTCTGAACTGGGGCATAATATTGATAAATGATGTGCTTAATGTGCTTTCTATAACTGAATAGTCGGACAGGGGGTTTTATGATTTAAACAAATTATTGTATAATTACTATAATTAGTAACTGTATGTATAGTAAGTAACTATCCATAAAGGATTTTAAATCTCTAACAAAAGCCAGTGGTTATATTCTCTTTGACAAAAGCCTTCCTTTTCTTTATGTCAACATTATTTCTTCTTTCATAATCTTTTGGCCTAAAGTTTGGCAACCAAATCCAAATAAGGAACTATTTCTGCCAGTGTCATGTTATATTAAAGTTTAGGTGGTTTACAGTCGGTTTTTTAAATCCCTGTTTTTTTTACAAAGTCCTTCAGTCGCCTACATTTTATTTATAATATCACTTCCATAATTTATTAATATACCTAGTCCGCACACACATAGTTAATTTCATTTCACTTCACTGGTGCACATGGATTGATCTTTATTGGATAAAATACCACTGAGAATATGCAATAAAACTCAAAATACCACCAAAATACACGAATTTATGTAATTAAAAATGAAAACGCAACTTCACTCTGCAAGTTCCCGCCAAAAAGTCCCCTCAGAAGATGTTTTTTCTTTTTGTTAATTAGTTCATGACCATGGATACAAAGTCCTTCAGTCGCATACATTTTATTTATAAGATCACTTTCTTAAAGTCCGTATATTAACTTTCACATATTCCACATTATCAGTCACCGACCGTCCAGTCATGTTTTAGTAAAATGATGGTCATTGTACTAAAAAATTTCACGGACTTTTTGTGGCAACTTGTAAAGTTGATACATACACATACACATAAAACCCGATACACATAAATTAATTTCATTTTACTTCACTGATGCACATGGATTGATCTTTATTGGATAAAATACCACCGATAATACGCAATAAAACTCAAAATACACACACGAATTTATGAAAATAAAAATGAAAACGCAACATCACTAGGTACATAAGTTCCCGCCAAAAAGTCCCCTCAGAAGATGAGAATGAATATTCTAGTGCTTCTAACCAAAAAGAAGCTGCGGGGTTCCCAGTCCTTCGAAAAAGCGCTAGGTAAACGTCTATTGGGAAAAACCGGAAAAACCCACAACCCTATAAAAAAACCTTTTTTTTTAAATAAAAATCGTGCATAATTAGCTCATTTCTTCTGTGTATTTCTTGGACTTTTCCACCAACCTGCTTCTTCTTCTTCTTATTTTTAATTTTGGCAACCAAGCCCAAATTAGGGCTCATTTCTGCCAGTGTCCAGTTATATTATAGTTTCCAGTCACAATAAATCACTTCACATTATAGTCCAAAGAGAATATAACGCTACGCTATTATAGTCCTCAGTCAGTCACCGTCCATAAAAGTCATGTTTTACTACAATGGTGGTCATTGTACTAAAACTCTTCACGGACATTTTGAGACAACTTGAAAAGTTACGATACACATAATTCATTTCATTTCACTTCACTGGTGCACATCGATGATCTTTATTGGGTAAAATACCACCAAAAATACACAATAAAACTCAAATTACACAAATTTATGAAAATAAAAATGAAAATGCTACGTCACTCTGCAAGTTCCCGCCAAAAAGTCCAAGCAGGTACTTCTTCTTCTTCTTATTTTTAATGTTGGCAACCAAGCCCAAATTAGGGCTCATTTCTGCCAGTGTCGAGTTATATTATAGTGTCCAGTCACAATAAATCACTTCACATTATAGTCCTCAGTCAGTCACCGTCCATAAAAGTCATGTTTTACTACAATGGTGGTCATTGTACTAAAACTCTTCACGGACATTTTGAGACAACTTGAAAAGTCACGATACACATAATACATTTCATTTCACTTCACTGGTGCACATCGATGATCTTTATTGGGTAAAATACCACCAAAAATACACAATAAAACTCAAATTACACAAATTTATGAAAATAAAAATGAAAATGCTACGTCACTCCGCAAGTTCCCGCCAAAAAGTCCAAGCAGGTACTTATTGAACCTTTTAAGTTTCATGTTATAGACAATAAATTAGTAATGTTTGTCTATACCTATTTATACTCTTCTTAGTAAATTTAACTAAATTAATTGATATATTGCAAATGCAGCGAGTTGAATAGATGTACTTAACCTTTTTTATGTCTTATCTTTTTTTTTATACGACAAAGTCGGTAAACAAGCATACGTCCCACCTGATGGTAAGCGGTTACCTAGCCATATAGACGCTTGCAACACACGAAGCATCGCTCACGGTCACGCGTAACCGTTTCCTCCCTCCCCAATGAGCTCTGGCTACTTTACTCACTCGCAGGAACACAATCTACTTTATTTATCCAAATAAATGAAATTGAAGTGTCTGTGTGTAATATAAAAATAACAGCTTTGTATTAAATGCACATGAAAGTGCCTCTAAATTCGGTTGGCGACACCCGTTGGGGTTTTAGCCGATAAAATATCGGCATAATATGGTCGCTCCCCCCAAGATGGTCGGGTATCCGACGAGGATTTCCCCACGCTAATAAAAAAAAAACGGCTCTTCTCTGAAACGGCTGGACCAATTTTGACGGGATTTTTACTCTCAGATAGCTTATGTTATAAAAAGTAACGTACGATACATTTATTTTAGAATAAATATTTTTCCGCGCAAAAAGCCGTCGTTGTCCGGGTGAAAGACTAGTTTGTTCCGGCTGATTTCCAAAACGGCTGGACCTATGTAGAGACTTGTAGATAGACGTCACTGGTAGATATCGGATGTTATAAGGAATAATTAAGCTACTTTTATTTCAGATAATTTATAAGGCGTTCCGCGCAAAATAATTAAAACTCTACGCGCGGGTGAAACCGCGGCTGCGCTGGGGTATCAAATAACTGCACAAAAGTGTATAATATTTAGGTACATAGTAAACTGTCACTATTCTTACGTCAAAACTATCTTCACAGCAATCAACTTTGCGTTTCTCTCTATATAGATCCAACCCCTTCACAGTTTTTATCCATTTCTCTCGTATTTGGACATCCATTGGAACGAGTATAAAATCAACTTTTCCGGTGGACTGGTGGTTGTATTATTACATTTTGGCACAACACATGATTTTCTAGTATTTGTATTGGACATTTAAAAACCAAAAAAGTCATAATCTTCTAGGGAAACGTACGGAAGAGCGCGACCCCGTCAGGGTATTTGTTCTGTGAACGCGATTGACTGAGCGAGCGTTGGAACATGACGTCACACGCATCGAGTACGGGCCAGTGGGATCCCGCGTCGCGCGCTCATTTTAAAATTCCATATCTCAGAAACTAATTGACGTACCTATCGAAATAATTCTTTCATACTTATTTTTTATTTTCTATAGAAAATACGGAGAGCTAAAATTCTAAATTAGTGAACATTCTTCATTGTTATTAACCATAAGGTTACGAGGCGAATTGTTCACAACCGCGGGAAAAAAAATTACAACAATCTTTTGAATAATTCGCTGAACGGCTATTACACTTATAACAAGCTGAAAAACCTAAGTAATTTAGGTCGTTGTAATTAAGTGCAGGAAATTCTCACATTAATTATCCAATACTTATATTGGGGAGGTTTATTTTTATAAAGTGAAATTGGATCAAAACACTTTATTTATAGGTCCCCAGGTCAGTTTCCCATTAGGCCAAATTAGGTAATATCACAGCTAAGTATTATCATCGTTAAGAGCCAGCCGCTCCTAGACCGTTCTGCAGATTATAATGTACCTGTACCTATCTAGTTATTATCGAGCGCGACTTCAGATAAAGAGGTCTAATAAAAAGATCACTCAATCAAGTTATGTTGCTGAATATAATGAATTTCCCGAACTACTTAAGTGCTCACATTATAATCTGGTGTGAATTCTATTCAGCAGTCTTATTCGCATGGCCTTTTTATGTAGGTAACATACCTAACTAGGTATACGTACTTACCTGCTTCGATACCTGATAATCATAACACAATTTTAAAGGTAAAATACCTACGTACAATAAATAACAAGATAAATACCTAATATGCCAATGCATATTATTTATCTTGTTTTAAGTTAAGTTCCGAAACAAAAGCAGTGTGCCTCACTCAATTTGAATAATGTCGAGTAAAAAGTAGGTATGAAGTACATACAGTTCTCAAGCTTGGAAGTTATTCTCTGCGTCGGAAGGTAAGGATAATAGGCAACAGTTCCAATTAGGCGGCAAGGGCGTTTGTTAACATTTAATTAATGTCAGGGAGCCATTGTGTCGGCGTCGTCAGGCTCCAGGGCCGCCAGCTTCCACTGCTGTGTCTTGAACCGCAGTCGCTCCTACGAATCAGCTTAGCAATCTTCTAAATTAAATTGTTTTACTTTGCGTACATTACGGATTGGACATACAGGTTAATACATTGTGTCAGTGATAAGCCGGCAGTGTATGATATACAAAGTGCAAAGATTGCTGTAGCTTTGCGATACACGAGAAGTGTTGTTAGATTGGAAGGGTAGTTGCTCGCAGGTGTCGCTCGCTAATGATGCGATGCGGTGTCGCCTCCGGCGTAGACATGAAGAGCCCTCATCGGAACTTCTTTTGCATATTCTTTTCCTATTATTTTGTTTCATCTGATTGGGCCTTATTGTAAATACTGCTATATCATTTTGATGTGCTGTTTATAATTTAATCAATTCAGTATGTTTCAGTTCGATTGCTCAAGACTCAAAATTGTTATCTTTAACATCACGATAACAACATAGAAATTATGCAGAATACCTAAGTCATTTGGCCAAATCTTATGGTGCGTCCATGCTTGGCGAACCGAGCACGAGCCGAGCCACGAACGAGCCTACAACGAGCCTTCAACGAGCACGATGAGAATCAATTTGTATGTGAAAAAACTGACAATCGCGCTCGTTCGAGGCTCGCGAGCCCGTCCACGCTACGCGAATCTTGCTCGCAGTGTGCTCGTTCGAGGCTCGGCTCGTGCTCGCTTCGCTAAGCATGGACGCATCATTAAGCTATGGGAAACATACGAAAACAGTCCAGCATTATTTTACGAAAACTGTAATGTCAGTAATGTGCCGTCTCATAATATATGTACCTAGTCGGTTTGATAGTATCAATACCGATCAAGACTAGCAATAATAATAAGCATAATCAGCAGGTTCGATTCCAAGCTTGATGGCGTGGTTGGTTAATATTCTACCCTATCACGCCGCAGGTCGTCGATTCGATACCCACCCAACATGTAGGTAGGTACCTATTTGTGTTCAGGAACATGTCTGCATGTCCCGAGTCTGAGTGTAATTATGTACATTAAGTAGGTACCTATTATATGCTTTTACTAACAAAAAGTTAAAATGCAGTAAGTATATCAGCATTCTAGTTTCCATAGTAGGTAGGT
Source organism: Achlya flavicornis (assembly GCA_947623365.1). Classification (NCBI taxonomy): domain Eukaryota; kingdom Metazoa; phylum Arthropoda; class Insecta; order Lepidoptera; family Drepanidae; genus Achlya; species Achlya flavicornis. The sequence goes on along the minus strand of OX392473.1, from coordinate 9,480,924 downwards.
ACCTTGGTAGGTATGTACCTACAAGCTCTGCGTGGTTTAATGGGAACAGATATCCTACTTACTTAGCCGTGTGTGAATTCATTCAAATTCAAATTCAAAATCATTTATTCAAATAGACCTTCGCAGGCACTTATGAAAAGTCTGACTCTAATACTCTTATACCGGTTCGGAAGGTTGCATTTGCTGAGAAGAGCCGGCAATAAACTCAGCAATTACTCTTTTCAAAACAGGCTTAGATTCATTACATAATATTTACATTCTAATCGCACTGAAAACAATTGCGTGCCCCGGCGCGGCGGCAAAATTACAAAGTAGACTGAAAAAATATTTAATAAGTAAATAAATAGCAAACTTAAGCAGACCACACCCCCACAAGCAGCACCTGTTCACAAGTATGACGCGTGTGGCAGCCATAGCCCTCCTCGCCATATTGGAGGGAAGTGAGCGACCCCACGCCCATGAAAAATATTATATCCAAAAAGTGTAAAAAATCTGACTAGTATTCCTTATTTCTTATCTCTAGGGATTTAGCCTTCATCTCAATTTGCTGTCTGTACCTATAATATCGCCATATCGGGTGATGGTTCGCATGTAGCTGATATAATCGTATTATCATTTTTTATTGCCATTCAAAGAAATGTTTACGAATGTAATAAGGTTTTTCCTCAGCGACGTAGAAGGTAAAAGATTTGATTTATCGTAGTGGGCTAGTGAGGCGCGCTGACCGCCCGCGCCCGCTCCCGCGACCGTCGCTCCCGGCAGGGCGGGGAACTGCCCGCCGCTCGGCCGCGCGGCCGCTAGCCCGCCCGGACGCGTTATTAAACTTTTCCCCATATTAAACATTCCGGAGACGAATACATTTTATTGTTGCCTCGGACCGACGTCAGAGGCCCCTACAAAGCGAAACTCAAAGACGGCAATTGCGAAATAAATTGAAAGCAATTTGATATTGCGTTGTAAGTAATAGCCGTCAGAACCCCGCAAGCCTGTAGGAGACATTTTGTATGCAATTTAGAAAACTTTCTAACGGGTCATTTGACTGTGCTGCTTATAGGTACCTACCAAGTAGAACGTTGAGGATTTATTGTTAAAAAATAGGTATGTTGTTTATTATTAAACCTTACTCTAATCATTTCATAAATTAAATAAATAAATATGTTCACGCCCATCATTCTCGAAGAGGGAGGCAGAGCACATTCTTCTACTGGGGCCGAGGTCTCAGTATTGAGATCCATATTTTACTGAAGATATTGAATTAAATGTCCCAACGTGGCATGGTGTGGCCACGATGACGTCTCTAGCACGTTACCAATTTTGCCCTACAGCCCTACAGGTCATCATTTTTGAACAAAGAAACGTAAATTTTACCCAGCACTTCCCTAGCCCTTCATTTAGCGCTTTTGGTCGACTAGGCTACCTACTATCAGCAAGTGTGCTCACCGCCGCGCCGCCAGCGTGCAGCGCCGCCACCGCGTCTCTCGAAAGGCTTCATCAAAAACTATTTTATGCTCGAAATCGTTTGTTTATATTTCACTATGAATAGGCTTATATTTGATCACAATCTCACCGTGGTCAGTGATGATATGCCACAAAGTACCCTACCACCGTGCTATGTTTGCCTCACGATGTTTTCCTTCACCTTTGCTTCGGCTTTTAACTTCATTATCACTGAGATCATCGCCTTGTTCTTTTCGCATTTGGCAAAAAAAAAACGAATTTCAAATCATTATCTTTACACGTGGGTACTCTACTCTACTGATATGGGTACTCCACTCGATGTAACTAATACCTCAGAGTATATAAATACCACATAAATACTAATACCCTCCAATCTTGTTTAGCCTCTTTGTTACACGTTTTGTTTTTATTTTGTACTAGCTGCCCGGCACAACTTCATTCGCGTGGTGTCCTTAACCTATACCCTAACCTACCCTACCCTACCACTACCACTACCACTACCACTACCCCTACCCTACCTTACCCTACTCTACCCTACTCTACCCTACTCTACCCTACTCTACCCTACCCTACCCTACCCTACCCTTGCTATGGGACCAACACTGAATTCTCAAAATATTTTTTTTACCTTTCGTACATTATGATCGAGCGAGGTTGACATTTTGTAAGAAAAGTTAAATATTTTTTTGAGAATTCACTTTTGGTCCCATTGTAGAAGTTTTTCAGCATTACTAACCCAACATAAGTTTCGAATATATGCCATCTCGAAATCTCCACCTGTTTTTAGATTTTGATTGAATAACGAAACGAATTTAACTTTGCTCATTGGTGTAGACCAATTTCATTAAGAAAGTCTATATACATATTTATCATAAACATGATTTTATAGCTAAAGCAAAATACAAGTAGAAAATCTTGTAAATACTTATGTGCGAGTACTTACGGCTATCTTCGAACGTATACTCGTAGCTCAGTGTATAAGTAAGCGAGGTGGACTTTTCGCTAAGTGATTGGATTGGTCCATTATCTTGTATCTTCTGATTTCTACCAAGTCGCCCAACTCTTTTGATTCACTCGAAGCAATGAATGTAAATGTGTCGTATTCATCTATTTTCGTATAGAAAGAGGATGTTGTATACATTCGAGCACTAAAGTGCAAGCAGATATTGATATTTAACTATGTAGAAGAAGTTGATGTTTAAGAATGTATTAAAAGATAGGTTACTCCATTGTTACCTCGGTACGCCTCTACTACAAGGAAATGATCCACTCTTAGGGCTCGATCGTTAGTTCAATAAGTATTTTTCCGATTTGAACTTTCAGTGAAACATTAAGATTTGGTAACTAAGGAATTTGAGTATTAATGTATGTGCATTTATATTAATACCTAACGATAAGTGCGTGGAAATATTTTTAGAAGAAGCGAGAGAGTTACGAGGTAGACTTATGGCTTCCATTCAGTCGTGGAGAGATAATGCTTGCAGGCAATCACATAAGTGGATCAAATAGCTGTAGTCCATTTGGATAATGAACTAGCGACTCTGTAGCCTCGGTGAGTTCTTTTATTGTTCACTCATTGATATAACTTCTAGTATTATTTATTTATTTACGATTGAACGACAGTCCACTGATTTGTGTTGATTCAGTTATCTCACGATTCAGATGTATTTAACTATTTGATTCAAATGCAAGGATAATGTAATTAAAATAAAAAATAAAAATAGTAGTTCCTTCCTTTATTTTGTTTTGATTGATTGGAATTTAATCGTAAACCCTTAGTTGATTGTATTACTATTCAAACGAGAATCCAGTTTCCATTTTAGTAGAACCGTAACGTGGCTGGCTACTGACGTAACTACAGTGTACACAAAGTGGTATCTGATCAATCCATTATCGGGGCCCGTACTCTGTCCAGGAGCTGTTAGGCCGCAACTTGACGACACACATTTTCCATTTCCCCCCTTGTCTCAACACCGGCCCAGTTTCGCGTCTTCCATAATTCAATCCATATTGAATCCATTGTGTTTCTATCACTATACACTATACTCTATTCCACTTAATATTACTCGGATTGTAGCTTTTTATGTAAGTAAGTATTAAAACAGTGTAACTGATGGATCAAATTAAAAATTATAATAATAAAAGCATCGGTGTATTAAAATTTTGTTGGGTGCAACGAAATTATTCGAATAATTTAATTTGCATACATAGGTATCCAATGCAATCTTCGCAATCTTTCTCTATGGAGCTGAAACTTTGTCCCCGGATAATCGACGCACTGGAGATGTGGTGCTGGCGACGCCTCCAGAAAATTCTGTGGACGGCCTTTCGTACCAATAACTCGATCCTCAAGGAGCTTCGAATAACAGATAGGTTTTCGTCGACTGTGCAGCTTCGAATTCTCAAGTTCTTTGGTCACATCTCCAGAAATGAATACTCCATGGAGAGACTTGTTGTCCAGGGTCAGGCAAACGATTTCGTGGCCGATCACCCACGCGTTGGATTAATTTTATCAAGACGGTATCCCAATCTACCATAGTACAGCGTATATACGTAGGTACTCGCAGCGCTACGAACAGCCAAAAATGGAGAAACATTGCAAAAGCAGTAACCCTAGTCAAGGAGAACATTGGCGTTGAAGACCCTACATGTATACCATCTTTTGCAACTCTCTGACAAGAGTGCCCGATTGAGAAGAAGAAGACATAGGTATCTCAACTAGGGAATGCAAACCGGTTTCACCGAAAATCGAAAAACCGGTTATTCGGTACGGTTTTGACCAACCAAAAAAACCGGTTTTACATAGCACTAAAACCGGTTTTTCGATTTTTTTCGGTTATTCTTTCAATGTTAGAAAAACTAACAAAGGAAGATTTGCCGCCGTTTTGTAAACTGAGTGCAATGCAGGGAGTATTTTTGTAATGAACTGAAGTGTGTATTGTGTTGAGCTGGTAACAAAATAACTTATAATAATGATTGTTTTTATGATAGATATAAAATACGTAAAACGTTTTACAATACTTAGGCAGCAAACAAGCGTACGGCCCGCCTAATGATAACCAGTTACCGTAGCCTATGGATGCTTGCAACATAACGGTTATCACTCGCACGTTGCCAACCCGCAAACTTTTTGAAGCGGGGAGCTCATTCCACAGCCTGAGCATTCGCGATAGGAAGCTTCCTTAAAACCGCACAGTACGAGACCATTTTGGTTCCAATGTGTGAGGATGGACTCCCCATCGGTGACTACGATGGTAGAAGGTGACTGGGCATTAGGTCAAACAATTCTTCAGAGCACTGTCCGTTGGAGAAGCGTTAGAACTCACATAAGAAGGCAGTCTCTCCTCAGACTAAGGGGCTTTAAAACACTTGTGAGCTCGGGATCGTTGACAATTATACCAGCACGTCGCTGGTACGAACTGAGTCTTAATACCAAAGCTGGTATCCAGGTCCCACAGAAGACAGCATCATTCCATTTGGGCCGGACTTGCGACTTATATAGTTGCAGTCTTTGTCTCGTTAAGAAGTACTTCGCTCTATTAATCACACCGAGTTTTTTCGATACCCTGCAGATGATTTTGGAACAGAAACGCGAAGGATCCCAATGATTTTCGTGATGTTGAGGGACATGTTCCAGAAATGAGGAGCCACACAAAATTGACTTTTCGCAACGGTGAATGCGCATGGCTTGCGTGTGACTTAGTGGGGTTGAAATAGACTAGGTTTAGTCGACCCCAATCGGAGTCACTAGTTTCTGTACTCTCGATTTCAGACAAGTCCTTCGCGCCTCTTCTCCAATATAGAACGAGGGATATTTGTACGACTCGTGTAATGAGCGTCTCCTGTAATTTCATCTGCATAGCAATTAATGCTAGCAATAGAGAGTATATCATTAATATGCTGGAGGAACAGTGTTGGTGATAATCCAGAGCCTTGCGGGACGCCAGCATTAATGTCATGCTATCGGTGCAACTACTGTCTACGAAGGCTCTTATGTATGCCAAACAGCAAGCTGACTGATTGGTGTTATTTTTTACCCATCTGAACGACAACAATTTATCTAAGTAAAACATTCGTATAATAATAATCACGTAACCACTGACCCGCCCATAAGGGGCGATGACGAAGCCTAAGATGAAACGCTTACCCAGAAGAAACCTATTCACTATGGCCTTGAAAGTTCCTAGATTGTAAGCGTCAGGAAACACAGACACCGGAAGCAAATTCCACTCCCTTGCTGTCCGTATTATAAATGAGGATGCAAAACGCTGTGTCCGTATTTTCGGTATGTCAACAACGTACGGGTGAAAATTTTCCCGGCGTCTTGTGGTTCTGAGTGGTTTTTGAGTACACGCAAGTTGCTGTGCCGCTACAATATGCCATGTTCATAATATTACGTGTGAAATTAATATTATAACGTACGTAACATAATTCAATAAATGTTTAAATAATTATTCTACTTCTACTGATCTATTTTTTAACATAAAGTCATCATATCTCGAAGCAATTAAAAACCAAGCAAACGTGATATGTTTTTATGATTTCATTCGTTTAAAATAAAATCAAAAGGAAAGGAACTGTTCAGTCTATATAAACGAGTCTCTGATGAAGATGAATCTACAGAGTTAAATATACTATTATTTCCATCAATTTGATGAAAAAGAGATGGATGGATTGTGTGATAGATGATATGGGTAAGAAAGTGAAAGGAGTGAATGTTGGTATAACGGATAGAAGAGACGAATGGAAGAAGCGTATGTAAGCATATTGCGCCGACCCCAAATGATTGGGAACAAGGCAGGCAGATGGTGATAATGAACTTGGGTTTTCTTTTATACTCACTTCATTAACTTTAACCGACTATCGCAAACTGAGGAATTAGTTTGCGATTTTTAAATCTTAGGCACGGTTATTATCTATAATTTGAGCTATAGAAATAACGTGCAAAAAAAACGAGCGAACATTAAAAAAACCGGTTTTAAAACCGGTTAACCGGTTTTACCTCTCAATAACCGAAAAAAAACCGGTTTTCATTTTGCCACGGTTTTGCATTCCCTAATCTCAACTTAATTGAGTTGACTGATTTTTATATATAGAGATTTTTTTTCTCAAACATACAGGTTTCTTGAAGATGTTTTTCTTTAACGGAAATACCAAACAAGAGCTTCAATAACCAAATTGACCCGACCAAACGATTAAAACATTTACAATGAAATGGACGGTTTTAAACTAAAACTTGAGCTTCTTTCTACACTTAGGTAATATTACTGAGAATATTAAAATTATTGTAGATAATATCACATAATTTCTTTTATTAATGTGGAAGTCCACATGGAAGTGAAATTTTTAGAAATTCACAAACAAGTGTATTTGTTTGTAAATTTCTACCGTAATCAAGGTTGTTTAAACACAAAAACCACATAAAATCTTATTTTTAAAATAATTTGAGAAGTAAGTAATAAATAAAATAAATAAATAAATATCCTGGGACATTCCTCACACACGGTCATCTGATCCCAAACTAAGCAGAGCTTGTACTATGGAAACCAGATAACTGATATAATACATATACTACATTTTGTTTGTAAATACATACTTAATATACATAATTACACCCAGACTAGGACATACAGACATGTTCATGCACACAAATGCATGTCCTGTGTGGGAATCGAACCCACGACCTGCGGCGCGTAAGGTGAATCTTAACCAACTGCGCCAACTGGCCCGTCGATGAAGTATCTCGATTATATCCTTTTTTTATGTATAATCATTGTTAATAGGAATAGGAAATTTTCGGACATCTAATTACTATCGCTTCCTGTTATAGTGTAGGGGAGAATGCTGTACCTTGATACAAGTGTACCTTGATCATGTGAAGTTTTTTAAGTGTTCCTGATCTTTTTACCGATAATCATCTATGGTGTGTTGACGTTTAGGGAAAAGTGATCATCATGAAGCTAGTTGCAAGCGGGAATTTCTCGGCGTTTGGGGGTGATACAGCTATAAATTTTTTGGTGCTAAAAAGTAGGTTTTTTGTGTTTTGCTACTTTCTTGATAACTAAACGTATTAAACACGAAGCATTTAACAAATTGCTGTTTTAAAGAGTTAGTTTATTAGCGTTTTAGACGTGCTACTTAGATCTTAGCTAAACATAACCTATTTCTTTTTTTGGGTTAATAAAAAGGTAATGGTGGTGGTGTTGTACCTTGACCTACATCAATCTGCTGTACCTTGATTATAGTCAAGGTACAGCAATGTATTATGTCTCTATGTTATTTGCTGTTATTTGATTATCTGATAATTTTCAGGAACAAATTGTAATATTTTTGTGCTTTGACCGACCGTCCCTATTCTGATAATGCGGCCCAAGCTTCATCTCAAGTTGTATTGATGATTGTATGTGATAAAACTACTACTGATGGTGGATGAGGTAAATAAAACATTGAATGAAACAGTTGAACCATCTCAGCAGAAAAAATTACCAGGTCCCTCAAAAATGTTAACCCCGTTAATGATATGACTGCACCCAAAAGCTGAGCCAAGAAAGAACGTTCGGAAAGGCAGACCAAAAGGAAAGTCTAGGATTTTAACAGAGACTGAAAAAAAACAAGATAGAAAATAAAAACAGTAAAAAAAAAACAAAAACTTAAAAAGGACAAAGACTAAGACCAAAATTGTGAAAGTAAAAAAACAGATTTTTAAAGATATATCGGAAAGTTCAGAGGTTGACGAAGATTTTTTTTTTCTAATTTAAAAGAAATTCATATTAGGCTACAATTATTACATAAAAGATGTTAATGATGAATTTATTTTTATTCAATTCATTTTGAATTGTTATGCGTGAGTTATATAACTATAAGAAATATAGAAAACTAATATAATATTGATATTCAATTCAATAATCCCTTTAAAACTGCCCATGATCAAGGTACAACATGTGCCGTATCAAGGTACATTGGCACTGTTGTACCTTGATCAAAATACCTCTTCTTAATTAAATAATAAAAAAACTATGAAGATGGTAACCTGTACTTTTGTATATTTTATATTTTGAGCTCAATTAGTTTCTTTTTAAGTTACAAATATTTTCAACAGCAAAGGCATTATACTTTTATTGTTATAAATTATTTAATGAAAAATGTATCAAGGTACAGCAGCTTCCCTTACATTCCACATGTACGGTAACGAATTTAAAAAAATCCTCACATTCATCGTTTCAGCTGTTTAGGGCGATAATTAATGAAAGATTACCTTAGAACTACGATTACTATTTTGTTTGGTTTGTTTGTTTTGTGATCAGTTATACATAATTTTATGTGTGTGGTGAAGTGATGCACTCTAGTTGTCGGGTTTTAGTTATATAGATATACGAGGTGGTTACCACGTACATGGTGCAACATCGATATCCACTTTGCGTTAACTATGCGCCGCCCTGTGACGTTTCTGTTAGGTGCTTTGTTGATACATCCTAAAATACACCATTTGTTTTTTGTCTTCTCTCTAAGTCAGAGTAGAGGCGCTATCAATGCATTTTTTTATCCGACTAACTAACTGACTAAGGTAAACAAGCATATCGCCCGCCTGATGGTAAGCGAAGCGGTTACCGTAGCTATATGGACACTTGCAACACACGGGGGCATCTCATCACTCACGCGGTACCGACCCTTCCACCTAACCAATGAGCTCTGGCAACCTTAGACGCTGGCTGCGGTATTCTGTAAGGTAGAGGTCCCAGTCGGGCTGCTCTTTGAGCGAATAAACGCTACGATACTGTTTGTGACTTGTGGATATAAAGTTTTTTTTTTAATAAAGGATAAAACCCTTTAGAGTAGTAATAGGTACATCATACCGAGCAATCCAATTCCGCAAATAGTAAGTGTTTTTGCCCTTATTAATAACAGTAACCGACCAATAATTGAATCTGTGTGTCTTTGACTTAGCCAATATGAGCGCATGTGTCCTTAACTTATCAATTCAGAGCGCATTAACGGTGATGGGGAATTGGCTGAAGAGATTTCAAACACACAGTAGGTTAAGTGACGAAGCAATAATACGAAAATATAATTATGTACCTTTTATATTATTTTTGTAAACGTTTGTTTCCATATAGATAAATGATTATGGAAGAGCGGGGTCTCCTGATACAGGCTTACTAGGCAGCCCCAACCTTGTTTTTGTAATAATGATACCTATTGATTATGAAAAAAACACATTATTATTAATATTATCTAGTGACTCTAATAATATTATGATTCTTTAAACATCAGTTTCGACAAAAGAGAAGCCTAGACAAAATATTGTTTTATTGCATCAGAACATAAATCGCTTCTCTGGCAAAATATATGATATTAAACTTCTATTGGATAAAATCCAGGTTGATATTTTATGCTTTACTGAAACCTGGTTAAAGCCTGATATGATGCTTTTTAATATTAACAGTTTCACCGTTGCCAGTGCGTTCAACAGAGTGTCTGCTAATGGTGGTGGATCAATTAACTTATCAAACAGCAACATAAAATTCAAAAATCGTACAGATATGAGTACTGAGTAGTCATTCTGTGGAGCGCGTCTGTGAGGTGGCATGTGCAGAGATTTAAAGCTCCATCATCGTATGTGTATATAGACCTTCGGCTTCTGACTTTTCATTGTTTTATTCTATAATAGAAGAAATTCTTAGTAAACTATTCAAATCCAAAAAGTCTATAATAGTGTGTGGTGACTTCAATATTGATATTGTTGTTACTTCATCAGAAAGAAATAGTTTTATTTCTTTATTCAAATAATTTAATATGGATCTTTTGTTTTGTGTGTGAACCGACACGGGTAACAGCCACATCTTCTACATGCATTGACAACATTATTACAAATGGGAATGTATTAGGAATTTCTTAATTTCTGGTGTTCGCTCGGATCATTTGGCTCAAGTTGTTAGATTGCCCTCTCAAATCCAAATATTATATGAAGTAAGTAGGGAATTTAGACCAACTACTAAGTACAAGTTAGAGAAATTCAATAGTCATTTGGAATGTAATCTTGCTAATACCTACTAATAAAACCCTAATACCTATTTCGAATCTGATGATCCTAATCATAACTCTATGAAACATTGTTTACTGAGATTTGTAAAAGATTTAATAAATATTACCCGATTAAATCTACTAAGGTAACTGATAAATTGAAATTCTGTGACTGGGCCACTAAAGGCATAAGATTGAGTAGAGATAACTAAAGACATTAGATTCTATGAACTCTATCGTAAAAAATCTAACACAAATAACGAAGAGTTTCATGCATATGTTAGGAATTATTCAAAAATATTTAAATTAGTTTGTAATAGAGCAAAATCCATTTTCATTGCCAAAAAAGTAAGTGATTCAACAAATAAAATTAACACTGTCTGGAAAATTATAAACACAGAGACTGGTGAAAAAAAAAGGAAGAAGACACAATTAACCTAAAATTAATGATAAAACTTATCTCGGATAAATTTGAAGTAGCGTCCGCTTTTGAATATTTTTTTTCAACAATTCCTACTGAATCCACTAAGTATCTTGCATCTTCTCCTAAAACAGCGGAATGTCTCCTTAAAGACAATTTCCCAAAACTATTCCAATTTTTTTATTCAAGTTGATTGATGCTAGTGAAATATTAGGAGCTTTCAAGTCTCTGAACATAAAAAATACAGAAGGCTTATGGGGCTTATCAGTTAAAGTAATCCACTCAATTATAAATAGTATAGCACCTATTTTAGCAGCTATTTTTAATTGATATTTTTCCCCGATTTGATGAAACATAGTAAGATCGTTCCAATATTTAAATTTGGATGCAATAATAATCCTTCCGATTATAGACCTATCTCTGTACTCAGCGTTAAGCAAAATCTTTGAGAAAGTTATGCTAAATTAATTGTTAACTCACTTTAACAAAAATCAGATTTTACATGATCACCAGTTTGGATTTACAAAAGGACGACTACTACGACAGACGCTGGTGCTAAACCCTTAAAACATATTTTTGAAGCCTGGGAGAATTCACAGGATGCGATTGGCGTATTTTGTGATCTCTCCAAGGCATTTGATTGTGTAGGTAGATCATCACACACTAGTTTTAAAACTCCAACACTATGGAGTTCGTTGAGTGGCACTCGATCTTATGTCATCTTATCTATCAAGTCGCCAACAAAAAGTAGATATTACCGGTGCTACGTACATAGGATCTTTAGTGAAAACGAGCGTACCGCAAGGATCAATATTAGGCCCAATTTTATTTTTGGCATATATTTATGATTTGCCCTATATGGTAAATGAATTGTCAGATATTGTTTTATTTGCTGATGATACTTCTTTAATTTTTAAGTTCAATAGAAAAGATACAGACCTTACGCAGCTCAATGACACCTTATCAGCTGTATCTAAATAGTTTGCCGCCAATAATCTCATGCTTAATTCCAGTAAAACTAAATGTATTCGGTTTCTCTCCCAAATTTTGTTAAGAGGGACACTAATATCTGAGTCGATGGCAAAAGACTTGAACTAGTGGATAAGGCAGTTTTTCTCGGCGTATATTAGATAGTAAAATACAATGGGGTCCTCATATAGAAAGATTAGCTAGTAAATTGACTTCCGCCGCCTTCGCAGTTAGAAAAAATTGAAAAATAACAGCCACATCTGTTATTGTTGGTTTACTTTGCTTATTTCCATAGTTTTATGTCCTTCAGTCTTCTGCTGTGGGGCTCAGCTGCAGATTTTGAAACTATATTTATTCTGCAGAAAAGTGCAATTCGTGCGATCTATTGTTTGGGTCCTCGCAAATCACTACGAAGTCGATTTAAGGATTTTAAAATTCTTACTTTCTTACCATCACAGTACATCTATGAAAATATTATGTTTGTTCGTAAAAACTTAAATTTATTTGAAATTAATAGTAGCCACCATAACAATACAAGAAATAAAGATAATATTGTGACACGTAGATTCAGATTATCTAAAGTTAATAAGTCTTTTCTCGGAAATTGCGTTCGATTCTATAATAAAATCCCACTTGAAGTAGGTAACTAAAATGTCTTATAATAAATTTGAAGATTTCATAAAGCAGAGGTTAATTGATAAAGCCACTATAAGGTGGCTCATTACGTTGAAGACAAGAATATATGGTTGTAGTAGCTTCTCTCTGCACTTGCATCCCCCCTAGCTGAGTGACAAATGTATGAATAAGCATAATAATTATATGGTATATTGTATAAGTATTTGGAAAAAAAGCTGTAATATGAAAAGATCTTCCACGACAAAAAAAGCCTTGCTGAGTTTCTTACCGGAGTCTTCTCAGTTTATGTGTATTTCGAACCGGTGGTAAATTCAACTGTATTGAACGTTCATAAGTGCCTTACCATGGCCTAAACTTAATATATTACTTTTTGATTTTGAACAAAATGAACGCCATTGCGCTTCGTTGGGTTAGTTGTTCCACGCTTTTAGAATAAAGAAAAGCAAATTATATTTAAAAAAAATGCTTGAAGGCTATCTCTTGCTTCGTTCAATTGAAGAAAGTCATGCATAAACGCAATAGCGGTGTTTCCTTGATCCAGTGTATTTCGGCGAGATCCATTACCACGAGAGTGGCGGCAAGAAGCAATCTCATTGAATGACCGTGTTTGCCCCCACACGTCCTCCTCTACCGACATCAGCCCGCAGCGCACTCCCATCCCACTGATCCACGCCGATCGGTAAATATGCGTGTTAAATATGTATGCGCTGTAAGATGCTCGTAAGTGTATTAGATTTTGCTTGCTTTTTCATTCTGTCAAGTGGCTGAGCACATACTTGTCTATTTGTACATAAAGAGGTCTGACCAATTTGCTTACACATGCTGTTCACGAATCAATTTATTTCCACAGAGTAGGTCGGTATATCAAATAAACTGGCTATCCAATACGAGCTTGTGATGTATTAAGAAAATTGGTACGATAGTACTAGCATAGCAGATGTAGATTGCATAGAGCGTTCAAATTTATTTTACTTTATTTATCTATTGGTATCTATTAGTAGCAACCAGAATGTTATATGCTATATTACGGGGGGAGAATTTTATTGATAAATACTAGCAAAACAAAGTTATCCGAGTCTATAAGATATTGTCTGCACAGGGCTTAAGTAATAACTTCTATCTGACAGAAGCGAAAACTTGGAATGCACTTCGCACGAAGTGACTAGACTTTTCCATTAGGGGCAATTATCAGGCACAACAGAGAATCCCGTGCTTTCACCACTCAGCAACCCCATCCCGGCGACGGAACCTGTTAGAGATAACGTCATAAAGTCGCCGATGCAGAGAGCCGGACTAACGTCTTTGCTGTTGCGATGCCCTCACCTCGGATAATGGACCGCACTCCTCGCTCCCTGCTCATCCTCCTGCTCCCTGTGGACCGCCAATTTGCGAATTATACTTACACTCGGATACGATCGAATTTTGTTGCGATAAAGTATAGGGTATCTTGATTTAAGGTCCTTTTACTTCCAAAAGGGTTCCGTTATATGTAAGTTTTAAAGATACTTGTTATATATCTATATGCGAAGGACTTAAAATAATTGAATCAATTTATACAATATAATATTAAAAAAATAATAAACCAACCCACATTTAAAAAAAAAAAAAAATGTATCCCACCCAATCCCAACTACTTGTATACTAACATGTGTTGGGTAAGTAAGTACTTATAAATTAGTTATATAATATGATACGACAGGCACATAAGAGTGCTAATGAAATAATGGCGTACGTATCAAACATCCCATCCAAGCCGCAGCTCCCTCGCCCGCTCCTCTCTCGGTTAATGGAGCAGTGATGGTCCGTCACTCTACATTTGACTAGGCGGCTTTCACATTGGTACTCGGCACTTACCTAATGCCTATGAGCTTACATACTATCTACACTGCTATATATACAAAGTTGGCTGTGTTAGTTCATCTGATATTTCGCTAACAGCAGGCTCAGCTTAGTTGCTCTAGAGTAGAGCAACACCTACAAACTAATGAGCCTACCTACCTACTTATTGTAAACGCTAAGTAAAAAGAGTCATCTTCTACAATCTTACCATGGTAAGTGATGATGTGGTCTAATGAAGAATCACACAAAACTTGAAGAGTACTGCAAGTGTAGGTGCTGGAACACACCAACAGGTACCCTACTATCGTGATATGGTTCTTCACGATGTTTTACTTTCCCGAAATTTTATATTAAATATTGCACAAATCCCCGTCTGTTTGTTATATTCTAACCATTATACATGTAACTGAAAGTGCTGTAACGGATTATTTTTCGCAGCCATCAACCAACATTCTTGGTATTTCCTTTAATGTGTACATCCGAAAGAATCTCAAATAGTAAAAATCTTTTTAGGCTTACGTCCAGTGTTGAGTGGGTCCACAAATGTCGCTAAAAGGCTGGACGTCATTGTTTATCCGGGCAACATTAGGCGGGTAACCGGACACGCGCGCGCTGAGTGCGCTACAAGTATCCGCTTTCAACTCATTACGGCTCGGACGTGGTGCGTGGGCAGCCTCAACCCCCTCCGCATCCCCCTCCCGACCGTCTTTGTCCTTCAATCCCTCTTACAATCTTCGATCCAATTTCGCATACCCATACATCCGCCTAATGTTAGGATACACGTTAGATTAGATGACAAAATTGGATGGGTTAAGCTTATAAAAGTGTGAATAAAGCGGACATTTCAGCTCATTTTGTTTTTGGCGTTGTTTCGCATTGCTGAATTATGACATAATTATGTTTTTCTCGTCTAGGATCCCGACATAGAAACTATGCGCCTGATTTATTCCAAATTAACAATAAAGAAGATTGCGACCTCATGTCAGATGTAATCGCAAAATAAAGTGACACAAGTATCTTAATCAAGTGTCCATTCCGGGGAGTTAGAGTCGCCCGAGCTGTCCGTTATGGGCGATTCCGTATAAAACTGAACTGGCGCGGGTTGCCCGCCCCGTGCAATAACAGTTTCGACAAATTGAGTCCGCTGACATTGAAGCTACATTCAATAGAATCGCCGCTATTCATTTATCTAATAAAATTAGTTTGCTACGTAATTTTTATTACATTTTAATATTTAAAGTTGGTATCATAATCCTTAATTCTCAATACTTTCTTATGTTTAGAAAGATTATTAAATAGTTTGGAATAAAATGTACCTTTTAGGTAAAGAATATAACGAAAAAATTGATAAAAATCCTCGTAAAAGCAATTTTATGTGAAAAATCATGTTGTGAGCCGCGCGGTCACACAGGCGAGCTTACCGACCGCAATAACATAACCGTTTGGACAAATTGTGGCTCGGTTGGGCCGGGATTAGCGGCTTTATGGAACATTCTATTCGCGTGTAGAATACCAGCTAGCTTTCTGATAATTGATATCAATGCTTTGCTTCCTGCAGCGAAAGGAATTAAACAGCCATTTGTTTATATTAGGTTTATTATGTTTCTGATTGACTTTCAATGTTGATTATAAATTGGATTAAATTATGAATGGAGTTTTTTATTTTCTTATGTTTCTGGCAACCTACGCTGCTATGAAAAAGTTACTTCTAAATAGTTGTATAGGTAACTAAAATTACATTATTTCTATAATTTGTGAAACTTCCATTAATAGATAAGATACATATTTCCCCCACAAAACCTTTATCTCAGGTAAACACCTCCCACAACGAAGCGAAATTGCAAAGTTAATTGCTTTTTGTGTGGCGATTACATCGTAGTCAGACTTCACCAACTGTTTATCTGGTGTAATCAGCTAATTTCATTAAAATTTTAATTCAGATAAGTACCTACATCTAAACAGTGAACGTAAATTAGTTTTTTCTTAACACAAGCCGTTCTGAATAGTAAACAAAATGAATGGGCAGCCCTAAGCAAAGTTTAATCCGTTTTTATTACGAAGAAAAGAAGTAATTACTCTACCCTTAGCGCTATAGAGGGTTGGAGCTTGAGGTAAAAATTTCCATAGATTTATCATAAGCAAATTAAGTTTATAATTAAAAACAGGAGTTTTGTATAGATGTAATTTGAATATGTAAATAATATTGTTCAGGGTATCGCTTATAACAAAAAATCTTATTAGTATTCCATTAATTTCATCTTTTTAAATACCTGCTTAGGAAGACAAAGGAATATTGTATTAGTTGAATGATGTACCTACGTAATAATATTTAGGTACCATTATTATTTAGAGATATTTCGCTTGGCAGAATGAAGAAGGTTTGCTTAGCGCGGAAATAGTTTGGGTTTCATTATGGGGCAGGCAGGCGGAGGGGCATGCGCGCCCCCGCAATTATCCTCCTCTCAGCTACGTAATTATTCCATTAGCTGAGCAAATAATGATAAACCCACTGATTAACTGTTAATCAATCGATACATCCATCGAACGTAGGGTGATTGTAATTAAAAGTTCTCAGTGAATCGAATGTAGATGTAATGTAGATAGAAATGTAAGACATTGTGTGATGATAGGTTAATTCATCGTACAGAGATATATTATTCTTCAAATAAAAGTGTCTGATGATTCAGCAGTTTCTAGTATTCTGCTATTTTGGAATTGTTTGTAGTTCACCTATGAGATTGTAAAGTGAGCAATTTTCAAGCATCGAGATTGACGGGTTTTTCAATTAAATTTTTTGAAGTCTTTAAATAATTTTCACAGGGCTGCCACTGCTATATTTTTGATATTCCTGGTAATTCTGATTCAGGTATTTAATTCACTACGTTTGCTGGTTTCTCATATTATTTTATTTTTAGTTACACCGGGATAGTTTTTGACATCCGAATCATCCAAGATGATCACCCTGATCCGAAGTGACGGTTTTATCACTTCATCAAGATACCAACGAAATCAATTTAGAGCCCATAAGGCCAAGCGGACTCACCTAAGAGTCCCTAAAAGTCCCGAAGGCGGGCGTCCCTGCCGCCCGTCTCGTTCGCTCGTGCCCGTTTATAAACGGTTTTATTGCTTTCGGAGCAACCGAACATTATTAAACTTTTCCAATTTCGATTTATCACGTAGCTGTCGGAATTTAATACCGCCCTACCTTCGGCGGAGGCGATCGCCCGCCGCGTGATTACAATACACGTCGTTAATAATACCAGCTGAGTGCGGTATGGGACGGGTGTGAGATGAGAGGCTCACCTCACTGCCACCCAATTGTGACGTGACAGACAGCGCAAGCCGCGCCCGCGCAGCTTTTCTGTCCATTTTCCGATTGATTTTGTCTTTACAAATATTGTTACAATTTATGAAAAGAAAATTCCCCTCCGAAATTAAAATTATCCAAACATAGACTTAGTTAAAGAAATCTATAACGGATTTAATGACAAAATTTAGAACAACCTAGGACAAGTTTAGTTTCTATTGAGCTTATGTACTTATTCCGTTTCATAAGACTAACATTGTCGTATAGAGAATTTCATAACAAAATGAAGTCTAATATCAGCCTGGGTTAAAATTATGAAGCTAAAACTGTAGGTTATTGAAAACGTGACTTACATTTACAATGGGTTACATCTACGAGATTTCATAAGAAGATATATGAAATGGGTTGCATATAAAATCGTATTAGAATTTACATAGATTTATGTAATCCAGATGGTACCGAGTAGAATTTGAAAATACTGTCTGGATGTAATATATATGAACAAAATGATGATGATATTGTAAAGGCAGTGAAAGGGTATGATGAAGTGCGGAAGCGGCAGCGGTCGCGGATGGCGAGTTGCGGCGATGCAATCTACTCACATTCATAGGGCCAATCAAGCACCAACCCGCTGCCATCCGCGCCCCTTATCTCCACCCCACACAGGGACGGATTTATACATATCAAAAAATACTTTAAATAGTGCAACTTCGTTTAATCATCGACACCGGCTTTATATTTTGTTCTCATTCATCCTTATACACGCGAGGCTTTGTCATTTGGCCCCACTTTGGGTAACAATTCACTTCCCCAATTAAATTACTACATAAAGGTACAATTAAATTGTATCTTCGTTAAGCTGGAGTAACAAATATTGTTTTGGTTTAAAAGGCTAACAAGCAAAGTTGAAGCCGCCTCGTTAGATTCAGACGATAATAATGAGGCTGTCACTTCTATTAAAACTCTTAAGCCTTATTCCACTTCGTTAACAGTTGGCAATACTTGTAGATTTATTGATTTATTCGGAATATTAACATGTTTTTTTATAACTAATACTAGCAGACCCCCGCGGTTTCACCCGCGTACGGTTTGAATTTTCTCCTTCGAAAACCAACGCACGCCACTGATTATTAGACACAACAAATCAAACACAGATATTTTTACAATTAAAACTAAAACCGTATATTATACCTGCACTAAAAAATCGAACTCAAACAATCTTATTTAATTATTATAACAACACATGAGAAAGAAAATAAATGGGGAGGGACAGGCAAAGCTAATCTCAGATGGCGCCACCCTCACTGGTAACTGTCATTGATATTGAATTGATGGATTTTCATGAATTTCAATTAATTAAACCAACCAGTAACCGGCTTTTATAATAAAATCGTTAGGTTTGAAGTGATAACTGCATAATCTTCCTATGAGCTAGGTGTCCATTTTTTTTTAATAATCCACGGCTTTTTTCTTGTCAATTGGTGTAAACCTTTATTATTGCATTAAAATTCACTATAGAAAGGCATTATAATTATTGAATAACTTATTTGATAACGAATATGTAAAAAATGTATGGTGTTTGACAGATAGACGGCACCAGCGACTATACGACACCTAGCGGGATAAATTGTCAGTGTGCCTCCTCATTAACTACAATCAAAATAATTCGACGGGTTCCGGGCTAATTGTATTAAGCGACACTCTGGGCGATATAGACTTTTATACATATTTGGAATCAGCGAATTTTTCTGCGTCGTTTGAGCTGGGTTTGGTGACGATCGGATCACTTTTTTGTCGCTTAATACAACCGCATTTTTGGGCCCATTTTTGGACTGCAATGTATGAAGTAACACAAAATATTGTCAAATTTAGGAACTGTGTACTTAAGCTCACTACCAAATACCAGACAGTCGTTTGAACTATTTTTCCTGGAGCAAAAATTTACAGGCAACGCACGTTAAAGCATTTAGCCTGACCTTATAAATATATAAAAATGTCGCTTCATGCAATTAGCCTCTACGTTAAATTCTTATCCAGTGTCGCTTAATGCAATTAGCTTTACCTTATAAATATACAAGAATGTCGTTTAAAACATTTAGCCTCTTGGTCAAATTCATACCCAGTGTCGGTCCATACATTTAGCTCTGTACATCAAATGTATGATGTTGTCACTTCAACCATTTAGCTTGCAGTAGGATAATGATATGTCGGTCGCATAAACTATTTAGGATTACAACAGTAAACATTTAAAGATTATGGTTAAACCTATTTTTCTATATATATTTTTATTTTATTTTTTTCGTGGGGAAATCCTCATAGGATACCCTACCGCCCCGGGGGTAGCGGCCGGGTTATGCCGGACTTAACCGCGGCCGGGTTATACCGGCTAAAACCCCACGGTGGTCGCCATCTGCGCTGTAGAGAGGGGGGCGGGCTCTCGTGTTGAACGCGTACCTGCTCACCCCTCCAAGCGCGGCGCTTTGATAGCTCGTCCCGGGGGAAGTCTAACACCTCCCCCCAGCACCCTCGCTGTGCTATCGCACGATGAGTCGTGACCACAGCGATCGTCCTCCTTGGGGTCGCTTCTGGGCGCACAGAGCCCCCGCTCTGATTGCCCACGACCCCAAAGGCCCCGTTTAGTCGCCTTTTACGACAGGCAGGGGAACACCGTAGGTGTAATTCTAAGCCCGAGCTACAGGGCAGGGGGGCCGCGACGAGGCACGTTTGCGCCCCGGCGGCTTCGCCTCCGGGTGGGATCGGCCCTCTCCCGATCCCGCTCAGCAGCCTCCTTCTGGACCATTACGGTCTCGCAGAAGGAGGCTACGGCCCTCCACGCTGTATCCCCGCTCAGCATCGCCGACACGACTGCTGGCAGGGAGAGATTCCGCCCGATCTCTTGGACCAGGATCCGCCGCTCAGGTTCCCATGCAGGGCACACCGCGAGCGTGTGCGATGCAGAATCCTGGTCACTTCCACCGCAGTGGAAGCAGGCCGCCGTCGCCTCACGTCCGATCCTATACAGATAATCACCGAAGCACCCATGCCCGGTTATTATTTGTGTAAGTCTGTAGGTGAGTCGTCCACCTTGTCGCTGCATCCAGGCCTCGAAGACCGGCAGGACTGCTTCGACGACGCGTTTGCGTGCAAACCGCTCCTCACGAAGCCTTGCACGCCAAGTCGCGAATGCGATAAGTCGCTCCTGCCGTTTGATTGCCTCTTCTGGGTCGCCACAACCACTCTGGCGGACGATGCTGATTCGGTCATAGACCCTCGCATCCATGTCCGCCAGAATATCCAGTGGCAGAAAGCGAGCCAGAATAGTTGCCGCCTCAAAGGATACGGTACGGTATCCCCGTACGATCCGTAGTGCCATCCTACGCTGGACGCTGTAGATTTTCGTTCTACAGCGTCGGATGGCCAGCCTCTTCGCCCATACGGGCGCTCCGTAAAGGGCTACGGATCGTTGACCCCCGCATAGAGGCGGCGAACTTCCTTCCTCGGTCCCCTGAGATTAGGCAACAGTCTGTGCATGGCACCTGCTACCCTTTCGATTCGGGGGACAAGGCGATCTAAATGCTCTTCGAAGCCCCAGCGACTGTCTAGGGTGAGACCCAGGTACTTCATGTACCGTCCCACCCTGACTTCCGACTCCCCCACTCGGACGCACGAGTCGGGTGGTTCCCTGCTTCTTGGCAGTTTGTGGAACCATAGCGCCTCGGTCTTGTGAGGCGCTATTTCTAGACCCAACTCATGGATTTTGGCAACACCCCCACCCCAAGTTCAGCGAGCTCTTTGGTCCGCTCGAAGGTATCCCCACTGGCGACCACCAACGTGTCATCTGCATAGCAAACGACGTTAACGCCAGCGGGGAGGTCGACACGCAGAACCGCGTCGTAGGCGAGGTTCCACAACAGCGGGCCTAACACTGACCCCTGTGGAACTCCACGCGTGATTTCCCTCCGGATTCTCCTACCGTCTTGGTCCATGTACAAAATGTACCTGTCGCGCAAGTAATCCCCGATTACGCCTTGCAGGTAGGAGGGCACCTCATGGTATACAAGTGCCCCCCTAATGGCGTCCCAAGGGAGAGAGTAAAAGGCATTGACGATGTCAAGATTTATCGCCAACGCCACTCCACCCCGGGACACCGCCTGCTCCGACAGAGAACGAACGCGTAGGACCGCGTCTATGGTCGAACGCCCCTGTCAGAAGCCGAACTGGCTATCGGCCAGGTCAGGACCGACGCACGACAGATGCCCGTTGAGACGAGCGGCAAGTATTCGTTCGAACAGCTTGCCAACCTCGTCCAACAGGCATATGGGACGGTACGCAGAGGGAGAATCTGCGGGTCTGCCCGCCTTCTTCAAGAGGACCAAACTTGCCTCCTTCCAGGCCGTGGGGAACTTGGCATACCGGAGGCAGCTGCTGAACAACTGCCTCAGCCTGTCCCCCAGGGCAGCCAGACTCAACACCCACACCCGACCCGGTACACCATCGGGTCCTGGTGCGGTGTTTCGGGCTTTCAAGCGGCCAACAGCTCGATCTAGCTCCTGTACGGTCACCCCCATCTCGTCATGCCACTCCCACGACGTTAGGGGGTGAACTGAGGGACCTGACCGGCCCACCGGGAAGAGAGTGTTCACCACTTGACCCAGCAGGCCCGGATCTAGGGTTTCCGTCAGGGGAGGCACCCATGGCCTGAGTTTACCCAGGACCATCTTATATGGGCGCCCCCACGGATCCTCGTTGAGTCCCTCCAGGAGCTCATCCCAGCACCGTTTTTTGGCGTCTGAGATGGCGATCTGCATCGCTACTGTAGCCGCTCGATATGCCCTATAGAGACTGGAAGTTATATGCTGTATAATTAAGTATATAACGAGGTAGGATTTATATTAGTATAGGTATAAAATAGTAGCAAAACAGTATTGGATATTCATTCATAATGCATCCTATTTCGTGTTATTACACCCGCGGTTCTGACGTACACGTAAAGGTGTAAAGTTCTTATATACTCAAATGTTAAAGTTTAAAAATGAAGAAGAATGAGAATAATTATTTCAGGTAATAAGACTGTAGGCTACGTAATAAAAAGACTGTTTAACTTCTGATTCCTATACAATTGTGATAATAAATTTAGTTGTTACCTTGGTAAGCTAAGACATAACTGCTGTTCCTAGTTGATTGTCATTTTTAATAAAAAAACCTATCTTTGAACAATTTATAATGTGTTTTATTTCTCATTTCATAATTATTAACAAGATAGGTAGGTACACCCTATGTATGGACCTTTTAATTTATCAATGTTTTAACCGCCAATTTCTGCAAACTTCATTATTCAAGTAGGATTGAAAACAATTGTTTAAAAAAATACCAGTCGCATAAACTAATTAGCCTACATTACTAATTAGTATTACATTAATAAGTTTAAGATATGGTATTTAAATCAATTAGCTTAGGTTTGAAATATGACCAACTCTTTGATTAAAGCATTTAGCTTAGAGCCATTATTTGCATGCCTAGGCGGTTAAGTCATTTAGCTTGGAACAATAAATAATAATCATAGGCGGTTAAGTCATTTAGCCTGGAATAAGAAACAATAATCATAGGCGGTTAAGTCATTTAGCCTGGAATAAGAAACAATAATCATAGCCGGTTAAGTCATTTAGCCTGGAACAAAAAAAAGTAAAATATTGGTCATTTTGTATTAAGCGACATTTATCTTCGTTAAAAATAGGAATATTAGAAAAAAATAATATTCAGATTATGGGGAATATGTTATAAAAACAGTAATATCCTTCTTTTTACAAAAATAATGCGATTTGCTAATGTTATAATTTTTTTTCTAAAAATTGAAACTTTAAACTGCTCTGGTGTAAAGTTTCAAAAATGTCGCTTAATACAATTAGCCCGGAACCCGTCTATTCTAATGAAATAGAGAAAGTAAACTTTTTTTTTTTTCATTTGCGTCACACGGGTGTTTATTTTGCCAATTTCCAGTTATATTATATAAGTTCTAGTCACAATAAATCACTTTCACATAGTCCTCATGCAGTCAGTCACCGTCCATAAAAGTCATGTTATACTATAGTGGTGGTCATTTACTAAAACTCTTCACGGACTTTTGAAAAGACACTATACACATCATTCATTTCATTTCCCTTAACTGGTGCACATGGATTGATCTTTATTGGATAAAATACCACCGATAATATGCAATAAAACTCAAAATACACGAATTTATGAATATAAAAATGAAAACGCAACGTCACTCTGCAAGTTCCCGCCAAAAATTCCGAGAAAATGAACTTACAAACAAATTTAGAATTCTAATCCGATTTAAATATTCTTTTATATTTGACATTCCAATTTTAAAGAACATTTTAGTTTCCAGAACAAAAGGCAGATAGAGCGCGCGAAACACGGGAGTGAGGCCAAAAAAAGCAATTAGGTACAAATTGAAAAACACATACCTAGTTTTCGCTTTTGAATTTGTATTTGCTATGTTTAAATGCTGCTGTGTGCAAATTTATTAAAAAGAAAGTGTTTTTCGTTAAATAAAGTTTTTTAAACAAAGCAAATACAAATTCAAAAGCGAATACCAGGTATGTGTTTTTCAATTGGTATATGCTTTTTTGGCCTCACTCCCGTGTTCAGTTCGCTCCATCTGCCTTATTCTGTGATCTGTGAAAATCGGATTGAGATTTCAAACATGTGTCAAAATTTTTTTTTTTATTTAAATCAAAAGTAACAAGGAGTATTGATATCAACTTCGATGCAAATCACCCCTAAAATAACTTTCTACCCCTTTTTGACCCCGTTTGGCGATGATTTTCAATAAAATACGAAACACGTCTTCCATCAATTCTGTTAAGGAATGTTTATGCAAAATTTGAAGTAGATCGGACCAAGGAATCACGTTGTCCCATACAAACTTTGCCCCCGTATTTCACCCCCTTAGGGGTAGAATTTCGGAAAATCCTTTCTTATCGGATGCCTACGTCATACAAAGAACACACACTCCAAGTTTCAGGTCTCTACGATCAGCGGTTTAGGCTGTGCGTTGATTCTCAGTCATTCAGGACAAAGCATTTTATGACGTTGGAAAGCAATTTTGTCGTATCTCGAAAAAATGCAAATTTGAGTTATGTATATCATTGTAATCAGAAAAAAAAACTGCATTTAATGATTTGGGTCCCGTTCTCCTGCGATGAAATAAAAATTAGATACAACGTTCAAATCCATGCTTTTTTTTCTATAAACATACGTATAAAAGTCGTAAATAGGTCAAAATCAGCAATTTTTTATAATAAGATAGATACGATTAAATTGCTGCCGATGTTTTTTATAGTAAAATACATACAACGTCTGTATTTAAATAGTTTAAAAGAGTAACAACGTTAGTTGCCTACCAAAGATGAATTTGCTAGGGAGTTACGACAATTCTGCCGCCCGTGATTTTTATTCTAGCCGGATATACGACAGCTCTTTTGCTCGAGAATAATATGCACAGTACTCATACAACAATTCAAAGAACACATTTAAGAATTCTTATGATATTTACCACATAATAAATAGGGATTGATATTGCATAACGTGATATTTACGCTACTCGTAAAGCCCCGCACCCCGACCGCCGCCACTAGATAAGCTGCGATAGTTCGTAAGACAGTCGCAGCGCCAACGCCGAAGTGAGAAAGCGTGTTCGTTGTGTTGTATTTTAAGTGTTTATAGATAGGTAAGTGCAATTTTGAACTACATTATAACTTTTAAACTATAATTGCTTTATACAATAGAAAGAGATTACTGTAAGATATTATCTCAATTAAACTAATTTATTAAAAGTCAAGTAGTTATTACTTAAAGATAATTATTAATTTAATAATGTTTTGTACGTATTTTAAAGAAATTTATTGTAGACTATAAAACCACAGTTTTATTTAAGTTTTAGTAGTTCTAATTTTATTTATACTAATATATATTATTAATAGATGTAATTATTTAATATGAAATATACTATAATATTAATCTATACTATTATATATAATTAGCTAGTAATTATTATTATTTTATATATTATTATATAATTATAAAGCTGAAGAGTTTGTTTATTTTTTTGTTTGAACGCGCTAATCTCACGAACTACTGGTTCGATTTGAAAAATTCTTTCAGTGTTGGATAGCTCATTTATTGAGGAAGGCTATAGACTACTTATATCCCAGGAAAACCCAAGATCCCTCGGGAACGCGGGAAAAACCGCGGCTTGTAAAAAATATACAAAAGTAAAAAAATCTGTGTTTACCGAACCGAACTTTTCTTATGCCATTATTATCATCAATTTGTTACTATAATATTTTATGGATAAGCTTATTTTTTAGATGGCGCATCGCCGGGAATGGCTGAAAGAGTTGAAACCAAGAACAGAGACATGCGAAGATCGGCCAAAAAAAAACCCAGGATTGAAATCTTAAGTGACATTATAATACAGAACAATGGGTCCAAGGTACAACCTAGACCAGAGACATGCGAAGATCGGCCAAAAAAAAAAACCCAGTATTGAAATCTTAAGTGACATTATAATACAGAACGATGGATCCAAGGTACAGTCAGTCAATCAGACTAGCACATATTCACATAGTGATCATAATATTTTTACTGTAACTCCTCGTCATCTAAAAGAGCGTAATGTAGAAAATGTGGAGGACCTTACCCCTACCTTTCGTAACCCAGAATCTTATATTTCTGAGACAACGAGAATAATTGACGGTCCGCATCCAGAAGAATATAATAATAATACTGAGTCCGAACAATCACTTGGAAACATAAGAAACAACGATATTTTTATAAATACAGACGTGTCCCTGTCGAATGAAAGTGAATTAGAAAATCTTGCGATGAATATTCAGCCCGTAACTCAAAATACGTCAACTTCTGGACTTTTAGTTGGTTCAGTAGTTGAAACTACTACTGACGGAGATTCATTAAATTTAATTCAAAACACGTGTAATAACTTATATCAAATTCAAGTGACTGTTGATACTGATGATTGTATTAAGATAGTTCCGGAAACGAAACAGCCCTTGGAGATAGAAACTAATATAAATTCAAATCACCCTTGTACATCTGGTCTTTCAAATAACTACAATGCAAATTACGAAGAAGATGTAGGGAATTCATCTGCTCTAGAGAATAAATGTTTGAATTCAATTGAAGTTGAATCTGAAATAAATAACAGCCTAATTTTTGCTGATCAAAAATTTCAGTCTAGTGGCAAAAAATGCAAAACAGGCAGATATAATAGAAAATGTAAAAAGAAACTAATTTTTGACAAATCTTATCTTGATTTTGTTGATGAAGATGATGCTGATACGTTATTATTAAATGAGGCATTTCCTTCAGAGGACTCTAATTCATCATGGATCGAGAATATGTCATCTGAAGATTCGGAATCAATAAAAGAGAAAAAAAATAAAACACTTAAGGCAAAAAAGAAAAAAATAATTAAACAAAAGGTAAAAACGTCGAAAAATAAAGATAGTGAGGCGTGTTCTCAAATGTTTCAGAATGAAACAGCTACAGAAAATAAATCTGATGATATCTTAAAAGTAAAACCTAAGAGTAAGAAAGTTGAAAGAAAGGAAAACAAAATCAAACAATCTTTAGGGATGCCCTACACTGATGAAAAAGGAAATTGCATTCAAGCTAAAATTATAAAACCAAACCCCTGCTATAATGTTAAATGTAAGCGAAACTGTGGGAACATAACAGAAGAAAGACGCCAAGCTCTTTTTACTTATGACTGGAATCTTGGGAGTATCCAACGCCAGAAAGACTGGCTATCACAAAGCACGTTAAAAAAAGAAATAAAAACCTACACTACAGACAAAGGTGAATCGTCAAGACGAAATTGTACATTTGAATACTACATAAATGAAGGGGAAGGAAGAAGACAAGTATGTCAAAAATTCTTGATAGACACATTGGATATAACGCAAAGGTTCCTATTATATACATTAGATAATATGGTCGCAGGATTTGCTAAATTAGATGAGAGAGGAAAAAATGGTGGGAGAAACAAAACTTCTGAAAATGTAACAAATCATGCAAAACAATTTTTATCGTCTCTGCCTTTGGTACCTTCGCATTACTGCAGAAAGGATTCTACTCGTCTTTATTTACCGGACGAATTTAAAAATATTTCTAATTTGTTTCGTATCTATACCAAAAATTGTACGGATGACGGTGTAAAAAGTATGTCTTTTAAAGTGTTTTCTAATTGGTTAAGAACCAATTATAATATTGGTTTTCATGTCCCTAAGAAAGATAAGTGCATGACATGTATGGCACAGACGTAGGATGTTAAAAATGTGGAAGAAATGGCTAAATATAATAAACATTTACAGGAAAAAGATGAATCATATAAAAGATTTCAATTTCACCAGAAACTCAATTCTATGGATACGAGTGTTATTTGCTCTAGTTTTGATATGCAAAAAGTTTTAAATACACCACATGGCGAAAATATGGCGCTTTATTATTCGAGAAAGATAGCAGTTTATAACCTAACAGTTTACGAAAGTAATACACAGGTAGGGTACTGTAACATATGGACTGAGGTTGATGCTCATCGTGGAGCCAACGAAATATCAACTTGCCTGTACAACTACCTTCAGGAGGTTGATAAACGAGGAAATATAAAGAAAATACTATTGTACTCAGATTCCTGTTATGGAAAAAACAAGAACAAAACGATGTTGAGTATGCTAAGATATGTTTTATCCCAATGTGTCAATTTAGAGGTAATTCAAATGAATTACCTAATACCTGGTCATACGTTCATGCCAGTTGATAGCATGCACGCTACTATTGAGCGAGCTGTAAAAAAGACGACTGTGTGGGCACCTTCTCAGTGGCCCATTGTTGTAGAAATGGCACGTAGAAACCCTGCGCCATATAGAGTTTCTATTATGGATGGAAAAGATTTTATGGGGTTTGAAGAAATAGTAAGCAAAACATTTAAGAAAAATAAAAACATTCTAATTTCAAAAATGTGTATCGCAACATTCAAAAAGTCAAATCCTGACACAATGTTTGTAAAAAACTCCATGCTACCAGATGCTGATACTATAGAGGTGTCTTTATGTAGTCTTAACAGTGCCCAACCCAAATTCCGCCTATATCCAATGAAACTGCCAATAACATTACAAAAATACAATGATTTAAAGAAGTTAGTAGATAAAAACATAATTCCTAGGGCATACTCTAATGAATACTTAAATCTTAAGGCTGACAAAAAAGTTAAAGATGTTTTGATAGACACAGATGAAGAGGATTGTGATCAGCAGGTAGACTGAGATTAGTTGTGTACCTAATATTTAGCTTAAAAAGGCCATCGTTATTATATATTATTGATGTTTCCAAGAAGTTTCGTTTTTATTTTTTTAAATACTAATAATTGCAATATAATTGTTAAGAGCTAGGACTAGTTATAACTATGTTTAATAGTAAAAAAAAGTCATTATTTGTATCTTATTTTAAGGTTCCTTGTAATTCACTGTTACGTTTTTACTTAATAATATTTATATTACTTTAAATTAAAAGAGACGTTTTTAAATTTCTATAATAAATACATTCTATATACATACAGCATCTGATTTACAACAGTCTCCTTATTATACTTACATTTACAACAGAAGCCACGATATACTCCCTAAAATTATATGATATACAACGTATCAATAGAAAATGAGCACTAACTACATATTAGATGCAACAAATTCGCCACTTAGAAATTGAAAGCAATTCTTATGTCTCATACATAATCACCTCAGAGATACAACGTTTCTGCCACTTGAAATTAAAAAAGCAGATGCTGTATCTATGCGAAACTCCTATTAAATCTAACTTTAGAACAATTAAAATAATTGCATCATTTGAGTTTAAATTCAGAAGAT
Source organism: Achlya flavicornis (assembly GCA_947623365.1). Taxonomy (NCBI): domain Eukaryota; kingdom Metazoa; phylum Arthropoda; class Insecta; order Lepidoptera; family Drepanidae; genus Achlya; species Achlya flavicornis. Next base: position 9,451,322 of record OX392473.1, on the reverse strand, counting down.
ACCCATGCCAAAAATGACATTTCTACCTCTTTGAGCTTACGAGTTCTGATTTTTTTTTAAAGTTTTTTGGCCCTCCTGTAAAGTACGATTTTTCGAGATACTACAAAATTGATTTCCAGCGTCGATATGTATAGATGAATTAATAACATCTCCTTTTCTGTCTTTACCGACTCTAAAACAATTTTGGGTGATAGGTACAGATCTCTGTGGAGCAGGCAATCACATCTGAAGAAATGGACCTAAGTTTACCCTGTGGGTTACCGCTTGCAGTAATTATCTTCATCACTAATCTTAAAGTCGCGTTCCGAGACTTCAAGCTTAAGTTAGTTGGTACTAGCTGAGTGGTCGATCTCCAAAGTATGAATTAAACCCAATGCTATTTTAAGTAAAGAGGTAGAGGTTACCTATACAAGATTCGAACTTAGTAAATGGACACTGTCATATCGTGTTACTGACGCGCGAATCATGGCTAAAGTGACCCAACTAGCACAGTCGGAACGCTTATAAACTATCTACCTCTTTTACTTATAAAATCATTGATGAAACCTATCAAATAATAAAGTTCTTCGTACAATTTAGTATATTACTAATATCATGATCTATCTGAGCGGTTCTGCTTCATCATATTTCATGGATGTCCAGATGTTCACTGCTGAACATAGGCCATCTGCATGTACTCATTGATTTCTACAATTAACGGTTTTGAGCCGCATGCGACTCTGACCAGCCGGTCCACCTGGTAGAAGATCACCCCACTTGGCGCTTTGCAGAAAGTGGTATTCAAGATCCTTTCCTGCCCATTGGTATTTGATTATTGAGCGATGTGGTTTGCCCATTGCCTCTGCTTTCTGACTCTTCGAACTATTCCGCTTTTGTCCTACTACGAATATCCTCGTTTATGACCTTCTTGAGTATAGAAATACCGAGTATGAGCATTATTCGTTCAATAGCTCTCAAAGTGACTCTGAGCTTATTTAAGCGGTCAGCAGTAAAATACCATGCACGTCTCTGATCTATATGTCTGCGGTTTAAATTAACTCGATGCATGCGATTTTTGCTTCAATTCCTTTAAAAATCGGGAAATCTCATAGTTGTGATGTGACTTCGTTCCTTTTTTGGATTCCGTAATCAAACGAGCGCAGCCGCACGCACCACGCAAACCAGAAACCCTAATCAAAGTCAATTTATTTTGAGACTATCAAGCTAAAGGTTTTTTTTTAACAAGCATACGGCCCGCCTGATGGTAAGTGGTTACCGTAGCCATATGGACGCTTGCAACACACGAAGCATCGCTCACGCGTTACCGACCTATCCCCCCTAGCTCATAGGGGACTATGAGCTCTGGCGACCTTACTCACGCGCATGAACACAACTTCACACAACATAAAGTTATTTGGCTGCGGTATTCTGTAAGGTACTTCCCCGGTCGAGCTGCTCTTTGAGCGAATAAACGTTACGCTCTACCTCTCTTAATTTCTGCGTAGTTATGCATATTTGTGACTGTGGCATTTATTGCTTGACCGAGCGAGCGCGATTCAGTCGGTTCCGTTTCAGCTTGGGCAAAAATGCATTCGTATCTCCGGCTGTCCTTCTCTACGGGTCACATTTCTTAACCGATTTTCATGAAATTTTGTGGGCACATTCGATAATTAATGGATATTTTGTGTCGATTCAGTTATTGGAAATTTTTCAAAATGGCGGTGTCATGGGCGTTGAAATAAGGTTTTTGTTTCCTATGCAAAGACATACTCGCGAGGTCTACAGCTCACAGTCACTAGTAATTTTTTGTTGAATCTTAAGTTTAAAGACTGTACCACATCGTACTGATAACGGAACCCTACACTGCGCGTGTTCCGATACGCACTTGGCTGGTTTTTATTGTTCAATACATCGTTTCAATATCCTATAAATAATTTCATGAGTTTACTGACGTAAGTATAACTTAAAGCTGAATGCGGCCCTGTGCGCAGAGCTCACGTACGACCGCTCGTAAGTTCAATGGAGGTGTTGATTAAAAATATTTCCCATGTGCGGGCGGATAAGGCCCAATGGGGAGGGACAGGCAAAGCTAATCTCAGATGGCGCCACCCTCACTGGTAACTGTCATTGATATTGAATTGATGGATTTTCATGTGTTTCAATTAATTAAACCAACCAGTAACCGGTTTTTATAATAAAATCGTTAGGTTTGAAGTGATAACTGCATAATCTTGCTATGAGCTTGGTGTCCATTTTTTTTTAATAATCCACGGCTTTTTTCTTTTCAATTGGTGTAAACCTTTATTATTGCATTAAAATTCACTACACAAAGGTATTATAATTATTGAATAACTTATTTGATAACGAATACGTAAAAAATGTATGGTGTTTGACAGATAGACGGCACCAGCGACTATACGACACCTAGTGGGATAAATTGTCAGTGTGCCTCCTCATTGGGCCGGCAATCAGCCGCCCGCGCCCGCCCGCCCGCCGCTAATCATGCCAGCTACTTGCCGTTTATTGTACACCGTGAGCCGTTTTGTGTACCTATGCAACCTAATGTGTTTACTTTTCTTCATATTAGTAAAACTGTAACTGGCATAGGAACTCCGCATCTAACTGAAAACATTTTGAAAGAAAATTTGTCTGCGTAAAAAGCTTGATAGAAACGGCTTAATAATATTCTATTTGGTATGTCACATACATGTTTTATTTCCTACAGGAGGCGAAAGTCTAATATTATATTATTCTAAAAGATAAAAATATCTCAAATGGATGGCTGAAGCGGTTGAACGTTTGCCATTGCCAGAAATGTTCGGCGTTTACAAAGCGTGCCCGAGACTGGCAAAAACAACGATTTTCCATTCTTGGAGTGCATTTAATTGGTCCGCTATCTCAAGTGCGTTAGTTGACGTTTGAGAAATTCAAAGCTCATAAATCGTATAGATACTTAGGCACGGGCTAAAAAGAGGTTAATATTTCATAAACAACTTTCATATTAACATTAATTTAAAAAAAACTATAATGTCTATTAGTATTATGAATGGACGTATAAAAATACTGTAAAACCAATGTAAAACTAGTTTTGCAGTTAGTAATGCCATTTCTAGACGATCTAACTACCATCAATAATTTCTTGTACCTAAGAAAGATGACAGCGCCGTCTGAGACTAAGCAGGATGGGTTTCTTTGTTTTTCCCCTGTTTGATCTAAATCCATTAGAAAACTCGCGCACGTTCGTGGCCGTCGCATGCGCACGAATGTCGCGCGCGGTGCGGATTCCGAGCTTTTTGCGCGCCACACTGTCTAACAAGATTGAAATAACTGCTCGCCTTTGAACAAGGCATTTGATTACTTCAAAGAACAAAACAGGAATGTTTAGAAGATGACACTGACAATGTTAACTATCATTACTATTTTTATAGTAATATCTACTGGGTAATCGAGACTTCAACCGATCTCGACATTTTTACATCCTCAATCAGCATATAATTATTATTAAATTCGAATAAGTTAACAAATTAAGTGTAAGTAACTATAGCATAGCTGAATGTACTTACATATTCAGCTAGGGCCAGTTAATTACCCTGAATTTACAAATTGGTGTGAATGGAATGTTGGTCGTCAAATAAAATGCATACTTAATGAATCTTACCTATTAAGTACTAAAAGTCTATATTTGAATATAGTAGGCGATATGTGTGTGTTCTCTATACCTTTCTTGTTATAAAACCTACAGCCGTTATTTAAGTCAGGTATGTCAGTCGCGAAGCGGAGTTGTTGCAGCCCTACGTGATTAGGAACCGTTTATTTTATTGAAGCACCCACTTATTGTCGATGCCGACAGTTTTTACCTTACCATTCCCATCTTGAGTGCGCCTGCACATTTGCCACGACGGGTTTCATCATTGCATTCAGAACAGTATCATCGTAATTCTTTGCCAACGAATTTAATTAGAAGACCCCATTTGAAACTACAGGTCCCTTAAGTTTTTGTTAGCTGATACAAGTGGTATTTACTATAGCATTATGGTCTTTGTTTAAATATGTTTGTGTAAGTATGTTCAATAAATGGCAATCGGATATTTTTCTTGTGCTTGGTCCTTACTGTTCAAAATCAGTGACAAATCACTGACTAGTTTCGGAATTTGATTGTTCGGTATTATTACTCTAATAGATTTTTTTCTCATACCTGCGATATGACTTGTATTGTAGTACAACCTCAACATGGTAATAGATATTTTGGCCTAATGTAGTAAAAAATTCAAAAAAATTTAATGGAACTGACTCCATGCATGTGCATATTGTCCATTAGTCCATTTGTCCAGATCCTTATCTGGACAAATAGACTGGAGCAAAGAACGAATCCTGCTCGTTCGTGGCTCGGCTCATGCTCGGTTCGCGTAGCATGGATGCACCATTATATTTTTCAGAGAATTTTTTACTTAAAAAATATTGATGGCGCTTTTTATTCACATTTTGTCATGCAAACAATCTCACATAATAATTATAAATGTGAAAGTTTGGATGTTTGACTCAAAACCGCTGAACAGGTTTGGATAAAACTTGGCACAGACGTAAATCATAAATGCATTTAATTTCTATTTTATTATTTTATTTGTGTTCACTTTTTCTTTTTTCCTTTATAAATATTCTGTATAATATCTCTATCTCATTTGTAAATATTTTAATTTCACTAATATTATTGTTTGAAATTAAAACACGCCTAAACGCATCAACAGATTTGGCATCATATAATTATAAAACATAGGTATGTACTATTTATCCTGAAAAAACATATACTTAAGATTCCACGGTTTAAACTGCTGAGGCTTGTTTAGATTTATTACAGGATTAATCATTGGTCTGCTTTTAAATACAAAAAAAAGTGATGGCTTAGTATGCCCAGTCCATCCCATTCTGGCTGGCTATAAGGGATTCCTACGGGTCCGTCTCATTAGGCCGCCTGCACGTCTCGCGTCGCGCGACGCTTGCAATAAAGTGCACTGCAGTATTGCAGCGGTCAACATTTCATGCGACCATTATAATACTTGAATGCTGACGAACATTCAGATAGATTATGGTGCGTCCATGCTACACAAATGGAAAAATATAAACGAGCACAATGCGAATCCCTTTGTTCGTGAAAAAACTGACAATCGCGCTCCTTCGAGGCTCGCAAGCCCGTCCACGCTACGCGAATCGTGCTCGTTCGTGGCTCGGTTCGTGCTCGGTTCGCCAAGCATGGATGCACCATATTAATAGCTTCATATAAATTTATTTTTCCATTTGTGATCTTTATGGGAGATAGAAAACTTACCGTGACTTACCTTATAACTGCACTTTTTTATACATTCTGCATACGAGTATTTTAATAAGTGAGGATGATTAAAAAGACTGTCTAGCATTCATAGAGTAAAATCACTAGGCTTATTAAATATTAGTAATGTTTAATACGACAATGGTCAAATTTAAAAAAAACAAACCTAACCCTAACCGAACCTGCCCACTCGGTTATGAAATGCGACCTGTAGAAAAGAACAGCCGGACAGACGGGACAGACGTACGAAAGCATTTTTATCCAAGCTGAAACAGAGACGCTTCGTTCGCTCGGTCAAAAAGCCACAAAATGCGCTTAAATTGACGTTTTTGATGAAATTGACAGGCCCAAGGTAGGTAGTACATGTAGGTAGGTAGTGGTGTGTATCATTTATTCGCAAATTTCAGTTCAGTTTGACGTTACAAGATAAAAATACTACGGAGTATTACCAAATTATTAAGCACGTTTACTCAATTTCAGCGAAACCTGTAGAAATTGCAGTCATCAGATAACTGAACTTTTCTTCAGTTAAATAATGGTTGTTTTACTGCAGTTAGCTAACAACTACTCAGAAAGTTCCGTCATACTTATATTTTAAGTTAGCATCCCTTCTCTTCTAGTAATGTTGTAGGTAAACTAGTTTCCACCCCGCGGTTTCACCCGTGTTCCCGAGGGTTTTTTTTTTTTTTATACCACTTAGGTGGCAAACAAGCATACGGTCCGCCTGATGGTAAGCGGTTACCGTAGCCTATAGACGCTTGCAACACCAGGGGTATCACGCGCGCGTTGTCGACCCTAATAATTCGTTTATTTTCCTGGGAAAGTATCCTTTATGTAAATCCAGAACAAATTCTAAGTATCTGTGTGCCAAAGGAAATCATTCAATTTGGGCTATTTCTGAATGTGCCGGCCAGATTAGATAATTTTGCTAGATATTGTTAGATCTGACTGGTCATTTGAACACTTAGGGTAATTCTATGACTTGAAAAAACGCCATTTTCATACATTTGGACCACAAGCGATAAAAGGTGATGGAAGGTCTGGATTTTTTGGGGTGATATATCTGCATACAGCTGGGTTTCATTCTTAATAAATTAATCATAATGACATGTTGTAACACTAGCAATATTTTGTCTCTAGCTAATTATCACTTTCAGAACACTCCAAATGTATGCGTTATTGAGCCAAAGGAGCCACACATATGTAAACCTCCAGACAACCTATTCGAAATTTATGAATTCGAACCAAAAATTATAATAGTTTGACCAAAAGTTTAGAGATTTGCTTACAACATCTGAGCTGTATGAGTTACCTAGTCTAAACATATTGTTTTTGCTTGAAAAATGTTACAATTATCATAAGTTCAAAGATATTTGGGCAATCTGCAAAAATTACATAGGTAGGGACTTTAACTAACCGAAAACAACTCCAAAATAAAACCCAGAACAATAAACATTCATGTGCATATTTTACGGCAGGTAGCGAATATTTTACGAGTAATCTTTCAAATAAAATATAAATATACGGGGACATTAAGTTTAAGTTGTTATTTTACTTCGATTTAATGATGTTAGGTATACTTATAGTACTTATACAAAGTATTTAATTGATGTACAGTGTTTATAGAAATATTTTATGTCCATTATTGTATAACTTTGTATTTTTTGTTCCGTCGTTATGTATTCGATGGAAAGCTGTTATTTGGTAAATGTTTGTTGGCACTAAATAAAGGCGAGTGTGGGTCAAATCAAGGCTGCGCAGGCTCCCTCCCGGTCGACGCGTTCGCTTCACTCGGGCTCCTTTATAGCGCTCACTCTCTTACGGAAGAGTTTGATGACGGTATAATAGTGTGGAATTTACTTTACCGAAAAATAAAATAAAACCGGCCAAGTGCGAGTCAGACTCGCGCACCGAGGGTTCCGTACAAACCTGTAGGTATAGTAATGTAAAGGTAAGTAAATGGGAGTATAGACATGAGTATATGATATGAATTTCAACTTATGACATATTAAAAAAAACCGGCCAAGTGCGAGTCAGCCTCGCGCACCGACGGTTCCGTACAAACCTGTAGGTATATAAGTAAATGGTAGTATAGACTTGAGTATTTGATATTAATTTCAATTTATGACGTATAAAAAAAAACTACTTAAGTACTAGATCTCGTTCAAACCAATTTTCGGTGGAAGTTTGCACCGTAATGTACATCATATATTTTTTATAGATTTATCATTCTCTTATTTTAGGAGTTACAGGGGGGGACACACATTTTACCACTTTGGAAGTGTCTCTCGCGCAAACTATTCAGTTTAGAAAAAAATTATACTAGAAACCTCAATATCATTTTTGAAGACCTATCCATAGACACTTATGGGTTTGATGAAAAAAAAAAATTGAGTTTCAGTTCTAAGTATGGGGAACCCCCAAAATTTATTGTTTTTTTTCTATTTTTGTCGGACGGACAGACAGACAGACAGACAAACATGACGAATCTTTCGTAAGGGTTCCGTTTTTTGCCATTTTGCTATGGAACCCTAAAAACGGAATCATCTAAAAGTTTTTTTTAGAATAATCTGAAATTAATATTTCTTATAATTATTTACCTATTATTATTATATTTATTAATCTTATCTATTTCCAATCTACAGTACAATAATTTACAACTGCCTTATTTTTTCTCCTCAGCGTGGTATGTCCATATAATTCGAGCACTCCGTAGCAATACTTTTAATGGATCTTGTGAGTTTTTGCCTTTATTTATACGTTACGATGTGCGCATAATGGATCAGCAGACGAACACTTAGTAGATATGCGATACTCGTATATTATTAGCACTCTTCTCGATTCACGAAATATAGACGTGTTTTTAGTCTCATATATTTGTAGTCGTGATAAGCTACTTATAGAAACTTATGGGATAAGCCGGTGTCGTGAGGCATTTGTAATAAGTCATATGCGTATAGGTTACGACTATTAGTACCTACAGTATGTAGGTAGTCATACGTAGACGTAGCGTTGTCTCCTTCGTCAGTAAAAACAATTAAACTTGCACAATGAAAGCGCTGTTACACATAGTGCTAAGCGCCAACCCATTGTGTTGCTACGAGTAGGTATTAATCGAATAAGTCGGACCGGTAAAAGCTCGTTATGTAGGTAAGCGATGCCGGTGAACTATTTATCGCACTCCGATTTGCTTTTTACATCCATATTGCGATGGAATTTACTTAGGTATTTGACGGTTTCACCCTTAATATTATACGATACGACTATCCATTTTACAGTATAGTTTCTTTTAGCATGTAACTAATTATTATTAACCTAATTAACAAGATTTTCCAAGGAAATCCAGTGCCATAACAATGATTAACTTCGGTACCTAGTATTCTCGTGTAACTGCCTCTTAGTCTAATTAAAATTATTATAAATGAAGGTGAATAAACGTTGTTATCATAATGTAAATACAGATGCTATTAGTGGCGGGTGTTCGTATTGTTGATACACCGCGCAGCTCGAGTCGGATAGGTCGGCCCAAGTGAGTTAATTAACTCGGAGCGTGTAAGGCGACGCTCACGGCCGCTCTAATTGCGCGATTATTCCTCCGCGACGCCTAACTGCTGGATGAAATTTAATTAAAGTTTGTTGTTCAAATAGATTTAATTAAAGTAATGTTGTAGCGAGTGGCGCGCCGACGCCGACGGCGCGGCGAGCCGCGCGGCTCAATCCGCGTGAGTGCTGCGCAACTTTTCTAATTCATTACTTCTGAAAGCGTTCCCGTGATGCCGAGCACTCTTAATAATTTGTATTGTGTAGTTATAGTCGCTTTATTGAGATCCCAGTTGAAACTCCGGACCGTGTTGGTACTCTACCGCACCCGTCCAACGACGCGGCAATCGGCCCGCCCGCACCCCGACGTTCGGACGACACTTTGATATCTCGCCAGTCAGCCGTCCTCGACCACTCGGCCACGTCGGCCAATTATACTAATGGATATACGATTTCATCTCTACTCGAATTAAATCGATTATCATAATCTAGGTACCGTGTGATGTAGGTACCTACCGAATCAAATGTAGGAATCGACTGAACTTATTCATAAATTAAAATTAAACTACTAGTAGATATTTATCCATTAGCGAGACAGTTGTGCCGCTGGAAATTACATCGAAATGGTCTTTCGAATACAAATGCATCGTTAAAAGCTACATTAAGATAAAAGCTGTATGCCATAAATCTTATTAATTATTAATAGGATTGTCAATTAGGAAGGAAAATCGTTCGGAAGACCTGAAAATAGGAAATGTTTATCTATCCAAAAATAATAATTGTAGCAGCGATTCGCGTCCGTAAGCGACGAACGATGTTCGCGTCAATTACGGCTAATGGAAAACTCAAATTATGATAAAAGTTATAGAGTTCACGGCGGATGCTGTATCTATCTTTGTGTCCGCGTCCACGACACAGCGTCGTGTCGTGTCGCGAACCGTATTCGATCTGGTCTTGTCTCGTTACATCTCACTGCACACTGCACTTCACACATGTAGTTAGGACAATTGACATCTATCATCACATGATTGACATCCATTAAATATTTTTTTTATGGGATTACGAGCAATTCTCTGATATTATTATGATATGGCTTTATGAAGCAATTCGAAATGCAGTAACTCATTTCTTTTAATTGTAAAGTGGAGTGCGATAGTTGTTACATTCCTACGATGGTTGTACTTTTTTAACGGCTGGCGAAGACTACTTTTTCTGGAACCATAATCTGTGAAGTTACCTGAATTGTATGCTGTAGTACTTAACGATTGGAGAAGGATAAATAAAGATATAAAAAAAAATGCATATGTCTATGGCAGGCTCTGTCCGAGGCGGGCGCGGGCGTCCCGGCCGCCTCGTTCGGTCGACCCACAAAAGCTCTCTGTCGGGCAGCTTTCAACCGATTACCCGCGACGCGGAGCCTAATTTGATTGCCGCTCGCCATCAATTACCTCACGACTGCCGCAGCTTTTTATTTACTGGTCCGCTTTCGCGTGCTCTCCCCGCGACTTTTCGATTATTTATCAAACACAATGATTTATTGCGCGATCCTGAACAACATTATTATTACTCACTTCAACTCACTTCTTTATTGTTTAGCGAAATATTATATTTTTGTCTACATATTTTATATTTCGTGACGTGTTAATTTCAGATTGTAGTAAATTGTATTGTAATGTAGCTTACAATGAGATTAGTTCTTGATTAATAATAACAAGTAGTAGGTCATAATTATAATTAACAGTAGGTAGGTGCCTAAGTTCTAGGAAATGTACAATTTTGTTAAGCGTCCGTCAATCAATAAATACCTACTATTGAAACATGTCACAACATTAATTAAAGCCTCTATGATAAAACCAATTCCAGTAACAGACGTGATATTGTCACCCCGTTTGGAACACGCAAAGCAATCGGTGTACGGCGAGCGTGATGTAAATAAAGAGTGGATTGCTTTGCGTTGTCTGCCAGTCAATTTCCTTGATGAACACACAATTACGGAAATTGGAAGCGCCGCCGCCGCCGCCACCACCGCCACCACCCGTCCGCCACTGGTGAGCTCTGGGCTTCCAACAAACGCACCGAATATCTACCACGAAACACTGTTACTTATCAGATTTACCGAACACCAAAATAACTTTTTATAAACATCGTGACTTAATTTTACAACCAGAAATTCACTCATAATATGCGACATTACTAAAAAAAAAAACAATATTACGACGCTCGGTTGCCTCGACTGGATGTCAATTAAATAAATTCTTGTGACAAGGTTTCCATTTCAAAAGCTTAACTAATGAGAAGCATATGGAATTTACATCTCAGAACCAGTATTTGTCACTGCTTTTTTTCTGCTCGACTCTCGTAGGTACCTACTGGAACAAGCAGTTCATCGATCGCGAGGGGATATCCTTATTGAAATCTTTACAGACCTCATTGTTCCATTCTCAATTTGAGCGTCCTTGCAAGTTTACGCATCTCTTTCACGAGTAAATTGCTCTGCTCCGTCGGAGGAGTCATAAAGAAAATTGCTATACAGTTGATAAATAATTTATCTGAAAGCCCGCCCCAGTCACCGAAACACGCCCGGGGTAGCACTGAGTCTACTTCCACCTAATATTACTTTCCTTTTGTACAATTTTGCAACAGGGCCGTTCGCACGTTCCCTTCCTTTTATGGGCAATAAGTGGAACGCAATTATATTTATGGAGGAGGAATGGTAAGAAAACTAATGTTACGAAGTATCATTTCATGTTCGTATATATTTGCCTAATGAGTTATGACATGCTTGTAATAATTCGTTGTTCGTGTAGAGACGCAAGGTTAACAGATAAAATTATTAACAGAAATATTGAGATAAGTAATTAAAATCTCTTAATTATTTATTTTAGTGGTAATTAGGTTTCGTGTGATGACGTAGGTGCTATCAGGAAAGTTAGGTATTCAGTTTCTGGAGCACTGGTGTCTAATTAGTGTGCGTAGCGGCCTCTCATTACAGCGCTCCATTTTAATTACCCGCAACGAACAAACTTAATATGGCGTTTGATTCTCGGTATCGTCAGCTATGTTAAAAAGTGAGTTTTTAAACTAACTAGCTAATCACTAGATATATTGGGACTATGAATTAATCAATTAGTTTTTTTTACGTTATCATGGTGGGTCTTTTCTCCAGAATGTGACCCTTTTTAGCAACATGAGATTGTCAAACTCTACTTTGCTACGGGGCGAGTAAAATTATTTTTTCAAAAATCTTTCAAGCCATATAATAAAATTATAATAATATTATAAGTGAAATAAAATATTAATACGAAAATATTAATGACTAAGCTTTATTAGCCATAATGTATCACGATATGGCTCTATTACAGGGAACTGTTAAACCTCGGCCCGCGTGGTGGTGGTTGTTTATTCAGGTGTATTAATTAACAGTCAGGTGGATTACAGGGTAGACGAAACGTGCCCTAATTAGAGACATGTCTGTCTCACTCGTTGCTGGCGGACATGACATGCCTGCAACGCTCGGATACTTACTTTAGGGTACACGCTGTATGCGGGCGCTATAATTAACACACAATATTATGGTCATGTGAGGTGAAATCTTTGAATCAAATTCTCCCTTGGAATCATGCATTGCTGCAATGCTATCCATTTTTTTATCATAATAAAGCCCTTATTCAATTAAGCATTGTAAATAATTGACGTCTTATTCCATAAATGCTTCTAAAATAATTAAGCATCGTAAATTATTCAAGGTGTTCCGGTATAAATTAAACGCAATAATATAATCAGATACACAGTTAAATGATAGGTACATATTGTATTCCTGTCTACGCTATTATTTTACTGAAAATACACTGGGACGCAAAAATAACGGGTCACTTGAAAATACTGTGAATACGAAGATTGATTCGTGAAATTTTATGTTATTATTGGAAATGTTTTGAACTGAAGATATCCCCATACAAAGATTAACAACCCTCTACCAGAATTGGCACCTTTTGTTCAAAACACGCCTGTTGATACCGCCTATACCTGCTCCTGGAGTTTCGTGATAATACTCTTCATCTCCAATCGTGTGTAAATGAACAAAATCTAGATTTATCGGAAAATATTACTCTGGACAAATTTTCTTCTGTCTGTCGGATTTGATCTCGAGCAGACCGTAACTTGGCAACTTTATACACCCTTGGAAGTTTGGAGCCATTATTTAACAACATTGTGATATTTTCTATTAATTGAAGTTTTTAAATATGAAACTTTTTTGTTTTATAATAAAATCACCGATCTACTTATGACAAACTATATTTATACAAAAACTCGTATAAAAAGAATGTATGTAGAGATACTTAGTTGATCTCTACAACTTCGGAAATAATGTGGTTACTTGACCTGATCTGTTATTTTTGCGTCCCAGTGTATATAATACGGGTAGAATAATTTTAATCATCGCTCTAATGCGCGGTTGGTTATATTAGTAGCGGATGTAAAGGTAACAGTGATAGGCAATAAACAGCAGGCCCGTCGTCGAGTCTATAACATGTCAGTTAAGGACGTCGGCAGAGCAGCGAAATCAATTAGGTTCGTTTGCGAACTGCTCCAATAAATACTGCTATCGTTAATTAGAATCAATCGTGGGATTGCGTCGGAGTCTATTCTGAAATCAGTTTGCGCGGCCCGTCGCGTCGCGTGGGCGTGGGCGAACGAGACTACGTTGCTTGACAGCAATTGGCTTATTAAGAAGCTAACAAAACGCAATAGTGTCTAGCTCAGCGGGATTAATTTATTTTGTCAGTATCACTGTATATTCACCAGTGAGGGATCTGTTTGTTTTGCAATACATTTTGGCTTGGTGAAGACTGAAGTTTAGTTATTTTGGTTATTATCTACTGCGGTACATACTGAACCTAAGATTGTTTAAGTTGTTAGGTTTTAAAATGGATAATATTTACTTCATTTATGGACTAGATTAGTAGTTTTCCCAATGGAGTACAGCATGGGGTTCTTCAAAAAGGGTGTGAAGAGATTTCTTCAGGGTCGGCAACGCGCGAGTGATACCCCTGGTGATGCAAGCGTCCACAGGCTACGGTAACTGCTTACCATCAGGCGGATCGTATGCTTGATTGCCACCTTAGTGGTATAAAAAAAATAGATTCACAAAATGTTCGCATCAAATAATCCATTCTCAATATTGTTTATGCAAACAAATATTTTGTAATTACGAGTTTATTCGTGGTGCAGCTCTGCGGTGGTGCAAAAGGCGATTAATCTTTCGATTTGCATCGATTTGAATACTGATTGGAATTATGCTAGTAGTATTATTACTTATAGGTGAGTGCAGTCGGCCGGTCACGCCCGAGGTGCCCCAAGCGCGTTTACAACACGCTTACCGGACAGCTTTACAACGCGGCCAAGCTTTTGATATTTAATCTCCTAATTAACACAAATATAAAAGTTTTATTACTAAGCGGTAACATTTTCTAAATGTATAATCAGTCAACTCATCAATCATACGTTTAAGTCGTTATATTAAAAGTGACATATAAATTTTATAATTTATATCTACTTACATAATCTGATGAAGGTAGTTAGTGGCCAAGGAATGGTAAACAGGTTCTACATAAAAGCCCCATGGCGCTTTTTATGTAAGACTAAGTATACCTACCTTAACAAGGGTTTGTAATTTAAAAGGTGTTAAAAACTTAAAAGTAATATAAAAGGTGTTAAAAACTTAAGAACGTTACACGCTAATGCCCGGTTTATATAAACTAAAACGAGTCGTTTTGCTTACCAATGGTATTTTTTTTATTGCCAAAATGGGCATATAGATCAAAATCAAAATCAAAAAGTAATTTATTCAGTTAAGGCCCTGGTAAGGCACTTATGAACGTTAAATTGGTACATACAGTTGAATTTACCACCGGTTCGGTTCGTAAGCTAACTTTATCTGTGATAGCTACTTCCATATGGGAGGGTCTGCTATGCAAGGCCTTGAGGTCTTTGCTTCATTATAAGTAGAGATATAAGAGTCTTAATTTTAACCGATAACGGTCCGTAAATTATAGGAATCGGCCATAAGTCAATTTGCCGTATTAAGGTCCATAAAAAGGAATTAATTCAGAAAGGTTTGATAATTAATTGAGGTCTACCTTATACTGAATGGTAACGGTTATTATATTAGGTATAATGATTATAATGCAAACTCATCTGCATTACCGGAGTTCACGAGAAGTAAACGAGATGAGACGGGATGGGAAAATCTTGGGCGTTATCTGTAATTAGGATCGAGTGGCGGAAGTGTTCGTCGAGACACAAGGAATATCCGGCTCCACGTCGAACGTTTCATCTAAGGTTGGATACCTAATTAGTCATGTAGATGTACATAACTGATTATAACATGATAATAATATGATTAATAGATTATCAGCCAATGTTAATAAATGTAATAATTATTTTATTCAATCAACAATCAAATCTGTATTTTTATGTTCGAATTAAATAATGTTTGCTATTTGTGTAATGTAATCAGGAAATATAAATCAAATCGACGAAGCTTTTATCAAGTTGTTCAAGAAGATTATACCAATACAGTACAATAGATCATTAATAATCATAGCAAACATAGCGTCTGTAACAAGAATGGATTGTTGTTACTGACTTAGCTTAATTAAACAAGCCGGGAGTCGACACTCAGACGCATAATACTGTTAATTAAACGCGGGTTTACAGAGATCCGAAAAAGAGCCACTCAAACACGCTTAGCCGGTATTATTACAGTGTATTCAGGAGGCTCGGCAAACAGGCCCTCGTCGCCGAGGGTGCTACTCTCAAGTTTCGCGTTTAATTAGACAGATAGAGGCGCGGACGGGCCTTATTAGTATTGTCTACGGGGGCCCAATTAACACCCGGGAGGCGCCGTGGGTGGCTCCGAGTTCGTTTTAATAATCAAGGGATACCAGCTTCGTTAGCCGAATAATAGGATCGGGTGGCTTCGATGATTCCCATCAGAAAAAGTGTTTATGACCGTCGTTCAGTCAGTGTGACTAGAGTGCCGCCCTGCCCGCCGCCACGCCGCCCCATGATGCCACAGGTGTGAATACCTTTGTTTTGCTCATCCATTCATTACACTATGAATAGTTAATTAGTTATACACGTAAGTGTAAACGGACTAATACATTACTTTATGCTGTTTTCAATCCTACCATGATCTCTGGTAGTTCATTAGCTGAATATGTTGTTTGTTTTTCTATATAATCCCACAAAATAACACTGATTCTATAATTTAAAATATATATTATTATATATTGAGTGCTATTTTTTTAAGCATCAAAATTTATATCACTAATAAAAATCTTGTAAAAAAGGAAATAGGTAATTTGTAATTAAGTACTGCGTGTAAGTATAGGATGTTGGTATTAAATTAATTACAACAAGCTCAAAACCGACAGCAATTTGCTCCATGAGTCTTGCAGTTCTCAGGCGGTGTGAGGCGCGTACCGCGCATCCCTGTTGGCCATAAAACTCTCATTATAGGACGAGCAATTTCTCTCGCTAATGAACATTGCACAACCACGTTGTCAAAAAATGAAACGATGATGGTAAAGTATGTGATGTCTTTTAACGACTGCATTATTTTAACTTGATAACCTTTCTAAAATTTCAACGGCTAGAAATTATTTATAATAAATTAATTAAGTATAATTGTTGAATAAGTTTATTTTGATTATACCTATGTAGGTATGTATAAAATCTAGTCTCGAGATCATTACGTGGATATATGGATATTTTACAGGCAAAACTGGGGGAATGAAAACTAGACCTAACGCATATCTACCTAATTGGTAGTTGCGGGAAAAACATAAAGCTGGCGTCGAACAGGAAATAAATAAGGAACGCAGTTTCAATATCATTAAAACGCAAATAAAACTCGAGTGCGAGTTCGTTTATAACCTGCACTCCCTTTCTGACCCAGAAAATTGCGCACCAAAATGCAAACGCATGCGCACGTCGTCGCCCCGCATGACTTGTCGGCGCTAATAACTTTTTCTCAAAACACTAATGAATAACTTGCTCCTTATTACTGGGCACGTTTCACCACTCGAGGTGGTGGGTGCTGGGCCCGAGGGGGCCGGACGGACGCGGGGGGAGGAATGCTCGCCGTTGGCGCCAATCTTACAACTTACCATTAAGTAATTTTCATCAAGATTCATGTTACACTTAATGAACTTCTATTTGTATATGGCTAGTATGGTACGTATATAACTTTGCATGCAATAATCTAGGTTGTTTAAATAATTATTTAGATAAATTTTTTTAGATCGGTTAGTGAAGTACTGATCAAATTCATTATTTATTAACAGATATTGTGCCATTCCCTTTTACCCTCATTTGTGAAAGGAGGCCTGTGTTCAGCAGTGGGATATTATAGGCTGATGATGATGATGATTGTGCCATAAAAAAATTACCACATAAAATTGATTAATCACTCAAATCATTGCCTTATGGAAAAATTTGAAGTTTAGTTTTGATTTTTCTATTATTTCTTAATCTCCCCGAAGTGAACAAAACAAGAAAAATATATACATATTTATTAGAGCCATTTTAGAGCTTTTGCGAGACTAACGCGTGGCAAATAATGGCAATAGATATTATATAGAAATATTTAGTATATAGAGATACAGAAAGTGTAGAGTTTGCTATTCTATTTACATAAATTTTATTCACATTAGAAAAAGTAACGCGAAATTATTTTCATTAGTGGAGCTTAGCATTTGAAAGCATCTAAAACTTATTATTACCTTCCTGGAATCTGTGGGCGATGAGTAGCGAGCACTCTCGTACAATGAAGAATTGAAATAAGAACCCTAATGAGCTCAAACCACTTCAAATAAACAATGAAGGTATAAAGGCACCTTCATAATTGGCGTTACGAGGTGGACTTTATTCTCGGTACCTATTTATACACCATCGTTCCATGCCGAACACTAGTGCTATAGTTTTTCTCGTCGTTTTCTAACAACTAACAACTACCACAGTCTTTACTTTCTTGTAACCGTTGCTCACATTCTACTAGATTGTTTATAGGGAAAATGCTATGCACATGACATTTAATTAGAGAACGCTGCCAGTTACATTATATATTTAACATGAGACTTATAAGGAATTAATGTAATTGACGCCAGTTTTAATGGAGCATTTATACAGGGCCGGTGATTACCGGGGCCATAAGAAGTGCAATTCCCCGAGCCGGCGTTGCGCGGAGCCAATTTAATTTACAAAGTTGTCGGTCAAGTCCGGATTAAGCTCGACTGATCGACGCTGGTCGCTCTTGATAATGACGTGCCCACGGATATCTGTCACAGATTTACGCGCACTAAATCATTGTGGTGCACTCGACTATCTGCAAAACTGCTGTTTAGCGAACCTTACCTATAAAATATGGGCTAGGAATAGCGATGCAAGTTGATTATGATGATTTAACAAGCATCATGAGAAAAAGTATGAGTTGATCTCATGTTGATATCTAATCAATGTCAAGAAATCTATTTGAAGTCTGTCCAACTTTCTGACACCGATGTATCATCTCATCACATCATCTTTTTTCTGTGATACTGATGTAATATAATTGATAAGTTATGTAAAGATGGGATAAGAAATGTTTTAACTGTATACACATATTGTGGATTTAAGCGATTCGGAAGTAAAATAAATATATAACGAAGATTAGGTAATGAAACAGCTGATAACCTCTATGTAAATTTTGTCATATAAAAACCATAACCACAATTGAACATGTCACGGATAGCACTTAAACTGTTTCGTAGCTCTTAGCACATTTTTATTTCCAATAGCCTTGTGAACTTCATAACTTTAGTTATATTGTGATATACTAATAGATGGCCTCATAAAATGCGAGCTAATGGATCAGCCGGGTTGACGCTTAAAAATATATGCCTAAAATTGGACTCAACAAAGCAAATTCGCAGTTTTACGTATGACGTAATTTTAAATAATAGCTGCTTCGAAAGTTCTAAAATCACATCACGAGTAAATTTTTACTCATAAACAAGATTTATTATTATTAACGTAACGCAAAAGGATAAAATAAATATAATAAATATAATAAATAAATATAATTATATATATAATAAATAATATAAATAATAATAATAAATATCCAAGGAATGGGGGTGCCTCGTAGTATTTAATAGCTTTGTCCGCTAGTACCTTGCATTTTTAAAAGCGTATATTTATTTTATAAAGCACAATTTATTGTACCTACATTGAAAACTAAATTAAGTTACAAAATTTCACCGCTGGGGTAAGCTTTGTGTAGTCGAACCGTAATCTTTGATGGCGTTGACGGCCCTGAGTGGGGAGGTAGATGGTATTTATTCAGCATTAGAAAGCAGGCACTCTCTGTTGATGCGGCACTGACATATCCGTTAATGCTTTTTCCATTTCCCCGCTACTACACTCCGCCTCCCACCCTCGTAGCTCTGTTCGACTGATGGCTTGACCGAAAAGCTTCATATTATTCTGTTATATAATGTTAGGAATACATTTCCACATGACGCGGTATTTTCATAATTCAAAGTTTTATTTGAATATACAGTTTCACTTAGTATCCAATCTTAGTAATCCAAGAAACCATTTAAATCAAATATAACTTTAGAAGAGAATTTTTGAAACAATTATTTCAATATCTCTCTAAGGCGCTGCACAAACGTGTCTTGTGTCGGACATCGGACACAGACGCCGGTTGCTACTTCTGGTCACTGGTAACCGTAATTGCTGTGTTCGGTGGCGGCGATCGGACACAGTCACCGCTTGTTTTCAGTACAATTTTAAGGATTTTTTTAAATGTTGCTGGTGTCTTCAACTGACGACTTTTAGTTTCCAGTTACCGACACCGAACACATTTTGATCGTCAACGAGTATGTGTAAAGTGGAACTGCAACTGGACACAAATCTACGCAGGGAATGGCTGATTTCATATTGGTTCTATAGAAATCACATATTATTTGATAGCTTGTGTCCGACACAAGACACACGTTTGTGTAGTACCTAACACATTTACTGTAAAGTAATTCCTTAATTTTTCTTTAATTTAAATTTTCGACTTGCGAAATTAAGCGCTCTAAATTGGTTTATGGCTATGTAGACAATTATAGGTAGTTAAAGAGCAAGCAATCAAAACTGTAATTTGCAAAAAACAGGCCCCAAATGTCGAGAGGGGCTAGGGGTGTGCCTCCCTAGTTGCATAGCCCTCGAGTGGTTGGCCGCTGCCCTTTTGATTGCGCATTATTCGCGTGTTTATACAGTTAGATCGCTTTCTAGATTGTTGCTATTGTGATAGCGTTTTTTTTGTTAGCGCGGTTTTGAAGGGGGTTTTAATTAAAAATGCTTGTTTAGAGAGACGGAATGGTTTCTTTCGTTTGTAGTGGAAAATGTATACTGGTATTCACGGAGATTTATTACGCGCATGGTGCAATTGATGCGTGATCAGTCATGCAAATTAGTTTTTTAACAATCGTGAGCAGACCACATTAAATGGATGAAGTCTTAGATTTGAAATACCCTTTTCTGCTATACGATATTGTTTTGGTTTTTTTGTATATAAAAAGTAAATTTTAATTAATCGTTCAGAATTATTGTATCAAAGTTGTTTAATCCAAAATTGAGGAGAGCCGCCTATCTCATCCGGCCCACCCACGGCGTCGTCCATTCATCTCCCCGGCGCATTTATACATTACTCACGGCTCAAGTATCCGATTATATAACACGCAAAATTTCAATTACAACTTGTAATTAGTTTTTCGAGAGTTTTTCTTTCAGGAAGGGGGAGAATGGAGGCACTGGCGGGTGAACAAGACGGCATATGCCCATGTCTCACTCATACATGTGGCTGAAGTGCAACACGCTTTGAGTAATGTCCATGCCACTTATTTGATTATTTTTATGCAATCTGCGCAGGAAAATGAAGGATTTATTTCCTGCATACCCCCTGCTCGTTGTTAATTAATTTTACGGAGTCCGAGCTGTTTTGTAGCTAGTTCATTAGCAGGTTGGGTTATTTTTTATTCAGTTATAGAAATACATGTTTATTTAATGTTTTAAGTAAATTTAATGTAAATATTAATGATCAGAAAATGGCACTTTGTCAAATACTTGGTTTAAGTGCATGGTTAGTAACTAAGTACCGAAATATACATGAATCATCAATCAATCATGAATAAACAGAAGAAAACTGATGTACATTATAATATGTTTGTGTGAAGTAAGTTTTACGGTACCTAATATAATTCATATGGCGACCCTTCTCGTGGATTGGCAGCCTCGTCGCTGCCCGCTAATGCACGGAAGCCGGGCCATGCGAATTAATGGCAAGAATAATGGCGATCCCATTATGGATTGCCGCCAACATACTTTAGCCATGAAAAGAACCGAAAGTTACATTTGCGATACTCTGAATACTGAGCGCTCTTGGTTACCCCCAACCCCGCCCCACCCGGTGGTGGGACTAAGAGTGCGGTAGAGTGGTGTTAATGGACCCTGACGTTGTTCCGACTACTTTTTATCAAATACTAGATCTTACTGTTAAACAAAATGCTTTCATTGTAAAGTACGTAATTTAAGTTACCTATATATTTAATTAAATCTAATTGAGTCTGTATTTTTCTCAAATAAATTTGATAACTCAGGATTCTAAGATAAATTCTTTTTTGTGACTCTATTGTAAGTAATATAAAATAATTATTAAGATATTAGATATATCACAGATAAATAATCCGCCATGACAACATTTATTTATTTTTTATACCAATAACTTATATGTAACAATATGTAAGTTTTCATAATTTACAGTTCGACTCTACGTACATTACTGTTCCTTTGTCAACGTCTTTCAAGCGAAAGTTTTAGAACGGAAAAGTCTTTTAAAACTGCTTTCAAGAAAATTAAAGCACTAATGGTCGCTTGATTTAAGAGTGATCTTGGGTTAACGCGGTGCCGTAACGTGTACCACCTCGTCGTGGTTGCGTGAAGATGACGTGACAATGAAACAGTTTTCAGACATCGTTATATTGTTCTAATGATACTGCTGTGATATGGTGTCTTATTCTCGGAGTAACGTGGCTGCCTCCCGTAGCTCGTAGCGTCGTCGTCGTTCCTGAACGTCGAGGCCAGCGCGCGTCGCTGTTCGGTACGGTACTAATTGGCAATTTGTTCGATCCTTAGATCTGACATAATGATGCGAGTTCGTTTATTTAAATGATTCGACGGAAACTTCTTGCCGTGCCCACATCACTTTTAAAATAAATTAAGGGTTAATGGCCCATTCACGACTGGCGTACGAAGGCTGATAGTTTTTAGTTGTTACTTGTTAATTCACTTTCATGTTTTATAATTGATTTAAAATCTTTGTGTTTAATGCCAAGGCAATTTTATTGCGCACTTAAAAGTTGGTACCTATGTTGTTATATAAATTTAATGTAAAAATAAGTTTTATAAACTGGTATATATTGTCAATTCACTCCATAATTGTCGATGACAAGGTATTAATTAAACGCCTTATTTGACTATTTCACGGTTAAATAACATTTAATTTTATCGTTAAGTATAACTTTTTAAACGCAATGCTTGTAAAATGGATCAGTTCATCATTTTACGACGTTTATCTCTTTTTTAATAAATTAATTAGTTAGGTTCATACGAGTTTTGTAACATTAATTCAGTTCTGTTTTAATTATAACGCTTCATAGAGTAGTTTCCCTTACATTTATTTAAAATACCAATGAAATTGTTTTTTTATGCTGCGGTCTTTAGTAAGACCGATACTTAATTTTTAATGAACTTATTCCCGTCATGTTTTATTGAAATGCTATGATATGCGTACGAGCATACGTATGGGCCAACGCTAACAATTAGAAAAAAAACATTCATTGAACAGCCACTTGCAGTTTAATCTAATAACTTCAAAATGTATTTGTTCGGCGCGTTATCCAGCTATTAAATGTTTATTTATCTTACTTTTAGTGTGTACCTAAATATGTTTGTTTGTGATGCGCATACTAGCACAAATCTAGATAATTATACTCAGTCAGTTAATGAAGGTTCATTGCATAAACTCTAATAATCTATCGGTCAACTTAATGACCCGCCATAGCGCGGCGTTTTCGTTAATTAAACGCAAACAAAGACGGCTGCCTTCACTTCGTTATGATCAAACACATTAGCGGGGATTTGCTAGCACTTACAGCTATTTCCTTGGTATCTTCGGTCGAATACACTCTTTTTGTCCAGTGGGATATCCCTACTTAATGTACTTTAGGTATGAATAAACCTAGAAGTTAGAAAGCTTCAGCTTAATTAAGCTACGTTCAAAACTGATGAAAACCTACATATAATTAAATTATCTTGAACTCTACGATTATTTCCAGAATGAGTTTTCTTTCTCTAAATTACTTAATTATTGTTTTATTTTTGTTTTTAATCTAATATTGTATGCTATGTGTGTCATGTTAAATGTAACCGAAATAAAAACCCTCTTATCACGAAGTGAACTTTAATTAAATTTTGTATACTTAAAATCCATTCTCAACCAATCGTTACCAATCTCCAAATGGGACCAGTATGTTTGTGTTCTGCCCACTATCGTCCGTTGTTTACTCAATCATAGCTGGCGTCCGAGTAGGAAATAAAGCAAGTTACCGCGAGCACATCCATTACCTTTCAAAAAGTTTGCGTAGCCCCGAGTGCAGCATACCGTGAAAGTCGATTGTGATGGTCATTAGTCTCCAGCCACGGACTAATTAATACAACATTTTGAATAAAGCTTCGTGATAAGATTCCTCGTGGTGTGGAGAAAAATCTGAAATTTAATTAAAAAGTTTAAGTGAGTTTTCACGGGCGAACGTACGCCACGCGGCCCTCAATAACTCAGGAAAATTTCTATTCTTATTGCATCCGAATTTCTTTTGAGATTAAGATATACAGTAACAGTACTACCATTTTATAATGGTTATGAAATATTACAATAGGTACATGTTATTTTGTTGTGTCTAAGATTTTTTTATTTCTTTCTAGAAAAATTCTATCATATCGGTTATACCTAATACTACCTTTAATTGATATGGTTTCCTCCTTTATGATTTCATAATTATTAAATCACTTTAGGCTTATTTGATGAGGCTATTAACTGACTAGCGGTGCCTCGCAGTTTCATCCGGTCCAGCATGATTTTATAAAGCCTGTCATCTTTCTCAATAAGCGGACCCGTGATTAGCGCATTCAAACATCCATACGAGTACATACAAACTCTTCAGCTTAAACATTAGTAGAGGTTTTTTGTAATTTTAATAATACTTACGAAGAGAACAAGCAGTGGTGCGTCAGTCATTATTGCGCCGGAGTGGGACGGTGATACTCAGAAACCGCGCACATACTTTAGTGAGCTCATTAAAATTACATTACAGCTTTTATTTAAACAGCAAACAACTAAACGACGCTCGTTAATGCGTCTCGCCGCCCGACGAGAATTTTATGGATAAACCTGCCATACTACCAGTAAAAAATACTGGCGTTGGCATAAAATATGAGTTTCACGCATCAAATACAAAGGTGAAGGGAAGGTTTATATTTTGCGTTATAATTCCAATAAATTAGTCAGGGGGCTATTAATGATCTTTTTAAATGAAAATTATACATTATTATTGTGTGCTTCGTCAAATGTAATTAATCATTTGCATGGCAGTTCCTGTTTTTTTGCATATTATAGTTATAGGACGCACCCAATGGATGTCGTGTAATAATTGCATACAAGACTAACTCAATCTAAACCAGACATTCAATAACAAACATAATATGCATATTCTACCTGCCGTAGGTATAGCATTTTACCATTGTGAAAATTAGGGTGGCTGGTGACCACTTGCTTGTTCGTGACTTTATATTTATTTTACTTTCTAGTTAGAATAACTTGTGTTGTATAGGTACGTTGATACATGACATTTGAGCTGCGTGTATAAAATAATAAAAACCAGCCAAGTGCGAGTCGGACTCGCAAACGGAGGGTTCCATACAACATTAACTAACTCATTGTGCTATGAAAACAAAATACCAAAAAAAATACGTTTGTTGTATGGGTACAACAAACGTATTTTGTAAACGTTTGTTGTATGGTTTTTTGGTATTTTGTTTTCCCTTTAATTTTTAATATTATTTCATTTTATTCATGCAATAGAAATACATAATCTCTGAAAATTTCAGCCGTCTACCTATTACAGACAGATGGACGGACGGAAGGACGGACAACGGAGACTTAGTAATAGGGTCCGGTTGGCACCCTTTGGGTACGGAACCCTAAAAACCATCCACACAAATTATGGCAGGAAGAAAATGTTTCAAAGTTATATTTTTAAACACCAATGTGGCACATCCATATGTTTCTACATTGCTTGAGTACATCAATGAGCATTTAAAAGATGTTTGTTGGTGTGTGAGAGACCTTTGCTTCCCAATTAGCACATCGCACTGCCCTGCACGCTTGCCAGTGTAAAGTGAGCTTTGCAGTCCGCATAAAATAATATTACTTTCTCTTACTTTGGCTCGCGGTTAAAAAATTATAATGACATCAATTTTTATTATAGTCCCTCGCGAGATCCACCGGGCCAACATAAGGAAATTAGCAGTAGGTTCTCAAGAAAAATGGGAAATAAAACATTATGAGTGTAATCATTAAATAAATATATTTATTTACATATTAACGGCAAAATGAAATAATTATTCTGTCGATGTTCATGAAAGTTGGAAACATTAGATCGGCTCTATTGCTGTTATTATTAAACGTTGACAAACATTAAGTTCTAGCCAATGTACCTAAGTAACGACAGTTCGATTTTTTACATAAATACATCTTTTATCGTAGAAATCTTTATTTTACATTAATGTTTTTAAATCTTAGTAAAAATTTTAGTAATTATCTAAATTTAAAGTTTTCAATTCTTCAATGGAAACAAATTTACTTTAGCACTTATAATTTGAAACTTTTGTATATTCCAAATACACGCGAACAACAATCACTGAAGCTGTGGCGGAAAGAAAACACGAGGTTTACAAAAATGTCATAAGCATTAAAACGTTTATATTTTATTACAGAGGTACTTAACTAACCATTGCACCACTTCACAGTACCAAATATATCACTATAAATCTACATTCGTAGCTCATTTGTGTACACTCTCCTTAATTTAAATCCATTTAACGGAAACTTATCTTTGGTAAAAAATAACAATAATATACTTAACCAATCAAAGATGTAAAATAAAAAAGCAAGAAATCATCCTCAATTACTTCATACCTTGTATGATAACAATATTTAGGTTCACTAAATGTACATCCATACAATTCCATAACAATGAGATCGATTTTATCAATAGTTTTTTTTTATTTATTTTCGTGTTCTTGACCTGAATCGTTGTATGTCAATGAAAAGTACGAGCGACAAAAGTGCCAAGAAGATGAGCATACAGCATCATTAATCGTCAATGATGTCTGATTGTCCAATCTTCAAGTGAAACTGTTTTCGCTCACGCCTTATAATTATTTGAATGAATGAGAACGTCTCATGACTAACCGGCTATAGGGATGTGATTGATGGGCTTAGACTATTAGCTATTAAAAATGATTGCGAAAATTTAAAGGTGTTTAAATTGGCTAAGCGCAAGACGTGGTACAGGTACAGTAGATACAGAACAAGCGAGAGCGCGCGCCCTACCCACGCGACGCTGCTATCTTAACATGTAAACAAGTGCTCAAATCGTATACATAATGGAAATATCGTGTTCTAACAACGTTATCGCGACTCATCCCGGACACTTTGTAAAGTGGCCGCATATCCTCGGCACGCCTTCTAGCCTAATGTACCATCGTGCATCGCTTATAATATATTCCCCGAGACGTCTCGATGTAATTCTGCACTTAGCCGATTCTCCATCGAATACCTGACCGTGAAATACCTTCATTTGTCTTAATATTGATTATACATTTGAGATTAGTTTACTGGTTTCAGGTTCTCAAAGACGTGGAAGTCTCAAGAATGAAGTACAAAAATAAAGCAATACAAACTATTCTATTTTCTATGGGTAGCTGTAGTAAGGTGATGGCTAGTCTGTATGAAAGTAAAATAACGAAAAACATCATGCTAATATCTATTTTGTGGGTTGATTGAGTTGAGAGACGATCGCCGACTGCCAGAGCTATCTCCTGATTGACAGAGCCACCCAGTCCAAGCGCCTCGTCAACACTTAATGCGGTTTCACCTGCACATCAAACAAGGTACTTTTAACATTCAGTTTCTTCATCGTCCTTTATAAGTTTTTGAAATAAATGGATATTTTGCGATTATCATAATTACATAACATGAAAATATTGTATATCTCTAAAGATGAGAAAATATTCCCCAGATAGCTCAGATAGCTTATTAGATAGATAGTTAGATACTCGTACATATTTCATTAAAAAACAAAACAATATTTTGTAGAAGCTTACCGAGGCGACAAGTCGGCGAGGCATTGTCGGTCATCGTGCGGCATCACAAACGTCAGGGTCGGGCGGGCTGCCGTATCCGCTGGAGGCATCGTCTGCGCCCGCGCAGCCTCCGTTGTCTTTGTCAACCAGCTGTGCGCCGGCCGCCCCGGCTGCACCACACCCACCGACTGGACCCACATAACCACCGCTTGGAGACTACAAACAAAACACCACTTTTTCTCAATTACTTATTACTCTTTTGTTAAGCTACCATCAGACCGTGAGCGCAATCAAAAAGTCGATTAGAAATGTCGTGCGGCTGAATGAGTTTCCTCCACTCGCGCGACTCATAAAATGAAATAGATTCCCCCACATTCGCATTCCGACAAGCGTTCGTACGAGAAAGATTAATGATCACAAAAGAAACATAATAAAGTGGAGATAGAATCTCCCACTAACAGTGTCCTTGTGGGAGTTATTTACTCCGCCATGTCGACTTTTTCACGAGCCCTTTATTTGGGAAACATTTGAAAAGTTTTCTTGTCACATTTACCGTCAGCTAATATACAAAATTACTTTCGGAATACTGGACATGACAGTCATAATAATAATCATTATTCAATTCAGGTCATAAAATCAAAAAATTATATAGACAATCTTTCTGCTACGAATATTAAGAAATAAGCCATATCGTCGTTAAACCGTGAAACCTCGACTCTACTATTCCTATTGTTAATTATTTAATTTTATATCAGACCTATAAGTACTGGTCGGGTTACACACTCGGCATTGGCCCACGTCTGCATATCAAGCACAGTACGCGACACGTCTGCCTTCTGTCTGGGCCACGTAGAGACACGTGGGCATACCGAGCTCGATGGGAACCGACACAGTTGTCGACGGCATGCTGTACTTATCTCATAATTAAAGACAGCACGTGACAATGGTCCCATGCAAGTAGCCAACTTGGAATTGCTGATGTACGAGTACATACCCAACCGGTTACGTAAATAGAATTTCACATTGGTAAAAGAGGTCAATCAATAAGCCAAATTGACTATTCATGGATAAATCTGTACACAGTTAAATGAATAGACCTCTCTAGATTGTTACTTTCTAACGTCATGTAACAAAAAGAGACGAGATAATTTTAAAATCTGGGTTTGCTTTAAACCATGTTTTGTAATAAGGGGGAAATGGTCGTTCCAAATATATTCACCTGTAGGCCGCTGACTTGCCGCCGGATATGCGCTAGGCCGCTGGGGTTGGCAGCCATGCTCGCAAACACCAGCCTCTCTTCGTAATCATACTCACAAAGTATCTTGTTGTCGCATAGATAGAACCTGTCGCCTACGCAGAACCTGTATCAAGTGTAGACCATATTATATTAAACGATATAAATACGTTTGTAAACCTAGCTGCACTATTAATCGTAGCTAAAATGATAACGATATTAATTTATTTATCTTTTCAATGTGATACAAAATAATTGAAATACTTAGAATCTATGAAGTAACTTATACCGGCCGGTGTTGATACAAATTAAGTAATTAAGACTCCAGACTGCAACGCACTATATAGATATGCACATAAATTGTGATATAATGTTAACATAATATTAATTTATTTCACGTGAAATAATTACGTTTCTATCTCTAATACAAATATCATCTAAAATGAACAGTTTTATAATCACCTGTGATTGCATTGTTGACAGGCAAAGCATTCTAAGTGGTAAACGAAACTCTTGGCTCGCATAACCATTTCGAAGGCGGGAATGACTTTGTTGCACGCCACACAGTTGCCTGTGGCACCAAATAACCTGTTAAAGAATAACAGGGCTATAAACATAAAATACTTACGACTTATAAATATTGAGAGTACTTTACACGCTATATTTTTAAGTGAGCAGATTTTGGTTATTCATGTAGGTACCTAAGGTAGTCTCTTTTGCAGAGCATAAGGTCCGCTTTGTAGTATAACTTGGAGCCGACTTCCCCGAGACGGCAGTCGCAGCAGCCGCACTTGAGGCAGTCCTCGTGCCAGAACCGCTCCATCGCCTTGAGGAGGAACCTCTCTGTGATGACTTTCCCGCACTGGGCACATAGCCTGGCACCGCCTGTGCTACCTGTCACACTACTGCTGAGCACGTACTTGTTTTCATCTTGTTGACCTGTTAAAATTATTAAATTATTATTATTATTTCCGAAATTTTAATTGTACAAGAATCAAAATAATATACGGAATGAGGCGAGTAGGCAAGTACCATGAAAATTAAAATTTTCTTAGTGCCTAATTTCGGTCCTGTTGTAATCACTACTTGAGAAAATATTTTTCGCCAATAGAATAGAAAACTGCATCTGAATCTTTTACATTACACTATGAATTCAACACTATAAATAAAAATAACCTAGTTAACTACTATAATTTTTTTATATCACTTTGACCAAGAAAAATTATACTTAATTTGATAAGTAGGTACGTAGGTATTGATATAGTCCATAAACGATATAAATGGTAAATAAATAATTTATGACCTGGAATGAGGGTATAGTTAATTTAAATTAAAGCTTGGACTTTAGTAATGAATTCTGTTTCGCTACATATAAGTGGGTAATTGTTCGTAATACACGTCTCATTATGGCATTAAGCTAGGCTCGATTGTTTTCTACTGTGTAATTGCGTCAATTAATTCGAGCAAAGGCGCGCCGCGTGACATGCGAGTCGTTGCTCGCTGACGTCATTAAGATGCGCATACGCATTTTTCTCACACAAGAAAAAACTGCAGCATTGAAACACATGCGATGCAAACTCATTATGTGCATTAACAGCACCCAATAAAAGTTTATGGAGCATTCACGCTATAAAAGGCTAAACAACAGTTCTTATTTCCTTTCTGAACTAATAAAATGTCCCTCGTATCATAACGACATTTCGGTTATATTTTCGGTGGGCAACCTCGAGTGTCGTGAATAAATAGGCTGATGGTTATTTAGTAAACAATCAGTTCCAATTTATCGACGCACTACGGTCCATATAATAATAGTGCGTATACGTCAAACCAATCAAGGATCCAATTGAAGGGGTAACTGGGTGGACACAACTCATCGCAATCGATCACTTGCGCATCGTCGCACGTCGCCGCCGATACGTCTCGTTTATTGAAGCCGACGTCGCGACAATAAAGTTAATTGGAGGATATTAATGATGGCTCTTTAATAATAAACTAATGAACATGAGTAACGGCCTCCGGATATCGCACTTCGCATGAAACACTATGAGAGCCTATTGCCAGTACAATTGCCTCGCACACAAATCAATTGATAGACTCTAATGAAACTACAAATAGAAAACTGTTAGTCATAGATAACATATATATAAGTCAGGTTGCTATCAATTTCATAAAAAGCAATTAATTTCATTCCCCACCACACAGCTCAGGATATAATGCGTTAACGTGAAGCGTTGAAAGTTAATCAATTCAATGTTGTTTCCTTTAATATTCTCGGAACATTATGCACAGGCAGTTTTCTCGAGACAAAAAATGTTAGTAAGTAGTTTTACCTGCAGCAATAGGTACAAGAATCTCTGTATTTTTCCGAGGAATGCCGCATGAAGGCGACGTCGAGGCGTGCAGTTACTGGCGTGTTTTGTCCATTTCAAGCTGGTGCCGTGCATGTTGTTAATGCTGTAATTACGGAGCGAGTGCGCGTCGTTCTAATAGCCAGATCGATTATATCGATTCAATATGACGATGCGCACTGCGCTTGCACTCACGGTCCACTCATATATTTATGAAACTAATCATATTTGGATAACGGTGACCTTGTTTGTCTATGTATCAACGGTGGTACCGCGGTAGGTATCTTAAGCAATAAATGAAGAGAATTGAGGGAAGACATTGAAAGAGAGAAGAATTAATAACGTAGACCGAACATACATAAATATCAGTTGGCGGGCAAAGGCGCTTCGTATTATTTTCGTTTTATTACCACCGGGTCGAGAATTTGATAGAGACTTGGCTACCGTACTGCCCCGGCAGTATAATTTCGCCGACACAGCCGGTCGGCTGCCGCCAACGTATTAAGGCGCCGAAATGAAAAGAAACCCGGAAATGGATGAAAAGTAATTTATTTTGGCGTGAGCGGGGCGACAATGGACCGGACATATATCGCTGTTTCGACTGTGGATCGGGACTTTCGTCCGCCCTCTACACAGCCTCAAAATTGTCCCGCTATAGCACCCGCTTCCGTTAATTTCTAGAGCCTTTTGCTAATTAGGTGAAATTATTTCTAAACACGGGTGAATCCCTCTAAATTAACACTGTAATAATCTGTTGTTCAAAAACCCATAGGTATCTAGCGAAGAAATGCATTTAAGTGCTAAGTTTCTTGTAAATTATATATTCAGAGTGAATTTGAATGGAATTTGCTTCGTTAGAAGCTAATACTAATAATATAATTTAATCCCGAAATAATTATCAGTTTCCTATAGAACACAGGTAAAGCCTTGGGGTGAAAGGTAGTCTATAAAAATGATATAACATTCGTATGAACAAAGAACAATAGAGTTCAGTATTTGTGCTCTGGTACGTGTTACAATACAGGTAAATTCCTTAGATTCAATTTAATGCCAGGTTATTGTAATGAGTAAACATCACGCGCACTCCGCAGTCATTCCAAGCAATTTACAATCGTTCATTGCGTTTTGCAATTAACTCAACATCCCTGTATTGTAACGTAACATGCCCACATTGACTATTCATCATTCTCAGTACATTTTGCATGAATCTCATTACAAGGATTTTGAAAACCACATAGTGTGTTGTCGTTAACTATATAAGGTAACAAGAACTCTACACAAAATTGAACTATAGTAACTTTTTTGAATAGTTTGATAGGTTTTCTCAAGTCGCTTCTCGTCAACTTCACTTAAATAAAAGTACCAAAAAGTTCCATTAAAGTACAAAAACAACTTTTTCGTAGAACCAATTCATATTCTTATTTGAACGTCTATTTAAAAGAGCAAATAAAATACAGCCGTTGCTTGTTGAATTTAATTACGAAAACAAATAATCATATGGAATAATCTAAAGTGTGATACTAATGGATTTGTATAATGACTGTGGTTGCAGCTGTTCTAAATGGTCATACAATTTATTTAGTTTTAGTCGACGGTCACTCATTAAACAATGGAGTTGATTGCGTTGTTGCGATACCCATTATGCGGGCAGTAATTAGATTTAACCAAATGCGGGTTTTGCATTAATAGCTATTCTAATGAAAAAACCTTCACTGCGACAGTACAGTTGGCCTAAATTAATATATTTCATATTGATCACATTAATTAATTATTGTTTTACTAATATCAGTACATAAACTTAATTAGGACCGAACCTTTTAGGCAAATAATGAGTATTTTTGTTTATAAGCGCTAATCTCTGGAACCAGTCCGATTCTTTCACTAATAGGAAGCTAAATTATCCCCGCGAGTGTTATAAGTCTACTTTATCACTTTATGTCCCGGGAACGCGCGTGAAACCGCGGGGAACAGCTAGTATTTTTGTATTAGCCATCTTTTTTGATGCGCTACTATTTTATTATTATGTCGTCGTGTGGAAATATAAATAAGTGGTGCATGGAAATTCCGCAAGAATCGTTTCTAAAGTCAATCGCTTACACCCGAGTGTATCGTCGAACTAAATAACATTATTTTAATTCTGAAGGCGTTAAAAAATTTGCCTTCTTTTCTAACACTGTATGAAACTTCAACAATGGAACGAAACTAAATTAAACGCTGTACGTTTAATTTAGTTTCGTTGCGTGGTAAAAGAAGAAGCGTGGTATAACAAAATGAACAAACGTTGTAAATCTGATTAGTAAGAATATATAGCTTGTTTGTAGGTAATGCTAAATTCCAAGGTGCAGAGGTGGAACGCACCTTATTAAAATTCCAGCTGACCTATGGCAGTGTCACGTACCCAACAACACACCCCGCCTCCCCACTTATTGCCACCATCGTTAACATTTCCGTTATTAAAAAAGTACGAGACTTTGTCATCAGAGAAGTTAGTTTTTTTTAATTAAAATTATGAAATTGATATTGCTTTTACGCCGGTGCTCGCTTCCCAACTCAACCTCGTGAAAAGTTTAAATTAATTTTTGAATTAAGCCTAATGGCAGTGGTAAACGATTTCTAAGGAAAGAGTTTATAGCAATTAAAATTTCAATTATTTGATCGTTGAAAACCGTATCATAATTGCTTTTCATTACTGGAATAAAAACAGGTCGTTATTTGGTTATAATATACCGGATTAATGAATTCAGCGGGACACGAATTAATATGTATAAGGTAAAAATTATATTTGAATGCAATCTTTTTTCGTTAAAGATAATTAAATAAAAGATAATTTTTATACAAGTTTTTATGGTATCTTAAATTATTAGAAATCTGTATTTTATAATGTACCTATAATTCTTATTTTATTCTTTTATTTATTTATTTTTAATTTTTCCTTGTTTTTGGCATGATGATACCTGCAATGAGCATAAATTATCCTTGTTTAAATTTTATTGGAAGAGAATTGGTGCCTTTATTACAGGTTTTTACCTAGTTTAGGCATCAATGCTTATTATTTTTTTACGTGACTGTCTACATTGTTAATGTTGAATTGTCTGCCGTAATGTGTTTGTCTTTTTATTTAATGCAATAAAGAAATTATTATTAAATGAAATGGTACGCGCCATAACAAGGGATTACACAAGAACTTGGCAACTAATTGGCGTGATATTCATAATACATTTGAGGTAGAGTAGAGGCAAATCGGATCATCACAGGTCCATTTAGATCAAAATAAGAAAACTCTAATATTGCGATAGACTGATCGCAAAAAGATTATCTCATTTTATCCCATGCAATGAAGACAGACAACAATCAATGACAATATTTAATAGAGTCGATGTTACAATAGTCTAAGGCAAACTTCTACTCTGGAATGGTTCCTTGTTCGTCTCAAAACTAAAATGCAACTACATGCTCTCTTGTATTTATAACATGAACATGTCAGCATACCGAAGTGATCCTAGTACATGGCTAGTTTTATTTATATTTTGTTAGGTTTGAGATAATTTTATTTATAATATAAATCAGAGTAGGTATTGGTTGTTTGTTCTTTGTTCACGTCAAATAAAGTGTAAGAACGAAGTGTCTGTGAGTTGCTAATATGAACAAAAACCATCAGGACGGTTATTAACTCTATGAATTATATTGAATCGTAACTTACAATTTAATTACACAGCGGCTATAATTGCCAACTATTCCGTAGTTATCGATAGTAATAAGTGACAACTAACTTATACTTTATGTGTTACAGTTAGAGTACGGAAGATCGATGTTTCCTTTGATAATACTTAAAAATATAAGTATACCTAACACTTGAATTCAACAAACTAAATTATTTATTCTAATGGACCTTCGCAGGCAATTATAAATAGTTTGACTCTAATACTCTAATACCGGTTCGGAAGGTTGCATTTGCTGGGAAGAGCCGGTAATAAACTCAGCAATTACTCATTTCAATACAAGCTTTCTGATCTCACTGACAACAATTGCGTGTCCCTCCCGGTGGTAAAAACTATAAAGTAGACTCAATCAATATTGTATAAGTAAATAGCAAACTTAAGCAGACCAGCTCCCACAAGCAGCACCTGTTCATTTGTGTAAATATGCATATTATATAATTAAAATTGTACTTTTATGTAGTATGAAAAGAGTTGAGGATTCGGTTTTATTTTTGGAATCAAAAACACAAATTGGTATTTCCTATATGCAGTCAGATTATTTGGAACGTAGGAATAGCTTTTTTCTTGTGTAGGTAATAAAAATATGTATGGCAATTTAGTACAACATGACACAGAATGAACCGGGAAGGTTCGGCAATATAAGAACTTATACTAAAGACAGTTAGGTATTAAATGAAAGCAAGCGTTTTGTGTCTCAACCATAGATCTCATCTCAATATAATAGCGCAGGTTCATTTATGAAGCAACTTACGTTAATCGTAAAATATGGTATCTCAATTTCCAAAATAAGAAGACTGTTATTATATGGTATTCCCAAACGACAATCAAACGTGTACAAGTCGAGACAATCTACGTCATAAATTATTTTCTCAGAGAAAGGCTCCGGGCGAAACTTAAGCCTGACATAAGTGGGCAATAAACTTCAGCCAATTTGGAGATTCGCATCTGGAGGCTCTTATTAAAGCCCGAAAGTTAGTCCTTTTCATCCATCACTCGTAATACGTGTGTGAGTTATTGTATGAAAAATTGAAGAATAAATTGAGTCGCTGCAGCAGCGGCGAGACATAAATCCCAACTGAGCCCTCAATATTGTTTTAAAGGGGAAGTGGCCATAAATTTTATCAGGGCCGCCCAGAGCAGCCGCGGGCGCCGAGGCGCGCTCGCCACGCTACGCTACGCCCGCCGCGCTTCGCCCGCCGCGCCGCGCTGCGCCACGCTGCGCTGCCGCTCGGCGCCCACCACGTCCGCGTCGCGTCGCACCCGCACTGTCTCCTCAATTTTCCGCTATTGCTCGTGGTGCATGCGATGCACATGTGCGAATGTGTCGTACTATTCTTGACTAAATCGTTCTCTGCTGTCAAAACTACTACACTAAGGAATTGTACTTCATAATTTTGACCAGTTTATTTAAATAATAATTGCTTAAGAACTTACTAATTCGGATATTTGCAAGTTGTAATTTTTTGAGTAAGTGTTTAATATGAACTCTCTTAATAATGGATTCGAAATACTATTCAGATATTAAGAAAAAACCACGAAATCACAATAACAAACAACGTAGAAAATCATACTCCTAGAGACAATATTGTGGGGCACAATAAAAAATCGCTTATTTTTATCAATACGATCTGGGTGTCGGACATTTCGCATAAATGTGATATTGCAATATCGTTCGTCCCCTTTTTAATATCGCGACGGACGCTGCTGGGCGGTTTATGGCACAACCCTTCCCGCGTTTTATTCGCGACCTGTTTGTTCTAATATTATGAAAAAATTGATGTCAGCAAAACGAATGTCGGCTGCTTACATTTTTTTATTATAAATCGCTTTCAGTTATATTGTTTCTTCAGGGAGTAGTAGGTACCTACCTATTGTTTTGTTTTCATATAATTTACCATCGAGGAACAATCCCTAAGAGTAGTAATACCACTCATTTTGTCAATAAGTCATAATATCAATATCACTGATTTTGAACAATAAGGACCAATCACTGCATCGTGTGTTCTTGACTTGACCAATCAAAGCGCATAAGTCCTTGTCTTATCCAATCAGAGCGCATTGTGGATGGTGGCAAATTGGCGGAATAGATTGCAAGCAAAATCAACCTCATTACGCTTCTTTGGGTTAATTGTTCGATGTAATTTACAAACGTACCTCCCTAATTTTACTTATCAAATTATACTATTTAAAGCTTTTGGGATCTATTAGTTAAATAAGATCTGGCGCTATTAGATAGGGACTTTTCATGCCCTGTATTGAAGTTGATGAGCAATAGATACTCACAAGTATCCTATCCTAACTATAATCACAGAGGATTGAAGGGAACAGAGACCAAGCTTCATACAAACGCGCTACGGTAGGTACACAACTACAAGCTTGAGGCGCGTGTGTGCGAAAGCACAGGCGGCTCGTCACGTACGAGGCGAAACCGGTTTATACAGGCACGGCCTGTGCTCAAACTCAGGGCACTCGCGCATCGTGTTTGTTTACGTTTAGATTTTAATAATAGAATTTTAATATCCAAATGTGTAAATATGGTTTACTTTACTGAGTATATGAACAATAATATAATGAATAAGTTTTCTATTAGTATCTTGCATATAATAGGTAGGTAGGTATTAGCTGTCTGGTAAATTGTTTTTAAATTGTTTTTATATTGTCTCTTTTCTCGTAAATTAATGGCATGATGGGTGTTTATGATTTCATATACGTAGGTGTACCTACATACCTATCCTATTTAACGAGCTTGTATGTTTTGAGATCTCGAAAACGGCTTCGATGAAATTTGCTATATGGGGGTTTTTGGGGGCGATAAAGTGATTCAGCTAGATTTCATCTCTGGGACAACGCGATCTGCCGAGTTTGCGAGCAAATCTTAGTCACACAGGTATGGTCTGCGTCAAAACTAGATTTGCATTTTAGTACCATTTCCTAATAATCTGTAATATGTGAATAGCAATATTCTATCGTCACGAAAAAGCTGATAGGTATACATTTTTATGTATTCATTTAATGTTATTCTCCTGTGCTAACCCTACCAAAATAGGTATGATTTTTGAACGCTTCTTAGAAGCTTGTACTCTGTTCCCTTCAATCCTCTGTGCTATAATCCTTACTAATATTATAAACGCGAAAGTGAGTTTGTTTGTTTATTTGTTTGTTTGTTTGTTACGCCTTCACGCCTTAACTACTCAACGGATCATCATGAAATTTGGCATGCAGATAGCCTATGGTATGGAGAAGGACATAGGCTACTTTTTATCCCGGGAACGCGGGTGAAACCGCGGGGGACAGCTAGTATATTATAAATACGAAAGTGAGTTTCTTTGTTAATTTGATTGTTTGTTACGCCTTCACGCCTCAACTACTCAATGGATCATCATGAAATTTGGCATGCAAATAGCCTATGGTATGGAGAAGGACATAGGCTACTTTTTATCCCTGGAACGCGGGTGAAACCGCGGGGGATAGCTAGTGATCATGATCATATAATGATACCCTCGATTTCGTTGTGAAAATAAAAGTATTGAATAAAAATTATGCATGTGTATTGAATTGAGATCTTCAGGTCGTTTCTTTGGTTTATTAGACTTACTGCTGGCTGTGTCAGGCTTGTGCATGGCCGGGGGATCTCGAATCATGACGAACTCGTCACTCGCGCATCACACAACTGTTATATTGTCCTGAAACAAAACAATTAATAAACATTACTTATATGCCGTCACAGATTTCATAAAGCAGAGGATAATTAACAAAGCCTACTATAAGGTGGGTCATTACGTGGAAGACAAGAATATAATATGGTTGTAGTAGCTTCTCTGCACCTGCATCCCCCCTGGCTAAGTGACAATTGTAGGAATAAGCATTATAATAATATATAAATATAGTATCAGTATTTGGAAAAAAGCTGTAACATCAAAAGATCTTCCACAAAAAATAAAAAAAAGCATTGCAGAGTTTCTTGCCGGAGTCTTCTCAGTCCGGTGAGTGTTCCGAACCGGTTATAAATTCAACTGTATGTGCCTTACCAGGGGGCCTACCACAAGCTCTTAAATGTGATAATCGTTAAGCTAGTTGGATACTTCATAGGCGGTTTGAAAAATTCCAACAGTAGGTTGACCACTAGCCTACCTCCACCGATCCGCAGTGGGCACGCGTGGTGGAGTATCACCCAGTCCCTTTCAACCTCATTAGTGAAAGGAGGCCTGTGCTCAGCAGTGGGAAATAGGCTGATGATGATTACACACGGCTACACATCAAGCTATACATTTCCAGTATAAGCTGATCTTGTATTGTATAGGATTTCCGTACAATGAGAAGTCAGCTTATAAAGATTTATATAATGGATTCGTCATGTCTGTCTGTCTGTCCGTCCGTTATGTCAGAGCCACTTTTTTCCAAAACTATAAGAACTATACTGTTGAAACTTGGTAAGTAGATGTATTCTGTGAACCGCATTAAGATTTTCACACAAAAATAGAAAAAAAAAACAATAAATTTTGGGGGTTCCCTATACTTAGTACTGAAACTCAAAATATTTTTTTCATCAAACCCATACGTGTGTTGTATCTATGGATAGGTCTTTAAAAATGATATTGAGGTTTCTAATATATTTTTTTTCTAAACTGATTAGTTTACGCGAGAGACACTTCCACAAAGTGGTAAAATGAGTGACCCCCCTGTAACTTCTAAAATAAAAGAATCCAAACATCCACCGAAAATTGGTTTGAACGAGATCTAGGAAGTAGTTTTTTTTTAATACGTCATAAATTAAAATTCATATTTTTTTTTTTTTTTTTTTTTTATACCACTTAGGTGGCAAACAAGCATACGGCCCGCCTGATGGTAAGCGGTTACCGTAGCCTATGGACGCTTGCAACACCAGGGGTATCACGCGCGCGTTGCCGACCCTGCAGAAATCTCTTCACACCCCTTTTGAAGAACCCCATGCTGTACTCCATTGGGAAAACCACGGCGGGGAGCTCATTCCACAGTCTGAGCGTCCGCGGAAGGAAGCTCCTTTGAGCCCGCACAGTACGAAACAATTCAGGTTTCAATATGTGAGGATGGACTCCCCGTCGATGGCGAGAGTTGCGATGGTAGAAAGTAGCCGTGGGCATCATCTTAAACAATTCTTCAGAACACCGTCCGTTGTACAAGCGGTAGAACACACATAAGGAGGCAAAGTCTCTCCTCAGACTGAGGGGCTCTAAACCGCTTGTGAGCTCGGAATCGTCAACAATTCTGATGGCACGTCGTTGAACCGAGTCTAAAGGATCAAGCTGGTATCCAGGTGCCCCCGCCCATAGATGACAGCAGTACTCCATATGAGGCCGGACTTGCGACTTGTAAAGTTGCAGCCTTTGCCCCGATGTGAAGTACTGCCTCGCTCTGTTGAGCACTCCGAGCTTTTTGGATGCCAGCTTAACCTTGCCTTCTAAGTGACTTCGGAACAAAACGTCGCTAGAAATGTCGACGCCAAGGATCCCGATGCTTTTGCTGATGTTCAGGGACGTGTTCTGGAACTGTGGAGCCACAGCAAATGGGGTTTTCTTAGCGGTGAACGCGCAGGCTTGAGTCTTAGTGGGGTTGAAATGGACTAGGTTTAGTCTGCCCCAATCGGAGACACTAGTTAGTGTACTCTCGATTTCAGACAACAGCCGTTCGCGGCTTTCCTCCACCTCGGAACGAGGGATATTAGCACGGCCCGTGTAATAAGCGTCCCCTGTACTGTCGTCCGCATAACAATGAACGCCATCAATAGACAGCATATCATTGATATGCAGTAGGAACAGTGTTGGGGACAGCACAGAGCCTTGCGGGACGCCGGCATTTATGTCCATGCTGTCGGAGCAGCTACCGTCTACGACGGCTCTTATGCATCTGCTGGACAGAAAGCTGGCAACCCATTTGCATAATCCCTCGGGAAGCCCGTATGCTGGTAACTTCGTTAGAAGACCCCGGTGCCAGACCCGATCGAACGCCTTCGCCACATCTAGGCTCACTGCCAATGCCTCACCTTGACTCTCGATGGCGAGTGACCAACGGTGCGTGAGATACACAAGGAGGTCACCAGCTGAGCGACTGTGGCGAAAGCCATAC
The DNA here is from genome assembly GCA_947623365.1 of Achlya flavicornis. Taxonomy (NCBI): domain Eukaryota; kingdom Metazoa; phylum Arthropoda; class Insecta; order Lepidoptera; family Drepanidae; genus Achlya; species Achlya flavicornis. The sequence continues at coordinate 9,410,558 of OX392473.1, read as the reverse complement.
TGTCGGTCGCTCAACAAATCGTGACCCTCCAGGTATCTCAAAAGCTGCGTGTTGATCACTCGCTCCATGACTTTGGAGAGAAGGGAGGTGATGGCGATAGGCCTGTAATTCGTCGGGTCTGATCTGTCACCCTTTTTGGGCACTGGGTGCACATGGGCAGTCTTCCACGAAGACGGGACTTCCTTTTTGGTGTAGGAAAGCGCGAAAAGACGCGTCAGTACTGGACACAATTCAGGAGCACACCGCTTCAGCACCACTGCCGGTATGCCGTCTGGCCCACTCGACTTATGGATGTCCAGAGAAAGCAATTCCCGCCGGACCTCCCGTTGGGTAATGCTTATCTCCGGCATGGAGCTGTCACACCGCGGAATGGTAGGCGGTGTGGCGCCACCATCATCCAAAGTTGAGTTCGAGGCAAAGAGAGAGCCTAAAAGGTCAGCCTTCTCTTTAGCACTATGGGCCAAGTTCCCGTCCGGCTTACGTAGGGGTGGCAAGGACGACTGGCAAAAGTTTCCTTCGGCAGCCTTGGCAAGAGACCAGAAAGCGCGACTCCCAGAGGGAAGGCTATTTAGCCTCTCACCAATTCTGCCGACGAAATCGAACTTTGCCCTGGCAATCATTCGCTTACTGGATCTCGAGGCATCGTTAAGTTTGCGTTTCGCAACAGAGATGTTAGGGTCCTGATTAGTTCGGGCCGTGGTCCAAGCCTCGTACAAAGTCTGCTTATTTCGTCTAGCTTCTTTGGAGCGCCTATTAAACCACGGTCGTTTCTTCACCCCTGCAGCCACTAACGGGTTTGGAATAAAGCACTCCATTCCCGCCAGAATCGCCTCAGCGACGGCAACTGCACAGGTGTCAGGATCATCTGATGCGAAGCAAAGCTGCCTCCACGGGTACGATGCGTAGAATTCACGCAATCCATCCCAGTCTGCTGACTTATAGTGCCACACACGACGACGCCCGGGTGACCGGAGCGAAACGGGCCGCGCACAAGGCACCTGCGTCCGGACGAGACAGTGGTCCGATGAGCCAAGTGGCGCATCCACTGTCACTGCATAGTTGTCCGGTCGCGTAGTCAGCAGAAGGTCCAGTAAGGAACTAGTATGGCTCTCAATATCTGGGATTCTCGTAGGAGAAAGAACCAGTTGTGAGAAACCATAGGCCAGGGCAAAGTCGTGAGCAGTCCTCCCCGGGAAGTCAGTGGACCGAGAACTAAGCCACTCAACGTGGTGAGCGTTGAAGTCTCCTAGTATCACTAACTCCGCGGAGGGGTACTGCTCCAGAACTTTGTCAGTCGACAATTGCAGGTGCTCAAATAACCGGATTGTGTCCGCGTCACCGCTGTGGGACCTGTAAAGGCACGCGTAAACTTTGGTGTGGCCACCGTAATCTACGCGCGCCCACAAAATCGACAGGTCCCGGCCTTCCAAGCCATGGAGACGGCGACAACAAATATCCTCCCTGACGTACATACATACCCCGGCACGCCGCACAAAGTTGTGCTCCAGTTTGTACCCGGGGTAGTGTAGATACGATGTATCATCAGGGCAGGATATTTGTGTCTCCGTGAGAAAAAGCAGAGTCGGCTGTGCAGTCTCCAGATGTTGGTGGACTGCATTGATGTTCGCATGAATTCCCCTGATGTTGCAAAAGTCCATTTTAAATGTGGACGGGGAGGCCGCTGAAAATCTCTTTTTTGTTTTTCTTTTTGGCATTTTATTAAAAAGGGGTTTTAGAGATTGAGAGCAGTCGCTGTGCCGGCAGCGAGAAGGACAAAGTGCAGTGTTATTCTGCTAGAGTGCTGGACAGGTGATGCGGTTTGTTGGTGCGGCAGACGGAAGGGCCCCCGGTCCCCCCCTGCTACAATCGGACGAGTCCACTCCGGTCTCCTTCTCCTTCTACTTCTTCATATCAAATACTCAGGTCTATACCTACTACCATTTACTTATATACCTACAGGTTTGTACGGAACCCTCGGTGCGCTAGTCTGACTCGCACTTGGCCGGTTTTTTTTAATACGTCATAAATCGTAAACCGCAATTTATCTTTCATTCAATCAACTCAAATTACAATATTATTAAAACATCGATCAAAGTTACAACGAACTACAAAAACTTTTATATTATGTTACTTGCTGCTACGGAACCCTTCATGGGCGAGTCCGACTCGCACTTGGCCGTTTTTTTTTTACATTCGTGTAGTATGGCGACGTTCTTTCTAGGTATATTTATTTCTATGGGGACGCCCTCCCACCAGGTGGACTGACGACCTGGTCAGAGTCGCTGGGCACCGCTGGATCCAAAAAGGTCCAAACCGTTCGAAGTGGAAGTCAATGGGGGAGGCCTATGTTCAGCAGTGGACATCCATAGGCTGATATGATGATTATTTATATAATTTTATGGAACAAATATGTACAAAATACAATTTATATATAGAAAATTTCCTCAACTTTCCTCTTTGGATAGCCAAGCGAGGCCAAGCTGAAGCGTTGGCGGAAAAAGCTAAAAGCTTTTATGGATATTTTATTTATTATTTACCTCGGGCACGCAGGACAAACATTGGGGGACTTGGAACAATGAGCTTAAAAATATAAACTCAACTTTTTAAAACTACAATTAAAAATCAGTTTTCTAATATTATCATATAAAGTAGTTTTCATTTAATTGTATGAACTTCGTTTATTCTTGTCCTATAGTTGTGCCATTTTTCATAGCAATATTTATTCTCAAAGAATTCTTGTTAGGAAGCGAGGAGGTAATACGTTGAGAGTGGCGGACACCGGCAGCACGCGTCTTGCAGCGCAACCTCATTAGAATAAACGATATCCTCTCCTTACGTCCACTCCGCGCGAGACCTTATTACTCCGACAAACTGCCGTCAAACGGCACCAAGCAAGCAACCTAGGAAATCCACAAATACACTTTGTAAACTACAAGTTAAGGCTTCTTTTTCCATGCGAGACACATCTCTGGAAAACATCCCGATAGTTTTCCATCCTACATACACGCACCTAGAGTCGAATTTCAAATGGAACGTGAATAACAAACGCACTATCAGATGGTAATCCTTGAAGGTTGAGACGTCCATGCAAAGCTGTAAATTGAAACTCGGGGGAAGCACTAATATCTCTTGCGGCTTGTCTCTTTGTATCTGATTTAAATAATTTTGTGAAACATAAACTGGGAGTTGTACATCATATTATTTAAAAGTTTGTTCTTTTCATACAACAAAATTTCGTAAAGTGAATAAGTGAGCACTTTTCTCCTACAACAATAGTATTTCGTATTTTCCTCTTTCCTATAATGTGGTCTTCCATCAAGTTAGCATGAATAAGCTTCATGTTTGCTCTACACCTCGCTTTCTTCATCACGCTGTACGGGCGGGTCTGAGACAGAATGCAAGCCCAAATAAAATTAAAGTGGTCTGTTTGTAATTATTTTAATGTCATAATAAAATAACAGCTTTTTACTAAATGCATATGAAAGTATACAGGTTGAATTTTGACCTCTAATTGTTTGTCAGAATGCTAAGAGCTAACCCTCTTACTCATAAACCGCTATTTAACTAATATACTGTTTAAATGGTTACGTAAATAATGTCACATTATTTGACAATGACAATAGAGTGACGTTATTTACGTGACCCTTTAAACAGTATATTAGTTAAATAACGTTTTATGAGTAAGGGGGTTATTCTTTATGGCTAAACATAGTGAGGTCCCTGCCAGATCTGCTCCACCTCGTCAAACTTTATGCAGGATAAAACCATGCGGTCAAGGAAAATATAAAATAATATTTTGGATAACTTCTAGCAACGTATGTCTTCAAAATTCAGGTCGGGGTTCCTTTCAGCGTTTTTCTCAGCGTTTTTCAGCTGTAGTTCAGAAGTTGCCCATACTGCCTAAAAAAAAACATTACGGTAGGTAATCACACGCAAAACCCAATTTTTAATCTTTTGGTGTACTTACTTAGTATAAATAACATTTTTTTCCAAAATGTTACTGTAACTTATCTCTTTCGGAGATTCTGAGATCTAATTTAGATGTAAATACGGTACTTATACAAAAAATAACTTTTTGTTTTTATTGTCTGTCTGTTGTCCGATTAATCTCCGAAAGAGATATTTAATTAATGTTACAGTTATTAATTTACTTCCTGTAAAGAATTATAGTTCATACACGTAATAAGTCCAAAAAATATCAACTATCGCTTTGAATTCACAAAACATTTAGCATATGATGCGACATAAAAAAAATATTAAACGTAAATCATATCGATATGAAATAAAATAAAAAAAATGCTATCAAGTTCGAGTGGAATGATTTTTTTTATAACCGCATCGAAATTCCCATCAGCACCTGTTACAAAGGCGGCTATCAAATTACCCGCGACATATCCGCGGCGGAGCGAGCACGCCTCCATCCATAAATACGGTATTCGTTATGCATTTCTCATATTCATGAATCCGTTTTATTGGCCCCAATAAAATATGAACATCTCAGAATGGATATGAGAGAGCGGGCAAATCTAATATGGATTGCTGTGCGCCGGATTCGGTGCGATTGGTGGGTGGGGGCGGACAGCTGTGCCGCTCTCTCGGCCCGGCCGATGCGATGAAGCAATGTGATCTACTTCCACCATCAATGTTCACCAAATTCATATGTAATGGTAAGCTAATCAACCCATTAGTCGCAATATGGTTACGTGCAAAGAATGGATATTCCTATGTGATAGCTAACATGTGATAAAAGAAATCATATGTCAGGGAGTCACGTTCACGACTTTGATACACAATTCAACACGGCGGCAGCGGCGGTCCCCACACTAATCTGTCTCTACGTATACAGTTAGACTGACGAACGATCCTTCCCGTATAATGCGAATTTAAAGGGAACTGTCACACGAAACCAGCCACAGAAAAGGGCAGTGCCTTCGTTGACGTGTCAAAAATTCAACAGAGTACCAGGATAAGTGGAATGGATGGCGGTTGTCGCAGTACCGGATAAAATATTCTACATCAAATCGTACGTCACTGGCTCTCGACTTGTTCTCCCTGAGAGTGCTTCGCGGAAGTCTCTTATTTATTCGCTTTTACGTGAGCTATATAGCACGGCTCCTTTGTGCCCTTTCCGATTTACAAGCGTCCTTTAGAGTGTTTTATAAAACCAGTGCAAGTGATAGATAGTGCGACACTCTCCCTCATTATTATCGGGATGGTCGCAAGGATAATTGCACACGAGTCTAAAGCTGTAACTAAGTATAGCTGTAATTACGCATAAGTAGCGCAATTTTAGTGTGTAGCGGAAATCCATTTGGGCATGATTGGGGTAGGGTGCGTCGTGGCGACTATTAGTAAGTAGGTATCTACATTATGATTGGTTTATCAACGCGATCAATTAAGCAGCATTACGTTAAAATTCACCCCGCCATCAATTACGTGCCAGCCGGCCGGCCGTCGTCAAACACGACGTAAAGATATGGTGGACACGCCTCGCCTTAATTTTTCTTGATAATACATAGTTATATTTTTTAAATAATAATAAATTGTATGCAAGTATTCTCATTTAATTCTACACTTATTTACATTTTATTTTTTATGTTTGAAAATATTCTAATGACCTAGAAAAATATATTGGACAAGTCAGCAGCAAGATATCTAATCTATTAGACACTCCTCCCTCCTGACTCCACACTGATCGAATTCATTATTCACCGGCAGAGAGCAATTAAAGCGCCACTAATCAATCTCAAACTTCAGGCTGAGCTGAACTCTAATCAAGAAAACTCCTATTCCGTGAAAGCTTTTTGAACAAAATTTAACTTAATTAAAAATGTAAATTAAATTCTAGGCGCTTCCACAAGCATCACGTCGGCCCGCCCCGCGCCGAGCGCTCGGGGCTTTTGATTGCAGCTAAAAGGTTTGGGATTAGTGCGCGAAAGAGCTTTCAGTGCATTTGTAGAGCTTTTAAGTGGGAAGCTTTCGCTTAAGACACTTACATACAATGTAAATTTTATGTAGATAGCGATCAACTTGGAAGTACATCTTAAGTGTTTATTTGCAAAAAAAATATAGACATTCACCATTAACATATTATATAGCTTTCATTTGTTTTGATAATATATCTATATTAATATTTTGACTATTTGTGACACGATTATATTTATCGGCTTTTGTTCCATAAGAATGTATTTCTGCGGACAAATAGCGCTAAGCGATGGGGTTGTGGGGGAACGCGGGCGGTTGGGCTAGCGGAGGGTGCGCGAGCCTGACCAAGGAAGTTCGGTGTCCGGAAATAAACCGCCCGTAAAATTGTCAATTCCGAGGGAGCACCGCTGGCGCCTGGGTCCGACAATTTTGAAGCGTGCGGCTCAAACCGGCCGGCGAGTGCGGCCCGGCCCGCTGTGCTGATCTCACTCCATGTTTAAACAGCATTTCGTGTTACCACTTTATTCATAAATCCTGCATTTTAATGCTGATCTTCTTATATCATGTTTTGAAAAGCATCATCATCTCATTCATATTTTATATCAAGAAATGTTGTAATACTATAACACATTTTACGTATATGCTGCATCGTATGAGTGCACACTAATATAGAAGTTCACGCTCAGTACAACACGTCAGCAAAATGCGCATTGCCATCTGGGTGGGCGCCAAAACAATCACTATTATTCACTACTTAGCTGTACGATACAGTAAATTAAACAACATTGTTTTACAGTCATTAATTCAGCAATTCGTGATTAAAATTTAATTACTTTCGACTTGATAAGTAATAAAACTTACGCTTAACGTAATGAAGATTTTATTATTATTATTATTATCGAAAAGACCTAAAGAGAGCGAAAAGAGCGTTTACGTAGTCATGTAAAGAAAATTGGGTCAGATATATCAGGAGTAGCACACGCAGATAACACACGCATAACCCATCCAATCACAAGAAGCACCGAGCAGAAAGCTTATTATCGGGACGCGGTGTTGCGTCACGCGGGTAATGAGAAGAGCGTGCGGGAACGACTCGAGCCTTCTCCGACCCGACGCGGACGGCCCGGAAGGACGAGCAATCGAGCGCCCGCGCCGGCTGGACACCGTCCGGTCTCCCTGCTATGGCTACGGGCTGCCCGCGTGCATTGCTACGAGTTTCAAGCTCCGCGCTTTTTGAACTGAGATCATCGCGACGCTCATCCGTGAAATTGATTCTCGAGAAAAGGAAAGACTAAAAGATAAATAAAAGGAAATAGGAAAACACAAGCTAAGATTTGGCGTGAAATTGTTTTTCAGCGCCCGCCCGCCGCGCCGCCGACGCGGCTATGGCGGCGGCCCGGCTCGGGAATTTCCCAATTACTGGGTGTGAATGTATCTACTTGATTACCTACGTAATGGATACTTTAAAGACCTAGTATGGAGCGCTGAAACTATTTCTATATACCAAAGTGATTAAGTTTTACGTACTATATAAGTCAGGTAATTAAGAAAGTTTAAATTATATTCATGCACAGAAGTATTACTTTGTATGTAGAATACTGATTAATAATATACGCTTCAATTAAAACTAACTGTAATTAATGTTTTGGAATAAATAAATCTGGAATAATAAAATGTAGCAACGTAGCTACTTATAGGCAAAGACAATAACTATCTAACGGATCGGTCGAATTGGGATCTTAAAACACTGTGACATCTCATCCACTACGTGATCCATTTGCCGAAGTAAGAAGCAATCTCATTCAATACCCGGCCGCGTCCCGCGTCGCCCCTCCCCGCGCGCAAGTCCCGCAACGGCTAGGGTTGCTAACAATGCGATACTTTGTGCGCGCCGTATCACGGAACGCAATAAAACTTTACATTCCTCTTTAACTACTTTCCCGTAGTTATCAGCGTGTGATACGAAATGGGGCATAAATATAAAATCGTTTGTAGTTCCTATTTATATTACTAAAGTTGTACGTAACTTAAGTTACTCAATTTTCTTCATTCAATTTGTACTTTAGTATTTAAACAATATAAAATTTACCGAAAGATAGGAAATAACTATTTTTATACTAATAATAGTATTAAGTATTCTGTACCATTTTTTTTTATTTATTGCTTTTAATATTTTTAAATTATTGATGTGACTATATTTATAAAAGCTTGTGAAAGCCTACAAGGATAAAAAATATACCTATTGCTATTAGCATTATTTGGTATTGGTAAATGTATACCAAAAATATTGATTAGACCTTAGACATATGTATCGTAACACACATTTAATAGAAAAGTTATTATCCAATACACAAAAATAAATATAGAGTAGGATTGAGGAATCCAATGTATCCGATTGTCCAAATGTTCCCCTTCTTTAGTGTATTACATTAAGATTTACCTTGAATATAATAAATATAATAAATTCAATCTGTCAGATATATTTTTATGGCAACACCTTATATACGTATGTTAGAGTGATATTGACAGCCCTAAGATGAGAGCGAGTATCGCTTTCCCCGATTGTATTAGATTCAGCTGCCCTTTTCATCTACATGTCGTTCTCTCCTTGCCTCTCAAGAGGGTCGCGACTAGTGGATACGCCTCGGACGTCTCTACATTTACTATGAGTGATCGCTTGCTATTGTATGCGTCAAAATTGTCCCGTGGTTATTTGGCCTAATGGATAAAGAGCTCTTTAGTATAATTTCATTTGCTGGCAATTTTTATGTAAATCGATAGAGAAGATATTTAATAAATAAATTCATAAACATGTTTAATTATTCTGTCTACTTCTAGATACCTGTATGTATACATTATAAATTATTAATCTGGTTGAAAAACATAACTCTGGAATATCAGTAGCAAAGTAAAGCCTGAAATTCCTTTCTAAGTACCTATAACGTTTATCAAAACATTGACATCTCTATAAGTATGCTTTCTTCTCCTACAACTCCATCGATAGGTACTCGACTCGTTCACCAAAACCTAATACCTCAACGATCAAGCTTTTTGATCGAATTTATGTAGATACAAATTGCTATGTGAGGTCACTATCGCATGAAAACTATTTTCATCTAAAAACTCATCTATATTTTGTCGAAAAACTATGAATATGATTATCCACACGATTCCAAAGGCTATCATCCAATAAACCTGGTAGGTACCAAAGGTATCAAATCTTTTTCGTCCGTAGTGAAATTGAATATTTATCCGGGTAGTATCTCTATTCCGGAACAATTTTTATGTAGGGGGAATACAATCTCAAGATATTTGGGAGGGCCACTCCACGAGGATATTGGCAAATACCTTGCCTACATTACCTTTATTGCCTCGCGACGTTGCGTGCCCGATTTGATCGTATCAACGATTATTTGCGTATTATTCAATGTTTCTAAATGTAATTCGACTTGAACTGTGATTCGTTATGCTTACTCCAATAATAAAGGCTAAGTGTTGCGTTATGCAATATTCATTATTATTATCATAGCTGCATTCTGATTTTTGATTTTTATCTTTGTCATCTATTTATTATACCATTTAAAATAAAAAGTCCTTTGTTTATTATGAATTTAGCTGCAATATATGCTTGGAATAATATAATAAAATCATAAGTAAAATAACTAATAAAATTAATTTTGTTAACATTTATTAAAATAAAATACTAAATATGCATTAGTCAAGTAAGTAGGTACTATAATCAAAATTATTAAAATGTATAAATGAGAAATTGAATTTAATGCATGTGAATATGTATTGTATGAATTAATTATTGTATTGTTAAATGAAATTAATTGTAATATTGGGAAATAAAGGCTTATTATTATTATTATAAGCTTGGATATTATTTATTTATCTGAAGGATAAAATAATAAGTAGTTAGGTACTGAATATAAATTAATTATCGATGAAACATTCAATTATAAAACTGAGAGTAGAAAGTAAAAAAAATATTCCATAACATTTACACAACACTCGAAAATCTTAATCAACGTGAGCCTCTGGGTACAAGACCAGTAATTATATTATTATAAACATGTCGGTAACCTATTAAGAACCTGTCGAGTAACTTTCCGTTCCGTAAATTATCGTATCAGTCAAGGATGCTGGATAAACTGATGTTGGCATCCTCGGTAATACCACTCACCGTGAATAATTGTTCGCGGAGAAAAGCAGTCAGACATCTGCGTATTGCGCAGACCCACCATCATTAATCGACGGGTGTGCAATGAAACCGCACTGCAACCAACCTAAGACGCAATTTGAGCGCAAATTAACTCGACAATAATCCGCAATTTACTACACAAAACTTGCCGCCATATAAAGGGGAATTCATAATTGAGTGGACATTATGGTGAATGCTGTGACATCAATTATACACCGCGCCGACAACTTATCATCGTGCGCCCGCGCTGAGAACTGTGTACGCAGCTAATTTGGATATAGGTATGTACCTACTACCTAACTAGGTACGTACAAGGATCTTACAGACACATTACTATGCCGATTTGGGTTATACCTTTATTTAAGTTAGGCCAGGATCCACAACTGAGATTTTCTTTTGATTTCAGCACGAGATTTATAAATAATATTCCTTCTAAGTATAAAAACTTGTAATTAAACAACCCTATCATAGAATTACAAATTATTTACTTTAAAATGAATACTCAGAATGGAAAAGTAACCACATTGCTGCCTACAAATTGTATTTTTATTTAATTTTATGAGTGGTAATAATGACGACAATATTTTCAATCGGGCAACTTTGCCCAATAACAAGTTTTACACAATAGTAAAAGAATATTGAGAAAACTAACAAACTAACCTGTTTTAAAATTAAATTTAAAATTGATTAATCGCGTGTTCCGACGAATCGATTTTACTTTACGTAGGTAGGCGCTGCCTATTCAATCAGTGTGTAATTAATTGCTAACACCTAAGCGATGTTAAGTTATCACGAATCGATATGAATTACAAGACAAGTTATCTAATTCCTATCCAACCAAAGATTTAGTAGAGATAATCCTACTTAAAAAAATATCAATTGGTGTGCAAGATGAAAGTAGAGAAACGTGCTATTATAATAAGAAGCACGGAATATAATCATTATTTCAACAATAATTAAAAAGGACCATAGTTGGTTTCCCATTATAATTGTCATGTTGGCCGCTGCGATAGGTTGTACGTTTATGTAGCTTAATTAACGGTCAGACGAGCAACGCCGATTACCGCGTTGTATAGTCTCGAGTAGAGCTGCAATAACTTAGGTAGAGTGCCGTAAATATGTGCTTCGTGATCGTCGTCGGCTAGGTATTTTAATGAGATTTAATAGCCGTGATCTGTCCACCACGGTCAGTTGCCGTAGCCGCCTCGAGCGCCCGCCCCACAGGCAATATTGTCGGCTTTTTAAACCTTAGTTTCCTACACGTTTAATCCGCTTAATGGATGTTTTGTCCGACAACATACAATAACAAAATCCGGTTTTGACTTCGATAATTCTGATTGATGTGAAACTTTATTGACTTGTCGCCGAACAATCTCCTCATTAAGATAATTTAATATTATATTACTATTTCACAAACATAGGTATAATTTATGAGTATTTACGTCAGTGATTCTGAGCTGAAATGGCTGAAGTGTGAGAGTGTAATTTAATAGCTTCATAAGACACGAGGAGGTGGATGTTAATCGTTATTTATAGATAATAAATTGTTATATTCATAGTAGTCGGAGCGGAAGGCGCATAAATTCGACGAGCGAGTGGCGGGTTGACACCTGTGATTGCATTTACAATGCTAATTCACGGCACAATATCACGTCAGCGGACGCCGCGCTTCTCGTTTTCACAATCGCACACCCAAAAACCTTAATAACCACCTAACCAACTAAATAAATACATAATATATACAATATTTTAATGTCCACATTTGAATTTTAAACAATCATTAGTTTTGTGTTTGTTATTTATTCAATGGTGTTGGACATCAACTTAAAACGTGATTACGATTTATTAATTCCTGTTAAAATATGCATTTATAAGATAAACCATAAACTTACAAAATTGTTTGTAAGTTTTGAGAGGCATAATAAAAAAAATAGTTGAAAAAATATACCGATATAGGAATGAGCAGTGAGCTACAGTGTAATATTTGGTACCACACAGTGAAACAGTAGCAAACGTAACTCATGAACCAGTATCTCATGATAAACATAATAAATCAGCACACGCCAATAACATTTGTAAGTTAGGTTGTAATACAAAAGTGAACAACATAATATCGGATATTGACACAAGCGTTGAAAATGATTGATGATTTAAATTCATTATTAAAAAGATAAAGCCCGTTGCGTTGGAGTGGGTCGTTACACGTCGAGATAAGCCGACGGATAAGCGGCCGCAATCCATTATCGAGGAGTTAATTGATAATTACTTTCTTCCATTACGCCGAACGAAAAACGCGGTGATTAACTCTGAATCGCTTTAACGAACACAATGGTCGACGTTCAATTAAAAACCCTTGTCGAATGTCGACGGCTTCGCAGAAAAGAGGAATTGACGCTGACTCAATCTCGTATACATGGAATAAGGAATTGCTCGCGTGCGGAAAGTTTTTAATTAAATATTCACCCGTTTTGTGATTAAGACGCGATTCAATTGAGCACAATGGAGTTTCGTGTGCGCTTTCGAAAGAAATCGGAGGTAGCTTTGGCATTTTCAATACCTGTAAAACGAAGGTTGGGTGGTGCGACATGCGATAGGAAAGTTAATTGTACTATAGATTGTTTCATACATAAACGGGAGATGTTTATAGGTATTATTATTATATTTTTTGTACTCTTATACTTCATAACTTTTTTTATGAAATGTGATAAACGTCAGCGCGCAACTTAAATCACATCGTTTTGCATGTAAAAGCTAATTCTAGCGCTGCGCTCTGTATCCGAACGCTCGCCGTGTTGTGCCACATATGCGGCATTTTAACGTAATTTAAATGCATGTACATTACTCTCGTACACCATACCGCACAATAACTGTATTCATTATAAACGAGTTTATGATCCAGTGATAATCAAAAACAGGTACTATGATAAATTAAACATCTTGCTGACACTAGTTATTACACTTGACAAAGAGTTATAATTAAAAATTCTACTTTGACATAAAACTCGAACCCTTATATTTGTATTAAAAGTATACTAAGAAGTGAGACCTAGCATAAGTAGATAGAAACATAAACTTTACTTCCAATCAAGTGATCATAACGTTAAGATATAAATTTAATAAAAGTTTCTCAAAGTAGTTCAATAAACGTCCCTCAGTGTAATTCTCAAACGACCAACTGGTAATCTCGCAGACGTTTAATTTCATCGTTTTAATGAATCAAAGATCTCATATCCCATCCCTGAAATTGTTGCTGGAATTGGCTCGCACCGCTGCCGTATACATTCTGAAGGAAAATCATCTGCAGAATTCCAATAGCAGGGTGCTGATGTCCAAATTCGTGATATATCGACGCGGAGATCGTTTCGGGTGCGCGCCTGTTTATAAGATATTTCATAACGTGCATAATTCCTCAACCATTTATCTTCAAAGATTTCTTGATGCTTCGCTTGCTTTGCGCAGTATAGATTGACGCTACTTTGGTGACGAAGTTATAAAAAAAAAGCCTTCGTGGGCAAAATTTCTTAGCCATGTGCTAATGGTGCATATACAACATGTGATGTCGCTAATGAAGCGGTTTCGGCAAAACATATAAACGCCAGAGGCGTCGTTCGCTTTTAACAGTCAAGTGAAAATTGTTAAAGAGCTATCGGTTACAATATTATTTAAATAAACACATCCGCTATTGTATGAGTTTGTGACCTTACGATATTTTATTTAGAGTCAAGGGTGAAGCATGTCTATTGGTGAGAAGATGACCGTCTTCCTGTTATTAAATATTTTTTATTACAATACCGTCTCCTGTGATCCTTACTGACCCAGTCCCACTGACAATCGTAGCGTTTATGTTGATGACTTCACCAATAGTTGCCGTAATACTTCAATCACTTCGTACCTACCTATTAAGTGTTTTTAAATATTAACATTAGTTTTAAGGAAGTAGCCTGCCCACCGCAACACTGAGGTACCTATCTTCATGTTGGAGTAGCTTGATGCGGGACTCGAGACCGGGAGCAGGCCGGGAGCTCACTTGCTCCATAAACAGGCTTCCGTATTTTTCAATCAGAGAGCTGTCAAAGCGTTCTGACACCCTCATCCCATCGGCTCGCACTCGCCGAGCACCGAAATTGGTTTTCTACATTCAATCCATACAAAGTTTAATGTTATTCGTTCGCGATATCACCGGGATGCTGCCGATGTTTACCGACGCGCCAAATCATATTGGATTTGCAAACTTTTGTTTGCGGACTTTATTTCATTTCACTGTTAGTTCAGGCCGAGAGAATGTAATTTTAGATATTGTCCTCTTGGCTATGTTTTGAATAAGTCTCTTTCATATTTGTATTCTAGAGAGTCAAAGATTTTATTAAAATTGTGTATGTGTGTTAAACTCGATTCCAGTCGAGGGAAATAAGCTAGTTGCGCTTTGGAACGTTAAAGTGTAGGTTACAAATTAACCGCGCCGGATATCTGCGAGAGCAGTTCAGCAATAGGAACAGCTAATGCTGAAGAGGGCCCGCAAGCGTTTATAAATTGAAGGGCTGGTACCTGCGGCTTAATACACCGCCGTTTCCGGTTCATTTCCGGGCGGCGCGCGCGGCGCCGGATATTGCTTTTAAGGTTGCGCCGCACGCCATCGCTCCGCAATACATACCCGCACTATACCGCAAAGCTCGGTACCTAGCCCATCTTACGCTCGCTACTCGCTCATCGCTATCAGTGGCACGTTCTCTTCTCATTACATCTCATGCCTAGCTTACCAGCTATTTTTAAGATTTAAAAACCATAACATTCTTTAGATTTATACTATAAAAAACGCATCGAAGCAAAAATATTGAAAGTAATCCTATAAAATTTGTATTCTACTAGCATAAATAAAATAAACAGTATGAAGCTTTACAAGACTTGCATTAAGAGTAGCGGCTTCGCTACAAATAAAAATACGAGAAACCTAATCCCTTGGAGCTGCTCCGGAAATTAAATTTTCCCTTAAGCTTAAAGTTTAATTAACTAACATCACGCGAATGCATAGTGACCAGTGTTCACGCGGAGAATGGAGAGGCCGGCGCGCGGCGCGGCGCGGTGCGGCGCGTTTCGCATCACATCCCATCGGAAACGCGATTTGATGGACAGTCAATTTAAGAGCGAAGCTGAAGCGGTAACGTGTGCAGTTTAATTTGTACGCGAATATCATGCGCCATCAATTTATAAAAGCTTAACAGACAAGTTTTGATTTCCGGATACGACCACCAAATTACTATATTTAAGTACGGGTTCGATTAAGAATCAACATTATCTTGTAAGGAAGTAAATTTTTAATTATAACTCGGAAATCGTTCACATCAAAAATTAAAAGTAGCAAATTACGATAGAAGAATGTAAATGATAATTCCTAAGTATACCGTTAATACCGAAAGTAATAGTATAATGCATAAATAAGTAGATCCAGGCGAATGCATTAATCTAGCCGTTCATATCGGGCCGCAGGTGGCGGAGACGTGAACTCTTCCTCTTGGCACCTCCATGAAATTGTGACAGGGAATTATGCAAGGACTTTATATATTATATACAATTTCCTCATAATTATTTATGAATACCCATGAATTTAAGGATTCCGTATAATTGAGAGTTATAGTAGATTATATAACATTTTTATCTGTTTGCGCTCTTTCGTTTGTGAACTGTAAGCTCCAATATTAAATATTAAATATTATATGAAAAAAGAGGAGGGAATTCACCAATTCAACCAATTTTTCATAATTGTTTTTTTTTTCATGTACCTACTGTATTTTTCATAATTCTTTTGACATCCACCAATATACACTCAAAAGTATATTATAACCTTAGTTTTTTTTTATTTCTCATGTGAAGTGATTTGTAATCTTTTGAGAAATAAACCATAAACCATAATTGTACTCAGTTATTGGTATTATGGAGATTTCATACACAATGGATCGGAACTAGGCAACTTCACTGTTTGAAGCTCATTATAAATCTAGTAGATCCCAGATTTTGTTCACAAAGTTTGTTGGCTTTAGTCCATTGAAATAGTATCTTCAGTTACAATTAGGTTATGTAGCAACGTTATATTTATGTTAAATTTGGGAAATCGCGAGAAAATACTTTATATTTATGACCAATATTCATAAATGATGATTTAGTAGATGAGTTACGTCCGGTGTAAATTTTTAATAACATGTGGATTTTATATTAACTGTATAAATTGTTTTTGCCTTCCGTTCTTAATTATTGCCATATGCTTTATTATAGCATGATGTTATTAGACCAACCGCCTGTTCATAAAGCGGAGGAGCATGCGGTTACAATTAGTATTTGTATCTTCAGTATTACGTAACATTATAAAGTAATTACATTTTTTATTACACGCCGTTCACAGTTTCACATGCATTAATAAACATATGCGTTACTCCAAACAAGTTTTTATACGCTTTGGCTTTGAGAAAAAATATGAACTAAATCTGTTCACCCCCGGATTTATCTTAACTTTTAAATTTCGCACGGTAATAATTCCGATATAAATACGAGCTATATCTATACTAATAATATAATAAAGCGGAAGAGTTTTATTGTTTACGGGCTAATCTCTGGATCTACGAGTCGGATTCTAAAAATTCTTTCACTAATAGGAAGCTACCCCGAGTGTTATAGGCTACTTTTTTTTTATGTTAATAGGTTGACATCATGTAGACGGGCCACCTGATGGTAAGTGGTCACCGCCGCCTATGGACATTTGCAATACCAGGGGGATCGCCAATGTGTTGCCGACCTTGTAGAGCTCTTTTTACGCCTTTTTTTATCACAGGAACGCGAGTGAAACCGCGCGAGGCAGCTAGATTTATAATAAGATCACAACTTGCCTGATAGCATATTGTTATACGACGATATTATAGCTATCGTAGGTACTTTATAGTATTTTCTTGGTATACTATAATCATACTAATATACTAAAATTAGAGATTAGTGAGAGATGATATGGGTAAGAAAGGAGTGGATACTAGTATGACGGATAGAAGAGACGAATGGAAGAAGCATACATATTGCGCCGACCCCAATTGATTGGGAACAGGGCAGGCAGATGATGATCTTAAAAGTATTATAGTTAATATTTGTATTTCAATTATGTAATGGCAGAATAGTTTTGACTGTCTCATACATAGATCATCAAACTTTCGCAATAATAGTTAGATATACTTTTTAATCAAGAATAAAATACACTCATTCAAATATGTATTTTGGTTCGTATTGTGAACAACCATATTCTACCTACATTATTACTACATCCACCAAAAATACCATTCAGAGGAATGTAATTAATTATAAGCGTTGCATACTAATTAATTTAAACATCTGTCGTGTTTGTCGTATTACATTATCTGGTGCGTGACTATGAAATTAAAAGTTACATTCATATGAATTTAGATCGTGCATAATAATGTTAATGCTTCGTGAACGTTGCCGCGTTGTACAAATAAAATTTATATATCTAAGCATGTTTAATACTAAACAAAACTAGTCTTATCGTTCGGCCTGATTCTGCTTCATTAAATCGTTTCCATTACTTTAAGTAGAATTCAATGTTTATGTCAAACCCGGAACGTTAATATCGCAATTTATTTTATTAGCACATTCAATCTAATGGTGCGCAGGTCGAGTGATGCATCAAGTTATACCTGTTTAGTTCACTCATTGGTAGTAAGTAATAGGTACATATTATAATCACATCGAAACAAGAATTATAATAGTACAGCTTCGTTAGTCTATAATATATTTGTGTATAAACGTAACTTCTTAATGTTATAGAACTTTTGGTTTATAAACATATTACAGCATACCTTTACATTTCAACAAATTGCATAAACCTTCAACCCGCAATGATTTGTTTAATTTAGTGCTCTTTCTTCACTATTTAGCATCTATGGTATTCATTTCGAATTGAAAAAGCAAACGTGTGTTTTTCAAGGAATTTTTAATACAACTGCTGTTAAGTTGCAGAGTCACTTTATATTACTTAAAAATGTGTAGTCACATTGGTGCATAAATATTTATCGCGAGAATTCGAATAGTGTTAAATAGAAATTCATGTTGCTGTATTCAGGTCAACCGATTCCATCGCTGCGCTAACTTATACACACGAAACAATTATACATAATGCATTGATACTTACGTAAACTATCGTTAGAGAAAACTTTGTATACAATAGATACTCAGCTTACTTCTAAACTACCATAAACTAACTCCTACGCAGATTATTAAGTCCTAGAGGGAGCGCCACAGTAGAGGCGCTCCCTCTAGGTTTTTGTTGTTAGCAAAGCACAAACCTTAAAACAGTAGGTACCAACAATAAGCAACATATTTTATTGGTTGAAAGGTCAGGTAAAGTTAATAAATAAAATCAAAATGCTGCATAAAAACTACGTTCGTAAACCGTAAAAATAATAGCAAATATAATATAGATAACCAGCATATCAAACATATTAAAGAAAGGGTGCGTTATAAGTTTGAAAGGGTAATATTATGTGGATACTTTCTTTCCTATCAAATATACCGTTACGATCCCTTTTAATACGATAATATGCCTCTATCTTTCGTCTGCAGTCACACACACGACCCTCGTGTGCTAATTGAATTTAAGGAATAAAATCCAATCGCCCCGATTCTTTATTATTCAAGATCCAATTTGGATAAGGTCTGATCGGTCCGGGGGGCGGGAGAGCGGGTGGAGAGGGGCAGTCGAGAATAAAATTGGATTTGTCACTCAAAACATAAGGCTATCTTAATTTTGATATTGAAGTATTAAACTTTTCTTACGCTTTTAACCAACAATAGCACCGACTCTACAAAATACCGATGTGATCAGGACCCAAACAAAGGGCTTCCATTCCTCAAAAATACCTATAATAATTTGACTTATAATATTCCTTTCTTATTATAACAACTCTTAAATTACTTAGAACAGTTCACAAAGTATCACATATGCACCCAAGGGGAAAGAGTATCAATATAGGGGTAATCTGTCTGAAGTCGATTTTAGGTGATTGTTCGTGTAGGATGCGGAGGGAGCCCGAGACTTGATCTCTCGATAACAGTAATGACACAGTGCTATCGGCACAGTGCAGCGATGCCCCCCTTCACACCCCAAATATGCAGTGTCTGTACGACGAATACATAACTTACGACTATACTATCAAATAAACTTACAAACAAATGCATTTTCCGTGTCGCATGATAGTAAATTAGAAACATAGTTAAACCTATAGACAAAAGTGTCAATACTTAGGTATGCAATGATAGTCTTAAAATCTAATGGTGCATCCATGCTTGGCGAACCGAGCACGAGCCGAGCCACGAACGAGCATACTGCAAGCACGATTCGCGTAGGGTGGACGGGCTCGCGACCCTCAAACGAGCGCGATTGTCAGTTTTTTCACGAACAAAGGGATTCTCATCGTGCTCGTTGTAGGCTCGGCTCGTGATTGATTCGCATAGCATGGGTGAACCGAGCACGATTCTCGTAGCGTCGAGCTCGCAGTGTGCTCGTTCGAGACTCGGCTCGTGCTCGGTTCGCGAAGCATGGACGCACCATTAAATGACATTGCCTCACTACAACACGTGATCCCACGAAATGAATGACAAACAAACAATGGCTTCTATTAAAGAGCGACACACTGATTGCTATCGTTGAAGATGAATTGAGGAGAGCTTCACCCCTGTGCTCTTGAAGTGTGTGTCTCAATATATATCAATTCTTCTATATATTTATAATTTAGGTAGAAAAGTTTCAAAGTCACACAACTCTCAAAATGGAGTAGCAAAAATGTAGCTCACAATAATATCACTTTTGAATGCTCGTTTAAGCAGCAAGAGGTTATTGCAAAGGAAATGTTTCACAACAAGCACGGATCATTCAAGACTTTTTGTAATGTGTTTAAAGCCATAAGCGGATATGTAAATGCTGCTATGAAAGAGTTCATACGTGCAAAATTAATCTAAACACACGCTGTATGTACAATAATAGAACATGATGGTTTTACTAAGCTAAATGAAGTGAATAAAAAGAAATGTTAAGTTATATTATTAATTCCTATATATACAAGCAAGAGATTCTGATCTGAGTAACGTCCATGAATAAGAACTGAAACAATACAATCTGCGAGAACAATCAGTAATATAGTCTCAGAAACAATCTCCGGAGACGATGCAAATTCACTTAATTGCTAAATTAGCGTGGATACCATGAATGGAAGACATGTAGCCAACTATATAGTATCATCAACAACTTTATAGCCTAAGAACATATCAAAACATACATATTATTATTTAGTAAAGAGAGAAATTACATTAAATTATGTTGTAGTAGTCAATGAATCATAGAGATTTTTCGATAAAGTGACAAATTTTCTAAACCTCTCTTACTTTTGGTTAGCAGGTGTATGCGACTTATTGAAACGAAAACACGAATGATCGTAGCAACCGGAGTGGGAACAAGATATCCATTGCTTTTCTCATCATTGTATCAAAAGAAAGACGATCCAGATTTTAATATTGTATAGATTTACCTATAGGTAACTCTTGATCTTATATCGTAACTTTACTGTTCATTGGCTTACCAATATACACTGTTGAATCAAAATCTATATAATGTCGTCGTCGTAAAATCTGTCTGGTGCTTCTTCACAGTAGGTAACTGTGGATATTTCGTATGCCATTTTTATAACTACACTTTGAAGAATCTTTCTAAAATATTGAATATTCAATGTCTTAAATTGTGTTAAATCTATACACAAATAAATTCCACGGTTAACGATTCTTGACCTCTCTTCTTAAAGTGGTAGAGTATGATAAAAAGGCGCTCAATTAGAGTTATTTATACCTACGCATATAATTTTAAGTGTTTATTAGCTTACTTTAGTTTATTGCTTTATTTGAAGTTTTTAGTTTTAGTCAATGGTTTGTTTTAATATTAGTGTTCTAGTATAAAACAATTTATACTTTTTGTATGCCTGTTGTATTTCCGAATATAAGACGATCTCTACCTGAAAAACTGCTCCTTTAATTACATAATATATTACCCCTGCTATGAACCAATTTTCATGGCTCTAGCTTGATTATAAATACCATAGATTTATGATATTATCAGTCAGTGAGTGCAAAACAATCAGTTTTGTAAATTTCAGTATCTCTTGGTAGTTTGTGGTTTCAGAGAACATGGAAGGCCCACTCTATACCTACGCTTAGATTTTAAACATAACATGCAGACTTTATCATAAGACTATCCATAGATTTATCTCACATTTTATGTACTTTGATTATTGTCAAAAATAATCAATGTTAATGTGCATACAAGATGAACTAAAGATGCAAATACCTTCTCTCTACATGTTTTCAGGATATTCGGCTATACCTAATGCTCAGAGCTTGATAAGTGGGTACATACATAGTTGAACATGAAACGATCATTGAAAGCGCGGAAATTAAATAGCCGCTCATATCCGGCCGGTGAAGAGTGACGTCACACCCGGTCTCGTTTGCGTTGCGTCGCGACAGGACGCTCCGAGCGGTTGCACAGATCGCTCTCATTTATACCTTACGACGCACGATAATTGCATCGTACCGCACAATAATATTATCAAATCAGTTTGTTTACTAACATTGCGATTGGAGACTAGATGAACTCTCAGTCGGTCAATCATCCTGAGCTGCATTTGGGACTTGCTTAAAAACTCGATTACCGGGTTAGTATCGATGCGAATTTTACAGTGATTCAGTAAGTACATATAACTGAATATATTAAATGTTTTGAAGGACGACAAATTAGTTTTGATGGATAAAAATAGCTTGAAGGTTATGAAATAATAATATTACTATTGCGAAAATGAGCTTCTATGTATGTTTGCTAGAATATACGGGTAAAATAAGAAACCGATTTTAAACTCCCGGAGTATTTATAAGCTTCGGTGCCTGCCCGTGAACCTGCCAAAGTGGATAAAACGCGAGTCACGACTAGGATGCTAGAATATTTTAATTAATTAAATATAACTCTATGCTCTCATCAAGTAAATAAGAAATAAACATCTATTCATAACATTTTATTTTACATCGATTAAAAAACCTACTGAATGAAACAATAACTACCTACTTACACAATATTTTATTCGTATCCTATTAAATTTATCCGTGTTTCATAATAATGAGTACATGAATTTAATTCGCGATAACATCTAATAATTGCAACAGGAAGGTGTTAGATTTGAATTGATTGTAGATAAAATTGAATTTAATTTTAATGAAATATAGCAACAATATTAATTAGTGATTGTTATCTAAAGAGTAATTGTACTACTACCTATTTGTTAAATTTATAAAATGTCAGTGTCACGAGTTTTAATACCTTGGCTCGCTGTTAAATAAATAACAATGACATCAATTGTTATAACAGGACGCGCGTCTCCTGGACATCGAAGAAGGCTGAAATTGCTAAAATACGTAAGAAACTCACTTTCTGAGAAAGATTTCACTTATTTTTCAGCTCGTCATTTGAAAAAATCGTTGTATCATGTTGATTACATGTATCTTTCCTTAGATATTGGTGGTAAAATTGCTGCGTGACTGCTTTAGACCCTTCTCTGATAAAATCAGGCGCTAAATATATTTATGAATCGCTTGTTGAATTCATCTTAATAACCGATGTACCTACTTTCGAAATATTTACAATAAACACGCTTTGCGTTCCTGCTTTTTTTTCGCACAACTTTTTTTTTTAATCGCCATGGTGCTTAACTCTACCTCCCTAGGGACGTAATGTCAATTACATCCCGCTTCTTAGATACTTTTAGCTCTACTTTCAGAATACGAGAGATAAATAAAAAGTATGTATTAATATCTATGGTCTGTGTTATATTGTCATCTGTGATGAACGCACGACGCGGCGACGCACGCGCACCGTACGTGAGATGTCAATCAGCCGCAGCAAGATATATAATAAATGACCTACTAGTAATTATAAATCACACACCGACGTAATGTAAACTGTATTTTTCTTAATTGGACTAATTAATGCTTTTCCTTATTATTATTTCATGAATGGATCATTGTGAACACAAACAATGATAACGTAAATGCTTGACAGCTTTTATTACATTAAAGCATGTGCATGCACTCATTTTAATTACCTAATATATTAGTTAATGGTCTGAGAAGAGAGCATGGATCAGTATTCAACACTGAAAGTTACCTATCTCAATCCATTCCAGAGAAGCATTCTTTTGAATATCCCGTGGGAACCCTTAACTTTTCCGGGATAAAAGAATAGACACCAATATAATAACATAGAACTAAAGATAGAAGTTTATTTATTATATTATACAAACTTACATATTATTTCCCTAATAAAAAACATTGGTACTGAAAATATTCTTGAAAAGTGTAATTGGCTCCTTCGAGACTATTGGGAAAAGTGTCACACAAGATTCTCTCTTAACAACCAAGAAATTCCTTAGTTATTTGGGTAACGAAATTGGAATAGTGTCAGGTGTACGCGTATAAGTCAGAGCCTATTATAAGTAACGACGATGAGTATACATTTTAGAGAAAAGCCCCTGTTAGTGCTAGCGAGCCAATTAGAAATGTTAGGAGGTGGTGGAGCACCCACAACGAGCACCCCCGGCCTCGGCTGTCCAATTAAACTCACTCTCGCCGACGACGACGTACCTACCATACCAGTACCCACTACACTGCAGTACAGTACCCACCGACACCGTCGCCGCCCGCGCCGCGTCGTAACACCACCACTCCGTTATTGCGTAAGCTACTTGAAAACAAACCTTCAGTTTTTTTCACCGTCGCTAACAATGGAATCATGTCAGACGCCACAAGAACTCCCCTCAGTTGTATTCTTCTACCTACAGTACCTATTGAGTTGTTAATTAAATTCGCACAATATAATCGGCCAGTCACAAGCACAGTCTCACGGGTCGCTATTGCTCCCGGTATAGGGGCGATTTCGGTTCGATCCGAACTCAGCGGTCGGTACTGATGTAGCTTCTTGTTTAATTACAACAATAGTGGCTCCTAATGAGAGTTTGCGCTAATAAGCGCTGCAGAATGTAATCAACATGCCTCGTCGCTCTAATGAGCCGAGTTCCTGGCAAAAACAAGCGACGTCGACATTTTACTAGAGATTAATTAGGCGTTCTATGTATACGGCAACTTAGGTTGCACTCCCGGTTGTGCCGGAAGGCCCGTTTCTACTTTGTTAGCTATTTAGCTTAACATTTTTCTAAGTACGATTCTGAACAGTTTCATTATAATCGTCAATGGCTCTGACAACTCGTGCCCCCGCGCTCTCCGGGAATCGATAACTCGTGAACCGTAGGTACAAAGATACGCAAGCGTTCGTTCATAACTCTTGTTGACAACAAAGTATACATTTAGACCTGGTAAACGTCGTTAACTTAAATAAGTACGTTTGATTACGTCGTAGCTAGCTACCCCATTAAAACTTAACGAGGGGCAACCCCGGGGAAAATAACTAACCCAATTTCCCTTTGCCGGGAAATCATTAAAAGTCTTAAAAGGGTCTTTTCATATATTTTTTACCCCGGAGCGTACGTGCAAATAAACACATTTTTACATACTCGAACAAACAATTCTCCTAACGAGGCGGGAGCGTAACGAGCGGCGCGGGCGGTGGCGGCGCGGCACGCGGCGGCGGCGGAGGTGACCAGCGCCCGCGCCCGCACCGGCGCGCTAATTGGAAGGATACGTCCGGATATGTGTCTCGTTACACACGGCGCCTACCTCACTGTCGCTGCTCGCCTAACGACAACCCTGATTTATTAGAGCCTATGCATCCAAATTGACAGCCGAAATGTGGTCACGACCAAAACCAGCAAAACTACGACCAGTTGACGATGCCCGCCACGACGCGAACGCGCTTTTCAATAGCGCTGCTTCGCAGTATGTCTCGGTATATGAATATTATCAGCTTTACGCAACAAAACATTTTACATATGTTTATGCTAATACAAAGTAAAATTTAAGCGATTATGATGATACTAAATGAGTTGGAACCTGATGTAGTTAAGAAAATCGTGAAAAGTTCATTGACGAAATAGTAGAGTAGGTTATGTAATGAATGGAGCATTTTGGCATCATATGTAGTTAATTTTAAAAGGCCTACAATATTGCGTATATTGTATTTGAAATGGTAATAAGCATTTCAGTTATTATCAAAATCAGGATCAAAATCAAAAATTATTTATTCAATTTAGGCCCTGATAAGGCTCTTATGGCGTTAACAAATGACTCTACACCGGTACTACTATTGTACCTAGTACTTAGGTACTATACATTTTTTTTTATCTCAAAAAGGCAAATGGTTCTCCGATGGTATAAGTGGACATTGACAACACCAGATAAGGGACACACATACGATATCATGTCTAGTAGGGCCATGCTGCTATAGTCACTAGGCAGTACACGCATTGCAGGAAACATAATACCGTTGCGTCGGTAATCTCCCATATTTCGTGTCGCTTTAATAGTTAAATTAATTAATAGATTTTCCAATTAGTGTTCGCAGTATAATTAATGAATGTGTGCCGTATTAGCGTCGGATACAATCCGATTCGAGACTCGTCGGCAATTACCGACTACTACAAAATACGTCGAATTCCGCGTAATTGCTGAGAATATTATGGCTGTGAACTTAATTGTTCTCGACTTAATTAATTAAGCTTTTGTTTGAAACTAGCAGCAAAGTGTAGACTTGGCAATTCTAAATTGGATCTTGTAATTACCTTACCCTCCCTTTGCTGAAACTGTCTACCTACTTTCAATTATGGGCCAAGCTTTGTTAATGAAATCAATTATAATTGGGACACAATGTGAAGCCAATTTGTATTCGACTATTCGTACAATCAGTTACCGACAATATTAATTAACGTGTTATTATTTCATTCAAAGCTTTTGTACCCATAAATTAATTACATCTTAGCCCGTTAGCTCGCAGATGGGACGCGCTTCCTATAACATTTGAAAAAAAAAATGTATTCCAGGATCTGCGCGTCAACTGATGAAATACACCAGAGTTTGTTACACGGTCTACACTTTATAGCTCATAGTTGAGTAGATATTGATATTTTCATTAGTGAGATACTGTCGTTGCGTAGGCCGTCAGTGGATCATTACGGGTGCCTCTAATGAGCAACTGTGTTACCTAATAATAACCCTTATTGTCATTGCTGGCCCGTAAAGGGTGGTCCGGGTGAAATAAGGGGCCATCCTGCCTTCGCTACGTAATATTGAAGCTGCCGTGTGTATCTATTACGTCGAACAACATTCGTTCTGCGAGTATCGTGTTCATGGGTTAAAAATTCCTTATAAGTATCCTTCTCCGTCCTTACAGTTCTCCTTGCACAATAATAGAGACAATTTGCACTTATAGACGGTACAAAGAGAAGGACAAATAAACAAACTCACTTTTTCTATTTATGTTTATTTATCTCTATTTATGTTTATTAGTCTGAATAATATCAACCGTATTTGAGAGCACATTTAGATAAGGTTAATGGATACGATAAAAAAGAGACAACATGTTATTTGATATTCATACCTATTTAAAACTTAATGTAACGATTAAAATTATAACGTGAAAATGTCAGTAGGTAACATAATGGTGATTGTGAGAACCAATAAATTATTATGTATTAATTAAGTGAGTGAGATAGCGCTATCACACGAAGAAGCAAAATAAAAACATTTTAATGACTAAGATAATGTCTATTGGAATTATGTAGCAAAATTGTGTATTAAGGTTGAGTAGTAGAATTATTTATAATAAATTTGGAAAAAAGACCCAGGAGAGTTATAGCACAATTAAAAAAGATTATAAAACTGCTCAGTAATAATCAAGTACTCAATCAAATGTGTTATAGGAGTACTATAAATATCTGCCATAAAATAAAGTAAAATATGGCATGGAGTTAACGAATACTTTTGAGTCTGACTCTGGTGCAAAAAAACGTTTTAGATGCATTAATTGATCCATTAATTAATTTAGTATCGCTCACATAATGTTTATACACAAGTACAATGTATCCCGTGTAAAAAGAATATAAAATTACTCAAGATATACCTACATTATTAAAATGCAATCAGTAATTAATTACCCAGTGCGCATTTTGAGTACAATATTCATCATTTAGCATACTTAATTACAAACTATAATTTAATTAGCATACATAATGTACAGTATAAAGTATTTCAGATGAAATAAATCAAAATGGAGATGTAAATTACAGAGATAGTGAAAATTTAATTATTTTTGTCACTAAGTATATATTAATGTAAAAGTTAAACGTAAACTTAACATAATATTATTAATATAGATATTATAGCCGTTTAATTATGTTCCTAAGTACGTTCCTAACGAAGAAAGAAAAAAGATGTAAAGAAATATTTATGGATAATGTAATTTAAAACCAATGATATTGTTGCCAGGTTCTGGATATAAGTAACGCCTAACTAAAGTGTTGCGAAGTGTGAGGCGGGTGGACGCGTCGTGTCGCAGGGGGGTGAAGGCACCCCGAGCAACTTTAATGAAGACACAATAATTAAAATAACAAGCGACAGGCGCGGTGGCATCAGTATGCGAGCTCGTGAGGGCGCATACACAGCGTTATAATCCACTGGACACATTATACCGGGACAACAACTACCAGAACCTACTTGAATAGGATGGCGATGTCCTCTTTGGTGGCTCTATCATTATATTGGCTTATGGTGTTTTGATTTAGAAATAAAATTATTGAAGAGTTCTCCGTATTATAGGAAGTATCTATACCTATTAAAGAATGTCCTTATGAATTAACTTATCTAGACACGCCGCGGCGCCGTAGCGTGTCAAGCCAACTTCAAGGAAAGAGAATTGGCGAGCAGCACCGTGTATCATATTACACGAACCTTTTTGAGTGACTTTAGAACCCTTCATAACTCAAAAACTGTATAACATAAATACTCAAAAAAAAATACATATATTTAGACCCCCTAGATAAAGTTGTACCCCAAATTTTATGAATACAGCTATAGCGGTTATGTTTTAACGTGATTGACACCAGGAAATATCAACGCACATAGCCCACTTCCAAATAGCCTAGAAAGTTCAAAGTGCAACCAGCAAGGCAATTGTATGTATACAGAAAACAGTGAATTTTGTAATAAGATTTGAAAATAATTCAATCAATCGATTCATATTTAATTAATAATATTTATAAAGTTATTATATTTGTAGGGATCTATCTATTCTTCTAATAATTTGATTTACTAAAAACTAGCCAATTCAAATGTTAAGGTTAATAGATTATAACTTATTTGCATTGTTTAATTAGTTTGACTATTCAAATTTTAAAAGCAAACATTGTTGTAGCAGAAACAAAAAAAAGAACTAGTGTTTTAAATTTACTTAAGAATGTTATACTTTCAAATAAACCAATTTCATGATTGTCTACAGAACTTGGCACCCATTTAGATCTCAAGTCTTTTGTCGGTGAAGTCTACAACTACACTATAATTATCATAATATTGAACGTGGCTCATTTTCACATTTATGGTTTTGGTTGGATACATATATCTTCTAATTCTGTGTGTATTAATTTACTAGGCTACCCATTACTTATCAGTGTATTATGTTGTGCTTATCTCAACCGCAGGCTCTAATTAATAGTCTTTTTGATATCTTTGAGACAATATACAAACATCTGAACACATACAATAACATTAGTGATGATATAAGTAACATTAATTAGTCGATATAAAATAAAGATTGTTAAAGTTTATTTTCATCTGCCGGAAGTTGAAAACTTAATTAAAGATCATAATCGTTTACTCATGCCTCCAGAGCCTCTAGTGATTACCGTCTTTTGTTTTCGCATGACCGTATCAAAGCATTATTATAAACCTTCTTGTTTTTAATTAAGAAACTATATACAATCACCGAATCTTCCAATTACCGCCAATCAACACGCACCAAATTGTAATTGTACCTACAAGATACGATGCTTTGATAACCTCACGCACGCACGCACTTAAAAAACAACCAATGATACAGTTAACTTTCATCAATGATAGTTAATAACTTTAATTGGACAGATACATAATAATTTGGCACAAACCTATAAAAATACAAATGAAAATATTGTTAGTCGGTTGGCAGGTCTGTATGTGGTTAACAGTTTTTTGTTTATGAAAACTGAATTGTACATACATGACACCTTTAATTCATATTAATATAAATGTTTTCTAGATGTTAATGACATAAAGGAAAATTAAAAATCAAGTACAAACTTATTGTTAGTATCAATCCATTTTTAGTGAAAAGTATTACAAAATTATCGTACTAAGATTATATTAGGTATGTTTACCTTTAAATGTTATTGTTTGAGATTTTCAGTATAACACACAATAACGAAGATGTCTTTAACAATATAAAAACCTTGTCTATAATCCACTGCACGGAAATCCACAGTTAAATCACCAATATTGTTCCAGTCCACTTTAACAATTGTCACTTTCAGGTTTTTAGGGAAAAATCGTTAAGCGAAAATCTGAGATGCGAGTAAAATTAAGTTAAATAGGAAAGAAACGCGGCTAGAATTATTTACGCGGCGGTCAATCAAGATGTTTTGTGATTTTTGTTTTATAATTAAAACATGAGGAAACGTTTTAATCGGCAAAGAGCGAATCGCAGCTCGTGTAAAGTTTGGATGTCAGAGGAGCAAACAAACACGTGTAGTACCGAGCAGAACCCGCGACGAAGTGAGCCGAGTGCCGAGTGGACGGCACGGAGCTAACTGTGGGATCGGGCGCCCGCCGCCGCGCCGCCCGCCGCCGCCAGCGGGCCGAGTGAGGGCGGCCGCCCGATCCCGGGGTGGAATGGAACAACACTCTAATATAATGACGGGGTCGGAACACTTTAATACTCTAATTGAAAAAGTATACTCTGACAGCTTTTAAGTGTAATTAAGGTTACGCTTTCTTATAAACAGCACAAAAGCTTTTATATCTAACTTTTGTTTTGATTCTACATGCACATGTGATATTTGTCTATTGTATATGCTTATCTAATAGATTGATTAAAAAGTATTCAGCTAAATCACTTAAAACAGATTACCTACATAAAAATGTTTCGCATTCTCTGCATTTTACAAAAAAAATATAAGATAGTGATGAGCAATACCACGGCACAACCACGGTACTTATCGCAAGGAGAAAGCAGTCATAAAAATATGTTATTGACTGCCGAATAAAATTATTGTAAATCCATTAGGTACTACGTATCTATTTGATTTTGATGCTGTACGTTAATGTTACGTACAGCATCAAAATCAAATAGATACGAACAATAAACATTTCTTCAAAATCGATAAGTAATACCCAATAGTAATCGGCAAGTGCGTCACGTCCCAATGCCGATACATAGGTAAGAAATATCACAAACACTGCCTCGCTAGTAGATTCCGGCCTAAATTCAATTTCACCCTTTTTCTCCACACCCGTTCGAATAGGAAACCAATCTTCTTTACATTCCCTCGCCGACAAATTTATACTCCTCCATACGTCCTCCCTAATATAGGCCCCGGCGAAGCCTGAGCGGCGGCAGCGGCGGCGGCGGCGGCGGTGGCGGCGGCGGCGGTGGTGGCGGTGGCGGCGCGGTGGCGACGGTTGTGATGGCTAAGGTGGTCGCCTCTGCGTAAATTATTAAGCAACCATCGGCCAGCGGTGACCCGCAAAGAAACGGCAAGTGTGGGTCCGGTGTCCGTGCACTGTCGCTGAGAATTTAATTTCCAGAGACCGCCCGCCCTCGCCGCCATTGTCCGCCCAGTATTTCATTACGGCTCGAGCTTTTCTATTAATAAATCACTCTTCGCCTGTGCCGTTTAATTACGTCCCGGATCCGGCCAACGTCTGATTACACTTTCATCGAACATCTAATTAGGAGTGCAGCCGAGCCATGCCGGGGTGGGAACGTGTGTATTCTTTGTTCGGGAGATATTACACTCGGCCTATATTACACCACGAGGCGCAGCCTCCGGAGCTAAGTTCGAAATGAAGGAACTTTGATTAAAATCGACCGCTTCTACTACTACAAAAGTAACAAAGGTACAACTTTTTAAGAAATTAAATACAAGCAATTTGAATATAGATAAGAACGATATAATTGTAATGACAATTAAATTGGAAATTCATGCTTTTGTCAGGTTATTAAATAACGTGTATTTTTTTTTATTGCTTTGGTTAATATAATAGATCCCACCAAAAACATTATTATGTTAAATTTTGTCAAGACGAGACCATATAGCTCGCACTGTCAAAAAGTTATCAGATCTCATGTAGAGCCAAGCTTATAACTCTATAAGCCCTCACTTCACAAACTCTACAGCTTCGTCAAAATATGTGGCTTGGCCGTTTCGTTACCCAAGTTACGAGGGTTCAAAAAAACAACGAAGCTCTTCGAGAAAAGGTAGGTAGTGCCCTTGCGCTTCGCTTGGCTTGTCTTGGCGGGGGGCACTCCCGTGCCCCCAGATAGGTTCTAATAATATGTATAGATACTAATACTATTCAAAATCAACGAATGCGCATTGTGTGATCGTGCTACAGAAATAATTATATGGAATAATGAGTTAATAAGGAAATGAACAAAAGACAGGCAACCATTTAATAACATAGCACGTATTAATATTTCAAGAGAAACTGGTAATTAAGAAACATATGTGAGCGAAACTCGCGGTGGGCATAGTGCCTCAAGACCTTTTTTAATTTCCTGGATCGGATGGAGAGGCGGCAGCGCGGGCGGCGGCGGCCGGCGCGCAGACCGCCCGTTTAACTTATTGCCACGGTTAACGAGAATACGCCGTTGTGTGCCGGCGAAATTGAAGGATTTACTTCGCGTCCCTCCTTTATTAAACGTATTGCACACTCGCCGACTCCCATGTGTGCGTGCCCGACTACACGCAGTATGCCGAAATTACATTTCACATGAGTCGTAATAACAAGGGCGGGCGTAAATCACTAGCATTATTAGTTTCTCTTGTTACTCCTGCCATTTGTCACTGTATGTTGATGCGAGAATACCTTCAAGAAAAATATACGCCATAATATTTATTAAATTATCAATAATTTATATCTCAGTATAAATCACCTGCTCTGAGAATAATAATAAAACAGACGAAAAAATATAAATACGTATTGAAGTACATCCTACACATAACCATAAGAGATAAACGATAGATAACTATGTTACTAAGTTAGATATAAGTACATAATTAAGGTATGGAAGGAATGTGAATCATAATACAATAGATACCTACTACTTATATACGTAATCGATAAAACAAGGATGCTAGTTTTTCATATAACAGCGTGAAAACCTTCAACACGTGTTTTCGTGAACTTTCCTGATACCTACGCTGCAATGACACGGTAACCCCAAAAGTACCCTTAAAGTGTTATTATATTGCACCCTAAGGACGCTGTAGACTCGTTGCGCGTACCGAACCCACAGGTACCTCGAGTAAAAGACGAGCAAACCTGCGGGCAAATTGCTCCGTACCGTCAGTGCCATACACGTTATCCTTCTATATCATACCAGTTCATCACTTAGCTTCTATTAGCGCACATAAGATCAACAAGTAAGAAGAGCAGCTAGGCATTTGGGCGGCAGAGCGCGTGACACGCGGCACACGGCGTTTAGGGTCATCGCTCACTATGTCAGCACTGCTCCATAGCAGCAACAACGGCCCGGCACCGCCTCAACTCAATCCAACCACTAGCTGCCAGCGCTCCGCCTGCGAGGTGGGCTCGCGGGCGGCGCCGGTGAAATTGGTGGCGCGGCTATGGCAAGATACCGCTTGCTGGCGTCACGCAGAAAGGGAGCGGGCCGCTCGCTGGAAGCGTGTGGTCAGCAGGATTAATGGCTTGTAGCGGCAAGCGTCAACTATTTTATCTATTCATTGTAAAATTTACTTTAAAGCATGAGACTTAAAAGCCTGACTTGCATGGCAAGGTAAATGCCGAGGCGTAGCCGTGCTGTTATAGTGAGCGGTGACTGCGGTGACGCGGTCGCGCCGAGTGCACCCGCGCGTAAGACGCAATATCACTGGACTTCCTGTAAGCTAAGCGTATCGCTCAAAGTTTCGCAATATACGCGCACCCAGCCCGTCCTTTATTAAAAACTATTCTCACATTTTTAATTAAAACTTGTGTTCCCTCACTAAAACTTTATTTAAGCAATAAAGGCGGCGCAATTAGCGGCGCTGTCCCCGCCGGCGACTTCACCTACTTTCCTTAGCTTTTAATGAGTGTTTTTTAATAAAGCCGGAGACTGCTGCAAGTTTATTAATTTAGTTTAACTCGTGTCACGGCACCACCACCGGTTCAGTAGCCGTACGCCCACTCTCGCTCGCACGCTACTACTATACTTTTTAATTTGCCACGTTCAACTTGCATTATGTGCATGAAAATAGTAAACGATCAACAACATTATATACCGTTTAATTAAACGAAAGGAGTGTAGAAATGAGAAAAGCGACCGTATAATTCGGTGCAAAACTAATTAATCATCGCGACCAAAAATATGTGAGTGTTTTCCGTGACGTACATTACGAATCCAAAGTAACGATCGTTGTCGAGCAGTTAACTAAAAGCCTGAATGACGTGCAGCCCCCTCGCGCTGCAGCCCCACCCCCCGCCAAGTGTTCCGGCCATAATTACATTCCCGTGTCTAACAAATGGAGAATCGGTGTTGATTTGTGTTTAGCCGAGCACGAGTCCGTGATCCGTGCGGCCCGCGCCCCGTACTCGTCCCACGTCCACGCGCCGCGACGCGCCGCCCGCCCGCCGCCGCCCGACCATTTGCGATTACTGCACCACTACATTTTACCGGGCATCCCATCTCTTTTTAAATACCAATATATAAAGAAATCTTCAAATTTAAATTCATTTAGCCATTTCCCAAAAAGGCACTTATGAAGGTTGAAATTACTGAAGTTACCACCGGTTCGGAACTCGGCCTTCAAGGAACTCGGTTTTCAAAAGAGAAGATCTGGCAAAAACTCAGTAAGGTTACATTCTTTTATATTTTTCAATTAATCTGACAAGGTATGTGTGGCATTATAACAATAAAAAAACATATACTACCTAAGCATAGATAGGTACAGATAAAGTTCTTTCATACTCAAAATCTTCTTATAATTTTCAAATATTATATGTAAGGCCACATACATATATTAAAGACCAATATATAGAGCAATGCATATGTTATTTTATAGGTTATTTGATAAATCGAAAAAAAAAATTACAATGGTGCAGTTTTATTTACAAAAGGTACATGTCTCGTCGGCAAAAATGTATGAAAATCTGTAAAAAAAAATGCGATTTCGAAGTTGGTCCCATAGAAAAGTTGATCGTATACATGAGTACTTTACGTGGTTTCATTTAATGTCGTATTTTCGTATCCACCCCGTATATATAAATGAAGATAATAAATACTGTACAAATTAATATAAACCAAATATTATAATACTACGATTCATATAAATATACTAGGCAATAAAAACATTCATAGCAGCAAGAAGTTACCCAGAAAGATAGAACTTTTTAATATGATCATTAAATACTGGAAGTGACGGCTTGGTTTGATCATAACTTAATGCACTTAGTCCTAAACGATGCTTCTAATCGAAAAGTTGAAGCCATGTTTCATACAACACGGTAATTGCGCGCATAATATTGCGGTTAGGTGAAAAACAAAGCATCGACAGGACGTGGCCGGCCTAAAAGCTTCGCGACAGATTACATCAGCACACGACTTTTCCATTACGCACTAGTTCTTTATGATAACATTCCACAAGTTAAATGGAAATTTATTATTTGCACATTTTCTAGGAGTCGTTCTAGCTTCATTCAATGGATTGTTGGTCAAGCTATCGACAATGTTGAATTATTAGAGTAATCACGAAATCCCAAAGCACTAAACCCTAGGTACATTGAAATTTAGGTCGGTTTGTTCGGATTGGAACAAGAATGTTGGCGTAGATATTGTTGAGAGCAGACAACAGAATTTGCATTATAAGGTTTTTTTTAAATTTACTCCTGGAGAATTAAATATCTGTATGAAACATTATGATGTAAGAAAGGAATTTTCTAAATTCTAACCCTTATAAGCTACATTGTCTTCAGCTTAGCTATCCAAAGAAGAAACGCTGCCAGCCTTCTGGGAACCTTGCCGTTACTCGGAAACAGCGGCAGACTTGAGGAAATTTTCTATATATAGATTGTATTTTGTACATATTTATTGTAAATAAAGATATTTCTATAGCTACATTGTAATATGAATCTTGTAAGTATCGGTGCAAATATTTTTAGATTATGAATTTTTCATTTCAAGTAGTTATTTACAATCTACATGAGTGGAATGCGGAGGGAGAAAATTATTCAGTATGTCTGTCTGATCCGATTTTGATGAAATCTGGTATAGGGGTAGCTTGGATCATGGAGATAAACCAGTTGACAGGCCAGTTGGCGTTGTTGGTTAAGATTCCATCTATCACGCCGCAGGTCGTGACGCGGGTTCGATTCCCACCCAGGACATGCATTAGTGTACATGAACATGTCTGCATGTCCTGAGTCTGTATGTAATTATGTATATTCAGTATGCATTTACAAAAAAAAGTAGTAGGTAGGTATCATAAAAAAATATATACATCGTGTGTTAAAAATATATTTAATCTTTGTTTTTTTTTTTAGTATGGTTCGTTTTGTATGGTTTGTAAGTTTTGAACGAGTTTATGCATAGCTATGCTGCATAGATTTTCATTAGTATGCATTATTATGAATTAAGACCTCACCATTCGCGAGTTTGGCGGACTTATTTTTTACGATTAGAAAGTTTTTTATGTTTCTTTGGAGAATCTAATGGCTATATTTTATACATAATACATGGTTACATACAACATATAACAAGCTTTTGCCAACATTGTTTGACCAAACTACCAATATTCCTTTAAAATAACAGAAAAGATTGGATATCTCTACCATATCGTCATCTCCATCGAAACTTATGTTAAATAATTGATTTCTAGAAAACATATGTTAGCGATTCGGAAAAAAAACAACGTACATTGTAAAAACTGTATGATCAATAAAACACCACAAAACCCGTCATTGTCATCGAAGTAGCCGATAGTTTCGGCTGGTATAGGTATTAGAGCGCGCTCGTTTGCGCAATGGCTCGCATGAAGCGGGCAAGGAGTCGTTAGCCCGCTCGTATATCCTCGGATAACCGCGAATATTGGCCGCACTAACAATGTGCGTCTTTATAAGTTTTTAACGAGCTCGGACGGTATAAATTATGTGTGCGGCGGGCAGTGGGTCTCGTTATCTCACTAACGGCGCACTAGCGGAAGCTTAATGTACCGAGAGCTTTATTGTAGCCACTTACGGCCAGCGCACTGCAACTCCGACTAGTTATAGAACACTATTGTCGTACCATCCTATATTTTTATTTTTAATTTTGAATCGCGAACATAGTTAAAAGTATAACAAAAGGTTATTGCGTTTTATCGTTCTGGGTTATTGGGTTTTATAATACTTTTCTAGTAAAGTTTCATGAGAGGAAAACTATTACAAAAATATAGGGAATTTACACAGAAATATTAGAGATAAGTGCCACACTTAGAGAAATGCATATTTTTGCAGACATCTGTTATTTACTGTGTGCATATATCGTCTACATAGTTACATGTGTACTTACTTGTGGTTATAGTGATGACATTAAATGCAAGCGATTTAGCGAAAGCGGTTAAATGAGGTAATAAAGTGGCGTTTTTTAAAGCATCAATGAAAATGCAGTTTTACTCGAGCAGTATAACTAAGTAGTCACTAAATAGTAGAGACTAGTACTAAACATTTGCACATACGTACACACGTCTCCGTTAACAAACAAAGATGTTTATTGTTATTATCTGGTTTAATATATTATGTAGGTAGACTCTACATTTTGTGGTAACATATTGGAGGATAATGTTACAAGGCAAACTTATTATATTCAAACATCATAATTCTTAATTCTTGTACATATCTGCTATTAAACCTTACTTAGTAGTGACTACCATCATCCATGTATCAGTTACATTGAGATAGTTCACACAGAACCACGACATCCGCGCTCACAAAGTTAATTCCGCGATCTGCATATATACAACTGTCCAACATATACAATTAGACCGCGGTCTCCAGCCACGATGACCCAACTTGGCGGATCTTCCCTTTTAAATGGAGGTGTCATCCACTTCCATGAACCTATAACTAGAGAAAAAATTACGCTGATGATCGTCCTCGTTGGCTACTGATGCTGGGCTAGCGACGAGTTTGTTTAATTATTTGAATGATGATGCAAATAGCGGATACAATGTGAATAAATGTACGGTTGGCTTAGTGGCTCTACCTACCTACATAGAGCCTACTATATAGGCTTGATTTTGGTCGTTTTGAAGAATATCTAACTCCAGTAACGATGAGTTTAACAGATTTATATCATACGTTCAAAAAGTGGTCGAAATTCCGTAATTCATATTTTTTTTTTAGTTAATTTTTTTTTATCCTTCTACACGACTTCTAAGTAATACAATTTTGTATCCAAAATGTTTACCTGCTTTGTTGAGTGATTAGGCAACAATGTTTATCTGTAATACCCATATTAGATTAATCAGTATCGTGGGGACAAACTCGGTTTAGATAAACAAGCAGAATTTATAAACGAATACTTATCAATATATATCAATATAATAATATTAAAAAGAAACTTACCGGTTCTTCCCAGTTTAAGGACTACTAGCTACTAAGAATTGATATCAACTTCGATGCAAATCACTCCTAAAATAACTTTCTACCCCTTTTTAACCCCGTTAGGCGATGAGTTTCAATAAAATACGAAACATATCTTCCATCAATTCTCTTAAGGAATGAAAAATTTGAAGTAGATCGGACCAAGGAATCACGTTGTCCCATACAAATTTTGCCCCCGTTTTTCACCCCCTTAGGGTTAGAATTTCGGGAAATCCTTTCTTATTGGATGCCTACGTCATAGAAAGAATACACCCTCCAAGTTTCAGGTCTCAACGATCAGCGGTTTAGGTTATGCGTTGATTTTCAGTCAGTCATTCAGGACAAAGCATTTTATATGTATAGACTAGCAGACCCCCGCGGT
The DNA here is from genome assembly GCA_947623365.1 of Achlya flavicornis. Lineage (NCBI taxonomy): Eukaryota > Metazoa > Arthropoda > Insecta > Lepidoptera > Drepanidae > Achlya > Achlya flavicornis. The sequence continues at coordinate 9,372,150 of OX392473.1, read as the reverse complement.
ATCACTCGCGTACGGTTTGAATTTTCTCCTTCGAAAACCAATGCACGCCACTGATTATTAGACACAACAAACAAAACAAAAACAATTATTTTTACAATTAAAACTAAAAACCTATAACTATATAGGCGGCGTCGTGTGACGGGTCGCTCACTTCCCTCCAATATGGCGAGGAGGGCGATGGCTGCCACACGCGTCATACTTGTGAACAGGTGCTGCTTGTGGGGGCTGGTCTGCTTAAGTTTGCTATTTATTTACTTATTAAATATTTTTTCAGTCTACTTTGTAATTTTGCCGCCGCGCCGGGGCACGCAATTGTTTTCAGTGCGATTAGAATGTAAATATTATGTAATTAATCTAAGCCTGTTTTGAAAAGAGTAATTGCTGAGTTTATTGCCGGCTCTTCTCAGCAAATGCAACCTTCCGAACCGGTATTAGAGTATTAGAGTCAGACTTTTCATAAGTGCCTGCGAAGGTCTATTTGAATAAATGATTTTGAATTTTGAATTTTTTTTGAATTTATATTCCTTATACCTTCACAAAAAAATCGAACTCGAAGAATCTTATTTAATTATTATAACAACAAATGAGAAAGAATTTTAATTAACTACACTCAAAATATTCTAATGAAATAGAGATTTTTTTCATGGGCGTCACACGGTTGTGTATTTTGCCAATTTCCATTTATATTATATAAGTTCTAGTCACAATAAATCACTTTCACATAGACCTCATGCAGTCAGTCACCGTCCATAAAAGTCATGTTATACTACAGTGTTGGTCATGTACTAAAACTCTTCACGGAGTTTTGAAAACACACGATACACATAATTCATTTCATTTCACTTCACTGGTGCACATGGATTGATCTTTATTGGATAAAACACCATCGATAATATGCAATAAAATTCAAAATACACGAATTTATGAAAATAAAAATGAAAACGCAACATCACTCTGCAAGTTCTCGCCAAAAAGTCCGAGAAAATGAACTTCCAAACAAACGAATTCTAATCCGATTTAAATATTCTTTTATATTTGACATTCCAATTTTAAAGAGAATTTCAGTTTCCAGAACAAAAGGCAGATAGAGCGCGCGAAACACGGGAGTGAGGCCAAAAAAAGCAATTAGGTACAAATTAAAAATGTTTAAAATCTGCTGTGTGCTAATTTATTGAAAAGAAAGTGTTTTTCGTTAAATAAAGTTTTTTAAACAAAGCAATTACAAATTCAAAAGCGAATAGGCAGGTATGTGTTTTTCAATTTGTATTTGCTTTTTTGGCCTCACTCCCGTGTTCCGTTCGCTCCATCTGCCTTATTCTGTAATCTGTGAAAATCGGATTGAGATTTCAAATATGTGTCAAAATAAAAAATACTAATTAAATCAAAAGTACTAAGGAGTATTGATATCAACTTCGATGCAACTCACCCCTAAAATAACTTTCTACCCCTTTTTGACCCCGTTAGGCGATGATTTTCAATAAAATACGAAACACGTCTTCCATCAATTCTGTTAAAGAATATTTATGCAAAATTTGAAGTAGATCGGACCAAGGAATCACGTTGTCCCATACAAACTTTGCCCCCGTTTTTCACCCCCTTAGGCGAAGAATTTCGGAAAATCCTTTCTTATCTGAAGCTCACGTCATACAAAGAACACACCCTCCAAGTTTCAGGTCTCTACGATCAGCGGTTTAGGCTGTGCGTTGATTGTCAGTCAGTCATTCAGGACAAAGCATTTTATATGTATAGATAGACTAGCAGACCCGCGTAAGGTTTCAATTTTTTTGCGCGAAACACTTATTATTTTTCAAAAATAAGATTCTCCGTATAACATCAGCTATGAACCGGAACAGACAGACAAAAATGTTTAAAAATCAACCGATTTTATTCAAAAAAAGTTGAACTCAAATATGTGCTCAAATAAAAGCTTGGTGCAATGCAATCACAGATATACATCTAAATAGATGACGCGAGTGTATGTATGTACTTAGCGTGTCAAAATCTGTGCAAAAAGACAATGCTCTTCTTTTGAAACTGTTTTGTGCGGACAGGGAACTCGCAGAAGGCTGCATGTCCACCAGAAATGTGTAGCGAGGGATGTGTGTAGCTGACAAATAGGATCGCTTCAATTTATGGTAGGTATAAAAAAGTGACATGCTTGGTTTTTTCATACCCCATCCGTAAGAAAAAACCAACTTATCTATTTAGATTTAAATTTAAATTTATTTATTTGCATCATGTGTTATAATTAAGTTAGTCCACAACCATGAGCCCTGCAATGGCATTTCATCATTAAATGGTGATTACTTAGCTATTTTAATTAATATTTATTAGTATTTTAGATTTAATATTAATTAAAATAGCTAAGTAATCACCATTTATGTCTGAGAATGCCGGTGAATGCAGTACTCTTTAAAATTGGAATGTCAAATATCAAAGAATATTTAAATCAAAAGCACTAAGGAGTATTGATGCAAATCACCCCTAAAATAACTTTCTACCCCTTTTAAACCCCGTGAGGCGATGAGTTTCAATAAAATACGAAAAACGTCTTCCATCAATTCTGTTAAGGAATGTTTATGCAAAATTTGAAGTAGATCGGACCAAGGAATCACGTTGTCCCATACAAACTTTGCCCCCGTTTTAGTTATATAGAAGATAAGTAGTATTACAAAACATGCGTCTAGATATACTAGTTTCTAAGATACGAGTCAAATAACACATCGATTGAAACTTTCACCCTGATTTGTGAAAGGAGGCCTGTGCTCAGCAGTGGGACATTATAGGCTGATGATGATGATGATGATGATTAATCCGTATCGAAATTAATTACTTTACATTCAAAACTGCTTCAATACCTTTACATAACTTTTTGAATTATTGAATTCGGACATTAGTGTAGCGAGGGATGTGTGTAGCTGACAAATAGGATCGCTTCAATTTATGGTAGGTATAAAAAAGTGACATGCTTGGTTTTTTCATACGGCCCATCCGCCTCGCTATATTGAAGGGAAGTGAGAAAGAATTAAGGGAACACTAATTGCAGAATAGGTAGCCCTAATTTCTCCGTAAAGCCCGCTCAGGGGACGTATTCGACCGCGTTAATAATAAGAAAATTAATAATGATTTAGTTGAATTATGAATTTATCACTGACAAGCTTCCGGCTCGCTGTAAACTAGCGTTCCCGTGGGATCTAATGTTTCCACGACAAAAAGTTATATAATGTTATTACAGTTAATTTATTATGTCTCAATTAATCTAAATCTGTCCTGCCATTTCGTAAGCTCCGCTCTAATTATCAAATTTTGATAAAGCTCTTTAATAATGATAAAAAAAATGCTTCGCTGTTGTTAGCATTAACATTATATTATTTGAATATTATTGGAAAATTTAAAATTATTACCATTGGAAAAAGTATTTTAATTCATTTTGTTGTAATTACCAAGTTTACCAACGGTGTAAATAGAGATTTAGCTTGTTTAGTCAACTTTATTTTCAGTAAATAAGGTATGGTTAATACTGTTTTCATCGGTCTAGATTCATATTCCATCAAAACTGCTCTGACTGGTCTAAAAAAATATCTTTTCAGCGTAGCTGCAATTTGGCATCTTTGTTTACAATAATATCTACAATATGTAGACTACGTCCTCTATGTCCCAAATTTCAAAGCTCGATTAGAAGTACCCTAGATTTATGATAACCTACCACCACTACCTACCACTCAATCGATGTGTTATTTGACTCGTATCTTAGAAACTAGTATATCTAGACGCATGTTTTGTAATACTACTTATCTTCTATATAACTAAAACGGGGGCAAAGTTTGTATGGGACAACGTGATTCCTTGGTCCGATCTACTTCAAATTTTGCATAAACATTCCTTAACAGAATTGATGGAAGACGTTTTTCGTATTTTATTGAAACTCATCGCCTCACGGGGTCAAAAAGGGGTAGAAAGTTATTTTAGGGGTGATTTGCATCAATACTCCTTAGTGCTTTTGATTTAAATATTCTTTGATATTTGACATTCCAATTTTAAAGAGTACTGCATTCACCGGCATTTTCAGACATAAATGGTGATTACTTAGCTATTTTAATTAATATTAAATCTAAAATTAGAGAAATTAGGGCTACCTATTCTGCAATCAGTGTTCCCTTAATTCTTTCTCACTTCCCTTCAATATAGCGAGGCGGATGGGCCGTATGAAAAAACCAAGCATGTCACTTTTTTATACCTACCATAAATTGAAGCGATCCTATTTGTCAGCTACACACATCCCTCGCTACACTAATGTCCGAATTCAATAATTCAAAAAGTTATGTAAAGGTATTGAAGCAGTTTTGAATGTAAAGTAATTAATTTCGATACGGATTAATCGTCATCATCATCATCATCAGCCTATAATGTCCCACTGCTGAGCACAGGCCTCCTTTCACAAATCAGGGTGAAAGGGAATGGGCAGATACCTCTCCACCACGCGTGCCCACTGCGGATCGGTGGAGGTAGGCTAGTGGTCAACCTACTGTTGGAATTTTTCAAGCCGCCTAGGAGGCATCCAACTAGCTTAACGACTATCACAATTAAGTGATAACCGGGACCAACGGCTTTACGTGCCTTCCGAAACACGGAAACGCTCGATTTGAAATACCACTAGGCGGTCACCCATCCAGGTACCGACCAAGACTGACGTAGCTTAACTTTGCCGATCGATTAAGAACGGCTAATCATGCTACACCACGAGCGCTTCACGGATTAATATCAAGATAAGTGGAATTATTACCATTTTACGGATATAATATTTACGGATTAATACCAAGATACAAATAAAGAGCTTTTTCTAGCGGCGGCATTTCAATTAAATTAAAAAAAATAAAAGAACACATATTGTGGCATAACTATAATAGTTAGACATATACTGTCGCGATACTTTTTGTAAATAATGATGTGTTCTACAAAGTCGTAGTACATTATTTTATTCTATCATCAATAGTTTTCGCAGCGCACGCGATGTAAAGAATATTTTAGGTAATTTTTTTACACCTTGGGTTACATTATTTGAGTTTTAGTAAGGATCCCTATTTTTTTTTTAAATATAATATAACGTTTGTCACTCGGGGATAGTGTAGCTTTCCAACAGTGAAAGAATTTTTCAAATCGGTTCAGTAGTTTCGAAGCCTATTCAATGCAAACAAACAAACAAAAATACAATCAAATTTTTCCACTTTATAATATTAGTATAGATTAAATATCGAGTCAGTCTACTTTGTAGTTTTGCGAACGCGCCGGGGCACGCAATTGTTGTTAGTGCGATTAGAATGTAAATATTATGTAATGAATCTAAGCTTGTATTGAAAAGAGTAATTGTTCAGTTTATTGCCGGCTCTTCTCAGCAAATGCAACCTTCGAACCGGTATTAGAGTCAGTCTTTTCATAAGTGCCTGAGGTCTATTACAAAAATGTTTTTTTTTTATCTTCATTTATTAATAAACGATTATGATGCCGAATTATTCGTAATCGTCACTAATATCATCACATTAATTAAAACAACTGAATTAAAAATAATCGCATATGAAACAAATAAGTAATAGTTTAAATAAATGTGTTCTGTTTAAATTTAATTAAGAATAAAACATTAATAGGTTCCAACGTCTAGATACCTTCTTTGGGCAATCCGTAGTCGCTCCCAAAGCTTTGATTAAAAATACCAATTAAGATTACGAGCTTTTTATTCCACTTCTAATCAAGCAGTTAATTAGGATTTAGCGTAAGCGGCGGCTCGTCCCTGCTAGTAAGTTAAGGACCTGTTTTCATAATGATATACCAACATTTTGATTAAAATTAACACTAATGCATCTATAATAGGATACGCATTTAGCTACGCTTTACAATATAATATTTTGTTAATTAGGAGTTTTTATATAGTATTTTATCTTACAGAAGATAGTATCAGTAAGACTTAACTTCATGAATTGATAGCTCAAGAAGTATTTGTATAAATATAATGGAGATAAAAATGAGTACTTTTATACTCTCCTAAGATTTTTATATCATATCATTCCAGTTATATCAAATTCATGATGACGCAGCTATGTTTTAAATATAGCAACGTATCGTACATGTAAGCTAAGACATATCTCTCCCATTTTAGGAGCGGCGAAGTAACAAATCAATATTTGGAGTGAGTGCTTTTTCGTGCTATAGAGAAGCTTTTATCTGGACAACGGTCGGATGGCAGCACAAACAGTCAAAGGACATAGACATTCACTTTAACATAACACGATCTTTCAACTATACTAACTTTTCATCGTGCATTGTTTGCCAACGTACTATATTAATATGTGTTATTTATTTATTTTATTTACTTTTCACGTTGGCACTGCAGTACTGCTATATAAAACTCTACACTGAAAAAAAGGTTCTACAAAACTAGTTATGTATATTGAAGTTTTGTTGTCTGGAAACTAACTTTAGTTACATTTAATCTTATATCTCTTAGATTTAATCAAACAATTTAGTAATGAACCATAACTAGTTTTGTTACTGGTAATTTTTAGTTCGCAAGTCACTCTGTTTAGGTTATTGGTAGTAAAATTTTGTGTTACTGTTAAATAAATTTTTTTTTCAGTGTACTTTAAACGTTGTATCACACACATATTATAACAAATTAACGAAAAACAAGTTTTCTTTGCATAATTATAGACCAACTTAATCATCAGACCCTAGAAGAGTGCTGTTGTACTCTTTTAACCGCAAAAGAGCTGCCAGTCCTTTGAAAAAGCTCTATATAGAGCTGAATACTGTATGGATAGACGATAAATAAATGAAAAGAAAACATTGTAGTTGGGAATAAACCCTTTATTCAACACCAAATCCAATCTAAAACTCAACACCGATAATGTGAGCTGACTAACACGGATTTATTACCAATATTTCGTATGAGCTGGCAGGACAATTTATGGGTACATTGAAATAAAACTTCTTTAATTTATCACAAAATTTTATGTATGGGGTAGGTAGTCAATTAATAATTTCTGAATATTGGACTTGTTCACCAACTATGAAAGTAGTAGATAGTCGGAATTCAATTTTTTTTGAATTTATATTATGCAAGAAGCAGTAGATTTTGCGCTAGGCGCTAAAACGAGCTGTTCACAAAAAAACACTAGATCTGGCGCTGAAGCGCTAAGTTGGCAGCACTGCCCTAGAACCAGATTCCTTGTCAAGACGAATCAAATGAGCCCAAACTCGATGGCATTGCGTCGTTTTATTACAGGGTTCCTATGGCCACCTTCTGGCTCCTTTATCAAATCAGCTTCATGTTATAATAATATTGTATTGTCATCCGATTTACATAAGCATGTAAAATTTCAGCTCAATCGGAACTATTCGGAACCGAGAAGTGGGTAAATTTTTTCTTGCAAGATTTCATTACAGACAGTCTGACAGCTAACGGGACAGGTAATCAAACTATCAGCATAGAGAAAATTTCCTCTGCCACTACTGCTGATCATCGGCAAAGCTAATCGCCAGACTGGCAGCGTTACTTATTTGGATGGCCAAGCTAAAAAATTTAATGAATTAATAAAATTAATATACGTGACTAGGTAAAGACATTAGTAATTTTAGCTTCCTTAATCCTTTGACAGTTTGGCGATCTGCGTGGGCGAGGAAAACAATAGAAATCAATTGTTATTTTTTAACCGCAAGTTAAGGGATAATAGGATTTTCGTTAAATGCTAAAGATATCGTTGAATAGAAAAGAAGATGTTACAATTTCTTCAGAAAGGAGGCAGAAAGTTCTTCGAAAGGCTTAATGGAAAAACCCACTGGGTAAGGTCCGCGAGAAAGTCTAGAGGCTACTTTGTAAATTTTTAATTAAATAAAAATGAAACTGGAAAAAAGAAACGTTTAATTAACTTTGCCAATGGAATAGTAAGGTTTAACCAATACGGACTAAGTGGAACTTTACCGCAAGCGTTAATTATTATCTGCGAGGAGTGCTCTTTGTTTAGTTGCCAACTCTAAATTAGTTTTCGAAATGGATCATTCACACCCCGGTACCTCCCCCCTCAGTGTTGCCCTCAACCCATCCCCGTTGCCGGTAATTGGAACGTTCTGAGATGACACCACTCGGGTGCCTCTAATCAGTTAACAAGAAACTCAGTACACGCTATTGTGATTCGTAAACATATACCACATTTCCAACAAATAACTGCCTATCTACCAATATGTATGTACGTTCACCGCCATTGTTTAATACCAGCTTGAAGAGACAACAGTTTCTGAAATAATGGTATTGTTAAAGTATAATTCAATTTTCAAAGCATGTAACTTTTGCCAAGCGCAATAATCATCAGTTGTTTTTATAGAAATCATGTTTAGTTACACTTACATGTTTCCTTAATTTTTCATGACGCCGTAGGCACTAATTTATGGGACACTAGCTGTACCCCGCAGGGTACGCGGTGATAACCCGCGTTCCCGGGACAAGTGCCTATGCTCCTCGCCGTACCATACGCTTTTTGCGTGCCAAATTTCATCGCGATCTTTTCAGAGGTTTATCCATGTAAAGGTAACAAATAGGCAGAAGTACTTTTGTATTTAAGTTAGTGTGATTCTGTATATGTATGACATATAAAATAATAAACCTTTTGACTCTAAAATATTCCCACGCCCTTCGCTCGAATAACAAAACTTTTTAGCCTCATAATCCTATTAAATACTCTCACACAGACTCTCTCATATAACCGTAGGTACAGATGAGAATGGAAAAGTTTCTTGGGTACTGAGTGATCTTGTTTTGTTTCAGGCACTCAGCGATGGGCGTAAGTAAGCACTTATCTTTACAGTTCCTGCATTAAGTCGTCAACAATTAAGGCTCATTAAATTTCATTACTGGAATGGTCCCGCGCGGGCGGGTGGCGGCCGGCCCGTCGCCGCTTAGACGGATAATCTCCAGCTGTCAGTCGCTAATGCGTTTTAGAGTACGTAATTTGAACCGTCGAGATCGGCGGTAATTAACGGCCGCAATTAAGCTAAGTGATTATTAGTAACTACGAGCGCAATACTCATATGCATAACACTTTTTGTTAATTGAAAAAAAAATACGATGAACTTATCTCTTCTTGAGTAAACATTTCAATGTGATGCATTGATACAGTTATGGTGTAAAGGGATATATTGATTTATAATAATTATTAGACTTAACTAGCTGCCCGGCGCGACTTCGTTCGCGTGGTACTACCCTACCCTATGGTGCTACCCTACCTTACCCTACCCTACCCTACCCTGACAGCAAAATCCCCAGATCCGACATTTATTGAATTCATTTGTTACAAAAAATGTGATAAATGAAGAACCGCTCGACCGATTTTGTGCAAACTTCACATAAACCATCTACTAAATAGTCCGAACAAAGCATAAAAATTTGGTTTGGATAGGTGAGCCCGTTCTTGAGTTATAAAATTACAACGAAAACTGGCATTGATTTTTATATATATAGATTATAGCGAACTAATTTCACGTTATCAGTTTGTGGATAAATACGAGTAATTACAGACATGGCGTAATAAGACCGTAATTTTTATCAGTAGTATGAAGCATTTAAATATTTTTCAAATGCCTGTAAAACGGACCCCCTATTTCTTTTGACAGATTTCGTTAATTATTCATCATAATAATATGACTTAGGGAGGTACTACATCTAGTAATTTAAATAGAAATAGCTAAATTTATTTGTAACGGAACTATAGTTTCGAAAATACTGCTTTTCGCGAAATAACGGATAACTATATCCTGAATTTCACAATAAGTAGATAATATATGCAAATTAATTGATGCATTTAAAGTAGTGATTTATAGAGCTGTATCACCGGTTAACGATAATTAGGTGTAACACAGTCTGACAAACTATTATCTACTGTACTACTAACTACATAATATTCCATGGTCACAGTTTTTTTATAATGAAAGAAACAACACACGATATCCCTGTAATTTTTTAGTAGTAACACATGAGAGATGTTACACATGTTTTCAATAAAATGTAATTTAAGTGAAGATACACACGAGAGTTGAGTGAAGGCTTACGTCACTTCAATTTTGTGTTAAAAGTAAGTGTGCGCGCCTCAAGTAACCCGGAGGCAGGGGTAATGTATTCCCATATATACATAAGTGAAAACATTTTAAGAAGCTCCACGGACCCACTGCATCACCCCCGGGGTTAGGGCCTAAAAGCACTATCTCGGAGCCAAAGCCTTACAACTCTTCTCAAATTCAACTTACTTTGCTCTGTGTGGAGGTGCCCGCACGGATGTTCTATATCCTGCGGTATAAATCGTTTTGATACTTGACAGTTAAATACTTAAGGCGGTACCTAAATTAATTATTAATTTTATTCTTTAAACAATACAAACATACTACCTGACAGATTTGAATAATATGGATGAAGATATTTACCTAATTATTAAAAAAATATATTAATATTTATTATGTTATGGGAGCTTATGGGAATATGCTCCAATATTTGAGACAAGCCTATCTATCACAAGTAAAAAAAATATAAAGCTGAAGTTGGTAAGCACATAAAGCCTAGAACGAGGGGCTACCGCGTATCTTTGATAATCGTAATGAACATATGATTTTCATCCAATGACGGCCCATCAATGCTCTTCGTCGTCCGCGTTATTGGATGAAATTCATTAATTGTTTTCATTACCATGGCCATCAAAGATACGTGGTCGCCCCGCGGGAACAAGCTATCATCTTACCCCTCTGGGAGTAAAGCTTTCTGGTCCCTTGCCAAATCGGTCGAGACCAATTTCTGCCGCCCGTCGCTGCCGCCATTGCTGAAGCCTGATGGATCACTAGCCTACACTGCTGTAGAGAAGGCCAATTTGTTTGCCTCTCTATTCGCGGAGAATTCATGTCTAGACGCTGGTTTACAAACACCATCCCCACTACCCACTTGCAACTGCCAAATGCCGGACATCCGTATCCGGCAAAAGGAGGTTGTAAAGGTACTACGCGCTCTAGACGTGAATAAAGCCAGTGGTCCCGACGGCATTCCAGCCATTGTCCTGCGCAATTGTGCGCCCGAATTGTCTCCTGTCTTGACACGCCTGTTTCGCCTCTCACTTCGAATGGGTCATGTTCCGAAAGTCTGGAAGCTTGCTAACGTGCAACCTGTGCCTAAGAAGGGCAGCCGTGCCGATCCTACAAACTATCGACCGATTGCGATCACCTCCATACTCTGCAAGACAATGGAGCGTGTATTGAATCGGAGGCTCCTGGCATACTTTGAAGATAACGAACTCCTCAGCGACCGACAGTACGGTTTCCGCCAAAAACGGTCTACTGGGGATCTTCTTGTGTATGCCACACATCTTTGGAGCGAAGCCATTGAGAGACACGGGGAAGCAATTGCCGTTTCCCTCGATATTTCTAAGGCTTTCGATAGGGTCTGGCACACCAGCCTTCTAAGCAAGCTTCCTTCATATGGAATTCCTGATGGCCTGTGCGCTTGGATTTCCGATTTCCTGAGTGAACGGTCTATACGAGTGGTCATAGACGGGTGCTCGTCGGACCTCTTGGCAATCAATGCCGGAGTTCCTCAGGGATCAGTTCTCTCTGCAACCTTATTTCTGCTGCATATCAACGATCTGTTAAAACCCGGTATCTTTGGGTACGCAGACGACAGCACTGTTGCAGAGAGATACATTTCCAGCGCACGAGCCACTAGTGACGAGATCCAATTGTTTCGAGAGGCCATGGTTGGACGTTTGAACGTGACCCTACAGGCAGTCTCTGATTGGGGCAAAGCCAATCTGGTCACGTTTAACGCCTCCAAGACACAGGCATGTCTTTTCACCGCCAAACGGAGTCCTTACCATCAGGCTCCTACTTTCCAAAATATATCCTTGCCAATATGCGATCGGCTTGATCTCCTAGGCATAACATTAACAGCCAAAATAAACTTTGGCTGTTCTATTGAGTCGAAGGCAGAAACAGCTGCCAGAAAGCTGGGTATCCTCTCTAAGGTTAAGCGGTACTTCACGCCTGGGCAGTTGCTCCAACTTTATAAAGCACAAGTCCGGTCATGCATGGAGTACTGCTGCCATCTTTGGGATGGATCAGCTAAGTACCAGCTTGAGGCCCTCGACTCAATAGACCGCCGAGCCAGGAGACTCATTGCAGATGAGTCTTTAATTAAGGCGAAACTCACGAGCCTCGACCATCGAAGAAAGGTTGCTTGCTTATCGGTTTTCTACAGGATATATTTTGGAGAGTGTGCGCAGGAATTGTTCAACCTAATTCCACCATCCCCATTTTTACACCGAACCACAAGACGCCGGGAAAATTTTCACCCGTACGTTGTTGACATACCGAAAATACGGACACAGCGTTTTGCATCCTCATTTATAATGCGGACAGCAAGGGAGTGGAACTTGCTTCCGGCGTCTGTGTTTCCTGACGCCTACAATCTAGGAACTTTCAAGGCCAGAGTGAATAGGTTTCTTCTGGGTAAGCGTGTTTCATCTTAGGCTTCGTCATCGCCTCTTCTGGGCGGGTCAGTGGCCAAACGCAAGCCCATTTAATTTAAAAAAAAAAAAAAAAAAAAAAAAAAAAAAAAAAAAAAAAACAATTTTTTAGAGGCGACAGATTTTTAACTATTTTATATGAGGGTTTATCACTCGTATGTTTATCTCATTCGTCGTGACTTATTGAGAGACTTCTTGTTTCCGAAACGAGCGTATGAACTTTAAAATGAAAGTACAGGGTGGGCCAGAAAGGCGTACGATTTTAAAAACACTCTTGCGTTTGAAGCTTTAGAGAGGGGACTGCGCGGGTGGTGGGGTTAAGTAGCTCGGTTCCCGGAAATTTAGTCTAGCCTATAATCGTGCGACATGGTTTCAACAAGATGGCGCGACATGCCATACAGCTAATGCCTCTTTGGCGGTCGTAAACGAGATGTTTGCTGGGAAACTGATATCGCGCCGAGGTGACATTGCATGGCCTCCTAGAAGTCCGGATCTAACGCCACTGGACTTTTTTTTGTGGGGATACCTAAAAAGTAGAGTCTACTCCAATAACCCAGCCACGATTAACCAGTTGAAGACCAATATCCAGGAAGAAATGGCAGCTATTCCCCGTGCAATGTGCCAGCGAGTTTTTACCAATTTGAGGTTCAGATTCGAAGAATGTTTGCAGCGGGATGGTGCACACCTGGATGACGTTATTTTTAAGAAATGAATTTCCCAGATGTAAATTTTTATAAAAATAAAAATTTATATGTGAATTGTACTAAGTTTTTTTTTAATCATTTTTTCAAATTCGCAATTCTTTCTGGCCCACCCTGTACCTAAATGAAACATTCTCTAAATAGTATGAAAAGATAAGGATTAATATAAGGACTGATATTTTTATTGATAAAAAACAAGAAAATATATCCAAGATAAATAAAACCTTAAATCTAAATAAAAAATTAACTAAAATTACAAATAGAAAACTAAAAGTAAAAGTATCAAGAGCTTTCGGTAAACTATGAACACAACACACGTAACGAATTCAAGTTTAGTGTCGCGAAGGGCGGGATCCCGGAAGTCGTTGTTGCATTCGGACTTCGGACCACGCGGTAGTACCAAACAAGATAGAATAAAACAATACTGGTCAGTTGACTTACCATAAAGTATCCTTCAGATCTTTTAATTAGTTTTAGAGAGAAAAAGTCGCGGATGGAACTTAACTGTGACCACTACCGCCACGTCACGAATACGCGGCAATGCTCGAAATCATATAAAATAAATTGAAAAGTTTTCGAGTTTAATTCCGTTTCCTCAAGCCGCGCCGTCAGTTTGCGCTCGCGGCGGCGCGTCGCGGAAGCGAATCTCGATGTTTTGTAATGGAGCTTTTTAAAATGGAAGTCGAACTTTTGTCAGACACTTTTAGCCGCGCCGGAGATACATTTAAGCTTTTTAACTTTTCCACTCCGGTAATGTATCCCACACTTTCCTACGTCTGCAGTAGAGGTGTCGTATAAGTTTATTTTTTGTATCTGAGTACAGATGAAGTAGGCAACTTTTCTGTTTGTGTGAGTCAGCACGTCCCCAGTCGCTCGCAATAATCCTGCCAAAGAGCTTCTCTTTATCCGACTTCGGACTGGTTATTTTTTTCACGTTCGACGACAGTGTAAACATTTTGCCTACGATCCATTAAGTAAATGCACTCTGGCCGCCACTCGGCACTACATTAATATTGCATGTCTATCTCCTCCTCTCCCCTTTTCCCCGAACCCTGGCGATTGCAACTCCTCCATGGACATTACTTCGGCAGGTTTCGAGAAACAATGCTAATGGTCAGTATGTTTGTCCAAGTTAGTATCACAAACTATCAAAAACTAACAAAATATCAAAAACTATAAAGTAGGCATCATATAAGCATAGATTAACTAATAGCACAGTATTACCCTTTATTTCTCTTCATTATTATCTCATAGTGTGTTATTAGTTCTGTGAGTTTTGAGTATTTTTACCGCGTTTGGTAAGTAGTTACTACGTAGGTAAGATAGGTCCACGCAAGGCTTACAATACTTAGATTGGTTCTACAAAAGCTTTTTATTATGAAAGTATCTTAGTAGATTTAAGATAAATTAGGTACTAATTAGCTTAAGGTCAACCTGAGTGAAGGAATACAAAAGTAACAAAAAATCTGTTTTTCTGTAGCATCGTAGAGCCTCTACGAAAATGATTAATAACTCGTGTGAAAAGATAAAGTTTCAGTACACGCTAATGTGCCCTACTAATACATGCTGTACTTTATGTAAATTATAGTGTCATTGCAGGATCACTCACACTACTGCATAGTGTGAGCACATACTTTGGAAATAGCAACCTCCGTCACAAGCAGAGCAAAAGATATGGCGTAGCCTTGGCGGACGCGTCGGATTCGTGTAGTGCATTATCTATATATGTAAATGTATGCTTGTATGCTTATTTGTTAGTCCTATTGATTCATCCGATTGCGATGAAACATTGGTGAGTGTTGTGCGGCCTTCGGGACAGAGAAGATCTGACAGACACAAAGTTAAAGTCACAATAATTTAAATATAGATAAAAATCTCGACAGCACTACAAAAAACTAACTAAAAAGTAAAAACGTTATAGCCAGTATCTCTAAATGATGTAAGGATTCTAACGATACCCCATATACGTGCAAATCGGTTCAGACATTTAGAAGTAATGGGGGAATAAAGAAACTCACATAGTATTCGCTAGGCAGTCATGTAAAAAGCGAGAATCGGAGCACGCGCAGTATAGGTTCAGTTGCCCGTCACAATTTGCGGACTTACTCGTATAAATATTTACTACCTGTTTTACACGAGTAGCACCTTCATCTAAAAAATTTTCAATGGAATTTGTAAATAAACACCTATTTACGTCTCCAACTACATTTTATAAGTTGGTCGACTATTACTCGTTAACTTGTAAAGCCTACTTAGCTGCGTTAGTTTTCCTTTTAACGACAGGGGGTAGGGACACTTGAAGCTAACAAAAATTAAAAATAAGATTTCGCAAACAGATCCCTGAATTTAAAAATGGTTTTCACACACCCCAGTATATTTCTGAAAGAATTATTAAATTTACCCACACCAAAGTTGGATGAAGAAAAAAAAACTTGCCTATTTAGGTGTAGTATTTTTTTCATTTCTGATTTTATTTTACGCGGACAAACAGACAGACAGACGGACTCGCAAAACTAATCGGGTTTCTTGTTGACTACGGAACCCTAAAAATAGACATAGCTACTTTTTTATAAACACTTGAATAGCAGTTCCTGGAATAATTTGTTTCACATGTTATAGTTATAACTCGTAGTTATAGTTATAATCGAATGCTCGTTTTATCAGCGAACATTAATTGGTATTTTGAAATAGTATACCTGTTGTTTCGTAGCACTGAAGGCAAGCGCCCCGTAACCGAGGTAGGATCATAGGTAACGCAAGATAGGTAAACCCTCGTGCCCGCAGATCGCACATTGCAAGCTTCTCGTCTCGACAGGGTAGAAATAGAGAACCCTAATGATATTTCTTCAGAGTCATACGCTACAAAAACGCATAATTTTCATCAAAATCTTTTCTCTTGTTCCACTTAGCGCCACCTATTGGCATAATATATTAACACTAATACAGAAAGCTTCACGATTCAAACATGGTTTCACGTATCTCCACTAGATAGCAAAACGGATTCCGCCCACTCAGTGAAGATACATAAGCTAGACGTGTTGATCACTTTACTGATGGGACAGTGTTCGATAGGTACTTTTAAATTACATCAATCTCTCAAAATCAATAAGTGTTTGTAGCTAATGTAAGCGCTTAACGAGCCGCGAGCGCGAGCGGGACTCCTGAGCGGATCAGCAAATGGAGTGCTTCATGCATAATGTAGCGCAGGCTGAGTGTTGTTTTGAAAAGCGTTCTGAATTTGTTATTTTCGTCACACCAGGTGATGCCCAGGCACCTCATGAAACATTTAACGACATATCAATACACCTACATACTTAGGTTACTCTATGTAGATACGTTCATATCTATATATAAATGGTTGTTCAGTAAAGGTGTTAACATTCTCCACTTGACCTGCATATTTATATACAGTGTTGGTAGCTGAAAATTTCAGGTTTCAGCTATGATGTAGAGCTATGCGATCATAAGCGTTGGGTACGAGGTGGCGGTGTTCCGCTGTAGGGAACTGACCTCTGCTTCATTCTTCCCGCCATATCAATAAATTTAATGACTTAATTAAGATTACGAATTATTATTCGGGAGTAGGTATTCAGTATTACACCCACTGGAAGCCTCAACGACCATAGAAATCATCTTCTCTGTGCAAAGCGAAATTTCTATATCCTTACGTAACTTTATTAAATGATAACAGGAGATAACCGGCACCTCAGAATTAATTAATCCACTCAGAGATTGCATCTAAAAGCCCCGCCGCCTCCCTCCCGCCCTGGCTGGGGTCGATCCGTTTCCAGCCACTTAAACTTCACGCGGCGCGCTCTAGCTTCCGTTTTAATTACAAAATTAATTCAAAATGTAATTAAAGTTAACAATAAGGCAGCAAACAATTGAAGTTATTTATGTTAGTTTATGCTTTATGGTGAGTACTGCTGAGTTGGAAATGCGATTTACTCGAGAGCAGAGTTGAATGAATGTGCTGCCTGGTATTTGTAACATTTTCAGATTCGTTATAGACTCCTACTTGACTAATTATGCGATTTATAATAACTATACTTTTACATGAGTCAGTTCATTTCATATTAATTAAATATAATCATTACTAAAATTATCACCAAGATTCGCTACTCCATCATTAGCGTGAAATAAGGACAAAAACACACTTTCGCACTCATAATACTCAGACTAGGGCATGAATCTCGGAATCTCGGAATCTCGTAATATCGGAATCTCGGACCGTTTTTCCGATATTACAATATCGGAATTGAGTGATCCAATATCGTAATATCGGAATCGGATATTTTTTCTATTTGAGTTTTTAAATAAAGCTTTTAAGCGCTATACGAATCGTCTCGCACGTAGGTTTGACGACTTCCAGCCTCCCGACAAGCCGGTTTCCGTAAAGGCTTTAGTACCATAGACTACATACATACACTCCACCAGATTATACAGAATACTGAGGAGTATAATCGGCCATTATGCCTGGCGTATGTGGACTATGAGAAAGCCTTTGATTCAGTCGAGACATGGGCGGTGTTACAGAGTCTACAGCGATGCCAAATTGACTATCGCTATATAGAAGTGTTGAAGTGTTTGTACAGCAAAGCCACCATGTCAATTCGAGTCCCGGACGAGAGTACGCTACCAATCCAGTTGCAGAAGGGTGTAAGACAGGGTGACGTAATTTCCCCGAAACCACTGTAATGGAGGATGTATTCAAGCTCTTGGACTGGAAGGGATATGGCATCGACATCAGTGGCGAACATATCACTCACCTTTGATTTGCCGACGATATAGTCATAATGACGAAATCGCTGGAAGCTTTGAACACCATGCTCAATGACCTCAACAGAGTTTCCCAACAGGTAGGCCTAAAAATGAATATGGACAAGACAAAAATTATGTCTAATGTTCATATTCCGCCAATGCCGGTGATTGTTGGGAGCACTGTTCTCGAAGTTGTAGACGAGTATGTTTACCTAGGACAAATTGTCCAATTAGGTAGGTCCAACTTCTACAAAGATGTCAATCGAAGAATCAAACTCGGCTGGGCAGCGTTTGGGAAGCTGCGCCATATCTTCACGTCCAAAATACCTCAGAGTGTGAAGACAAAGGTCTTCAATCAGTGCGTTTTACCATTGATGACATACGGGACAGAGACGTGGTCTTTCACTGCTGGCCGCATAAATAAGCTAAGAGTCACTCAGCGAGCTATGGAACGAGCTATGCTCGGAATTTCTCTACGTGACAGGGTCCGAAATGAGGACATTCGTAGGAGAACAAAAACGACGGACATAGCTCGTAGAGTTAGTAAGCTGAAGTGGGAATGGGCAGGCCACATCGCTCGAAGTGCCGATAACAGATGGGGAAGGAAGTGTTCTCGAGTGGCGACCGCGTACTGGATAGCGCCGAGCAGGACGACCTCCCACCAGGTGGACCGACGACCTGGTCAGAGTCGCTGGGCGCCGCTGGATACAAGCGGCCCAGAACCGTTCGAAGTGGAAATCAATGGTGGAGGCACAGCAGGAGGTTCAGCAGTGGACATCCATGGGCTGATATGATGATGCTAATATAATAAAGGGTTTTGTGTTTGTTTAAACGGTGAAACCGCGGGGGACAGCTAGTTTTAATATAATGAAACTGAAGATTTTTTGTTAGTTTGTTTTAATGCATTTATCTATGGAACAACCAGTCAGATTCTATTTTTTCCACTAGTAGACGAGGAGATTTTCCAATAATAGACCTCTTGGCTCATTATGAAACCACTAATCTCCAATTCGGACTTGCAATCAACACACAAAATGAAAATGTTAATAATAGACCGGACCTAACTTAATAGAATGGACGTACTGCGAAAAAGATACATCTAACTCGGCTCTACCACTTCCAACATAGGAGACTGTGAAGATGAGATCAGAAGACCATGCGCAATGACAAGATCAGCAGTAGGAAGATTTGGAAAGACAGTAGGATAACCAGGAAAACAAAGATTTGACTTATGAGATGCCTGGTCTTTCCAATCTATCTCTAAGGAGCTGAAACTTGGTCCTTAAGCCTACAAGATCGCCGGAAAATTTACGCACTGGAGATGTGGTGCTGAAGACGCTTCTTGTAAATTTCGTTGACGGCCTTTCACACCAATAACTCGATCCTGCAGGAGCTTAGAATAATAGATAGTCTTTCATCGACTATAGCTTCGAATTCTGAAGTTATTTGGTTACATCTGCAGAAACGAACACTCGATGAAGAGTCTTATTGTCCAGGGTGGGAGAGTGTACTCGCAACGCTACGAAAGCTAGTCAAGGAGAACATTGTAGACCCACCATGTACACTATCTATTGCAATCACAACCACTCTGACAGGAGTGCTCTACTGAGCAGAAGATGTTTTCAATACAACTTTATAACGAATTAGTTGTCCCCGAGGTTTCACCCGCGTTCCCGGGATTAAAAGTAGCCTATAATACTCGGGGAGAATGTAGCTACCTATAAGTGGAAAAAAAAACGAATTTGACCGGCAGTTCCACAGATTAGCCAGTTTAACAAAAAAAAACTCTTCCCCTTTATAATATCCGTATAGATAGATAATTATGTGAAGTTTATAAGGAATATGTGCTATTTATAAGGAATATGTGCAATTTTTAATAAAAATGTCTAATTCCGATATTAATATCGGAATTCCGATATTGAGATCCAATATCGGAAATCAATATCGGAATTAAAAAACATTCCGATATTACATGCCCTAACTCAGACCCTGGAGGTCTCAGTCGATACCTAAGGATATAGTAGGTAAAGTAATTGACAACAATTGATTAGGATATACGCAATAGATAATAACATACTCGAGTAAGAACCAACAAACACGCCAGAGCAGACTGGCAAACTAAAAAGTTTACAATAAATATCGTGTAGTAATAATAATAGTAGACATGTACGTACATACCTATACAAAATACTTTGCACTCATTATAAAGCAGCTACGAAAGCTTTCGAAGAGTTTCAGGATATTAAAGCAATAGCTTGTAAAATGTAGGTATCTACTAAGGTTCAATATGTATTCTTCTATGAAGTGAATTGTGATGGCAAAGGGTAAAGGGTGTCAGAAGGACTAAGGGCCCGACTCTGGCTCATCCATTCAACACCACTATACAGGCAATAAAGCTCTGTTGAAAAGCACTTAACGGGATTGATTCAGACCATTTACCATTCTATAAACAAACACAACCTTTCCATTATGGTAAATTATAAAACCTTTTAGCAAATCGAAATTGAAGAAAAGGAGCGGTATTGATATTTTATTATAAGTAAGAGTGGTATTGATTCGGTTAACATTATACATATATCTACATACCCACTATAAATCATTAATTTGTAGATACCTACATATCTAACTATTTTTAATTAAATGAGCTTGCCTTTGGCCGAAGAAGAAGCACTATTCACTCTGGCCTTGAAAGTCCCTTGATTGTCAGAGTCAGGAAACACAGACGCCGGAAGCAAGTTGCACTGCCATGCTGTCCGCATTATAAATGAGGATGCAAAAGTTGTGTCCGTATTTTCGGTAGGTTTGACAAAAACGTACGGGTGAAAGTTTTCCCGGTGTCTTGTGATTCGGCGTAAAAATGGGTATGGTGGAAAAGGTTGAAGAATTCTTTTGCACACTTTCCAAAATGTTTCCTGTAGAAAACCGAAGGGCAAACAACCTTTCTTCGATGGTCGATGCTTGTGAGTTTCGCTTCATCTCCGATGCGATGAGCCTCCTGGCTCGATGGTCTATTGAGTTAAGGGTGTCAAGCAGAATGCAGATGCAGATGGCAGCAGTAGTCCATGCATGACTGGACTTGTACTTTATAAAGTTGAAGCAACTGTCCACGCGTGAAGTACAGATTGACCTTATAGAGAGGATATCCAGCTTTCTAGCAGCTGTTTCTGCCTTCGACTCAATAAAACAAGTAGATCAAGCCAATCGCATGTTAGCAATTACATATTTTGAAAATACTGGTGGAAAGATCTCCATTTGGCGGTAAAAAGACTCGCCTGTGGCATTTAAAGTGACATTGGCCTTGTCCCAATCGGAGACTGCCTGGAAGGTCGCGTTCTACCATGACCTCTCGCAACAATTGGATCTCGTCACTGGTGGCTCTCACGCCTGACATATCTCTACGCAACCCATATAAACGTATAGGCTTCAACAGGTCGTTAATATGTATCAGAAATAAGGTTGCAGAGAAAACTGACCCCTGAGGAACTCCGGCATTGATTGCTCAAAGGTCCGAGGAACATCCGTCTATAACCACTAGTATTTTATTTTAACATTTAACACAAGAAACTTACAGTACCTACAGCAAATATAACAATAATAATTCATACACACACATACTTATTTAAACACAAACCAAATAAAAGTTTCTTCAAATAGTATGATTCATTTGAATAAAGAAGAACTTGCTAGGGGATTGCCGAATAAGAGAATTTCAAATAAAAAAGGAATTTTAAAAAATTTAATCGACTTCTAAATATTTCTAAATATACAATTAATAATACCTGCCCGACTTCGTTCGCGTGGTGTCCTACTAACCTATACCCTAGACTACCTTTTTTTTTTTTTTTCGTGGGGAAATCCTCCTAGGATACCCTACCTGCTCACCCCTCCAAGCGCGGCGCTTTGAACACTCCGACTGACACCTCCCCCAGCACCCTCACTGTGCTATCGCACGATGAGTCGTGACCACATCAACTCATCGTATTCCTTGGGGTCGTTTCTGGGTGCACAGAGACCCCGTTCTGATTGCCCACGACCCCAAAGGCCCCGTTTAGTCGCCTTTTACGACAGGCAGGGGAACACCGTAGCTGTTATTCTAAGCCCGACCTACAGGGCAGGAGGGCCGCGACGAGGCACATTTGCACCCCGGCGCCTTCGCCTCCGGGCGGGATCGGCCCTCTCCCGATCCCGCTCAGCAGCCTCCTTCTGGACCATTACGGTCTCACAGAAGGAGGCTACGGCCCTCCACGCTGTATCCCTGCTGTGCTGAGCGGGGGCTCAGCATCGCCAACACGACTGCTGGCAGGGAGAGATTCCGTCCGATCTCTTGAACCAGGATCCGCCACTCGGGTTCCCACGCAGGGCTCACCGCGAGCACATAATTTATTTCATTTCACTTCACTGGTGCACATGGATGATCTTTATTGGGTAACTAAAATACCACCAAAAATATACAATAAAACTCAAAATAAATATATTTATGAAATAAAAATAAAAACACAACGTCACTCTACAAGTTCCCGCCAAAAAGTCCCATGTTAACTTTTTTTTTTTTCTTCAATGGTGTCACACGGCTTGTGTATTTTGCCAATTTCCAGTTATATTATAAGTTCTAGTCACAATTAATCACTTTCACATAGTCCTTAGTCAGTCACCGTCCTTAAAAGTCATGGTTTAGTACAATGGTGGTTATTTTACTAAAACTTTTCACGGACTTCGTGAGACATCTTGAACACATAATTCATTTCACTTCTCTGGTGCACATGTATTGATCTTTATTGGATAAAATACCACCGATAATATCCAATAACACCTTGTTCATATTATTATGTGTGTGAAATATAAGAGATATAATCTCTTAATATAAAAAACTGCTCAAAAAACTTTATACTGCGAATAAATCCCTAGTTGAAATTGCTAAGCCATGTGATAAAAATATGTTATACATTATTATAATGTGTAATAAAAATAAACTATGAAAATCACATTAAAGATACCTACATCATTTGATTTGATTGAATTTGATTGGTGAAAGGTGAAATACTGGTGACACTCATTTTGTCTGACAATCCTCACCACTTGCCTTCTTATGTTCTTTTCTCTGTATTGAAATAGTTATTGTTTGGAAATCAGCATAATATATGAGTACAAGATAATAGCGATTAGCATTGTATCTAAGAAAGTAAACAAAATTAATAGCTGTCAACCCTAATGAATTTGCCTATTGAGTCTATTCTCATCCCTATTAACCCCATTTTCCGGGTGAATAGGGATAGCATGGATAGCATATATTTTTGGAGTTTATTGCTAAAATCAAAATCCTAATTGCATTATTTAACATTTAATCATAGAGATACCGTCAAGACTCAATCATTTAGATCCTTTACAGCAATATATGTGTAAAAATCAGCCTGAAAACCTTCCATGAAGTTGGGTTTTGTCCCTATTCACCCCATATTATGGTATCGCGCGTCCAATCGAGCTGACCAGTATACTAATGTAGTCTTTGGAGCCGACTGAGCTGCCGCGATTCGTTCGACTCCGCCGAGCGACTCTTTTCATACTTTATGGAATTATTTGTTTTTTTATATTATCTAGTTATGTCACATATTTATTTATTGAATTAAATTATTATTTAAATGGTTTAGAATGAAGAATAATCTATGGAGGGAGTCGCAGATACAATAGGAGTTGGATTCACAGATTAGTGACTAGTTACTCCGTGGTTGGATTGAGCTGTGAGCTAGTCATTTTGTGGTTGAGCTGTAGTTCAACGGCTCAAACCCGTGTGATCTGATTCATTGAGCTGTTTCAGAGCTGAGTTACACACCTCTAGTACTACTTGGCTGCGTTCAGTCAGTAACAACTCTCTAGTATAGTGTATTATCTATGGTAACAACGATGGGTGCCGGTCGCCCGGTATGTAGTGTAGTTACTGAACGCAGCCCTTGTATATTCATTCATCTTGTATTTTTTTGAATCGTAGAGTAAAGTTTGATTGAATACTGAATAGTGAGTGGGGGAGTGGAAAAGAGAGTCCCGTAGCTACAAATTTTATTTGAGTAAATTCCATGCGCAGCGTGAAATAGGTTACGAATAATGCCAACTACACGAAAGAAAGTTGTCAAAACAATATACAAAGATGATGAGGAAAGCGAGGTTGAGACCGGTGACTTCAGTGATTCTGGCTCCGATGCAAAAATATCTGATCAATCAAGTTCCGAAGAGGAGGAAGTGGAATTCGGCGATTCCTCAGGCAATGAATTCGATGAAAAATCCAAGAACAGGAGCAAAAAGTCTACAGCCACTAAGAAATCGAGGAGACCAAAGTTTGCCAAGTCCTTCTTGAATAAAATAAAGAAACAAACTACTGTCTGCGGCGACAATGACAATGTGAATGAAACACCAGCTCTCTTCTCAGTTAAAGATCTGACTGATGCTGATAAACTGTTGCCCTCCATTCTGAATTTATCGGAAAGTGGTAAGAGTGAAAATTATAAAGCCGTGTCCGCTGCGCCATGTTTTGAATAAACATTATTTTTGAACATTGTTTGTTCAAAACATTTCCCGTCCGCTGCAACTATACAATTTTCAGTAAAAAAAGTGTTTTGTATAAAACTATTTGCAAAAATGAGCAGTGACGAGGATGACGATCTCTGGATTCCACTCCACAATGCACTCCATCAGTCACTTATTCACATTAAAACAGATTAATAATTGAAAACTCAATTATTTCGATCAAATTATTTCGTCAACTGTAAAACTTAAATGAATGATTCCCCCCGCCCACAGACGAACGCGGGGGATGTTTTCTACAAAATCCGGCGAACACGTTCAAGTGTATTTGATCGACAAAACAATTAGGCCACGCCCCTTATTTAAGTTTTTGAACAATGTTCTGTTCAAAACATGGCACAGCGGACACGGCTTAAAGCTTTTGCATAGGTTTATGATTTGTGTACTTATTTCCTTCCTTATTTTACAGAGAGTTGTTTACTAGCTAGGTACTACATAGTAAACTACAAGTTAAAACTCATAGTAAAATTACTTGATATTTGAGCTATTCAATTGGATGGGATGTTTCACACCATAAGCCGACAAACTTGTTTACATAAATATTGCTTACAAATAAAGTTTTACATTTTATTTCGGTATAAAATTCATACTTAAATTGTAATTTTTTTAGTCGTTTTGATGCACAGATATTAAGTTAAAATTCACTATAAATAAAATGGCTTATTCTAAACAAACATGCACTTATAAAATATTTTTATTATATATGAATTTTGTATTCAATACCTCCTCCCTTTTTTTAAGTATTGTTGTTGGTCTGCATTATTTTAACTTCAAATTGTGATTTCTGCATAAAAATCAATAACTAAAATCTATCAAACATTTATAAACTTCTTTTGTCTATAACACTAACTCTATTAAGAACTCCTTAAAATTCTCTTAATCTGAAGAAAGCATTGACAAATATAACCAATATTAGAAGTAACCCTTAAAAGTGGGGCTTCATTTACTGATACTTATTTTTCAACATTTTCAGATAGCAGTGATGATGAATGTCCAAAAGTGGCTATAAAGAAAATCATCCCAGAAATAACAAACACACAAAATGATTCTAGCAGTGATAATGAAGATGTAGAATATAAAGATGTATGTAAGATAATATATTAATGAAATGCTATAATAGTGCATGTAAATAGCGTAGGTGTAGTGTAAATAGTGGTCCAATATTAAGGGGTCTATACACTATACACTTTTTACTACTTTTTTTTGTTATCATCATAATAATATAACCTGTTTTATAAAAGTTACAAAATATCGTCCTAAAGCAGCCCACATAAATAACAATCTGCAATTCTCTAGATCAGCGGTTCCAAATTTTGTTGGCAATGGAATTCAATATAAATTATTTTTTCTGGTGGAACCCCATTTTGATAATAACAAAAGTGAATGTATTGTGTGATTGTATTATGTTTTCATGTTTCACTCGAAGAGAAATACTTATAGATAAAAAGATAAATAAAAAACACTTATAATCATTTATAAGTGTTATAGAACTATATTTTTTAGTAATTTAACTCTTTTCTACAAATGTTTTATTTAACTTTGGGATCCCCTCGAATGTGGGGGAATCGTGAGGGGTTGTCGGAGAACCCCGTGAGTTACCCTTAGTTATGAGTTTCCAAGTTCAAATAATTATAATTATGATAATAACATAATATTTATATTTGTGTATTCATCTATTTTTGCAATCTGTCTATCCTAACTGATATTATAAATGCGAATGTGAGTTTATTTGTTACGCCTTACGCCTCAACGGATCATCATGAAATTTGGCATGCAGATAGCCTACTTTTTATCCTGGGAGCGTTCCCAGGCTAGCTGTCTAACTAGCTGTCCACCCACGCGGGTGTGAAACCGCGGGGGACAGCTAGTTATATATAAGAAAAACTGACTGATTGTCAGGTAAATACACTACTCAAACTGCTAGGTCTAGATAATTTATATTTTGCACACAGGTTTTCTTAGAGGAAGGGTTTCCAAAATTCCACCTCATTAAGTAGCTAAAATTGGTGATTGTGATTGAAAGCTGGTATTATAATTTTTATCAATACTCAGGAAATTGTAATACAATTTCAGTGTTATTAAATTCTTTAAAAAAAGAAGCTCATTTTGTGCAGGTATTTTCGAAAAATTTACGAGATAATAGTGAAGAAATTGCAAAAAATGCTTTCATGGTACTTGAGCAGCATAAAACAAAGATTGAAGAAACAAAAGCTTCAGTACAAAGCTACAATTGTACTTCTAAAACAGAAAAAGAATCAGATATTAAAGACCTTCTTGCACTTGGTGAAGAAGTTATTCCACCACCAACTCAAATTAAACAGAAAAAGTCAAGAAAAATCAAAGCTGACAGTGATTCTGAAGTAGAAGATTGGGAAGAAGTCAAAGGTATGTCCAACCTATCCCAGGTATTGATGACAACTCATTGTCTGATTTTTCATAAGTGCCTGCGAAGGTCTATTTGAATATGGTTTAGAATTTTAAATTTCTTCAAAAATAAATGTATGAAAGATGAATCAGTTGTAAGGGATGATCGCTCAGTGGTAGTGACGACGGATGCCGAGACGAGCTTGAATTTAATGAAATTGAGCTTTTGGTGAAGGAAAACATTCTGAGGAAACCTAAGCACAGTGGTAGGGTACTATGTAGTACCCACCTTTCTGGCTACCAACCTCAAGTTGAAAATCTGTCGCCAAGTTCCTACTAGGCTTTGTGTGAGTATCACCTTCGGCCACATCATTGCTTACCATGTTGAGATTTCTGGCCGCATCATTATCCTCTTGTGCTTATTTTAGAAGATTTTTTTTCTTATTGTTAAAATATTGACTATCAGGCTGCGTGATGGTGGTCATACATACAATTATTATGAAAATCTTGTTTCTTCTCTAAAACTTATAATTATAAAACCTGTTAAACTATGAATATTTTAGGGATTTTTTGAGAAGTGTTGTGGTAAAGGCAAACACTAAATGGAAGACATTTTCCCATGTCAATACTAATTTTTATTTTCAGAATCAAAAGCAGTACCCCAACAAGGGATACAGCTTTTTGTAGCATTTCCCGATGCTGCTTGCAAAAAGAAAAAAAAACTTGATGTTGAGATGATGATGAAAAGAAAAATTAATAGAGTCAAAAAAGAATATCAGGTTTATATGCACAAGGTACATGTTTTATGCTGGCTAGGTCATGGAAACTATATTAGTCGTGTTTTGAATGACCAAGAAATAATGGCAGCCGCACTCTCTCTTGTTCCATCAAAAGAATGTTATCCTGGAGAAAGAGTTGACATGAAATATGTAGAACAAATAACATCTTGGTACAAAGATAAGTTGATTTTGATGTTGGATAAAAATGAAGACAAATTCAGACCAAAAGCACCTCCTCTTAAAGATATCCTCTTGACTCAAATCAAAACCAAAAAAGTGACAGCAAGGAAGTATTTGGTTTTTGTGTTTGTTTCCATGCTCCGAGCTCTTGGCCTAAAATGCCGTGTTATGTTTAATTTTGTAACTTTGCCCTTAAAACCTCCGACTTCTGAACTATGTTCACTATCTACGAAACCGAATGATTTAAAAAGTGAAGATAAATCGAATACCGATAAAGAATCAATAGAAAAGAAAAATAAAAAATCATGTAAAAATAATAAAGCTAAAGTTAAAATATCCCAAGTTGATGGGCATGATGATAGTGATTTGGACAATATAATGCAAGTTGATGGCAACAATGATGCTCTTTCAGTAAAAACAAGAACTACAAGGGCTAAATCAAAAACTGTTAAGGAAAATAGCACAGCTCTTGAAGATGGAGAAGTATCTCCACCTAAAAGGTTAAGAAAAAGTCCAAAAAAAGGAATGTCTGTAACTGAACCCGAAAAACACGAATCTCAATCTGAATTAAGCCAAAAAGAAAATATCGAATCTACCCCTAAACTATCATTACGTCGTCAACAAAAACCTTTAAATAAAGATAATCTAGTAATACCGACTGACAAAACAGTTAAAAAACAATCAAATCCTAGTCGAACAAGAAGTAAGAGTGATAAAAACACCATCAATACTGAACGTAAAACCGACAATAAAGACACGAAAAACCAAACTGAAGATATAAAAAAGAAATTAAATCCTCCTAAAATTATTGTAACAGGTGAAAAAAAAAAACAAATATCAAGTAAATATTTTGAAGAAAACAATTCGACAGCTGAACACAATAAACATGATATAACCCGAAAACGATCGCGAACAGCTAACTCCAAACAGTTGCAGGGATCTGAAGATGAACAGAAAAATAGTAAAGCAAAACCCAGAACTAGAAGTGCACCCAGTAATAATGTAGAAAAAAGTCAATATTTCGCTGATGGTAATGAAGCCAAGAAGCCCAGGTTAAATATACGCAAAAAGAAAAGTACAGATGGTCCAAAAGAAGACAATTTGAGAGTGAGTCATCGAGATCTCGTAAAATCAAAAGCAAAACCAAAAAAAGATGTCAAAGAAGATCTCGTGAGTATTATTAAAAACAGAGTTAAAGAAGCTAAAGTCGATTCAAAAAGAGGAATCGTGAAAGGTGAGTGGCCGGTATGGGGTAACGTAAATTTATCATATAAATTAATAAAGAAACTAGTCCACAATAACACTTTTATGATATTTCAGGGAAAATTAAGGAAGAGCTGGATGAGGACAGTGATTACTTGCCAGAAGAGGAACCTAACCGCCGGAAGTCTGAGAGCGACGATGATTTTAAACCACTACCAAAACTAAGTCCCAGACCTAGCACAAGCAAAAAAATCGACCGCAGAGTACTGTCATCAGACGATGAGACACTTAAAAATAAAGTAGATGTGTGGTGTGAAATTTACGTTGAAGAACTTGAGCAATGGATTTCTGTTGATGTTATCAGGGGAAAAATATATGCACATAATGATACTTATGTGAGTACTTTTATTCCACTATATGGTTTGAGGCTGTTAGTTATACATAAACTTCAACATTTTTTTTCTCTATGCATTAAAACAGACACATGCCACCCATCCAGTCTGCTATGTGATTGGTTGGGACAACAATAACTACATAAAAGACTTGACTCGTCGATACGTACCGCAATGGAACACAGTCACTCGTAAACTTCGCGCTGAACCTGATTGGTGGCAGACCTCCATACAGCCGTGGCTTGGCCCTAAAACTGCTAGGGATAAAGAAGAAGACGAGTCTTTGGATAGGATGCAATTAGAAGCACCATTGCCTAAAAGTATTGCTGAGTGAGTATCGAGATTTTTTTGCTTAATTGAATCATTTTTATTTAAACCATACTTAGTATTGTGGCCCCTTCAGTATTATGAATTCAGAAGTGAATTTGTTTGTTAGGTATCCCTTGCAAACAAAGCCGCAACGGTACAAGCAATCGTGATAAAATTTGGTACTCAGGTAGTCGTTGGCATGGAGAAAACGGTTGAAACCACAGGGACTGCTAGTATTATTATAGACACTAAATGAAACAACGTAAAGTACTCATAAATAAGCCGTACCACACCGCCAAGCCATACGCACATTTTAGCCAAGGTGACATTTACCTTTTGTACGAAATATCTGTATTCTTTTTGCGTATATAATTTGCTCGTATTTATTAGTACAGTAGTAACCAACTGATATCGTGTCGTGAATCTTAGTTCGCACAGAAAATAAAGTATGGCCCCCAATTTTAACGAAAGAATGCTTTGCTTAGTCAACCTTAGATAACTACTATAAGGTTCATAATACACTGCAGCTGTTAGTTCCGTCTCACTCGCAAGTCTTGCCGCTCTGCACTCCGCACACATGGCGGCTGCTGCCGACCAATAACATTTCCCGCGCTTTGAAAATATATCTTCTGCGCAGGTACATCGCTAAGCCATATCAGTCGGGTACGTCTGTACTTTATGTGTGAGGGGTTGCCAGGTATAGTATGCCGTGTTTTAGTGGCAATATAGAAAATGTCAGTAGATTGATAAGGGTTTGTACTTTATGTGGTTTCGTTTATGATCGTATTCAACCTGTATATTCATTCTCAAAATTTTTTTTGGAGGAAGACCTATATGTCAGCAGTCACCTTTTTTTGGAATACAATTATGCCGACCTTAAAATAAGCTACGTTAACTGATGATTTATGACGACACTTTAATTTTGAACCCAATAAAGTAAGAAAATATAAATATATAAAAAAATATTTTAGGGTCGGCAACGCGCGCGTGGTATCCCTGGTGTTGCAAGCGTCCATAGGCTACGGTAACCGCTTACCATCAGGCGGGCCGTATGCTTGTATGCCACATAAGTGGTATAAAACAAAAAATGTATGAATTTTAATAAAACAGGTATAAAAACCATCCTCTGTACGCTCTGAAGCGGCACCTGCTAAAGTTCGAGGCGATCTACCCTCCGGACTCGTCGACGCTAGGCTTCGTCCGCGGGGAGGCGGTGTACGCGCGGGAGTGTGTCTACACGTGCCGCTCGCGGGACACCTGGCTCAAGGAGGCCAAAGTAGTTGGACTGGGAGAAAAGCCTTACAAAATCGTTAAAGCTAGACCGAAGTGGGATAAGGTATGAATCCTAACTATAGTCATAGTGCATAACTTAGTAGGTTCCTGCGGTAGTGGAGCAGTGCGGATACATGTGATGTGACGTATACCGGGTGTTGTTCTGCATTTGTGCCATATTTTAGCAAGTTGATATTTACCTTCTCATCATCATCATCTGCCTATAATGTCCCACTGCTGAGCACAGGCCTCCTTTCACAATTGAGGGTGAAAGGGAATGGGCAGATACTCCACCACGCGTGCCCACTGCGGATTGGTGGAGGTAGGCCTAGGAGGCATCCAACTAGCTTAACGACTATCACAATTAAGTCATAACCGGGACCAACGGCTTTACGTGCCTTCCGAAGCACGGAAACGCTCGATATGTAATACCACTAGACGGTCACCCATCCAGGTACCGACCACGACAGACGTAGCTTAACTTTGCCGTTCGATTAAGAACAGCTACATCATGCTACACCACGAGCGCTTCATAGATTTACCTTGTATAGAACACTATTCAATTATAAAATCATGCTCGTAAAATAACATTATTTGTTCTGTAAAAATAAAAATCCCCCCGTATTTGACTTTGTTTTATAAAGATTTATAAGATGGAGTACGGTGACCGCTGATTTCACCCCTCGCCCCGGATCGCAGACCTATTCTGTGCAGTTATGAAGTCTTATTCTGATTTGAAGTTAATTACAAATAATCTATAATCGTTTACTTATCAAGCCTAGAATTAATTACTTATTTTATAATAACTAAATAAAACTATAGGTTCTATAAATATGGCATGAATAAAATAAATATCCTGGGACATTCCTCACACACGGTCATTTGATCCCAAACTAAGCAGAGCTTGTACTGTGGAAACCAGATATATGATAATACATATACTACTTTTTGTTTGTAAATACATACTTAATATGAGCTACCGTGTATGTTGCCACTGTGTATTTACCATGCTACTGTGTATTTATAATTACACCCAGACTCAGGACATACAGACATGTTCATGCACTGCACACAAATGCATGTCCTGTGTGGGAATCGAACCCACGACCTGCGGCGCGCAAGGTGAATCTTAACCAACTGCGCCAACTGGCCCGTCAATGCAAAACAACACTCTGTATACTATACATGTGATGAACAGTAATGAAAATATCTCTTACGATCTTTACAAGTGCACCTACATTGAATTGGCTACTTGACTGTTGTCGGAAACATATTTTAAAATTTACATACGTGTATTTTATACTTCTTACAATTATCTTTTTATAAAAAAAAAATTATTTACAAGGATTTTTTTTTTTTTTAACATTTCATTTGAAATTCGCGCAAAAACAGCCGGTCACGTGACATTTGTCAGGTGTGACGTCACATTTCAATAAAAAAAACAAAGCTAACTACATACGACGCTCTAACCACACTCTAAGATAAGCATATTTTGAATGAAAAGTATACTGGAATTGTGAAAATTGTGAATTGACTTATACAAATAAATTAAATACTTTTACTTTGTTTATTTTGGTACTTACATGGAAGTTTTTTCATTCCGAAACTCGGCAGAGAAAGTCAGGATTACACGCAAAGAAATTTGCGAACATAACTGAATCGATTTTAGGCAGATTTGCACAATCAGCTTTTGTATAGCTTATCTCCATATCGTGAAACTTCTTACAAGCACAAATCGAAGTATTGTTTGTTTTGTGAAATTTGACGTCACAAACAAACCATAGATGCTCAATCCCGGCCGTCCGCGTTTCGGTTCTTGTAATCCACAGATAAAAAAACTTACTTTTTATTTCCTAAAATAAAATATAAAAAAAATATTATAATGCAAAAAACATATTTTGTAATGATTGTTAACCTATTAGCTATCATATCTAACATATTTCATACTTTTTCATTATAACTGTCAAGTAGCCAATTGGTATAATTGCTTGTGAAAATATAAACTATATAAACTGACAAAATGTGGCTTAAATTTAGGCAAAAAACTTATGGGAATAAATTCTAATGATTGATACTGAATAAACTAATTTATGTTAACCGCAATACATAAAATAATTTTATCATAATCTACATAATATGCTTGAAGTAATAAGGTTCAATTACACTTAACTTGGTTAAGATTCAGCCAACTCATGAAACAAAAGCAAGTTCCTGTTGTATGCACTACAGCTGTTATTAGATGTATTTTATGATTGCAGCATAATGATTGTGTAAATATTATTTTCAGCTTTCGAACAAACTAATAACTGATAAGCCACTTGAAGTATTTGGGCCGTGGCAGGTGCAAGATTATGAACCGCCTGTAGCTGAAAACGGTATCGTACCTCGTAATGCGTATGGCAATGTTGAACTCTTCAAGGATTGCATGCTTCCTAAAGGAACTGTTCACATTAAATGTAAGTTAGAGTACCATTACATTTAACAATAATTTGATACAAGGTGTCATATCGATTGGCGTTATATCGAGGTGCTGGGATGTCTGTATGACACTGCAACTATGGCCGTCCATATCCAGGAACAGAAAACAAATCCGATCCAATTGCACAGAGGGATGTAATATCCCCGAAGCTGTTTACCAACGCATTGGAGGATGTCTTCAAAATCCTGTATTGGAATGGATGTGAGTACATCTCACACCTCCTATTTGCCGATGACATCGTCATCATAGCAGAGTCACTAGAGGAGGTTGGCGAAATGTTGCATGACCTAAACGGGGCCTCGCGACGCGTTGGTCTCGGCAAGAACTTGGACAAGACAAAAGTCATGTTCAATGCACAGGTTGTGCCGAGACCGACGTGTAAGATTGAGGGAACGGCACTCGAAGCTGTCCAAGAATATGTTTATCTGGGTCAAACTATCCAGGTATGGAGAAACAACTTCGAGAAAGAAGCCGACCGCAGGATTCGTTTGGGTTGGGCAGCGTTCGGAAAACTTCGTCATATCTTTAAGTCGCCTATACCACAGAGTCTCAAGACAAAGGTGTACAACCAGTGCGTCCTGCCTGTCATGACCTACGGAGCTGAGACGTGGACTCTGACGCATAGACTGGTCCAAAAATTTTAAGTCACAGCGAGCTATGGAAAGAGCTATGCACGGAGTTTCTTTGAAGGATAGAATCCGCAACGAAGTCATCCGACAAAAAACCAGAGTAACCGACATACCTCAACGAATTAGCAAGCTGAAGTGGCAATGGGCCGATCACATCTGTCGCAGAACCGACGGTCGATGGAGCAGACGAGTCTTAGAGTGGAAACCGCGTCTTGGCAAATGTAGTGTGGGGCGCCCGCCAGCTCGATGGACTGACGATCTCAAAAAAGTGGCCGGACTGGGCTGGATGCGGGTGGCAAGAAACAGGATGGATTGGTGCGCTCTGGGAGAGGCCTATGTCTAGCAGTGGACTTAAAAAGGCTGATGATGATGATGATAATGATATAAGGTTCGTATGAACAATGAAATGTCTGTTGTGCACCTATTATCACAATACAATGCCTTTTAATTCAAAATATCCTTATACACTTATACTTATTGGCTTTAAAGGTTTCCTACCTACCTTATATGTAACTGGTACATCTGGCAAATAAATAAGAATGAGCATATACGAACCATTAATGAGTTTTATAAATGAAAGGTAACAATACCTAATATTTATTTGTATGTTACGACCGCAACATATATTTTCTACTTTATAAGTTGAGCTACAGGATTCAAATTAGTGTCCTGGAAAATTTGTAAATAAAATAAAAATATGATAATAATAATAATAAATATTATATAATATAATAGCATATAATAGTACATTATAATAGATGTGTGCAAAGTTGGTTATTCACACTCGAGGCGATATTAATACGACTTTTTTCAACACACTTG
Source organism: Achlya flavicornis (assembly GCA_947623365.1). NCBI lineage: Eukaryota > Metazoa > Arthropoda > Insecta > Lepidoptera > Drepanidae > Achlya > Achlya flavicornis. The sequence continues at coordinate 9,337,144 of OX392473.1, read as the reverse complement.
CGAGGAAAAAAACGTCATAATCGGGATTATACCTATCACAATACTGTTCTGTAATGTAAAGTAAAAAGCACTAGTGCTTAATAAGCTGCTTTAAGATACTAATAACAATAAATGTCAATTTACGAGCGAGTGTGTTGAAAAATTTTATAAAATACTTTCAGTGCCTGGATTGAACAAAGTGGCAAGGAAATTAAACATAGACTGCGCCCCAGCGATGACCGGTTTCGACTTTAATGGCGGGTGGTCCCACCCTGTGTACGATGGATTTGTTGTGTGCAAGGAGTTTGAAGAAATCGTCACCGAAGCTTGGGTCACGGTATATTGATTAGGGAATGCAAAACCGTGGCAAAATGAAAACCGGTTTTTTTTTCGGTTATGGAGAGGTAAAACCGGTTAACCGGTTTTAAAACCGGTTTTTTTAATGTTCGCTCGTTTTTTTTTTCACGTTATTTCTATAGCTCGAATTATAGGTAATAACCGTGCCTAAGATTTAAAAATCGTAAACTGAGGAATTATAGTCGGTTAAAGTTAATGAAGAGAGTATAAAAGAAAACTCAAATTCATCATCACCATCTGCCTGCCCTGTTCCCAACCATTTGTGGTTGGCGCAATATGTACGCTTCTTCCATTCGTCTATTCTATCCGTTATACCAACTTTCACTCCTTTCTTAATAATATCATCTTTCACACAATCCATCCATCTCTTTTTCATCAAATTGATGGAAATAATAGTTTATTTAACTCTGTAAATTCATCTTCATCAGATACTCGTTTATATAGATTACACGGTTCCTTTCCTTTTGATTATATTTTACAACGAATGAAATCATAAAAACATATCACGTTTGCTTGGTTTTTAATTTCTATGATATACTAGCTGCCCGGCGCGACTTCGTTCGCGTGGTGCTACCCTACCCTACCCTACCCTACCTGAATTTTCTTTGCTATAAACCTCACGGAGCCCGAGACCTTTCCAACGAATGCAAAACCGTGGAAATCGGTTCGTGCGTTCTGGAGTTATAGCGTCAGGAAGGAAAACCCGACTTATTTTTATATAGTAGATGATGACTTTATGTTAAAAAATAGATCAGTAGAAGTACTTATATAAACATTTATTGAATTATGTTTCGTATGTTATAGTATTAATTTCACACGTAATATTATGAACATGTCATATAGTAGCGCCACAGCAACTTGCGTGTACACAAAAACGTGATTATGATTATACGAATGTTTTACTTAGATAAATTGTTGTCGTGCAGATGGTTTAAAATAACACCAATCAGTCAGCTTGCTGTATGGCATACATAAGAGCCTTCGTTGACAGTAGTTGCTCTGATAGCATGAAATTAATGCTGGCATCCTGCAAGGCTCTGGATAATCCCCAACACTGTTCCACCAGCATATTAATGATATACTCTCTATTGCTAGCATTCATTGCTATGCAGATGAAATTACAGGGGACGCTCATTACACGAGCCATCCAAATATCCCTCGTTCTATATTGGAGAAAAGGCGCGAAGTACTTGTATTCAATCGAGAGTACACAAACTAGTGACTCCGATTGGGGTTGACTAAACCTAGTATATTTCAACCCCACTAAGTCACACGCAAGCCTGCGCATTCACCGTTGCGAAAAGTCTACTTTCTGTGGCTCCTCATTTCTAGAACATGTCCCTCAACATCACGAAAAGCATTGGGATCCTTCGCGTTAATATTTGTAGCGACGTTCTGTTCCAAGGTATACAAAAAAGTCCGGCCCAAGTGGAGTAATGCTGTCTTCTGTGGGCACCTGGATACCAGCTTTGGTATTTAGACTCAGTTCAGCGACGTGCTGTTATAATTGTCGACGATCCCGAGCTCAAAAGGGTTTTAAAGCCCCTTAGTCTGAGGAGACTGCCTTCTTATGTGTGTTCTATTTCTTTTCCAACGGACTGTATTCTGAAGAATTGTTTGACCTGATGCCCAGTTACCTTCTACTATCGTACTGTGCGGTTTCAAAGAAGCTTCCTATCGCGGACGCTCAGGCTGAGGAATGAGCTCCCCGCTTCAAAAAGTTTGAGGGTTGGCAACGTGCGAGTGATAACCGTTATGTTGCAAGCGTCCATAGGCTACGGTAACTGGTTATCATAAGGCGGGTCGTACGCTTGTTTGCTGCCTAAGTATTGTAAAAAAAAGTTTAACGTATTTTATATCTATCATAAAAACAATCATTATTATAAGTTATTTTCTTACCAGCTCAACACAATACACATCAACACACCCCAGTTCATCACAAAAATATTCAATGCATTGCACTCAGTTTACAAAAAGGCGCCAAATCTTCCTTTTTTAGTTTTTCCAAACATTGAAAGAAAAACCGAAAATAATCGAAAAACCGGTTTTGGTGCCATGTAAAACCGGTTTTTTTGGTTGGTCAAAACCGTACCGAATAACCGGTTTTTCGGTTTTCGGTGAAACCGGTTTGCATTCCCTAATATTGATTAAGTTTACAACTTTCTTCTTCGTGGTTACATTTTACTCTAACCCGACCAAGGACATATTGGCTGGGTCAACCATTCAACCGCGTAATGAAAAACCTAAAAAAACTAAGCTTGCGTTTTTTTCGAGTGGAAAAGAGGAGTGCAAAGGAATATTTATTTATTTATGAATATATCAATCATATGTATGATTGAATGTTTGCATGTCTGTTAGCCCGTATTGTATATGTATATCTTAGGCATGTATCGTGATTATTAAAATTTTGCAATAGTTTGATCTGTTTTTAATAACAAGAATAACAATAATGAGGCGCTAGTGTTGAGGTCTCTAGAAATGCCAAATGTTGTGACTAGCTTGTCATCGCAGATTTTCAATAATTGTCTATGATTGTTACAAAGATTGTGCCATATCTGATTAATTATGGCAGACATACCTGCGAATCGCTACCAACCACTGTTTTAGGCGAACTGTTTAGGAAACGTAAGTCCTCCTTTTTTCGGAACAAAACGGGACTGCGAAACACAGGCATAATCAATGCAATAAATATATTTTTATTATAATCAATTTATTGGCCCTGACGCGCGAACAAATTATGTAATTTTTAAACCATAGCGATAGGAATTTACTTGGTTGTTGCGGTCACAGAAACGTCAGCCCTCATTTATTGAGATTGACGTAAGTTTTTAATAGTACATTATGATACATGTGTGCAATGTTGGTCATTACAGACTAGGCGGTATTAAGCTTGCTTAAATTAAGAATGCTCCTTCTACACACATATCACTTGCATTGAGGTACAAACTTAACATAATCGGGTTTATACCTATCATAAAACTGTGCGGTAATGTAAAGTAAAAAGCACTAGTGCGCAATAAACTGCATTATGCAACAAAAATCGGTGTAATAAGTCACTTTACAAGCAATTAGTGTGTTGAAAAACAATTAATGATCTGAAGCCTCTGACTCCTAAACTTGTGATAACTGTGATAAATATCAAGATGGAAATAAAATAAAATTCTTGAAAACGCGGCGAGGGTCTTCAGTGCCATGATATTACTACCAATTAAAATGAGCGATCTAATGGCTTTCATATTATAATGAATAGCTATTATGTACATATGTTTTTCTAATTGAGTGTTTTCTATATAATGTCTAAAGGATCAAGAAGAACAGGAGCGCAGAGAAATTGAGAAGACGGAAGCTCGAGTATACGGTAATTGGAGACGCTTGATCAAAGGTTTGTTTATACGGGAACGGCTTAAACATAAATACGGGTTTGAGGAACCTAGTACATCTCAAGCAAGCAATAAAACAAAAGGACCTCGATTGGCTGTGAAGAAAAAATACTGATTTATATTTTGTCACCTTTTCGAATTATGTATGTATGTAATTGTTATTGCAGTACCTAATCAGATTTTTTAATTATAGTACCTGAGTTTTGTGTAAAAAATTGCGTTATAAACGTTACTATTACAATTCCACAACCAAGGCAGCTAATACAATAAGGTGTCCATTGAAGGATGAAAAGAAATCGAATAAGTACTATTATTATTTCCAATAGTGCAATCCTTTTTATATTATTCCTTACCGGGTTACTCATAAAACGCTATTTAATTAATATATCTACTAATTAAATGGTCAGGTAAATGCCAAGGCCATGACGCAGTAATAAAAGAAAAAAGGCAAGACAGCGTACGGGCCGCCTGATGATATGCATTTACCGTAGCGAATAGACGTTTAAAACACCAGGAGTATCACTCGTTGCCCTGCAAAAATCACTTCACACCTTTTTTGAAGAACCCCAAAAATTTCATGCATTTTTTTTTTTTAATACTTCTTTTGTAGCCTTAGTGGCACATTATAATCTTATATTTTTAAAGCTATCTGCGGATAATGTAGTGGGCTGTAATATTGTTATTTTTTCTATATATAATCTCATTGTTATATTTATGTTGTAGCTGTTTTTTGTCCCATAATAAATAAATAAACCCCAAGCTCCACCCTCGGCTGCACCTCGGCGAGGAGCTCCTGCCACAGGCTGAGCGTCCGCGATAGGAAGCTCCTTTGAGAACGCACAGCACGAGACCATTTTGATTCCAATATGTGAGGATGATAGACTCCCCGTCGATGGCGAGAGTTGTATCAGTATATTAGTTAAATAGTGTTTTATGACTAGCGTTTTATGCGGGTTAGTGATTATTTATTGTTGTTTTATTTTTAAATTGTTTTTAATAATTTCTTGAATTTTCCATGCCGTCTATTGTTTTTATTTTTTTAATTATGTAAATTGATTTAAGTCTACCCAAGATTCTACCTCAATTTATTTGTAGTATCAATAATTAAGATGAATGATAATGTTACTGCATGTATGTTAAGTTTTACTATTGCCATCAGTATGTTGGGGTTGATGAGTTAAGACTGGCTCCCGCCTTAAAGAACTAGGAAGAAGAACACTTATGAAAGATAAACCTTCCGAAGTTACTACTAGCCACTAAACGGTACGAAAATCAAGTTTTAACTGAAGAGAACTGGCAATAATCTCATTATTAGAAATAGTCAATTTTATTATAAAGTAAATTTTAAATTTACAAGTATTTTTATGTTTAAATGTGTGAAAATTAAGTAACTGTAAAAAGAAACAAAAATAATTTACAAATGTGCGTGCATCTTTAAAATATTTAGGATCATACTACACAAGGAATGGTATTTTGAGGAACATTTATACTAGTTTTTGACCCCAATATCCTGATGCTATTGTTTTTTGCATCACATAAGTACCTAATTTTTTTTAATCAGCTGTTACCTGTTTCGTAATACATAATGTTCATGCTATTGTATTTTTATTTTTCTGTGGGTTCCTATATCAAATGAAAATCTCCATATTAAAAATTTATTTAATAAAAATTATATCTTATACAAATTTCGTCCATTATAATATGCAATAAGCTGTCTTATCTTTACATTTTATCCTGATTTATTGTGCGTGTTATAGCGAAAGCTCCAAAAGCGCATAATAGTTAGAATTTCCTCTAGCACAGCTTATTGTGCGTGAAGTATCAAAATTATGATAAAATTAAATTATATATACAAAAATCTTTGGTGTATAAAAATAATAATAGACACTTCAGATCTTCACTGAGATCTGGTCGGTCGAAACGATTACAATTATTTGCAATCTTATCCGCGTTTTACAGGATAGTTTTAAATTTTATACCTATCTCCATGTCACATTGTGACTATAAGAGATGGGTCAAATCACAATGCCATTATTTTTGTATTTTTATTTAGAAATAGTTTATATTTTTTTTTCTTATTTTCCAATATTTTTATTTCTTACTTAACTACGTTTAAGTCTATATTCCTTACATACTAATATTAATATATTTTATGACGAATGTATAAACTAAGGGCCCAGACACATCCATCACGATTTGTACATATTAATGAACGGAATGTAACCTTTAATTTATAACTTCATAACAAAATACATATCATTATATAGAAACTATAATTTTACTTTATTAGTCTCATTTATTTTATGTATCAACCATTATTAAATCCAGTTTAATAAATGATAAGATAGACGGTAGCTAGATATATGCAGAAAGACTAAATTCCATTCATGCTACCTTATATTTCTAAAATGATTCCTATAAAGTCCAGCTTCATAGTTTATTATGCCATGGTCAATGTGCCTGCGCCCATACCGAATCCTACACCTTTAGGTCCGAAGTTCCTGCCGTAACAACCTCTGCAGTATATCTCGCCATTGGGACCATCATTCAGGTTTGTGGAATCCTGTAACAACGAACGACAAAAATTTATAAGTGTGGAATAATTTTATTAAATTAAACGCGTACCTACGCGTTAAGTATGTCTCTCAAGCTTTAAATTGTTCACAGGGAAAGTGTCGTGTTATGTCTATCATGGCATAATTATAATAAGGCGATGATAGCTCAGTGATAGATTCGTCGAATGCCGAGACGAAGGTCCCGGGTTCGAATTCTACAATGAGCTTGGGCTTTCGGTGAAGGAAATCAGCCCGTGTGTGCTTGGCTACCACCCTCAATTTGAGAATATGTTGCCAAGTACCTAACTGTGTGTTCCGACAGCTGCTCTTGAGAGGAATCGTACGGAATAAGTTCGAATTTTTAAGATATTTTATTACCTGGAACACTGGTATACCTGGCAACATTACACAATGAAATGAACATACTCCATCAGAAAGTATGGGTTTCGGGTCATCCTCTACAACCCAACGTGCGCTTAGATCTTTTACTTGAAAGAATAATTTATGTTCAATCAAATAAACAGTGTAACTGCTTACAATTCCACAGACTAAGAATAAGTACTGTCTTTCGTAGCCGTGTGAGTGCCGTTATAGCCAATCCTACAGTTTTGATTGTATATTTACAGTTTTTTAGAAAATCTTCGCAGTTTTTACTTTGGGGTCTAAATCTCACCTAAATCTACACTTTTTTTTAAGATGCATATATTTTATTTGCTATGTAGTCCGTACACTAACTTAGCTTCAGCCAAAACCTTCCTTAAAATACTGTTATCTGAAATAGAGAAGAAATACCCCTATATTCTACTGAGATTTTCTATAGTAGCCACCTCTACCAACCTCGCGGTCATAAAAGACGGCACACTATACCTGGCAACCCCTTACGAAGCGTCAGAGACCATCTGCGGTAGGTCACGCCGCCAGAGTACTCGCCCCTGGTACCTACTCTTGAGAAAATGTGAGTCACACCGTGTGGTCACCCACTACATTTGTTCAGAATGGTATCGGAGCTGTTAAAAGTCGCTCACCATGCGCACCCTACTAGCTGCGTCTGTGCCAGTACTTACGCAAGCACTAGCACAAACACACCCTAGGGTGCTAGCGGACTCAATCCCCGCTTGCGACGCCGGAGAAGCTGAGTTCCAATACTCCATGAATGGATTTGAAATTGAGAAGAAATGTTAAAAATGATGACCACTGCTTTGTATACTAAGAAATTGACGGGCCAGTTGGCGCACTTGGTTAAGACGCCCTCCACCTATCGCGCCGCAGGTCGTGGGTTCGATTCCCGCACAGGACATGAATTTGTGTGCATGAACATGTCTGTATGTCCTGAGTCTGGGTGTAATTATGTATACTTAGTATTTACAAACAAAAAGTAATATATGTAGGTACTTATATATCAGTTATTTGGTTTCCATAGTAGCTCTGCTTAGTTTGGGATCACATTACCGTGTTTGAGGGTTGGAGGTGTGGAGGATATTTGTTATTTGTTGTTGTTAAATAATAAATTCAACAATTATTACAGTGGTCATAGTTTTTAACATTTCTTTAAAAATGAACTAGTTTTAGTTATTTTTAATAAAAACTTTTAACATTTAGATAGAACGGTCTTTTCATTTCAATATATCGTAAAATACACTAGTTCAACTAGTGTATTTTACGACTTGGAGGAAGTAAAACTCAATGGCGACTTTTTGGCGGGAACTTGCAGAGTGTGTATTTTGAATTTTATTGTGTATTTTTGGTGGCATTTTACTCAATAAAGATCATCCATGTGCACCAGTGAAGTGAAATGTGTATCGTGACTTTTCCAGTCGCCTCAAAAAGTCCGTGAAGAGTTTTAGTACAATGACCACCATTGTAGTAAAACATTACTTTTATGGACGGACGGTGACTGACTGAGGACTGACTAGGTATAATGTGAAAGTGATGTATTGTGACTGGAAACTATAATATAACTTGACACTGGCAGAAATGAGCCCTAATTTGGGCTTGGTTGGTTGACCCCTTTTTTAGACCTGGCAGCCCTAATTCTCTAGTATAGTGTATTTCTTCTTCTTCTTATTTTTAATTTTGGCAACCAAGCCCAAATTAGGGCTCATTTCTGCCAGTGTCGAGTTATATTATAGTTTCCAGTCACAATAAATCACTTCACATTATAGTCCTCAGTCAGTCACCGTCCATAAAAGTCATGTTTTACTACAATGGTGGTCATTGTACTAAAACTCTTCACGGACATTTTGAGACAACTTGAAAAGTCACGATACACATAATTCATTTCATTTCACTTCACTGGTGCACATCGATGATCTTTATTGGGTAAAAAAATGCTACGTCACTCTGCAAGTTCCCGCCAAAAAGTCTATAGTGTATTTAATAAATATACAGATGGAATTAGGCATAGATAAATACTATTTATCTATGCCTAATTCCATCTGTCATCTGTCATGCTTGCTCAGCCAAGCCAGCCACATAAATTATGTGTCATAAATAAATCAATTGGATAAAAAAGTAATTTGCTTTAATTGTAAAAGTATAAACTGGAAAATTAAAAATGTTCCCTATAGTGTTGTTCTTGTTACTAACTATTATTACATTTGATAAATGTACAGCAGAATTTTCAAGTGAAGATTGTGCATCACTCGGTTTCATCAAAGCTAACCTATTATGTTCATCCTGTGACCAACTAAAAGACTTTAGCTTGGAGCAGCTGGTTGTCCATTGCAAAGAATGTTGTCATAAAGACGAGACTGCACCAAAAGAGAAAAAATACGCTCGTGGTATACTTGAAGTTTGTACTTGCAAGTTCCCGGCGTATCCACAAATTCAAGCATTCGTGAAAAGTGACAGACCTGCTAAATTCCCCAACTTGCAAATCAAGTACGTTCGAGGTTTGGATCCCATCATCAAGCTTCTCGACAAAGATGGAATAGTGAAGGATACAGTTGCCATTGAAAAGTGGAACACAGATTCTGTAGAGGAGTTTTTGAATACTCATCTCGAAAAAGAAGAAGATGATGATCGTCATTATTTAAAAACTAACCAAATATAAATATAAGTTCAAGGTTAACATATAAATGTTGTTTTTTTAATTTTCAAAATTTTCAAAATTGTTCCAATTAAAACTATACTTACTAGAGATCTATGGCAATCAGCACATGAGAAGCACCTTCTGTGCCATGTGTTGTTCTTAGAGTTCATTTGTTCTGCTGCATATACTGGGAAACCGCAGCGAGGGCAGCCCTTGCCTTTGGCTGCTTTCTGGCCGGTGAAGGGTACATGTTCACTGCTGCAATAATATGATTGTTATTAGAATTTGACGCAGCTAAAAGTGAAAGATAGACTCTCCACTATTTGTCAATGCCGTATACTCTCCTACTTTGGCCACTTAGCAAGACGCGGTGATGAAAGTTTGGAAAAGTTGGTAATTGTTGGAAAAGTCGAGGGCAGGAGATCACACGGAAGATCCCCTACTCGATGGACGAATCAACTACGGGGAAAAGGCGCAAAATTCTAAGACGTGGTCCAGTTGGCCACCAACAGAACTCATCCACACTTTCAAAGACGTCCGGTGATCACGATCTTCAGCCCTGAAGAAACAACCATAGAGAGAGAGAGAGAATTTGACAATGATTTACTGTATAGAACTCTTATTTCAATTGATGTTACTCACTCTTGGGAAAAATCAATCAATAAATTATTTAAAAATTTTGCTATTATTTTGAGGAATATTATTTGGTTAATTTATTTATTTATTATTTTAATTCAGATAATAATCATCCATATATTGTTAGTACGTGCTTAAAAACTATGTTAGTAGGGAAAATAAACTAAAAACATTATTATTTAAGATTAAGAAGTGCGACTCTGGACCCCATGTGCAAGGTGTTCCAGTGTCGTACAACTGTACAGTCACATCTGCATAATATGTTGTTTAGGAGGCCACTAGTACTGTCCTGCACTTGAAGCATCAGGAAGGCCACTCTTTTTCTAAGTAATGCTTGGAAACAATATATATTCGCCTCAGTAAACATCCCTGATTTGCTACAGTAATGAGGCAACCCTAGCAGCATCCTAAACCCGTTATTATATTGGATGCGCAGGGCGTTGAAAGATCTGCTAGAATAATTAGCCCACAGGCTGCAGGTTTAAAATGATTGGCAGTATGTTTTAAAAAGGGTTCTCTTGACATTATTTATTACACCGTGCAAACCTGCGAGCCAACATATTTGCACCTCACAGCCAATGCCCTAATAATTATGTAGAGATACTTTAACTACAGGATGTTTTATTGCTTTTTCCAACAAAAATATTTAGAATCAACTTGTATTTGTAACCCATATTCATGCAAATACATTCATTTAATTTCAACTTTCATTGTGCATAGTATTCTTATTGGTTTACACTTACTATGTAACTTGGGGCTCAGAGTCAGAGCAGACAAGAGTGGGGGCGTGGCCATATCCGAAGCCCTTGGGCCCGAAGAGCTTAGCGTAACAGGCACGGCAGTGGATCTCCTTGTCAGGGCCGTCGCAGGCAAGCATTGAGTCAAGCGGCCGGTGGCATTCAGCACAGTTGAAGCATTTCTTGTGCCACATCTTTAAAAGACAAGATGAGTTAAAAGTTGAAAAGTCCGTAGGTATTTTGGTTGGCTAGGATTTACCTCTGTCTGAATGACCTTAAAAGTTCGAACCTGATTCTCTTTTTAAAACCAAAAGCAACTACTTCCTTGTTTTGTGGATAGTTATTTTTTCCCAAGTTCTATAAGGCTTATGTAAAAACATACCGTTCCCTTAGCCAGCTGTTGTTCCGCTGCAAAGACCATGCCGCCGCAGCGCGGGCAGCCTTGCCCTTTAGGTGCCTTAATGGAGGTGGTGTCAGCATTGTAGAATGGTCGGCTGGCCGAGATCTCGTCTTCACTGCAAGGTTATTCATTGACATAATGATTGACATATTGTATAGGTCACATAAAACAAATCCATCGAATACCATTTTAAACAGTAACCCAAGTTAATTTCAGCAGAGAAATGTGGGTTCCAATAAAAAAATAATATTTAAAAATAAATATATGTTAGGTACCTAAGTAGGTACTCACGTTAAGCCATCAGTTTGAAGGAAACCGGAACCGCATGCAAAACCATATCCGTGGGGTCCCCATTTCTTGCCGTAACATGTCTTGCAGTACACGTCGGAATCGGGTCCATCACATGCGATGATAGAGTCGAGGGTCTTCGTACAATCACGGCACTTGAAGCACTTGCGATGCCATTCACGACCCTTAGCGAGGACTTGTTCGGCAGCAAAGACAGCACCACCGCATCTTGGGCAACCCTTACCGGGCGGGGCTTGGATTGATGCGGTATCAATCACCGTAGTCTTGGGTGCTTGGTCACTGTAAAGTTGGTCGCGTTAAAATTAAGTGGACCTTTAATAATGTTCTATCTGTAGAGTTTAGTTATGCAGATGCTAAGAGATGATGGAGGCTATTAGTAGGTACCTATTTATGTAACCGGATTCGCCTTTTGGTTTCATAGAATAAGTAACTATGTACATACTAGTTACTTCTATTTATCCCATAAAATAAAACAACATCCAAATAAAATACGTGAACCTGAGATAAGTTGCCTATTTGCCTTTGGTACAATCACACAATCAGTAAATTCATAAACTATCTTGGTGTGTTAAATTTTCGCCTAGTTATACCTTAGTTAATGTTTACGATAGTAATTTTGTTAGGTACCTATTGATCTTGCAATTCATTTGATTAGATTAAGGATCGTTCTGCAGAAGATTACCTTCATGTCGTAAGCTTAAAACGCGTGGCTCGTCTCGACTATATTAAAATTAGTTCAATCGAGAACGGAGAGCACGTTCTATTTTAACATTGGCACGTTGCCATCTCTTGTTTGTATTATAAGCTGTTTTTATGAAAGTGACTATGCGATGGAAATAACCTAAACCTGTCATGTAACCCGAGCTAAATACTGCCATACGTCATATTGTTACCAAGGCTTTTTATAAAACAATTTGCATAATAAGAAATACTTTTAGGGGAGTTAGAAAATGAAAATTATGATGGGTTGTATTAATTATGTTTTTTTCACGCTTCCAAGTTAACTAAAAGTGTTCGCTAAAGCAGTCTATAAGCAAATACTAGGTAGGTGTATTAGATGGTCCGGTTAATTGTGAACGATAGGGTTGACAGTCCTATAGACTGTTCCGTTCAGGGTTTTTTGTGTTTATGTAGTTATATACCTTTGCCATTCCAGGTCCTTTATATCACACATAAGGCCTAGTGATGACATTCCCCCGTGTCCAATACCTCTAGGACCAAACCTTTGTGCGTAGCATCCTACAGCAAAAGCAAACAAGCATTATTAGAAGCTTCCGGAGAGTACACAGCGTTTCATCGAAAAATAAAGTTCAGTATCCATCAAAAGCTGTGTCCTCGCCAGATGAGTGAATCTGCAGCCAAGCTTCAAATGATTCTTACCCATTGGCATAAGGTTCACTCTGCAAGACACCAGCTCCTTTTCCGTAACCGTATCCCTTGGGACCGAACTTCTTCGCATAACATACTAAATGTAGAGAAAAATATTTAGTTAGGTAAATCAAAACTACGAACATGCTTTATGTATAATAATATAAATGGTAAAGGTACTTCAATCCACTCACAAAGTTATCAATTTGGTAGGTCTTGGGTAGATAACAAAGGTTTATAAATAAATATAAAAAAAAAAAAACGGAATGCAAGCACGAACCTTTGCAGTAAATGTCTTTATCCGAGCCTTCGCAACAGTTCGTGGAGTCCAGGCCTTTGTGGCAGTCTCCGCATTTGAAACACTCCCTGTGCCATCCCTGGACATAAGTGAACAGTAAGGGTATGCTGCAGCATGCATGGATATCACTAGCCTACAGGTGCACGCCGTTATCACAATAATGAGACATGTTGTTATTGCGCAAGCCTTTAAATATTGGGATAACTCCCTCGATGCGAAAATTAATGTTAATATACCTCGACAATATATTTCTTTATCTGGGCCATCACAATGCATCACTGAATCAAGAGTCCTGTTGCAATTTAAGCATTTGAAGCATCGCCTGTGAAAGCCCTACGGCACAATAATTGAGTTATATTAGTTGCTCATGCTATAATAAACAGACTTGTTGATAGGAAGGTACTACATTAATTTTTTTATACTACTAAGGGGGCAAATAGTATTATAAAATTAGTAAAACTGTATTGTCAAGCTTACTTATTTTTATTATGTTGTTGTATCGTAGATTGGTGAACATTATTGCTCAATTTTAAACTAAATGCTTTATGCCCTATTAATCAAAGTAAAATGTATAAAAGCATTTATTTTATACTCCAGAATAAATATAGAATAGTGCATTACCCGTCCACGAGCTAACATCTGCTCAGCAGCATAAACATAGCCGCCACAGCGAGGACAGCCTTGACCTGGGGGAGCCTTGGCGATGACACGCGGCTCCATGCAAGCTCCATTAGTCCTTACGCTCCTGTACATACACACATCATGTGTCAATTACTGCTCTGCAGGTGATCGATCTAGCAATGCTAACAGAAGAATAGTTAAAAGCCAGTCAGGCGCCGCCCCGGTGAGCTTCGACTGCTCTAACTAACATCGTCCACCCACACGATTTGCTGCGAAGCAGATGACGGCGACGCATCTCCGCCGTAATGGGAGAAGGTAAGGGCTCCCGGCCGCCCGCTCCACACCAGCCTCGCTAGCACTAAATTATATCGACATAGAGGGCGCTTTCCTTATCCCATCACATAATGAATATTGGATTAGAGCTTAGACGGAAGCGTTAGCTGGGTATTAGAAAGAGAGTCAGTAGCGAGGAAAGTTAGATAACATCAGGTTGTGTTTTCATGCGCATGCCTGCTAGATGCGTCTGTAGCGAAGCCGTGCCAAGGCTTTACAGATTGTTTTCTCACCGTTGCTCCTCTGTGTTCGGGTCGCCCCGGTCGGGAGGAAGGGAATGGTCAGGGTGGGAATGCGCTCGAGCCGACGTGCTCCCTTTGCCGGCGACATTCCGGGTTCGTGTCGGCTTCGACCGCACTCCAACTCATCAACATAACTAACTCAGAATTTGGTGTCGACTCTTTTTATTTTTATTCTTAATTATTATAAATAATAGACCGATAAACAAAATAAATTAAGCAATAGCGAATAAATAACCCTAACTATATTATTAATTAAAGTACGGCTATGGCGTGCGATCGCGTGGCGCCGCTGGTTGGCCGAGATGTGTGTCGGCGTCCCGCTAGCTCCACTGGACGGCTGCTCGCGCTCAATTCCTGTTGCGACATAAACGGAGACTGGTCATGCACGTTTCAGGCGGCGCGTAATGTACAGCCGAGCGCGCGCTTTCTACTTTGTATAGGTATGAGTTTATGTACACGCGGTTAATATTGTTACGCACGGGCCCGCAGGCCGGTCGCCAGTGCGACCTCAGATAAGGAAAGACCCTCAGTGGCGCGGGCGGCGGGAGTGCTCAGAGGGTTGTTACTTACGACTTCTCCTTAAATTGGTCGCCAGCATCCATTGAAAGGCAGCCAGCACCACCACCGAAGCCGTAACCTTTTGGTCCAAATTGACGTGCATGGCACACTTTGCAGAACAGTTCACCGTCGTGTTCCGAGCAGTTGGTGGAGTCCAGCAGCTTCTGGCACAAGCCTGAACAAGCAAATACTTTGTTCAGTATAAACATTTTTACAGATACAATTTACTTGTTTTTGGAAGTCTTATTAGGTAGGTACTTATAAAGAAACCTAAATTGTCTTCTTCTATGGGATAGCATGTTTTTCAGAGTCGGTCTTCCGATAACTTGTGCATTAGAAACCTTAATTGTTCATCGACTATTATCGTCATAGATTACTTCAGGGCACTTCCTACTTATTGCTTCTGTGATAGAAATCGTTGAATCAAAAACAGTGAGGAAGTTAAAATGATTTTTTACTTATTTTTTAACTATATAGTTGTGGCCCGCGTTTTCACCCTCGTTTCCGAGGGATATATAGCTTTCCCAGGATAAAAAGTATGTGGCCAAATTTCATCCAAATCCGTTCAGTTCTTGAAGCGTGATTGAGTAACAAACATCCATCCAAACTTTCACATTTATAATATGAGTGTGATTAGCTTATTTAAAAAAAAATATTTTTTCATACTACGAAGTCGGTAAACAAACGTACGACCTGCCTGATGGTAAGCGGTTGCAACACATGGGGCATCGCTCTCACTATTTTTGAATATAATTTACCTACTTTGATTCATAAAATACTCTCTGTGTCCGGCGTCGCCCTGATGAAATTTCCGACTTTTCCAGTGGCTTTTCGAAACAGTTTCTTTGATACAAACCTTGTAGGTACCTACTGACGATTACGAACACACAAAAATAACATTCGAGCCGTTCTCAAGTGATGCTCCGTCATACATGAGGTAGGTAATAGATTGTTATTTGTAAGTAGATGAATGAAATTAAAGTTTGCTACAGATATAAATATAAATTAGTACCAAAGTAGGTACCTACGCACAAGGAATAGTAGGTACCTACTTGCCAATTTATTATTTACCGAATATTAGGTAAATAATAAATTGGAAAACGGAACAGAATGAAAACCTACATCCAGATGGTAAAATTATCTACTTAATATGCAACCAAACCTAAAATCTCAAAAGAATTTTCAAACAAATCATACTAGAAACCTTGCTCTATGAAAGCGTATGAAAATTTATTGGTTTCGAAAAGAAGTCATCTGGAAATGTCCATCCTGTATAAATACACCACAATTACAAGTAACAATACTTACCTAATAGGTATAACGAGGTTAAATAAATAAATGAATGGAAACGAAAGCAAATTAATTTCGATGACTAACAGAAACTGTGTCTACTTATTTACATTTAAGTATTTATTTACGTAAGTGACAGAGTTGAACGAGCTCTTAATAGTAAGTCGGTAGGCCTATAATTATTTGTTGATCTATAAGTAAATGATTAGATTATAGCTTACCGCACTTGAAGCACATTTTGTGCCACTTCAGTCCACCAGCGACACGCTCTTCGGCCGCATATACTGATTTGCCGCATTTTGGGCACTTCGGATTATCTGCAGGTTTGAAAGGCATTGTGCTTGCTTAACTTATCCTGTAACAAAACGTTCCCAGTTCAAATGCAAATCCATAAATTACCACTCCTGTATCAGGTCTGCAACGGGTGGAGACAGGCGATTTTTAAATTGGCACAATTCCTAGTCATTTCTTTGGTACACTGGACAAAATCCTTTTCAGCACTTATTTCAGGAATCACATAATCACTATTATATGCAGTTCACTGTTATTAGCACTTAAGAAACATCATCAATCTGTTATCAAATTATGTTCTAAATGCATTGGCCGAAATCCAAATCGCCTGTACCACTTCCCTCGCATCCAACTAACACTTTATTGCTCAACAAAACGTATGCGCTACCGAGTGGTATGTTAGTTACGCGTGCTTCCTCCGAATGCCGCAAAGGATTTGATTAAAATTTCAGCTAGTTATGGAACGAAGGGCGGGCGGCGCGCGAGCCGATGCGCTTGCGCTCCTAATTTGGGTCGTCCAGGTAAAGTTACATCGCTGGAGCGCCGAGTTGCATCGCTAATTATAGTTCACATCGGGAAGAAGCCGCAACATCACTCACGGATACGTTATGTTATGAAATAGAGTAGGTCGTCACTTTCACCAGATCACGAACCTGTTCGTATAGTCGGAACGAGAGTCGAGCTCCCGGACGCGTTTGCAATTCAGGGCTAAGATGCCTAGACTGCGGTGCGCGAAGTTCGAATGATGCGCGAGGGCACCGCGCCAACGTAGTCTATACGCGGGTTGCACACGGCCCCAGTGGTGGGGCGCGGGCGCTCGCTGCGGCCCTCACCACCGCCATGCCACCGCCCTCACCTCAACCCTAACTTACCTGACCTGACCAGCCACCGATACACGCAAGATCTACCTATGATAACCGCAAATTTTTCGAAAGTCTGCTATTCTTAATTTGCTGTAGAGTCAAGAAATTTTACCAATCTACGAGGAGAATAACGAAATAAATTGGTAAATTCTTACTTTGCTATTTCTTCATGTCGGGAGTCGCTACATTAGGAAGAATGGTATATTGTTTTTTGTGTGTTATGACCACTATGACCTATAATTTGACGTAAGTAGGTACCTTAATCTATACATATAAAATGCTTTGTCCTGAATGACTAACTGATGGATCAACGCACAGCCTAAACTGCTGATCGTAGAGACCTGAAACTTGGAGGGTGTGTTCTTTGTATGACATAGGCATCCGAAAAGAAAGGAACCGATTTCCGAAATACTACCCCTATGAAACCGGGGCAAAGGTTGTATGGGACAACGTGATTCCTTGGTCCAATCTACTTCAAATTTGCATAAACATTCATTAACAGAATTGGTGGAAGACGTCTTTCGCATTTTATTAAAACTCATCGCCTAACGGGTTTAAAAAGGGGTAGGAAGTTATTTTAGGGGTGATTAGCATCGAAGTTGATATTATTGATATCAACTTCGATGCTAATCGCTCCTTAGTGCTTTTGTAATAAATATTCTATTATATTTGACATTCCAATTTTAAAGAGTAGTATTGCATTGCAATAAGCTTTTATGTGGGTTCAACTTCTATTGAATAAAATCGGATTGACTTTTTAAACATTTTGGTGTGTCTATTCCGGTTCAGAGCTGATGTTATAAGGAGTAACTTAGCTACTTTTATTTTTGAATAATAATTCGCAAAAAAAATCAAACCGTACACGGGTGAAACCGCGGGGGTCTGCTAGTTAAGTATAAAATTTGTAGCTGTAATATACAAAAATGTTTACTTTTACTCTTAAATTTCTCCCAACACAAAATTCAGGGTGCTTCACGTTTGAAGTCACTTTTCTGTTTCTTAATATAAAGCACTAGCTCCTGCTCGTGGCTTCGCCCGCGTGGTCTACAGGAAATAAATGACATATTTTTCTACAACAATAAAAGAAAACAAAACAACTCCATCCCGCTTCGAGGGTGGCATTATTAAAAACGCTGAGGCACGTATAAATTAATTTGCAATCTTCAGACTAAACACTAAATTTTAAGACCCTTTCTTCGAAACTGACGGACTTTCATACATCCCCTATTTTACCCCCTTAGTGGTGGAATTTCGAAAAACCCTTTCTTAGTGGATACCTACTCTTCAAAAAATTAAATCGACTTTAAATCACTAAAAGTATGAAATAACTCTACTTTGACACTGATTTGAAGTCAGCGAAACAGCACGACGTATGCCATTGAAAATATTTCGCTGACTTCAATAACACTTTTTACTTTTTAACAATCTTGTTCCCAAACATTTTCATGAGTATTTTATTTATGACAGCTTTCCGCCCCACAGTTTCACCTGCGATTCCCCTTAGGGATAGAAATTTGAAAAACCTTTCCTTAGTAAATGCTTATGGTAGTTATGTTTGCAAATTTCAAGTTTCTAGAATCTAGTTCCTGCGGTTTCAGCACCAGTTGCACATACGGCCCGCCCGTTGGTAAAAGGTTACCTCAGCCTATGGACGTTTTCAATAGCAGCCAGGTTGGCCTGGGTGGCATTGTAATGCAAGTGATTTTTTGAATCTGTAGTAGATTATTCAATATACTAGGTATATCTTGTGGTTTTTTCAGCGTAAGTGTTAAATATCGTAAAACCATCTTTTTACCACTTAATTACAAAACATCGAGATTTTCTACTACATCTTTTAAAACATTAATGTATTATACACATCCTTAAAATTTCCGGACGAAATTCTACAAATGATCGTAAAACTGCATCCAAATCTATCGCGTAGTTAGAACTAAGGTAACAAATAGACATGCAGAAATAACGACTTTGTTTTATTCTATTTACAGATTATTCATAATTAGGTATGTATAAATAGACAAAAATATCTAGGAACACAGTGACTAATTATATTGGCAAGTAATGTTCTATCCATAACTGTGAATATGGATCATCGATATGTAAACATATGATTGTTCTCAGAGAAGATGATGCTCAATGTATAACTCATCGAGATAAAAATAAACAACAAAATATACTTATATGTTTACTACGTTTACAATTAGTCCAGCACAGTGTCACATTGTGGAGCGGCAGCACTCTTGCCAACTTGCCCACACCTGCCCACCTATTAATATTTTTTAAATAAAAATAACTCATCACATTATAATCTGCAACGGACACTTACGCATCTGCTCGTCAAATAAATCCAATTCTGTATCAATCATCAAATCCATCATAAAGTTTATCATCAGAAAATTATAACTGCGCACCCTTTGATGAAATAGTATCGGGATGCGAGAGTTGGCTCGCGGATCAGACCGGACCGCTCCGGCCGTTAATCCGCCGTTATAGTTAACTACAAAATAACCTTCCGCATCAGTCGGGTAAAAATTTAATTCCAAGAACTGTAATTCACGTGGTTACATGTACCTAACCACCACGAAATATGTTTAAACCAAAATAGGTGTAAAATATGAGATTAGTGCGTTATAAAGTTGTAAAAAATGGCAATACCATTTATTTATAAATATAGGAAAATTGAAGAACCGTCACAGCTCGGTAACCATACAGTTTTGACCCCTAGTTAACGAAACTTAATTTGTTGCTATAGACCTCTAGTATAACCTCTTTCAAGGAATAGGTCGAATTTCCCTGTCACCTGTATAGTGAGAATGTGAGTGTAATTGCTATATTTAACACAATTTAAGTGCTCGTTTAAATTGATCACGGTTTTCCTGAGTTACTAATATTGCTCAACATGTGTAGTCAGCTGTGGTTGCTCCATAACAAATCGCAACAAAACAGGTTAAAAGAAACTCATGGTCACACTCCATATGAGAATGAGATAATACAACTAATGATGGAGACCATTGCACGTCCAGATGGTCGATCCAAAGTTCTTATTTCGATTATGGTATGTTGTGTTTTTGCCCTAATAAACATAAAATAATTTCATAGCAGTTCCACTGAGTACAGCAGTAGGTACTATTGCACTTCCAAAGATAAAATTATTAGAAGATATAACTGTTCAACTCTAAAGATGTACCAATATGCAGGTTTTATGAAGCCTGATATTTTTTTTCCAATTTCATCCCGATCGGTTCAGCGGTTTAAGCGTGAAAGTATAACAAAGAAACAAACTTATACAAAGTTCTTTTGGAAATGTAATGTAGGAAAAATTAAATATTCAAAATGTTCTCCACATTCCAGGAAATAATATTATTAATAATAGGGGTTAAAGTACGAATATAAATACTACGTAATAGGTACTTCGAATTGACATAGAACCTTCATGGTTTGAGATTTTTGAGTGAAACTTTTTTCACATGGGTAGTAAGTTCACGTGAGTTAAAAAAATGTGCAATATTCGATTATCGAATTTCAGTTGTTTTTTTTATTCAGCTTAGACAAGAAAGATGTATACTTCGAAAAATCGAGTAATTTTAAAAACAATTAATTAGTGTTGGCTCTTGAAGAAAATCCTGTAAATAATAATGTAGTTCTAAATTCGTAAATAAAATTACATTGTTTCATGTTGAGCTTGAAGAAATTTGAAGAGGAGTCGACTAAGGGAGTTGACGATAAATATTTGTTCCTTATTTGTTCATATAATGTCATGTCATAGTAAATAACTTACTGAAAATGGATCTCGTACTTTCGTTGTAAAAGTAAAAATCATCTATTTCTCCGGTGCTACGAGATGCTACGAAATAATCTAGTCAGTCTATTTCAGTTATTTATATTAGTAATCGCTATCTTCTTTTATTTTTGTACACGCAAAATACGGCATTCTTATTTTTATCTCAAGTATTATTATCTCAGACTCATGAATTTTATGGGCTTACAAAAATGTCTGAGGTGAAAATCAATGCTGGCACGTATTCAAACCAGTCCAATCCAATACTGTCCATGTCTCTATGCCCTTTGTGACTCGTGCTTTATCAAGTGAGGTAAACATCTGTCAAAAATATTTACTCCTCCTTGGAATGCTTTCCAATTATTTTGCTTTGTTGCTACTTGGTTTAGCTACTTTATGTTATGATGTGTTAAGTATATACATATCGAGTCAAGTACAAAATGTATATAAAAACCCGGTAAATTAAAAGATGAACTATTTTCTCATTACTATGGTTTTGGAAGCGCTCGTGATGTAGCAAGATTAGCCGTTCTTAATCGATCGGCAAACCTTCGTGGTCACGGTACCTGGATGGGTGACCGCCTAGTGGTATTTCAAATCGAGTGTTTCCGTGCTTCGGAAGGCACGTAAAGCCGTTGGTCCCGCCTATTACTTAATTCAGAATATCATGGACTTAATTGTGATAGTCATTAAGCTAGTTAGAGGCCTACTAGGCGGCTTGAAAACTCCAACAAGGTTGACCACTAGCCACTAGCCTACCTCCACCAATCCGCATTGGGCACGCGTGGTGGAGTATTGCCCATTAACCTTAATTTGTGAAAGTAGGCCTTTGCTCAGCAGTGGGACATTCGGTATAGGCTGATGATGATGATGGTTTTGGAAAGTCAAATATAATATAAATCATTTATTACTTAATAGATTATAACCCATTAAAATAAATTGTATTTAATCATCAACACATAAATTACTGAGCAGTATGATTAATAGGTTACGAGAACTTATGCCCCATTTTAGTAGTTACATCTTTCGACGAGCAATTCGTCTACTGTTGGCTTATATTTGACTTTTACTATTGCCAAAAAAAAAACTATTAATATAGTACAAAAACCGGCCAAGTCTGTGTCGGGGCCAGGCGCAGTGTAGGGTTCCGTAGTTCCCATCTCCACAATACACGTACTTGGAAGGGAGTTATTTAGTTCCTGTTAAGTTTTACACATCTAACAACTTTATCTATGTAATTTTCAAAGGAATTTGTACAAAATGTTCCATTTTACTTCTTCAAGTATATTTTATAAGTTATTCGACTATGACTCGTTATCTTATAAACTTAGCTGTGATAGTTTTCCTTTTAATACGTCGTGTTTTTTTTTACATATCCTAAACCAACACTATAGCAGGCAGGAGTGAGACACTGGACTATTACAAATGGTTTTCACACACCCGCTAATTGTTTTGTATGACCTATCCAACTATACCCACACCATGGGATAGATAAGTAATTCACCCGCACTTTACGATTTTATTTTACCACTTTGTCGGTTGAGGGAGTGGACTGTATCTAGGGTGCCCAAAGTATAAGGCGGAGCTGGCTGGCACTTCCTATGTGGACCGAAACAAATACCTACTTATTCCTCAAATGCAGTTAGGAGACAAGGTAAGAGTGAGAGGGAAAGAGGTTTCATATGTATACCCATGGCAAATTACAGCTTTGTCTCTGACCTATATCGCGGACTGACAGATGGACATGGTAAAACTATCCTTGGTGACTACGGAACCCTAAGCAAGGTGCGTAAAACACAAAGAATATTGTCTACAACAATAACGGTTAAAATTTCATTTACAATGGTATTGAAGATACGAAGAAAATGTTGATAAATAGAAGCAGAAAAGGTTTAAATGCATTAGACACTACAAATAAACAGGACGGTATAATGTTATTCTGGAATCTTGCAGCCAACACTCGTAATTGCGATGTAAAAGTAAACATTCCTGTTTAAAACAAGCGATGATATAACATTCGTAACGATTTTATAACAAGAGGTATGTTTTAAAATGTGAGATTAAATAACACTCAGGTGTGTATGAGTCAATTTGCGGGCGCAGGTGTGGTAGATCTCTCCGTGGTGCGGTGTGTGGGCCGCGGCTAAAATAAAATGAAAAGCAGCGAGCGCGTAAGCATCGGTTACTCAGCCAGCAGCACACGTTCGCTACAAACTCATCGTCGCGTCGGCCAGGGCATTACTCATGCTGGTGCCGTGGGTAGCAGAGCCGCACTCCCACACCATATCAAAATATTCATAGGTACGTTCACATTTAGACAGATCTACGACTGAAACACTATCTGAACAATCAGTCTGTCTGTACTTTGCAAAGCCTGCTATTTTTGTTCAAATTTTATACCCATAGTAGTAGAGAGATATCATATGATCATCATCATCATCATCATCATCAGCGTATAATGTCCCACTGCTTAGCACAGGCCTCCTAGACACAAATGAGGGTGAAAGGAAATGGGCAGATACTCCACCACGCGTGCCCACTGCGGATTGGTGGAGGTAGGCTAGTGGTCAACCTACTGTTGGGATTTTTCAAGCCGCCTAGGAGGCATCCAACTAGCTTAACGACTATCACAATTAAGTGATAACCGGGACCAACGGCTTTACGTGCCTTCCGAAGCAACCTCGCTCGATATGAAATACCACTAGACGGTCACCCATCCAAGTACCGACCACGACAGACATAGCTTAACTTTTCCGATCGATTAAGAACCGCTAATCATGCTACACCACGAGCGCTTCAAGATTCAAGATTCGAGATATCATATAGAGATGATCAATGCTGAAAATAGGCCACAGATTTCTCCAACGAATGGTTCTAAGCCATTTGTTTCCAGAACACAGGTGAAGGTTGTTCTACTCTAAGACCGCCACCGCTAAGAAAACCCTATTTGCTGTGGCTCCACAATTCCAGAACACGTCCTTGAACATGAGTTAAGGCATTGGGATCCTTGGCGTCGACATTTCTAGCGACGTTTTGTTCCTTAGTCACTTAGAAGACAAGGTTACTGGCATCCAAAATGCTCGGAGTGCTCATCAAAGCGAAGTGTACTCTACATTGGGGCAAAGGCTGCAACTTTATAAGTCGCAAGGCCAGCCTCATATGGAGTACTGCTGTCATCTGTGGGGGCACCTGGCTAAGAGTTTGGGCCTTTAGACTCGGTTCAGCGACGTGCTGCTAGAATTATCGACAATCCCGAGCTCACAACCGGTTTAGAGCCCCTCAGTCTGAGGAGAGACTTTGCCTCCTTATGTGTGTTCTACCGCTTATACAACGGACAGTGTTCTAAAGAATTGTTTAAGATGATTCCCACGGCTACCTTCTACCATCGCAACTCTCGCTATCGACGGGGAGTCCATCCTTACATATTGAAACCAGAATTGTTTCGAACTGGGTGGTCTCAAATGAGCTTCCTTCCGCGGACGCTCACATTGTGGAATGAGCTCCCCGCCGTGGTTTTCTCAATGGAGTACAACATAGGGTTCTTCAAAAAGGGTGTGAAAAGATTTCTGCAGGGTCGGCAACGCGCGAGTAACACGGTAACACACCTGGTGATACAAGCGTCCATTGGCTGCGATAACCGCTTACCATCAGGCGGGCCGTATGCTTGTTTGGTACCAAGTAGTATAAAAAAACTCTTCCCTATCGGCTAATATAATCGCTTTTTGTTAAATAAACCCAACTATATTTTAGCTATGCCCTGAGGCCCACACAGCTTACAATGACATAATGTTAGTGTTTCAGGAGTTCAATATTTTTCCGTACATAATATATTGAACTGAAGTCTAATTGGATGATAGAGGTAAGTGTCTATTCTTTAAATACGTCTAATTTCTGACAAAATATACCTATCATAATTTTCACATCACACACATCACTGAGTCCGAAGGTACGGACACCAACATTTTTCCGTTAACCAGTCATACGTCACGTTTTGCGTCATACCCTATTTAATCTTATTAAAACAACACAGCAAAATACTAACTTATTTACTTTCTCTATTGATGTGATAGAAATGATTCATTTATTTTCTTTTGCATAAAAACTGTTATTGATTGGTTGTTGTTACTGAGTGCAGAAGTATAAATTACTTCTCGCTCACTAAAGTCACTACTAAACTAGTAATTTACTCGGAATATGTAGTAGAGAAAGTATTCGAAAGAATCATAACATTCAAGATCAAACACATCATTAGCCCATTTCTTTTTATTTACACCAACATTTTATGTTTTCTGTTGCTAATTGAGAAGATTTAAGCTTTATTAACAGACTTCAAAAAAAGTAGGAGGTTCTCAATTCGGTTGTATGTTTTTTTATTTATTTTTTATGTTTGTTACCTCATAATTCCGTCATTTATGAACTGATTTGGAAAATTCTTTTTTTGTCTGGAAGGGTACACTTCCCGTTTGGTCCCATTGTCATCAGATTAGGATTTGATTACTTCTTAGTGTACTTTGAAGTCGGTTTAAGTTTTTTGTACAACTTCGTGTTCTACTTGACATTAAATTTACAACAAAATCAACGGCCTGGTAGTTCCTGAGATTAGCCCGTATTAAAAAACAAAAAAAACTCTTGCGCATAATAATCTTGAGTATAATAAATCAAATAATCTCAAGATTATACTATTAATAGTATAGAATATAGATAAAGGGAACTAATAAACCTACTTTTGAGTTAATTGAGTCACGCACACAACGCACCCTTCCTGGAAGAATGTTGTAAGTGAAAAGTGCCAACTTTTCAGGAGCGTAAAAAAACTGTTTTAAAAATTTATCAACAGTGTTAAAAATATGTATTATACATCAAATGATAGCTAAAATTACCTGTGAGGGGCCTGCGTGTTTATATTTTAAATTTACTCAATGTGTATTGAGAAATACCTAAAAAGGAGCGTTGCTTAATTATTCCCCGAAACATATTAAACACTTGATGGAGTAATTATGAATATTGCATTGTTGACATGTTAAGGAAGTCTCGCTGTTCGGTATTATTGCAGATAACTCTGTATTTGCATTCTGATTTGGTAGTGCATTCAATGTGTAAGTGTGGTTTACATAGTTTTTCCTCGAGCTACTCGTTTGTGTAAAAAGGGTTACGTACTTTTACCTTGTGAAACATTACATTACTTATGGTAGTATTTGAAGTTATAGCTTTACTAAAAAGAAATAATTTTAAATATTTTTGCATAATTATATTTTTATTTGTGAAAACTTATTTTTATGGAGAGACCGAAAGGACCGGTTTGTGGTTACCATGGACAGGAAGAAATAGGAAGACGGGAGGTTAGCCTTTGACTTGCAGCGGGTCAATCAATGCGGTCTAACAAAATATTAAGAATCTTTAGGAGTAATGCATAAGAAATATCATAATAAAGCATTATAAGTCAAATCAAACATTATGTATAATATTAATCTGCATAACTTTCAATCCCTGACCCAATCGAGCGGGACTAGAACACACATCCTCGATTATGCGCAGCGACCTCTTATTACTAATCAAGCTATCGAAATTCTTCCATAGTTTAAACTAAAAAGAATTAAGTAGAGTGTAAAAAAAGTAATAGGTTTTTGCTGAAATAAATAATAATCCAACAATTAATAAAAACTTTTTAATATCGTGCAAAATCAACAAGTTGAGCGTATGGGTAGTACAGGTCGGTTAACGAAAGCTGGCACGTTCACAGTACTCATAAATTTGCAATCAGTCAAGTCTAATGGACGAATGCAAAAATAGACCACTCTATATTTATGAGCAGTAGCAAAACCAAAACAATAACTGTCTCCTTCATACTCATAAGCTTGACTTTGCGCGAGAGAGACGGTGTAAATGTGTTGAAACGTGCCAGCTTTAGTTAACCGACCTGTACTACCTATTCATCATAATTATAGTTTAATATAGTGCTAAATCAACAAGTTTATAAAGTAAATTAAAAGATTAAGAAGAATTACAATCAGTAACGACATCAAAATTATCCTCATTACTGGTAGATTGCGGACGCAAATTCATATAGAAAGTTTGATAATGTGGTGGGATATGATTATCTCTACACATACTTATTAAGTCTTTGTATAGATTTTCAGATATCGAAAATAATAATCGCCCTGGATAGGAGGGTACCTCTCCTGCTCACGACACATCTTCCTTAACAACGAGTGTGGGATGCATCGCGATGTAGTGGCAGTAGACAGGGGCCTCACCCCGTTATCCTTGGCAAAGAGAACTGGCGCAGACCAAAGGTGCTAAGCTCCGAAGACCGCAGGGACGTGTAAGGAAGAGTAAGGAGCTACACGGGTGGTTCTACAGGGCCCTAACAGGGCCCGATGTAGATCTGCTCGCGTCGGTGAACTGGCTACGCTTTGGTGACCTCTTTGGGGAAACCGAAGGTTTTGTCTGTGCAATTGCAGACGAAGTTATCAAGACGAATAACTACCGGAAATATATCCTGAAGGACGGAACGGTCGACATCTGTCGAGCATGCCGCCGTCCCGGAGAGTCACTCAGGCATATTATCTCCGGTTGTTCTCATCTTGCTAACGGCGAGTACTTGCACAGACATAACCTAGTAGCCAGAATCATTCACCAGCAACTTGCTCTTCAATACGGCCTTGTAGAGTCCGAAATACCGTACTATAAGTTGCTAACCTGCTCCAGTTCTCGAAAATTATCGGGCCACGCTCTATTGGGATCGATCTGTCATCACGGACAGGACTATTGTAGCCAATAAGCCTGATATCGTGCTGACAGATCGATTGAAGCGCCGGGCAGTACTCGTCGACATCACCATCCCCCATGATGAGAACCTCGTGAAGGCCGACCCGCCTGTAACCGCCATGTGGGATGTTGATTCGACGATCATTGTTTCTATAGTTGTTTCGGCGAACGGTCTCATAGCGAAGAGTCTCGACCAACACCTTGAGAGTCTCTCGCTAGATGACTGGGTCAAGGGTCATAAATACAGAAAGCGGTACTTCTGGAGACGGCACGCATCGTCAGGAGGTTCCTCTCTCTGCGGCCCTAACCAACGGTAGCTTGGGACCTACCCCGCTGCCGGCGGGACTCTAGGATTAGGTTTTTTATAACATTATTAGTTTTATAGAAATATTGTAAAAAAAAACGTATTTGTTTATAGGATTAGGTTTTTTTATAATATTTTTTATTTTTAATTGTAATGTTATAAAAAAAAAAGTTTTAAGTTACAAAATAAATAAAGAGAATATAAATAATAATGTATTCACCAAAAAATAAATACATTGAGGTCTATAATCCAGGTACATAATCGTGTTTATTTTAATTGAATTATCCACTAGCATCTAAACTAGGCCGAGCCTGTATCTTAGATGCTAGTTCCTTCCTATGACGTATAAATTTAATTTTAATATCACTTGAGGTTAAAGGTGCATCATATAAGTAATTGGGTTAAAACAGATGGCCCTCTTATATTTTCGCTACCTGGTGTTTGCTTTCTCCTTCCGACCCTAATGCAACGATTTGTGTCTACAATGATTGGTATCTCATCATCAAAATCATATCTTATCAGCAGCCTTCCAGGTGAGAAAGGATCTACAGAAATCTCTTTTATCTTTGTCCAATTTTTTTTCTCTCCAGACATGTCTGTAAAAAGGTCACACCCAAAATGAGGGTGATTCCATGCATTTGTGCATTGAAAAAAGTAAAAAAAACATGTATTGTATGTACCTGAAGAAATTTGCGCAATTCTCAGAAATTCTAATGTACAGAGATATAACGTAAAAGTACGTAGTACTATTAAATATTCTGTGGTAAAAGAAATTACACAAGAAGCATTTTTGGATTTCATGAAACTGATAACTCTAATTGGGCAAAAGCCATGTCTGCAGAAAAAAAAAAACCGTAGATCCTTTGTCACCTGGAAGGCAGCAGCGGCATAAGATATGATTTTGATGATGAGACACCAATAATTGTAGACACAAATCGTTGCATTAGGGTCGGAAGGAGAAAGATAACATCAGGTAGTGAAAATATAAGAGGGCCATCTGTTTTAACCAAAATTAAGTGATGCACCATTATCGATATCTGAAAATCTATACAAAGACTTAATATGTCTGTGTAGAGATAATCATATTCCACCACATTATCAGACCTTCTATATAAATTTGCGTCCGCAATCTACCAGGAATGAGGATAATTTTGATATCGTTACTGATAGTAATTCTTCTTAATCTTTTAATTTACTTTATAAACTTGTTGATTTAGCACTATGTTAAACTATAATTATGATGAATAGGTAGTACTACCCATAAGCTCAACTTGTTGATTTTGCACGATATTAAAAAGTTTTTATTAATTGTTGGATTATTATTTATTTCAGCAAAACCCTATTACTTTTTGTACACTCTACTTAATTATTTTTACTGACAGTAGTTAGTAGCTGTATTAAAGATTAAACTATGGAAGAATTTCGATAGCTTGATTGGTAAACAACAAATAACATAATTCGCACTTTTACTTTCAGGTAGATACAAATATATGTGTCGTTAATTACGACACTTAAATTCATTGCTAGTTTTACTTAATTGTTTTTACACCATGAAACTTATAAAAATACTTCCAAGAATAATTAACTTTTATTAATTATGAAACTTTTAAAACAAAACCTAACGTTAAACTAAGCTATTTCTTTAATTACGTCTAAATATTTTCCAAATTCTGTTTACAAAAATACGTATCAATTGTTATAAAATCCAATATTGACAAAAGTTTCGTGGAAGAATTAAGCAACTAGACTTGCACAACGATACCCACCAAATAAATCCTAAAACAAGTATGCATCTATAGTTATTCGAAAATATTTTTTTAAGTTTTCGTTCAAAATGTATGTAAGTATGAATATGCTTTTATTCATATGGAACTTTAGTAAATAATTAAGTGCAAATATATTAACTTCGTTTTTATGATGGAAATATAAATATTTTGATGTTGCAATATTTTACATAATTGTATTTAATTCCTTCATTTTGAAGATAAAAATTATGAAAAAAATTGACAATACGTATTAAATTTTTCTTGATTTTTTAGTGCAATAAAAAAAAAAACACGCAAGTCGACTTGCATCTTTGTTCCAGGGGGGGTGCGACAACACAATGCACACAATTCTGACGTCTTTATCTGACACGTGACATTTGGTGATCGAAAGAGTGAGACGGAGGACGCTATTACACTGATTGAGTTAAAAAGCCTTATGAATAAGGGGGTAAATCTCTAGGTGAAATTGCATAACATCACCACAGTTTTACCATTCTAATGCTGTGACATTACTATAGAGTAAATTCACTTTGTGATATTAAATCTAAATATTCTAAGAGAGGAGCTGTACATGAAATTAATCTCTTGTGGATAATACTCGCTTATACAGATCAAATAGATCAAATAGAGTGCACTATCGTCACTTCATTACCCATCATAATTATTATATGGACCTTGGAGGTACAAATGAACATCTAAAATATCAACGATTGACCATGACAGTGCCATTACTTTGATGTTTTGTTCTCGGAAACGTGACACAAAATAATGACGCTATGATGAAAAGAGTATTGACGTCATAATCTAGTTTATGAATATCGCACTAGTCTTACAGCGAGTTCTGTACCGCCCTTGATTGTGACAGGTGTGGTGCGGGGAGGGCCTTGGGTGGGTATGACAGAAGCGGTACGAGTTCAGGTTACAAGGAGGAAAAGTAAAGCATGAGGAGCTGCTCTACCCCCGCTACTGTACCCACAGCTATCTAAGGCGCGGCATGGGTTCGTTTCCCACAAAGTTTGTGTGCATGAACATGTCTGTATGTCCTGAGTCTCCGAGTAATTATGTTTATTAAGTATATATTTACAAACAAAATGTCATCATCATATCAGCCTATGGATTTCCACTGCTGAACATAGGCCTCTCCCATTGCCTTCCACTTCGAACGGTTTTGGGCAGCTTGCATCCGGGCGGGCGTCCCGCTCGGTGCTTTCCAGTACGTGGTCGCCACTCGAGAACCCTTTTTCCTCAGCGGTTATCGGCGCTTCGACCGATGTGGCCCGCCCATTGCCACTTCAACTTACTGACTCTACGAGCTAGGTCCTTCGTTTTCGTTCTCCTACGAATGTCCTTATTTCGGACAATGTCACGTAGATAAATTCCGACCATAGCTCGTTCCATAGCTCGCTGAGTGACTCAGAGCTTATTTATGCGGCCAGACAAAATATGTATTCTATCAGTTAGCTGGTTTCCATAGTACCAGCTCTGCTTAGTTTGGGATCAGATGACCGCGTGTGAGGAATGTCACACCATGTACACCTCACTTTGTCGCCACCGTTATTGCAAGTTATTTGAGATTTAACCCATCCAAAATATGACGATAAATATTACCCTTAGGAAGGTACGGGCAGCATCGTAAAAACCTGCGGGGCTACCGCGTAATTCAATATTAATGAACTTCATTAAACTGGTCTTTATTGAATGAGCTCTATCTTTGGAATCTTTCGTGCGCGCAAGGAACACAACATAAAGACCTACTTACGGTAATTTGTTTTAAATTTCTTTTTGCATAAATTATATTTCTTTTCTCTCATTTTAGTAATTATAAATCACGTACCCTGCTCATTCATAAGTTAATTGAGTAAGTTGTAAGAAAATGTATTCATTTATCTCAGCGGGTTTTAGGTACTAGCTATCCCCCGCGGTATCACCCGCGTGCCCGGGATAAAAAGCCTATGTCCTGCTCCGTACCATAGACTATGTGCATGCAAATTTCATGATGATCCGTTGGGTAGTTGACGCGTGAAGGCGTAATAAACAAATTCACTTTCGCATTTATAATATTAGTTAGGATGATTTTATTTTATCATCAAATCGTTGATGGCAAATATAAATAACTTGAACGATTTGTTAAATCGTTCAAGATAAATAACTATATAGGAAAACGTACCAACATTAACCATCCTTAAAATTATCATAAAAAGAAGACGGAAACGTGCTGTTGTGTGCCGATGGTAAAATTACAAGAAATTGAAACCAGATATTTATAACTAAGCACCAGAATAGAACATTCAGCGCATGAGATTTCCTGATTCTTGTAAGTCTATAACATATACAGTCGTTGTTTATATGTATTGTTTAGGGCCAGCTGCTTTTCATGTAATTTATTATTTTGTTTAAGCTTAAACGTCGTGAGTTGCTGATCGTTCGCTATGTTGCGTTTGTAAAGAATGGGGGTAATGACAGCGGATGTCGACGATTTAATTAGGTATAAATGTTCTAAAGAATGTTTGTTCGTTGGATTGGAATACAAAAAGAAAATGAGAAAGCACGTTTCCTGTAGCATCGAAAAAGCATCAGCGACGGACGCATCGCGCACCTACCGGAGCTATTTTAGTACACAGAATGCGCGGGCGGTGGGCCGCGCCTGGACTCCGATCGTTTCTCAGAAAATCCAGATTACAGCATACTGAAGTATTCATTTGGTGGGAAAGTAATTTGGACTTGCTACTAAACGTAACTGAAGATATCAGACATCATTTTTTAAATTATTGATTCTGGTTCTGCTTATACTTAATCTAATTTTAATCTTTATATTTATATAATATATTTATGTTCACTATAGAATTATATCCGGTTTCAATATGTTTCAGTAATTTTACAAAATAATACTCTTTATCAAAGTTACAGCTAACTTGTTTATCTGCCAGGAGACAATACGAAAAAAAATGTAAAAGCTACAAATGTAGCCTAAATTAATTTAAAAAGAAATTAAAGATTTCGCTTTGTTCGGTCTCCAAAATAGAAACATCTAAAATCGCCCTAATTGACCAGAATTGGATTGTACTATTATTTATTCTGTGCCTCAGTAGAACCTATTATGGTGGATAATATGGCAACATTTCAATTTTTTTGTCATCAAAAATTTATATTGAGTATCTAACACACAAAAATATCGACTTAGGAATAGAGCTATTTTTGTTTTAGTCATTAGTTTTGAAGCACGTAGGTACATAATTAACGGACATACATTAGTTTCAAGTAGTCATTTTCGACCGCCGTCAAACGACGGCAATGAATGATAAAGTTATCTTCGTCTACATTTCGGTATAAAAATTAGGCCTAAATGTTTTATATCGTAATTTTAATTATATTTCATTATTTAAAGTAATCTTAATACGAGAACATTCAGCAAAAACAAAACTCATTATGGTTAAAATGTATAAAAAGAACTGTATCTTCTCTCCTCGCTTAGCCTCTTTGACCACCATCTCACTTTGATCAGTGATGATGTGGCCGAGAGGGCTGCAAGCACGCATAGCGTAGCAGGAACAGCTATCGGAACACACAGATTTATATATTTTCTGTATATTTATAGGAGAAACTAACTAACTAAGTAACAGGTACATACAGTACAGTTAATCAGTAAGTACAGGCGCAGCTTAAACCGCAGAATCTAAAAACTTGGAATTTTGCACACAGGTTATATAACGTAAATTCTACAATATCGCGGATGCAACCGTGGGAAGGAAAGCTGTATCTATAAGGAAACATAACGGCGGTGAATCTTCTTCACAAAGCAGTCATGGAAAAATCATGTGGTTTATTTAGCGAGATGATGGCACAGACAGGTTCGTTGACAGCACTTGAATGACGCAGCTGGATGCCCGCCGAGTGCGTCATGTCCAAAAATCGACACATTGCCGTTAGACGAATACTGAAACTATTCGCGTTGGAAACTGTGCCAACAAAATGCACTACAGTGGTAGTTTTATAGTGCACAATATTTAGTACCGACCTGCCTGATACAATGTTTATTATACCGCTGTTTATTTTATCTGTGCGTAGGTGGATTGTGGTCCCTACATTTGATTTCATTTTAATCAGATAAGGGTTATTCCCAACCGTTTAAATTTAACTCTACATATCAAGGTCGGTGTGGCAATTAACTTGAATGCTAAAAACCAATTATATTTAGAGACACAAAAGCAAAATACCATCAAATACAAAACCTACTACTCTTTATCCGTTATATAATTATTTCTTTTTGATGTTAAGAATGCCAAAGAAATAATGATCTTTAACATTAGGAACAATAAGGTTTATTTTTCTTATAAATTCCTAACCGTACAATATAAATTATTATGGTACACTAGAAATAACTCTACTAATTTTCAAATCTTCATTTCTATACTGTAAAGAGCGAGAGCGTATTTTGTATATTTGTTTATATGCGGAGGGTAATCTTGGGATTTACGGATCCGATTCTGAAAATTCTTTCACTAATAGGAACCTACATTATTCGTGAGTGCTATAGACACTTACTTTTTATCCCGGGAAAATAATATATCTCTGGAAACGCGGGTGAAACCGTGAGACCGAAGCTAGTAAGTATATCATATTTTTGTAAAAGTTTGCTTGTTGGTTTACAGACCGATTAAACTTGCTATTATGATAGAATATGTTTTTTCTTCCCTAGAATATCATAAATAAATAAATATGCAGGGTACATTTTAATCTAGGACAACCTTAGATCCAACAGGAATGCAGGCAAAAGTGCGGGCAGTAGCTTGTCGATTAATAAAGTTTTAAATACGACGTAAAGTAGACTATTATTTTATTCCTTCCCTTAGCATTAGAAACCTTAATACAAGAATAAATAATTTCATTATTCGCACACTGCTATTTAATCCCAAACTATAACTTGTAACCAAACTTGGAAACCAGATAACTGATATACCTACTAGGTACTTTTTGTTTGTATGACATAGAGACATGTTCATGCACACAAATGGATTTCCTGGATGAGAATCTAACCCACGACCTGCTGAGTGATTGGTGGAATCCCACTACGCCAACAAGCCTGTCAAATATCTAATAGAAATGTAACTTTGAAAAAAGTTTAACAAAACACCGCATCTACCTATTACGTATACGGCCTTACCTTATCCTTTTTAGGGCTCCGTACCCAAAGGGTGCCAACGGGCCCCTATTACTAAGCCTCCGCCGTCCGTCCGCCCGTCTGTCTGTCGGTGGTCTGTCTGTCCCTATCTACAGGTACCCGGGTAGATGGGGCTCGCAGCTGGAACTACGGGTCCGGCTGTTTGGATCAGGGTACGCGGGGTCAGGTAGGCCACCGCCTTTATTAAGGCGGTACCTGACGTTGGTGTTGGTCTCGCGGTGGTGAGGGTGGCATGTTGTCTGTTCGGTATGTGTGACCGAGCGTCATTCCTCGCGCGCAACGAGTGTTTGAATTTTCAGACGCGGGGTTAGTGAGTAATCCTTAAGCAGATGAGCTCCTGTGAGTGAACTGCATCTCCGGCACTTTCCTGGATAGAAAGTAGAGGGCTACCCGTTGGATTAGTTTTCCGGCAACCCAGCTGTAGGCATTGGGTAGATACGTGGATTCGTATTGGGAAGTGAGCGCGCATGACAGCTCCGGTACCATTCATGGAGAAATGGAAGTCAGCTTCTCTGGCGTCCCCAGCGGGGATTGAATCCGCGAGCACCCTAGGGTGTGTTTGTGCTAGTTCTTGCGCTTGCGTAAGTACTGGCACAGACGCAGCTAGTGGGGTGCGCGTGGTGAGCGACTTTTAACAGCTCCGGTACCATTCTGGACAAATGGTAGTGAGCAATAACGGTGCGACTCACATTTTCTCAAGAGTACCAGGGGCGAGTACTCTGGCGGCGTGACCTACCGCAGAGGGTCTCTTGACGCCTCGTAAGGGGTTGCCAGGAATAGTGTGCCGTCTTTTATACCTAACGGTGGGCAAGGTGGCCACTATAGAAAATCTCAGTAGATTGATAAGGGTTTGTCTGTCGGTGGGTTGTATCTGACGAACCGTAATAGGTAGACAGTTGAAATGTTCACAGAATGTGTATTTCTATTGCCGCTATGGCAATAAATAATAAAAATGAAATAAAATTACTGGGGGTCCCCATAAAAAACGACTTAACGGAACCCTTCGTGTATGAGTCCGATTCGCACTTGGCCGTTTTTTTATATAATATAACCTAATAATTTCAAGGCGATAATATCTCAGTGGTCTGAGGTAGCGTATTCGAATCTTACAATGAGCTATAAAACCATAGCACAGCGGTAGAGTACTTTGTTGCATTGCACCCGCCTGGTTGGATACCACCTTAAAGTTGAATTACCGGTGTGTTCCAATAGCTACACTTGAGAGCCAGTTCGTTATGTGTGCTTACTGACCAAGGCCTCTACATTCGTAAAGAACCATTAAAAGCCTTATATGTAGAAAGGTTACAAACCATGATAGTGAAATTCCTTCGTACGTTCTTGAAACGAACACAGCGTAATAATCCCATCACATATTTGTAAGTAGTTCCACTTATCTCCACTTTTAGATAATTAATATCATTTTGAAATGGTTATTGTTTCTTCCATATTTTGAATGTTTGCCCTCAATCACCCATCAACTGCTGAATGGATTTGGATGTTATTTGGCACAAAGAAAATAAAAAGAAAAGGAAAATCAGGAACGCGAGTGAAACCGCGGGTGGAGAACTTGTACAACATAAATGCTGAATTCTGAAACTGGACTCGAATAATTGGTTTGCTTATATTAACAATCTAAATTCGTATGTAGCACAATAGCAGAGAAAACATAATCCTTTAGTAGACGTAGGTATGGGTAATAACGGCAGAAAACATATGTTTCGTATGTTTAAAATAAATTTATTTAGAAATTAAATCTGTTTATTATTACAGTGATCTTACAAAAAAATCTGTTTAATTGTAGTTATTTTTATTACTATGGATAGTAATTATAAACTGCTTATTTAATCATCTACATTAGGCCGGTTTTCATCAACATTTATTCAGCTGTTTAACCTTACCCAGTTGATTAAAATGTACAAAAATGTTCAGTTAACTGGGGTTTAACAACGGGCACAATATTCTAATGAAACAAATGTTCTGAATATTCGGTTACAATTAGAGCCAATTAGGTAATATGTACTATCATATTTTATAGCTAAAATTATTATGATTAATTTACAAAAGGTAGGTACGATAATATTATACACGCATTATAATCAAATTATTATTAAAATAACATTATAAGAGCAGTATTTAATACTTACACGATCAGACTTCTATTCGTGGTACGTAGCTCTATCTATCATTAAAGGTACGGTACTATAATTTAGCTGGATGTCCTGGGTTTACCAGCTCCATCTCACGGAGCCGAGTAAAATTAATAGTCTCTGGACACACATTTGCGCCATCTGGCTGAATGTGCGTGCGAGCAAACGAGCGGTGCGGAAGGCTCCGCTCCTGTTGCCTAACTGAATCCCGCAGGCTTCTACAACGAGTACACTAATAATAACTGAAATCGAGTACCAGACGTGAAACCTATTTTCAAGATTCGCACGGCCTCGTTCGATCTCCGTAACGCGGGCGCTGGTTGGACGTCGTTTATTCGTTAGCCGTTATTTTCAGCATTTATGGGGCAACGGCCTTTTGCACGCGTTAGCTGTAGCTTCCAGCAGATGGCGAGCTATATTTGTTTGACTTCATAACGGCGCCGCGTCGTTAATATAACGACACGAGAATCGTTCTCAGTCGCTTAATTCACGATTTAGTAGATTGTTTTGTACCTAAAATACTTATATAGGTACTAAAATAAACGGAATGTGAGTATGGTATTTAACTACATCTTGTTATTGCTTTTTTTAAATAGTTTCCGGTAGCAAATAGATTGGTAGTTCTCTATTAGACATATTCTGTAAAATATATATAATATGATACCTAGGAATTGCAAGTACCCACTTACCTTATAATGTTGGCGTTCTACAATAGATGGCACCATCCGTCTATATTTGTACTTTAATTAGTCTCAAAGTTTTATTAGGTATTCATTTTATTACTTAAAAGTATTAGCTTTATATCTTATTCGTCCAATAAATATGCCAAATTAATTAATTCTAAATCCATCTATTATTAAATATATTTTTTTCTATTGAGACAAAATAACAAAAAAATACTTATATAAAATATAATCAATTTAAAAATAAACTTCACCATTATAAATACATACAAGATGATTGAAACTCTAATTAGACCTATAACAGTGAATCACTGGCATTCGTCTCAACAGCTGTTTGTGTGCTAAGATGATAATTCATTGCTGGGGACAGCATAATAATGCGTACTCTTCGCCAATTAGGTTGACAATTATGTAAATAGAATAATATCTTTGCATATATTACGTCTTATTTATGAAGATTAATTTTCTTACATAATAGTTGCAATTATTAGTAAGGTATGTAAAGTTATAATAGTTTGTGGTTAATTCTTCAAGTCGAAGTTTCTGCTACTTCAGTCGTAACGTATCTCTCCAAATACATGTTTGATATTGCTATATAGTATTCTCTGCTGCGTTAGTACAGTAGTACCCAACTGGCGCGTCGGAAATCTTCGTTCGCACAGAAAAGAAAGTCTGGCGTGGTATGGCCCGAAGATTACTGAAAGAATGCTTAAAACTTACAATCTACCTTAGATCACTAATATAAGTTTCATAATAGAGTGCAGCTGTTAGTTCCGTCTCACTCGCAAGTGACGCCCCTCCGCACACATGGCGGCAGCTGCCGACCAATAGCATTTCCCGCGCTTTAAAAATGTTTCTTCTGCGCAGGTACATCGGTAAGCCATATTAGTTGGGTACTACTGTACCACGTCGGAACTCGTATTCGAAAATGACTTTATTTTTAGAGGTTTAACGTTTTACTCAAATACTGAATGTAAAAATTATAGATTGTCATATAACCTACAACTAATAATATACATGGTTCTAGAACGTGGGAGTACCTGTTGCCGGAAATAGTTAATGAGCTACCTGAGAACATAAGAATAAAGTATGTGCAATTTTAATTGGCCAATAGGTTAAATATAATTCACAATCTCACATATCGAATAAGATACTAGTGAGACAAACTACATAAAACTTGTTTGGATTTATGCCAGGACGTGGGACAATAGACTCCATGTTTGCACTTCGCCAACCAGGTTAAAAGTACGTACTTAATAACGTACACGTTGTGTTCGTTGCCCTAGAGAAAGAATGTGATCGAATAGACATATAGGCTCTGTGTACTGTTCTCACCGATAATATTTATTAATTTTTAAAACCATCATAAAATCTTTCGTTGTATGTGGTTTGGATCGATGTGTAAAGGTACGTCTCTGCTACGCAAACCGAGCACGAGCCGATTACACGTGGAGCACATATTCACGTGGCGTAGATGGACTTGCGAGCCTCAAATGAGCTTTCGGCTCGCGCTCGACTGCGCTCCTTAGCCAAGTACCTTACCCAAGCCCAAGACATGTCGAATAAATGAGTTTTGATTAGTGTTTGTGTTTAAGATTAATAAAAAGAAATTACAAACTACGTGTCATATTATGATTTATATAGGACTACTATGAGTACGTAGCAGCTCGTAGCACTTTCGTAGCACTACAGGATATTTTATTTAAGCACTTAAAAAGTTATGAAACTTAAATTCAAACTAAATAAGTTCGTTGCATAGTCAATTTATTTATAATTATAATCAAATTATATATCATATATATTATTATTTACAATTAAATTAAATATACAAAGTACAATGTGCCTATTATGTCACAGCCGCATTGTAGAATTCAACGTAAAACAAAATACCTCTGTTTTTTTTAAATAGTTATGTAGTACGGCGAATTCTACAATTCAACTGAGATATATAGGTAAATCTGAAGACAAAGGTCTTCAATCAGTGCGTGTTACCAGTGATGACATATGGAACAGAGACGTGGTCTTCTACTGCTGGCCGCAGAGTCACTCAGCGCGCTATGGAACGAGCTATGCTCGAAATCTCTCTACGTGACAGGGTCCGAAAGGAGGACATTCGTAGGAGAACAAAAACTACCGATATATCTCGTAGAGTTAGTAAGCTGAAGTGGCAATGGGCAAGCCACATCCCTCGAAGAACTGATAGCCGATGGGGAAGGAAGGTTCTCGAGTGGCGACCAAGTACTGGAAAGCGCCGAGCGGGACGACCTCCCACCACGTGGACCGACGATCTGGTCAAAATCGCTGGGCACCGCTGGATGCAAGCGGCCCAAAACCGTTCGAAGTGGAAGTTAATGGGGGATGCCTAGGGATGTCCACTGCTGAACATAGGCCGTTCAGCAGTGGACATCCCTAGGTTCAAAAAGTCAAAGCCATTTATTCAATTTAGGCCCCAGAAGGGCACTTATGAAGGTTACATTTACTGAAGTTACCACCGGTTCGGAACTCAGCCTTTAACTGAGAAGAATCCGGCAAGAAACTCAGCAAGGTTACATTTTTTAAATATTTTTGGACAATCTGACTATGTTTGTTTTTTTTCCAAATAACAAAAAATAAATAATTGGACTGTTTTAAAAAAATTAAACCGACTTCAAAGTACACTAAGAAGTAATCA
The DNA here is from genome assembly GCA_947623365.1 of Achlya flavicornis. Lineage (NCBI taxonomy): Eukaryota > Metazoa > Arthropoda > Insecta > Lepidoptera > Drepanidae > Achlya > Achlya flavicornis. Next base: position 9,296,603 of record OX392473.1, on the reverse strand, counting down.
AATCCTGATCTGATGACAATGGGACCAAACGGGAAGTGTACCCTTCCAGACAAAAAAAGAATTTTCCTCCTCCTCCTCCTTTTTTTGAAGTCGGTTAAAAAGAAAGCATATACCTGAGCATAGATACAGACGAAAAAAGAACAATAAAATAAACATTAATTACCTAAAAAACACAATTATTAACCTACTGGCTTGCGTATAAGCATGAGCAAGGTGCACTTGTGCAGATTGCAGCTACCTACTTCCAGACATCTTTATCTTCCATATAATCTTCTTTATAATAAGCTCTTTCTTTCAGAACTTTTTTTATTATAAAAGAGCACACTATTTCCAATAAATGACTTACGAACTTTAACTAGTCTAAAATACGCAACAACTAATTTCTCTTTTTGTCATTATACATTTCTATGTTTTTACGTATGTACATTATATTTTCATAGATATAAATTGAAGGTACGGTCATAATGTTTATTTCCTTAAACAATTCCTTTATTGATTCACGAGCACCCATACCATAAATTGCTCGAATTGCTCGTTTTTGTAATATAAAAATAGTCTCAAATTCTGTTGCAGCTCCCCATAGTAATACTGTGGTAATACGCCGTAAGATAAAAAGGTTGATATGATGATATAGGTAAATAGAGAATTTCCTTGAAACTGCCGCTGCTGCAATCAATCAATCAATCATCATCGGCAAGATTTGCAGCAGGCTGGAGGCCTTTCCTTTCTGGAGTTATTATTTAATTGTTTTTTTTTTTCCTGTCGTAGGTAAATATTAATGTAATGAACCAAAAAATCAATAATACCTCAGATAATACTGTCACTGCGAACTCTACCTCTTTACTTACAAAATTTACAATTTACATTTAGAGGCGAGATAACCTGACTGCCCCGCCACTGGTTGAAGGTTCGATTTCAGCACAAGATAAAATATTCTTCACCTTACAAGCTCGGAAAGGTTTTTTTTATCATTAGAAATCTGCACGGAAACATTGAGGTATTAGGCGCCGATCCCACAGAAAGAGTTCTAGAGTTCCGAGTTCAGAGTTCTGAGTTCCGCGTTCACTGTAATCTATGCGGCCCCTTTGATCATTGCATACAGAGAACTCGGCGTTCAAGAAAACGCGAGTCCTGTCGGAGTTCCATTCTCTAAAGCTGGCAGTTGAGGTGACACGTCTGAGCTATCACTGTCGAATTCACTGAGTGACACAGGGCAGAAAGGACAATGGACATTCTGGCCCATGAGCGGCCGCTAATAATAATAATAATAATAATAATGTTACTGTCCCCCATGACGAGAACCTCGTGAAAGCAGAGAAGGATAAAGAAAGCAAGTATCTTGATCTTGCACACGAGGTTGTCGACATGTGGGCCATTGATACAGCAACCATTGTACCGATAGTCGTTTCCGCCCATGGCCTAATTGCCAAGAGCCTCGACAAACACCTTAAGAGGCTCGCGTTGGGTGGCTGGATCAAGGGCCAGATTCAGAAGGCAGTGCTCCTGGAAACGGCACGCATAGTGAGGAAGTTCCTGTCTCTGGAGCCTTGACCACCGGTACCTAGGACCCTGTTCCCGATGCCGGTGGGGAGCTGTTTTTATACTTTTAAATATATGTATTGTTTTTTTTTTTTATATATATATCTATATTTAAAAATGTAAAAATAAGTGTAAAGATTAATAAATGGAATAATAATAATAATGTTTATTAGTAGCATACAAATGAAAAGACATTAAAATTAAGTTTAACAATAAGTTTACATGTATGATAGGTATAGGCTTATAGTCTTTATAAAAATAGGTCGCAACTAACACCTTAGCTAGGTTACAGAGTAACCTGTATTAAAGATGCTAGTCCCTTACCCCAGGGAAAGTATCTACATTAACCCATTAAAACTAATGAAACTAAAGTAAGTCCAATGAGACGAGATAAAGATTGTAAACACACGTAATTACACCTTTTGGTACGGCATTATAATTACATTTAATGCTAATTGCAATTTCATTATATCTCAGATTATTTCATACTTTATTACTTTTTTTCTAAATAAACCACAGTAAATAAAGCTTTCATATTTTTGTTCTGATATTATTGCCTAATAGAAAACATATAAATAATTCTATCCGCTAGCGTGTTTTTGATACGGAAACTTTTAGTGTTCCTATGTATTTCAATGCTACGGAATTAGTATTTAAGTGGCGTTTAGGTACCGAAACTTACCTGCAAACGCCACTCTTTATCTTTTTACGTGAGCCCGTAATGCCCTAGCGCAGTACACGGCTTGATATGTGAGAATATCAATAAAACAAGAATACATTATAGCCACAGCAAACGTTCAGAATCATCGTTTATGTAGTAATAATATTACTACATAAACGATGAAAAAAATAGTGTAAAAATATGCGCGGGGATAATCGGTGTGATATATTATATCACACCGATTATTATATCCCCACGTATATTTTTACACTATTTTTGATATTGTAATACTCCGTCTTTTTCTGTCTCTACCCAAGGAAACCTTGCAAGCACTGTCGTTATGTATAACTACTCCACAAACATATTCACTATCAGGCGGGCCGTATGCTTGTTTAGGGACTTAGTGGTATATAAAAAAATGGTATCCTCCCTCCTCGCGTCGTGTAACCTCATGTCTGAGGGTCGTGATTCCCACGTGAACTCATTTTATTCCGTATAATGTCGCGCCAGTTGAGTCTGTCCTTGGCGGCATGAAGAGCGTCGTGGAAGTTCGTCTCCAAGGATGTGCGTATCTGGTCCGACCATCTGATTGGGCTGCGCCCTCTTGGACGTTTTCCGTCAACCTTCCCGGTCACCATCAGCTGCTCGAGGTTGTCTCCAGTCTTTCTGGCTATGTAACCAAAAAACGCCAGGACTTTGCGCAGGCACACGGAGGATAATCTCGTCTCCACTTTAAGCTCCCGTAATATGGACACGTTGGTGCGGAAAGCGGTCCAGGGAATTTTCAGCATCTTCCTCCAGCACCACATTTCAAAAGCGTCTATACGGTCACGGTCAGCCTTTTTGAGGGTCCATGTTTCCGCTCCGTAGCTAAAAATGGAGAATATGAGAGTCTTGACGAGTTTCAGTTTGGTGTTGCGTGAAATACTGCGATCGCTCCATATTTTTTGTAACTGTGCCATTGCATTTTTAGCCATGCCAATTCGCCTTCTTACCTCCCGAACCTCCTTTCACAAGAACCCGTGTTGCTAATGGAAGAGCCAAGGTATATAAAGTCATCCACAACCTCTAGGTTGAGCTGGCCGGTTAGATGTAGTTTAGACGCGCGGTCAATCACCATTAGTTTGGTCTTTGTGTGGTTTATCTTCAGTCCCAAATCATTACTGATTCGCTCCATTCTTTCAAGGAGGCAGGCCATTTCATTTTCCGTTGCTGCTAGGAGTGTGGTGTCATCAGCATAACGTAAATTCGTTAACCTTGTGCCGCCTATTGTGACCCCACCCTCCCAATCTTCACAAGTACGCCTGATGATGTATTCTCCGTAGACATTGAACAGAATGGGCGAAAGGATGCGTTATCTATCCTCACATTTCCCAGGTGGTGGTGGTACAGAGACTGAATTTGCGCTATAAGATGTTGAGGGGCCCCCATTTCGTCAAGAACTTTCCACAAATTTTCCCAGATTACACAGTCAAATGCTTTACTGTAGTCAATAAAGCACATGATGAGGGGGGTGTTAAATTCGTAAGATATTTCTATGAGTTGACGAACGTTGAGGATCTACTCACGGGTCCCTTTACCTTTCACGAAACCCGCACGTTCTTGTGGAATTTGCCAATCAAGGAAATGGCGGATACGGTTGTTTATGACGTGCAGGAGAACCTTGCTAGCATGGGATATCAAAGCTAGAGTCCTGTAGTTATCGCACTTGGTGGTGGAGCCTTTTTTGTGAAGCGGCAAGATAACAGAATTGGCCCAATCAAGAGGCCATTCTCCCGTACGCCAAATTTCGTTGCATAATTGATGCAGAGCCATCATGCCGGTACTACCCATGGCTTTAAGTATCTCCGCAGTAACCTGATCTGATCCCGGCGCCTTTTTGGTCTTTAGTCCGGATATCGCGGCAGCAATCTCAGATTGAAGGATGGTAGGAAGGTTCAGGTGTTATTTCACTCCAATTGTACGTGACAGTAGGTTGCGTCTCATCTGGCTGCTGGTAAAGATTTTCGCAGTATTTCCGCCACCTCTCAGTTATTGTCCCAAGGTCTACAAGTCGAGTGCCGTCAGCGTCCTCAATAACCCACGTCTTAGGTTTAAACTGCTTTGATAATAACCGCACTTCTTTGAAAATATCTGCACTTTGTAGTTTGTCGGCGTGATCTTCGATCTCTTTGCATATGCGCTCTAGAAAGTTGGTTTTATCGCGACGACATAGGAACTGGACGGATCCATTAAGCTGCGAGTATTTGTCTCTATCATCCTGAGATTTTAACCCTTGTAACTTAAGCAGCTTCCTGTCTTGGATTTTGTTCCATGTTTCCGTAGAGATCCAGGATTGTTCGCAAAAATTTGGAGAGTGCCCGTTCGTGATGGTCTCTATGGACCCCCAGAGCTGGTTTTTGAGATGTTCCCACTGTTCATTTGTGTTAAATTCAACTGGGATCGGGTTATTATACAGGTTGGTTTTTAATAGTTGTTGAAATTGCAGCTGCTGGGGGGATGTTAAAATACTGGGTCTTTTTGGTGGACGTTTAACTACAGCTTTCAAACGAAGAGAGAAATCCACAACAAGGAGACAATGATCAGATCCGCAATCCGCACCTGGGTAGGTTTTCACATTTGAGATAGACGTTCTCCAGCGGCTGTTAATCAAGATGTAGTCGATTTGATTTAGACATCGATCTCCAGGAGATATCCATGTATACAGTCGTCTGTGATGGTGTTGGAAACATGTGTTCATTATTGTGAGTTTCCTTTCGATACAGAATTCAAGGAGTCTAGTTCCCCTGTCATTCCTGACACCGAGGCCGTGCTTACCGACTATATTTCTAATGTGATCGTCATCCAAAGTCTTGCCAATTTTCGCATTCCAATCCCCGAGAATGATTGTTATATCTCTATTGGGTATCATAGAAAGGGTGTCGCTAAGTTTAACATAAAAACCCTCTATTACTTCGTCTTTAGCGCTCGATGTTGGGGCATATACTAGTACTATATGTAGAGTACATGGTCGGGTACTCAGCTTCACAGTCAGAATTCTGTCTGACACAGGGTTGTAACCCAGGGTTTCCCCTGAATCCACAACCCAACTCCATTGTTGCTCGAGTCAGCCGGACCTGAGAAATACAAAGTGTTACCGCTAGGAGTATTGAAATGTCCCTGTCCACGCATGTGAGTCTCTGTTATTCCGATTATAGTCAAAACCGTGGCCCTCCGCTTCTTTCTCCAAGATGTTCAATTTACCTGGCTCTAGTAAACAGCGAACATTCCAGGTTGCAATATACGTTGGTGTTTGCGTATCGAGAATTTCTTGTTTTTTAGTTCATCACCAGTAGCAGGAACTTTTACTGAGACCCGGCGAGCCGTCCCAGCAAAGTCATCGGTAGCCAATTTGACACCTTTAGGCCCGGCACCTAAACGGCGCCGGTTGATAACCGGATCGCACATCGTATTCACTCTATTTATAATTGTGTTCATGGGGGTTTTTTCTTGGGAAAATACGTCATGATGGGCTCCCACGTCCTTCCACGGAGGGTTGTTTGGAGGTTATTTCTATCCTCTTGGTCCCCTGAAACCATCCCTATTATTCGGGACCAGGCTAATTGACCGCCGCCTGTGGCTCGGCGTTGTCAGCTCGTTTGGCACCACCCAGGGGTCACGTGTAGGGTATCTTCGGGTTATCTACCTACGGACGTGAGCGACACCAACCCCAAATGGTATAACAATAAAGTATTATCTAATTATCTATCCATCCCCGATGAGGTAGGCAAAGGACATCAGCTTATAATAAATATCAATATTAAATTAATACTTATCGATAAAGAAAATAGTACCATTGCGAAATTTTTTAAAAGAATTTATATAGTGATAAGTTAAGCAGTTAATTGCTAATATAGGATATATGATGCAATAAAACTATTTTAATCAAGTGCCTTATCAAGGCCTCAACTGAAGAAATGAGGTATAAAATTTTAACATACAGTAGATAAATTTATTAAAAAGGTATTTAAATTTTGGTTACGTTCCTTTCGACCACTATTGTTTATATATATGTTTTCGCAGTTCAACACCAAAATCCAATATGTGTGTAATTCGATATTTTTTATTATAAAATGGAAATAAATAGAAAATTTAAACTTATTCTAAAACTTAGGTACAAAATCATCTTGGCGCTACATGGAAAGTACATAAGACAAATAAGGTACATAACGTCTAGTAGTAGGTTTTACTAATTTTCAATGTTCCGTGTGACAAACGTACGTTTACAAACAATCACACTTGACTAGATATTCACGAAAGCTAAGTCTCACATTAGCGTCCTTATCCACTCAGATTTGTACAAAAATATCTTAAAGATTAATATCACTTGGTGCAGTTGCGTCGCTCACTTGCCGAGCAGGATCTTGCGGCCAGCGCCCATGTTCTGTCCAGCCTGGGTGGCTCCCTTGTTGGAACCGGCCTGGAGGCCGATCACGGTCTTGCCAGCGGCCAGCACTTCGTCGGAGAACTCACGCTTGCACTCATCCGAGGGCTTGGGGCCGAGGTAGGGTCCGCTCCATTCAGCGTGCCTGTATGTCTGTTGAGAATGCATATTTTATTACTTAATGTATTTATTATTTTAATAATTAATGCATGTTCAAATGGAATTTGCAAATTCAGCAATATTCCAATAAATCCCTCTCGGCCTCTAGTAAGCCATGTGGCCTTGGATATTTATGAAAACTGAGGTAATGTAACACGATGTTCGTAAATTTTGGTTGAACTTGGCAAACATCCAACTCTTCAAATTCAGAACGAATACTAAACCAAACAATCTGTGAACGAGTAATTACACTCTGGTGCAATTTGAATTCCTATTCTCGTATTTGTTTATGATAAACAATGCGTACCAACAGAAGAGTATGAATTTAATAAACTTTATTGCAATGTAAAATTAGCAAGTCTAAATTTAGTGAACTATGTGTTTAGAAAACCATAAACTAAACTTGCGTAACATTATTTTTCGGCTATTAAATGTATTAGCGTAGGTAATATATAGATGAGCATCATGCTTACCTCACGTCCAAGGGCGTAGAGTGTGCTGACGACCTGGGCGATGTCCTTCTTCTCCCAGAGATCAACTGTCTGGAATACGTCAATGTCGGCGACACCGTACGCCTTAATGGCTCCCTGGAAGCTACAATTAAAACCAGTTATAAGTAAACCTGTATATAAACATTGATATAGTATTATAACTTTTTCCAATTTTTTTTTTTTATTCATTTAAATATTTTTAGTTTTTCAATCTGATTAATAAATTTATTAGATAAAAAACAATGTAGATGATTTCCTTAATACGATTGTGAAAATTTTTTTGCTAGAGAATGGGTCCTGTATATTATCAAAGAAAGTTACGTAGTATATATTGTATGCTCTTTTTTATTATGTGTTATTTTATTCATAACGAATCATAATCATATAGAATTTAGTCCAAAAAAAGAAATATGATCGTTGCCATAGTATTTTTCAAGGCAACAAAAATTACTTGGTAATGTTCTCCATCATCTTGAACTGTCCACCAGAGGTGTTGATCTTAGCGACGGAGCCAGGCTTGATCTTGTTGACGAGCTGGCAGAGGACAGTGCCGTCCTTGAGCACATCCTCGAATAGTTCACCAGGGGGGAACTTGGCGCCGAGGATGGTCTCAATCCAGGATTGGCATTCCTTCTCTTGGTCTGGGTTGCGCTTGGAGGCGAGCTGTATACATAATAAGATATATAGATAGATATATTTTTTGTTTGAATTGAATTAATTTAAGTTTCAGTAATTGAATAAAGATATTTATATCTAACCTTAGCACGGACTTGACGTTCCAGAGACATGTTGTGTTTGTATGTGTTTCTGCTCCGTGGTATGTAAGTGCGTCGTTAAGAGCACAGCTAGACTGAACTCCTGAAAACTGAGTCGACGTATTTATAGCGCGCGCGCACAGAGGCTTCGCCCTTCTGGAAAACTCTCACGTACGGCTGCGCTGCCGCCACGCCATCGCCACCCGATGATCGGTGTGCAAAAAAAGCTTCTGACTCAACAACCTTTATTTTAAGTTCTGCTTAGAACTTTGATCAATTGATACACTAACGAAGCAATAACATTAACAGTTACCATAAATTTAAAAAAAAGAGTAGATAATAGCCGAACACTTTACGTAAGCCGGAGAAGATTTTAATATTTTGTTGTATTTAGTATATTTATCATTTTCTAATTGTACTGAGATAAATAATAAAGCCTGAAACAGCGCGAATGAAGCGGGTAGTTTTAGTACGTTGTTTACATTTTAGTTATTCTAATGTGGAAACAACAAATTAAAATAAGTATTCAGTATAGTACAACTTCACAGTTACGCACTAGACACGCTTTAACTACGTGTAATGTTAATTATTATAGTATACATATTATTGTCAAGTTATGTATAATGTTATACGAACTAGTATATGTGTAAGTTTTTTTTAAATTAAATTATATTGGCTTATAAAAGGCTTTAAATACAGAGTTCTTGTAAAGCTATACCAAAAAAAATAATAAATAATTGTACTGTTTTACAAAAAACATAAACCGACTTCAAAGTACACTAAGAAGTAATCAAATCCTGATCTGATGACAATGGGACCAAACGGGAAGTGTACCCTTCCAGACAAAAAAAGAATTTTCCAAATCGGTTGATAAATGACGGAGTTATGAGGTAACAAACATAAAAAAAAAAAAAAATACAACCGATTTGAGAACCTCCTCCTTTTTTGAAGTCGGTTAAAAATTCTTTCCTTTTCTACTTTATTCAGGCCCGATTTTTCAATCTTCAGACAAACCTCATATAAGCTATTCCTCTGATAATTATATATGAAAACTAGTCTTAAATTAACGGCCAGATACCGATTATCCAGTCATTGAAAAATAAACCCATAGCACCTTATTACAAAACATGGTTTAAAGGAAAACCAGGTTTTAAAATAGACTCGTCCCTTTTTATTATATGACGTTAGAAAGTGACCAAATGACAGTAAAACCTGGCTTTGCTTTAAACCATGTTTTGTAATAAGGGGGTTAGTGGCACATACTCTCAACAAACTATACCCAGCTTTTGTAAGAAACGCGGCACTTTATTACATTTAAACTTCCTCTTTTGAACCAATGATGTATTTCGTTTTCAGGTTCATAGTAAAATAAAATGTTACTTAACTCATTGGCTCGCGGTTAAAAATATAACAATGACATCAATTGTTATAATAGGACGCGCGTCCCTCGCACTAAGTACAAGTGTGTAATACAAGTGGCCAGTCCCAGCCACACACAACACAACTAAGGTTTGACGATTTCTTCGGCATAAAGTTCAACCTCAGTGTAGGTTTAAATTATAGCTTAAATTTATATTATAAAATTACAGTAATTCATAAACTTTTATATGGAACCCATTTCCTAGAGATGTTCTAAGAAGATTTATAATGTAATAAGGTCGGAAGCACCAATTTAATATTAAGATAAATGATATCTGAAATTAGTTTTCCCTCGTAATGTTAACTCTCACAACACGTTGTCAATACCACCTTACATGTTAAAACATGAGCTCTAAGGTTATACGTTTGCTTTACGATATTCAATCATAAATGGGGACCAATTTAAAGTTCGCAACTTAACCTATGAATAATGTTACATCGTCCATAGAAGGCTTTATTTTGGTGCGAAGTCCGTGGAACTACATCGCTATAAGCTCGTGTAGAGCCGCCCACAAGCGCACGCGCCGTTTGGATGAGTACCCGTTGAGTTATCATTGTCGCCGTTGCCCACGCGCACTGAAATATTTCATAGCCACTAGAAAATATTAGAATCCCAACTATACAGATCGAAAATCCGTGTGAAAACTTAGTCATCATCGAAAAATAATTCTTGTCTTTGTTTAACGGCTGTTTCTGTAGTTTGACTAAGAGGTGTTGTTTTGATACTTCTGTAAATATTTTGGGAATTACTCATAAATTTAATTTAACAAAAATAGTAGTTAAGTATTTATCGACCAATTTCCTGTCATTGCATATTAATATGACGTTAAAATAACCAAGGGTTAAGCATATTTATTAAAATTGACTTTCTCTTGTTTTATTTTCTGAAATAATGTTTACTTTATTTATTTATTTATTTATTACATAGATTCACAGCAAAATAGCCAAAACGAATCTCATTATATAAGCCAAACACATAAAACTAATTTAAAAAGAGTAGGAACGCTATATATAAACAATAGAAAATTAAAAATGACAATATAAGCAATAGAAAATTAAAAATGACAATATAAACAATAGAAAATTAAAAATAACAATAAAGTAATCCTATCAAAAAAACAAAAAATTACATATTTTTTTATTAATATAATATATAGGTAGTATAGGTAGTTTAGAATATTATTATGTAGGTAGGACAACTTTGCCGTCGCGTGAGTTCTCAGGTGAGTAGCGGGGGGGTGTGTGTGTGTGTGTGTGTGTAGTACTACTACTACTAATATAAAGCCTTTGATACGTTCTATATGTATAATTATTATTACTAGAAATTATAATTTATTTATTTATACGTAGAGCAAACAAACACAGAATACAGCTCTACATATGAAACTACGCCTAAAATTAATTTAACTATGAAGAAAAAATCAGTGCTACTTTACTACCAAAATCAAACCTTCCCAACACATAATTTATATTTAAGAATATTTTTACGATCATGTTTATGAACACACATAACATGTTCAGCGTTCGAATAGTGAATCAGTATCAGAAATAGTTTGAGACGTCAGCAGTATTCCATAAAAAAACATAAACCGACTAAATATTATGCTCACGTACAATGTTTCTAACACATATATGAATTTAAGCTCTGCTATTTATCTACATTTCATGACATTTGTATATATGATATATGAGAGTGCGTCGGCCCTATCGCTACGGGCAAGGTTAAGCAATTTGTTTGAACGCGCTTCAAGGGCAAAACGTTAAGGAGTTTTGATAAGGCAACGTGTGTGAGGAGCTTTTCCTATAACTATAATACTATAACTATATTTTATTACCTGCTGCAGTATAAAACACGATTTGCTTAAGAGGTTGAAAAACGTTCAACCTCCTTCAAAATATTGTGTACTACCTGCCCAGCGTGACTTCTTTTGCTTTGTTTCCTGCCCTACACCTGCCCTAACGCACTAAGTTTACATTAGAATTTATATATTTGTAGTCGTTATTTTTTCTTAAATTTTCTAATTTTCTGCGCAACTTTAAATTTTTTTTTCGTCAGAACCTTCTTCAAATTATTAGAAAACTTTAAAAATAAAGATGGATGATATCGGTAAAGTCGTTTTCAAGTTATGGCGTGACCAAGGGAAATATAACTAAAATTATAAATGCGAAAGTGAGTTTGTTTGTTACGCCTTCACGCCTCGACTACTCAACGGATCATCATGACATTTGGCATGCAGATAGCCTACGGATATGGATATGGTATGAAGAAGGACATGGGCTACTTTTTATTCCGGGAACGCGGGTGACAGATAGAATAGATATAAATAAAAAAAATGTAGGAAATAAGTAATAGGTACCTATTATATAATATAATAATTACCTATACATAGATCTCTTTGTCAGTTTTCATTGTGTATTTGAGACTGACGAGATTTAGGCAAATGAATCAAACCTACCTACAGAATAGGGTAGTACTTATGGCTGGTAGTGTTAATTAAAGTAGGTTTTGAAAAACTTCGAATGGTTTATTATTCTCTTTATTCAAACACCCTTCCAAAAATTCATCAATAATTACAATACACTCGGGTACACTAGCGTTATATCTAGTATATACAATATTTTCAATACATATTTACAACATTGTTTAACACTCATTCCACATTTTATTTGCTAATTAATTCTATATTGTAACTATATTTTTATAACATAAATAATTATTAAATCATAATTAAAATTACATTAAATGTTAGTATACAATTTGACTATTTCATGACTAGAACACATCAATATTATCCCTGCAATGTTTATATTCAAGAACATCGTAAGAGATTAGAGAAAATAAACTAAATAATTAAAGACATTGACATAAAATATTTCACATAACTTCTATGAAACGTATACTTTGCTTAGAAATGTTAATTTACAGACATCACAAAAAATATCATTCTCCATACTTATGTCATCGATTAGTTAACTACATAGATACCTATTTAAACTATAAAGTCCTTCAAATATTTAAAAACATATCCTGCTTTACAATAAACAAAATATCTAAAAACACCTTAATAGTTCATTATTGCGACAATACATTTTAATGGACACGATTTGGCACTTATGATCTTTCACAATCGAGGTCGATCCGGACAGTCTTATCTGTAGTCACTTTATAAGTTCGTATCGTGGAATTGATCTCGGAATGTCTAGTTTATTTGAATGGTAGAGGTGCCTGAGAATGCGATCGCGCGCGGCGTGCGTGGTGCGGCGTGACAATGGGGCGCTCCCGGCAGACTCACCGCGGCACGGACGGTGAGTCAACAAGGCGACGACACTACGCCCATTAGAAAAGATGGTTATTTGTTTTTGCGAGAGTACCGAGATGATCCGACAGAAGATAGTTAGGTGGGGCGACTCCGAGGAGTGGAAAGCCGGAGGGCTGCCGCAGCAGGCCACAACCTCCGGACCACTTGCTGCCGCCACCGGCCCCACTCACCGGCGGCATTCCTCCGCCACCGCCACCGACGCCGTTCAGCTCTTCGCACAGTTTGTTCGCTGTAAACATAAAAACTTGATCCTTAAATGACATAGGTAAATAAGAATTAATTTCATGGAAAATAAATTTGTTTTACAAATTGTAGCCGTATACACCATGACTTTTTATTCATCTTAGAAACGCAGCCCTCTTAATGCACCCAGGTTCTTCAAAAAGGGTGTGAAGAGATTCCTGGTGTTGCAAGCGTCCATAGGCTACGGTAGCCGCTTACCATTAGGCGGGTCGTATGCTTGTTTGCTGCCTAGGTAGTATAAAAAAAATACAAACTCTTCAGATTCCTAATATAAAAGTAGACACAGAAAAGTTCTCAACTTTGATTATATTGATACAATGACCGCTCCGCCTAAAGCTCAGGAATTAGTAATTTCATAATGAGATAATTCTAGAATATATGTGAGCATCACATCACAGATTCTACTATAATACCAATATCTACTAGAAGACATAATCATAACTATCTAGGTATGTATTCAGCAACCTAATAAAACTAAATAAATTTGAAACTTGTACTTTAATTAAGACATATGTATTTTAGATTGCAGTAGGTATGGAGCAAAATAAACTAAACTCGTGCATACAAATCTGCAGGAATATGAAATCAGACTGCAGCTCGGCGGGCGTACATGAAATAATCGTGGTAACGCAATTAAGCGGTAATCACCTAATCCTTGCCGCACGGCTCCGTTGTTTATTCAAGCCTGAGTGACAATCGCGCGCACAATTAGCGCAAATGAGCCGAAGTGAAAATCTGGCGGCGGCAGCAGCGGCGGCAGAGGCGGGCTGGTAATTTGATTAATACGACCACAAGTCCGCCATTTGCCGGTCAACCGGTACATAAAACTTGTTAGCCTATCTACATTCATACATAGGTATTTGACAAATCTTCAGGTTTGCAATAAGGAAATCCTTTAAAAGTGTAGGTACTTGTGTGGATGTTTGTAACATAGCAACGTTGGACCAACCATTTTTTGCCGAAACTTTTTTTTTACGGAACCATGATACTTTTCAATCTATCAAAATCATTACTTTCAAACTATTAAATATCAATGCCATTTAATAACAACTTCTGAATTTAACAATAGTAGAAAAATCAGCAGAAGAATCAGGTGAACAACGATAAAATATAATCATCTAATAAACAGCTCATAATATTACAGTAGCCCCGCCGCAGAACCACGAGCATCTCCTAATATCTAGACTCGCATTGGATTTCTAAAGCCTCATGGCCTATGTTACCTAGCAAAATGTTAGTCAACGTTAACGATTGTATCATAAATATGAAATATCTTTAAATACCTATCTTAAAATAACTATACAAAGTCAAGAATCCTTCCAGCGTACAGTTAACGTAGTGGTTATATTCTCTTTGGCGTACAGTAGACGGCGAGATAAGTTGATTGCACGCGCGTTCCGGAGAGATATTATTTTCACGAAATAAAAAGTATACTGTGTTATTTGTGACATATTCTATCTTCGTGGGAAAGACTGGCAAAGTCTGTATGAAAAATTATATTATCAATTATTGAAAAACGTGTGTGAGTATTTTGAAGTTTGTCAAAATTCAACCCCTAAGGCCTCAAGCCACCCGTTTCTGGTCAAATTTACACGAAACTCAGTATTTATGTTCAGATCCTATATAAATATATATTTTTCATGAAAGAGGTAATAATTCGGCCAAGTTCGTATTCGCTACGTAGGTTTAATTAAAATAACAAGGCATCAAATAAAAAGGATGGATGATTGTGTTGAAATCAACGCAGTGTACTAATGGGAGTGTTCTAAAGAACTTTTTGACCTGGTACCATCATCAACTTTCTACCATCGCACTGCTCGCCGGCGATGTGGAGTTCATCCTCACATCCTCGAGCCGCCTCGATCGTCCACACAACGCTTCAGTCGAAAGTTCCTACTGCGGACCATTAGGATGTGGAATGAGCTCCCCATTACGGTTTTCCCTCAGCGCTATGGTTTGGGGTTCTTCAAAAAAGGCGAAAAAAGAGCTCACGTTGGCATTCCCCCTGGTATTTCAAAAGTCCATGGGGGCGGTGACCACTTACCATCAGGTGGCCCGTCTGCCTGTTTGTCAACCGGTTGACATAAAAAAAGGGAAATGGTACATCGTAGGTGAAGCAGCGATTCGCAAAGCTAGTGTCTCAGAGTATATAAATACTACGTACAAACTAGTGTTTAACATAATAAAAATTTACAAGCTGTCCAAATGTAAAATTATGTATGTACACGTCTTGATAGGATTTTACAAAGAAACACGTTGCATTATTATAAAATGTGCTGTAAGTACTATAGAATCATGAGTGGTACAGGTGAGTGGTCTATAGGTACTTACTATAGATCATTTAGCGTATTCTCGATCGTGTTATTTATTTAGATGTTTCATTTTTAATCCAACAGAGTATATATGTAGGTATATAATTCAAGTATCCACTGGAAAAGTCCATGAAATAGAGATATAAATATTTAGTCAATGTTATGTATTTCATTCCGATGCCGCTCGTAAATGTCACAAGCGAACTTGACCTAAATACTTTGTCATACAAAAACTTACGTACCTAGTCCTTCATATAAATTATAGTGTTGAAGGTAGACATGCAACTTCTATATTTAAAATCCACTAATTCGAAGAGACTTATTCATTTTGTCGAAAACAGCCTTGTTGTGTTCGCCCACGCAAACGTGCGAACTGAAATAGTGCTATCGTATCGGCGCGGCGATTGGTCAGAAAACATGACTCATAAAGCTGTAATTTCAGCGATCAATGTAACATTGGTAATAATATGATGTTTAAAAATACCCCGTGACATCGTGATTCCATCAAAAATAAAACATTGGAATTTGTTTGATAAAATTAAAGCACTTCGTCGTGATATTGTCGATTGCCAAAACTTTGAGATAACGTCCTCATTATTTTCTGTTAAAAAGGTATGTAGCAGTCAAACGGAAATAGTTGGGATACAGCTATTAGTTATTATTTGGGGATTTGTACTAACTATATTACGATTTATTTACCTATATATGCATCTGATATAGATATAGCTACGAGTATAATAAGTGGAATAAAATACTATCAATATCAGTATATCAATATCACTATGGATTTTAAATAGAAATAAATCTCACAAAAAACATTTTCATGTATACTGTTGCCAAGGCGAGACCATAAGGCTCGCACTGTAAAAAGTTCTACACACCGTAGTCAAAATATGTGGTTTCAGTTTGTGAAGTTAGGGCTTGTAGAGTTAGGGCATGTAAAGTTATAAGCTTGGCTCTACATGAGATCTGATAAATGTTTGACAGTGCAAGCCATATGGTCTTGTCTTGGCAATATTATACATGAAAATGTTTTAGATGGGATTTATTTCTATTTAAAATCCATACTGGGATTTCACTTCTTTTTGTAAAATGCTTAATGACAAATATCCTGGGACATTCCTACATGGACATATTATTAAAACACACATTTTATACTTAAAAATATCTAAGTAAAATACATTAATAATGAATTACAGAGTACCACAAAGATATATAAAGAGTATAAACTGAGTATTTAAGGCCTCATTAAATTAGTAGCAGATAATTTTCTTTTCATAAAAAATATCATTTTTCATTATTCGTGTCACACTCATGCCAAAATAATCGTACAAAAATAAGTTTTACATCACCGCCGCGATTATACTTGAACAAATCAACGAGTTTCAAAACCATTTAGTAAAATATTAAACTATCGCAACTTTTATCCGCCGGACTGTAAATAAATGCCAACCGAAAGTTTTAAACACTGAATTTATTTTAAAATAGTGGGTGCCTACGGGTATTCACGGAGTTTATTATCGACTCGATTACGATTTCATGACTCGTTTACACATAGGTAAACTATGTAGCAAAGAGTTTGGAATCTATTATTTAACTCGGTTGCATCATTGATAAAATTAACTCAGACAATTCAATAGTCTAGTTTCCTGAAAAATTCTATATATAGTCCTACATATCAAAAAATATTAGACACGTATTTTTTATTTTAAAGTTTGTTGAAGTTCCGCGTGACGTCACGGTGTGGTACACTTTTTAGTAATAAGTGACGTCACGAGCCCCTACTCCCGAACTTAGTCGAGCTTTATCTGTGTCAATTTTGAATGATTTGGTAAAGCAAAAAATACGTGTCCTATATTTTTTGATTATCTAACTGACGGACTAATTAGAATTATCATTTTTTGAACCCAGAAAAACTCCCTATTTCAATATAAAATATTAATAACTGCATATTTTGCCATCTCTTACTGCCCTCAGCCTCATATCAAAATATTCAGTCAGTTTTTGCCGACGCGCCGTTATTAGTTTGAAGACTAATAAAATCAAATGTTGCCTTCTAGACTTTGTATAGGTCGGCAACACAATGGCAATATTGACAATATTGGCAATGTCCACAGGCGAAGGTCTTTCCATGTCACTTCGCATAGGTACATGTCAGCTTTTTAAGCTGGTATTAAGTTATATCTCAGTGTAATATTTACCAGCGGAGGTGATAGGTTTGAGGTCGGGCGGTGACAGATGTGGTAGTGCGTGGTGCGCAGGCTGCGGCGCGGGCGCAGTCGGCGCGGGATGCGGCGAGTGCGCCGGGGACGACTGCTTGTCACGCTTGCCCTCAGCCTTCACTGGCGACTCCCCAGCTTTCTGTTGCGCGAGACGCTCCTGCTTGCGGAACTTAGCTCTACGGTTTTGAAACCATACCTGAAACCGGTTTGAATTTGTTTATTTTTATGTATGCATGAAATATACATAGGTAAGAAAATTTAACACAAGTTATTTATAAATTAAGTCCAATATTAAAAACGTAACCCCAATAAAGTGGAAATACTCGTAAACAAAGCCGGTAACAGTAAAAAGATAATGAAAACGTCAGAAGTGGACGTGGACTCGAATGAACAAACAAAGTTAGCGCTCGACCCGACTAATGGGAACGCATCCCATGCATCGCGCGCCAAATTTTAATGCAAACCGTTTTATATTCGTTCGGATGCGCGCAAATCCGAATTGATCATAATTCGATTTGGTGCGAGAGATAATTGCAACTGCCACTGGCGCTGATTGGGCACAGTTACGAGTAAAAAATGGTACGTCGACACACGCGACTCGGCCCGACCGGCACAATCATACGCACGCCTATTTGTTCATCGCGCACTGCGCTGATGATGTTTGCTCATCTTTATATCCACATACCCTTTACTCAAATTATACAATGAGTAGAATCAGCTATCGACACATAAATTATATTGCATACTCTTATCAATAGATCGATTCAAAGTTATGTATATTTCAACCGCAGAAATCACTTCAATATTCGTTCCTGCACCGCGGTTCGGGTTGACTCGACATTTATTATGTGCTGTGTGATATAAGGTCATGGTTTTGTCTTATTTCAAAATATTTAACAGAAGGTGCATTGATTTGTATTGTCAAATATGTTTTCTTTTGTTTTACGAAAATTACATTTAAGTTTTCCCCTTTAGTTTTAGAGGCATCTGTGAATCACATTTACACTTGCTCCTATGACCTGTCGCCATTTCGTTTAATCAGAGCTGATTCTCTGCTTATCACGGACAATATTACCAACGCTCTTCATTCGTGATCCGAGGTACCAAAAGACGGAGCAGACTGGTACTGACACTCCATCAAGTAAAATATGCGACCATTAGTAGTGCTGCCATTTCACCAGCCTGCTCTGTGCAGCAGTTTTGTAGATTGGCACTAGCGAACTGGCGCACCATTAATTAGGTATTATCTCTTTATGTAACATTTTTTAAAGAACATAGTCAACGACTAACATTCTTCCTCACCTAACAGCTTCCACACCTCAACTGATATTCCATCTGACCCTACTGATTTTCCATTATTCCATACCTCGTACCTGTTCCATTTTTCTTTCAAATTCAAATCTTCATTCTTCGTCCTTTTTGACGGCACAGACTGACTGGTTTGTTTTAAATATTTTTGTATGTAAATTCTTTAATGTGTTTCGTCAAATAAATGTATTTCTTTCTTTCTTTCTTCTCGTTAATACCTGCCCACATTCGTTAAAAAAAATACTTTTGTTACGTCCGCTGCATTCGGTTCAAGTCTTTTGGCCAGCATGACTGTCTAGTTGTTTTTTTGCAACTCGTCCTGGACCTCAGCGGGGCGATTACGTAACTAAATTTCAATCATTTTCGAATTTAAATCGGTTCAATATAGCGGTTTTCTGATAACTTTTTTACGTTCCGTTAATTGAAAATACAAACAATAGTTCATTAGAAATGGAAAGATTTCCGATTTTGTAATATTTCTAACGATTCAGAGGTTATTTCCATCTGAATTTCATTGCAATAAAGTTACGTAATCCACGTACTGCTTTTGCAATAGCAAGAGGTCTTTTTGTTTCCATTTTACGCTCCTTACTTTTTTTTACTTAATATTTTACTTCCTTTTTAGGGTTCCATAGCCAAATGGCAGAAAACGGAAACCTTATGGATTCGTCATGTCTGTCTGTCTGTCCGTCCGTATGTCACAGCCACTTTTTTCCGAAACTATAAGAACTATACTGTTGAAACTTGGTAAGTAGATGTATTCTGCGAAACGCATTAAGATTTTCACACAAAAATAGAAAAAAAAACAATAAATTTAGGGGTTCCCCAAAAAATATAAAATGATATTGAGGTTTCTAATATCTTTTTTTTCTAAACTGAATAGTTTGCGGGAGAGACTTCCAAAGTGGTAAAATGTGTGCCCCCCCCCCTGTAACTTCTAAAATAAGAGAATCAGAAAACTCAAAAAATATATGATGTACATTACCATGCAAACTTCCACCGAAAATTGGTTTGAACGAGATCTAGTAATTAGTAACTAGTTGTTTTTTAATACGTCATAAATTGAAATTCATATCAAATACTCAGGACTATACTACCATTTACTTATATACCTACAGGTTTGTACGGAACCCTCGGTGCGCGAGTCTGACTCGCACTTGGCCGTTTTTTTTTGCTTCTTTTATATTGTCATCTCCATTCTCAACACTCTGTAGGCGTGCGAATGGTTAGTAGATTAGTCGTAGGTACTTAGAAAACTAAATGTTCTCTTTATACACATTTTCCTTTGATCTTGCGCATAAGATTTATCAACATTCTAAATCAGGAGTGGTGAATGATTTACGCTTAGTTGCAAAAAAAAAACTCTAGACATTCGGCAATTATTGTAATAAACGAAAACTAGCGTGATTAAATATATAAATATAAATATCCTGGGAATGGATAATCCTGTAGTTTTGGGAAGCATCAAGTGAAATTTTCAAAATACATTGTTACTATTATTCCAAGTATTTCCCTTCACAAGTCTGTAAAATATTGCCGCCAAGTGGTAGGTACCCCAGGTGTGCTCAACTTAGTGATATTATTGGAATACTAATATAGTAGGTATATTTATTCGTAATTACGTAATTTAGGGTGTTAATAATACATTTGTTACTAAAACCCAATAAAGTAAATATTCGTCGATTTTGATAAGTTCGTGTAACTCGAAGACTAAAATACCCGCAACCTTTTACTACAAAATGACAAATATGCGTCTTTTAATGCGACAGTTGGAGCGTTACGTTGTATTGGTCTAAATATGACACATTATGTCAGCCGAATAAAGTATATCTACTACGCAACGCCTACGAGTTTCTACGTAAATTTTCCTTGGCAATGATCATGACATACGTTAATGACCTACCAGTATTCTAGAAACATTCCAAATGCTTTATTACTGATTGGCATTAGCATTTGTCAAGAGAGACCATAGTTGGCCATCGTCTTGGAATACAACGCAAAGCATTGCTTCCGTAGATGATAATAATATTTTAATGTGTACAGTAGCTGCTTCAAATGTGATCATTGACATTGAAACTGAAGATATATTAATGCCACTTTTGCGAGCGTGTAGGTTGTTCTCTGTCGTAAGTCACTTCACAGCACAGCTGCTACTCAGCTGGAGCGACTCTAGTGCATCCGCCTTTGTATGATGCGTCTTATGACATATTGACGCTAGCATCTTGCGATCCCGTTATAAGACAGTAATGTAAATAAATGATTCGCCACCTACAATTCTACCCACCACTAAAGAGAATGACACAAGCTTTTTGTACAATAACTAGCAGACCCCCGCGGTTTCACCCGCGTACGGTTTGAATTTTCTCCTTCGAAAACCAATGGACGCCACTGATTTTTACAATTAAAACTAAAAACCTATATTATACACTAAAAAATCAAACTCAAAGAATCTTATATTATTATAACAACAAATGAAAAAGAAATTAAATTAACTACAATCGAAATATTCTATTGAAATAGAGAAAATGAACTTTTTTTTTTCATTGGCATTACACGGCTTGTGTATTTTGCCAATTTCCAGTTATATTATAAGTTCTAGTCACAATAAATCACTTTCACATAGTCCTCATGCAGTCAGTCACCGTCCATAAAAGTCATGTTTTACTACAGTGGTGGTCATGTACTAAAACTCTTCACGAACTTTTGAAAAGACACGATAAACATAATTAATTTAATTTCACTTCACTGGTGAATACATCAATACATGTGATTGATCTTTATTGGATACAATACCACCGATAATATGCAATAAAACTCAAAATACACGAATTTATGAAAATAAAAATGAAAACGCAACGTCCCTGCAAGTTCCCGCCAAAAAGTCCGAGAAAATGATCTTCCAAACAAATTTCGAATTCTAATCCGATTTAAATAATCTTTTATATTTGACATTCCAATTTTAAAGAGCATTTCAGTTTTTTTAATAAAATCGGCTCAGATCAGATTACAGAACAAAAGGCAGATAGAGCGCGCGAAACACGGGAGTGAGGCCAAAAAAAGCAATTAGGTACAAATTGAAAAACACATAACTGGTATTCGCTTTTGAATTTGTATTTGCTATGTTTAAAAGCTGATGACATGTGTGCAAATTTTTTAAAAAGAAAGTGTTTTTCCTTAAATAAAGTTTTTTAACCAAAGCAAATACAAATTCAAAAGCGAATACCAGGTATGTGTTTTTCAATTTGTATTTGCTTTTTTGGCCTCACTCCCGTGTTCCGTTCGTTCCATCTGCCTTATTCTGTAATCTGTGAAAATCGGATTGAGATTTCAAACATGTGTCAAAATAAAAAATGTTAATTAAATCAAAAGTACTAAGGAGTATTGATATTAACTTCGATGCATGCAATCACCCCTAAAATAACTTTCTACCCCTTTTTGACCCCGTTAGGCGATGATTTTCAATAAAATACGAAACATGTCTTCCATCAATTCTGTTAAATAATGTTTATGCAAAATTTGAAGTAGATCGGACCAAGGAATCACGATGTCCCATACAAACTTTGCCCCCGTTTTTCACCCCCTTAGGGGTAGAATTTAGGAAAATCCTTTCTTATCTGATGCCTACGTAATACAAAGAACACACCCTCCAAGTTTCAGGTCTCTACGATCAGCGGTTTAGGCTGTGCGTTGATTGTCAGTCAGTCATTCAGGACAAAGCATTATATATATATATAGATAAAATACGAAACATGTCTTCCATCAATTCTGTTAAATAATGTTTATGCAAAATTTGAAGTAGATCGGACCAAGGAATCACGATGTCCCATACAAACTTTGCCCCCGTTTTTCACCCCCTTAGGGGTAGAATTTAGGAAAATCCTTTCTTATCTGATGCCTACGTAATACAAAGAACACACCCTCCAAGTTTCAGGTCTCTACGATCAGCGGTTTAGGCTGTGCGTTGATTGTCAGTCAGTCATTCAGGACAAAGCATTATATATATATAGATAGATAATTGTCATTTGCAATTTGCTACAATTGAATATGTATAAACAATACATCAATTTTTTCATCATTATTATTAAAAAAGCCATCAAAAAATTATCATCATATCATCTGCCTGCCCAGTTCCCAATCATTTGGGGTCGGCGCAATATGTACGCTTCTTCCATTCGTCTCTTCTATCCGTCATACCAGCATTCACTCCTTTCTTACCAATATCATCTTTTACACCATCCATCCATCTCTTTGTGGTCTTTCTCTTCCCGTATATCCTTCCACTTTCATATTTATAACTCTTTTAGTGACTTGGTTTTCTTTTCTCCTCACAACATGTCCATACCACGCTAAAAGGTTCCCTGTCAACTTTTTAGTCACTGGCTACTTTCAAGCTTCCCCTTACATACTCATTCCTTATCTTATCCATTCTTTTACTCCACACATCCATCTCGACATCCTCATCTCAGCTGCATTCAATCTTTCTTCGTCCGTCTTCTTTATTGCTCAACATTCCGAACCATACATTAAGACAGCTCTTACCATGGACTTATAAATTTTTCCCTATAGCTTTAAAGCCGGCCAAAAATTATAATAAACATATTTATTTGATTTATTTTTGTTATGAGACATTTTTAAGACAATGCTAGTTCAGTGGTAGCGACGTCGAATGCTGTGACGAAGATCTCGAATTTGAATCTTACAATGAGCTTGAGCTTTCAATGAAGGAATACATCGTGAGGAAACCATAGCACGGTGGTAGGATACTTTGTAGTTGCCTGGCTGGCTACCACCGTCTTGTTAAAAATCTGTCGCCAAGTACCTACCGGTGTGTTCCAACAACTGCACTCGACGGCCAGTTTTTTTCTAGGCTGTGTGTGCAGATAATCTTCTGCAGCAGCAGCCTCTATAGGAATTGCCGAAAGCACTAACTCAAAAACTGAGACCATTAAGGTAGCTGACCTTACTGACCCGTCTCAAATTTTCACCCTGTATAGATTTTATTGTAAAAATGTTAGTAAATCATGTAATTAGCAAGTGCGATTGAAATTACCTTCTTATTTAATATGACTGCTATGAATTATGATACAATTTTATAAATCAACCCGTAGCTACCAAGATGTCAATAAAATTATGTCCACCATTGCTTTCATATCAGTGAAAATGTATTTCAGTTCATAATGCTTGTGATAAGCAATCATATCCTTTATTTCCAAAATAAGGATAGAGGTTATCTTTAGATTTATTCAGCAAATGAACTAGAAGATTGCTGAAGTTCATCATTTCATTGGATTTAAGAAAATCAGTGGCTCCGAGTGGAAAGGTCCCACGTACATACGTGCCCGGGTTAACCAAGCGGCAAGACTCGCCGGCGACGTGCCCTAACGAACACACCGCCTCGCTTGATTGGAGCCCGCGACTCACGACGGGTCCCGATCGCCCCGAGCACCACGCCTTCCGCATTATTTCCGAATTGGAAAAAATCAAAGCTCCCACAACCTATGCGCCATCCGCAAACAAACAAATAATACAAAAGCCGCCGCCAATACAAATGAGTACCGATACGACGGCGAGCGGAATGCGAAGTCGAAGTGAAGCCGAGCGTGGGCCCGAGGCAAATAAACGTCCGCCAATGTGTTTGTGAGAATTTGTTTCGATGTTTATCGAATGCGATGCGTGCTTCTAATGTAAATACTTTATAAAATTTTCCTTCGGTTCAAGTCTAAATAAAAATAATGTCCAACCAGGATCGAACCAACAAACGTATCTATCTGAGCATTATACCACTCGACCGTCAAGGTGAAGTTTAATTTTAATGTTTGTAATTTCGTCCAGTGAATGATCACTATGTTGATTATCGCTCAGTTTTAGTACACTCATAATGGGTTGCATTCGATGGATGGACGTAAATGTACAAATAAATAACGGGCGGGCAATTAAGCGCAGGGTCGAAACAATCGAGCGCAGCATCGAAATGCACTTTGCAAATGAACCGAATTGGCCCAGCGAGGGCGGGACGTGGAAGCGGGCGGCGCGCGGCGGCGGCACGGGGCGGGCGTGCACATCGGCAAATGTAATTAAACACGAAATGCACACGTTCTGCAGATGCCATCTCCATGGACATAAGATAACGATCGTTTTGTAGGTCGAATCAATCGAGCATAATCGCAAAAAAATATTATTTTGCATTGTTTTTAGTACTCTGTACTTGCAAGATTTACTTATTATTTATTTATATCAGACAATGTAATATTTAATAGAATACATTCATTATATTTATATAACTTAGGATTAATTATGAGAACGAACTGTGACGTCAATTTTAGATATTAAGGAAAAATGCATACATTTTCACACTCTATGTGACTTGGAAATCGAACCCAGGGTTTTTCCCAAACAAACGAATACTATTTTCGAAATAAACAAAACTATAAATTTTCGTAATAATATTTTGTTTGGAAAGGGGTCAATTTGTTCATTGGATTGAATATTTGAATTATTACAGTAAGCTTAAAATCTATATAGAATAGATTACAATGAATTACCTTATATTTGACATATTTCATACCACTATCAAAAAATCCTCAAAATTATTAAAGGGTAACACGTCTACAGCAAACTCATTCAAACCCACCCATAAGGGGTAGTTTAATACAGTTCCCTGTGCAAACAGAGACAAGCAACAATGGTTGAGTATTAAAATAAACATAGCGGTGCGTCGCCATGTGGCGCCCTGTCGTGGCGAGCAAACACCAAACACTGGCTAATATATTCAGCGGGTTGCACGTCGTCACTTCACCCGAACTCGAGCGGTTTGGGCACGCCGCCGTCTCTGCCTCCTCGGCTACTCTACAACTTATACCGACAAACTTCCACTTTGGTTTTCTAATGAACATGCCAAAACTAAAACATAACTCGCTGCATTCGAATTTTCATCCCTTTTGAGTGTAAATATCTAAATCATTGAACTGAGACTATTTTTCATCGTATTAGCTGAATGGAGGGTTGATTCCCTGTGTCATATATTTCATTGGTAGATATCAATGTTTAACAAAAGTTTTATTTCTTTATTTAGTTATCAAGTAGATCCACAGTTTTATTTAAATAATAATTAGAGGTAATAATAATTAACTTATACTGAGTAAGAAATTACATTTAAGTACCTTATAATATTTTTAGTTCATAAAAATTAAGTACTTTATTGGACTTTAAATACTTTTTATTCGTCTGAAACGCAGGCCACTTAATGTACCCAATGATAAGGTACTATGGTACTAACACGGAAAAGAGAGAATATTTATATCTTTTCTCTCATTAGATTTGTGAAAAATCGAGCTAATAGGTAATTAACTCTTTTTAAGTTTTTAAGTTATATTTAGGGCAGTGCAATAACTGCCCTAAATATGAACAGTCATAAAAAAAAAATATGCATACATTATTCATCGAATACATGTAAAAGATGACCAACTGTAATAAAAATAAAAACATTCGACATAATTTTGAAAAAAAATCCGAGCATGTAACAAAACCAGTGTCAACGTATTTTTAAAATAAAAAAATAGATACACCAATGATTAACGGCGTAACTTATGGCTTAAAAATTATCAAGCATAAGGTGCAGTTCTATGTTAGATAATGAAATAATCACTACCTGTTAGAGATTTAAAGAAAAGAATCTTCAATTTGTGGTTAACATCGCTAACCACTGACCCTGAAAGAGTTACAGATTAGGTATAAAATGGTAGAAACTACCAACCCAGAGCACGAGTCGAGTAAACTGCGCTTGTAATAGGGGTTTAAAACTACGTCATGCGTCATAATGAACAGTATTTGTTTTTAATTACACAAATGTTCACGTGTTCTAACCTAACCTAACCTAACCACTGACCCTGAAAGAGTTACAGTTTAGGTATAAAATGGTAGAAACTACCAACCCAGAGCACGAGTCGAGTAGACTGCGCTTGTAATAGGGGTTTAAAACTACGTCATGCGTCATAATGAACAGTATTTGTTTTTAATTACACAAATGTTCAGATTTATTTTTTATGAGTGATTAGTAGGTACCTATTTATTGGGTACATTATGTGGGCTGCGTTTCTAAGACGAATATAAAGTCACGGAGTATATCCTTTATGTGACGCCTTCAAATCGTATTAAACTGTATGTGAAACCGCGTGAATGTTTGTGATATTTGCGCAATGAACTAGCGTTATGTACAAAGGCTCGGGTCTACGAGCGGCGTCTTTATTTGACACGTTGTCAGAGGGCGGACCCTCGAGGCGTATGAAAAACGTGAGGCCGCGCGGAATGATCTAATTGTATTCATTAGCCGGGGCAGGGCGCGCAAATATTGACTGTAGCCCGGCGTCGACTCGCCTCGGGCCTCGGCCTCCGCTGCGCACCGACCGGCGACCCTGCCGCCAGTGCTCTCCGCAACACCACTTTAATCATACTAAACTCTATACCTTTATTATATGAATCGTTTATTGGAATGTAGGTATTTATCACATAAAGTTCATGTTCAATGGAGCCAATTTTAGTTTTCCGTTTTCGACTGCTAACACCCACCTTTTTAAGGGGCTGTCTTTATAGGAGTAACAACCGATTTGAATTTGATTGGTTTTGTATTTTTACCGTACTAATAACAAGTCTTACATTAGTTATCTTAGATATTTAAAAAAGTCTTCATAAAGAATGATTAATAATCAACAAACGCTGGTAGATATAACAGCTAATATAAAGTAAATCAATCGTCAATGCGGCGCGGCGCGGCCGGTCGAGCGCGATCAAACATCGCGAACACACCCCCCTGTTTATACTTAGCGGATGAAAAGGCAACACCGAACGCCCCGGAATAATATTAGCTACCCTCGATAATCCATCCAATTCTATCACCTCACCCGCTGTTATAATAAACACACCCTTACTATATAACGACAAAGTTGAATTTAGTTTGTAGCCTAAGAAATGGTTATATCATTTTTGCATCATAAAATCTTTTTTACTAACTGGTAACATGTGTTAACATTTGATGATAATCCAGGATTAACACATCATAATAAAGAGATGAATGCATCGTTTATTCAGGCCGTATGTCGGCGCTATTCGACAGCGTTTAGCTCCAATGACAGGTGTGCTGACGCAACTCATCTTATTTGATTAAATCTCTACCCAACTAATTTCGTGAACTAGATTTACAGTGCGGCCACCGAGATAATGCGTTACTGACACCTGATCATAATGAACTAATCATAGAAATGGAACATTCGGGATTTTGAAAATACCGAACTTTCCTATGAAAGTTGGGGAAAGTCCCAAAGTTCCAAAAGATATTCAAAACAGGGTTTACTTTGAAAAGTAATAAATAAGCATAGTCGTTTGTTCCCAAACTGAAAAATCAGAAAACTGATGTACTACATAAGCTACTAATAAATATACCTATATATATAGGTATATATTATACTGATATTTACATCCAGAGGTGGAAATCGAATAGACCTATGGCGTAGAGGTCAGGGTGTCTACGCTAACCGGTTCGTAAAAAAAAATATAAACATTCGAATTGAGAACCTCCTCCTTTTTTTTGAAGTCGGTTAATAATGATTTTTTATGACATTACGATGACATACAAAATGACTTGTAATCCGCATTGTACGACAGATGTGATCACAGCGCTGCACGCGCTACACGGTCCATTACTCACAAGCAACCCCTATTATATGCTCCTTTCATAAATAAACACGACAACTATTAACTAAAAATATAAATTCCTTATTGATATACATACATCAAAAATTCAACGCAATACATATAAACTAAACCAAAATTAGCAATCTACATAAAATATTTTTCTAGCTTTCTCAAGTCCATATCACATAAAAATATGAGTCAAGTTTAAAGTCAAGTTAAAAAAAACGAATACTGGACCCATGTCATAGGATTAATTTTCGATCAACACAATCGTTTGAAATCTTACCAGTATATTAATAAATTGTTAATGTGAAACTAACGACGGGTGTATATACAGTATATACAGGAGTCCTGTATTTAATGATCCAAATGATAACCCTCGAAAGCTAAGATATATAAGAAATAGTAAAATATAAGCTAACGTAAAATTATCTTAATTTTTGCAAATAGCGTAAAAAAACAACCATTAAAAATTAAAATTACAATATTTCTAAAACCACGAGACTTACTAGAATTATTTTACTTTTTCGGATAGGTACCGTAGGTAGGTAGGTATACCTAGTCGCAGCTTTAGAGGGACCATTAATACCTGCCTGTATATTATTGTGATATATTTTTTCGCGCACTGACATGGGTAAAGTACATGTTTTACTTGTATTAACAAACAAATAAATAAATATCGAATAAGATTAGGAAGTATTTATAATTAAAATACTACTTACCAAACTATAAAATATAACCATAAATAACCCAGTCAATTAATCACTCGTAATCGTTAGTATTGGCACTTCCCTAAATCATTCCCTTCGCTCTGTAGCAATCTTTTCAATTAAAAATGTAACAGATTTGAATCGATTTTGACGTATCACCGTGATTTGGTCCGAGTGAGAGTACTAAACAATAGTGTGTAATCAATGATCGGCGCGTGCGGCGCACGACACGACAAATAACTGATAGCGATCGGCAGATGTTTCCTGCAAATTATTGCTGACTACTGACCGATATTACCTTGCAGTATCATCTAAAAATATCAGTTCATATTATCCAATAGTTAATTTTAACATTAATAAAGCTAGTTTCGCCTATGTCACCGAATTCCATCAAAACTATAATTAAAAAATATGACTTAAAATGACTCTTCTGTCGCAAACTCGAGTTGTTAAATAAAAATTTAAAGGAATATAATTAACCTCAATGCCTCTAATTTAAAGTCTTCCAAAACTCTGATCAAAAATCTATTACTCTGTTACGGCGATGTAAACAAATAATTTCGTTTTGTCAATATACATTACTTTGGCTTATAATAATGTTTGGCTAACCAGTTTGGTAATGGCCTAAATTATTGTTAGATTATTAAACATGTATTAAACAAACAGATGTATGCATATTTTAATACACTGCTCTTAGAATAACATCTAGTCTCTATAATTCGTCGACAGAGCAGTTAATGAGTCGCGATATATCGAATGATAAATGTCGCGTAGCGGGCTTGGGGAATGAAATAAAATAAACTACAGTTAATGTACAGACAATAACGTCACTTGTCCCCCGTTCAATTGGTAAATGGCTCGTGAGTGTACTGCATTTGTGATTACTCCGGCCAAATGTAGGGCGTTACAAAACCATTGAAACCCAACTCTACTATTTATAAATCTGTCTGTCAATTTAGTTATCTTGAACCTGTTTTTCATAAACAGGTCTATGTCCTTACTCTTTTATCCATAAAAAAAGATCAATAGGTACTAATGGTCAATGTATAAGAATAGTTTATAATCCTGTAGAATCGATCTCCATGCGTTTTAATAATATTTAGTTACAACAGTAGGTAATAAGTATATCTCCATAATTATTAGGTATTAGGTATTTTGGAATTAATTTAACCTTAAAAATAACCAAGTACCTACTTACATATTATGATGGTAAAAAAAAAAAAAAACACCAAAAATATTCATGTAAAATGTAGCCAAGACGAGACCACATGGCTCGCACTGTTAAAAAGTTATCAGATATCATGTAGAGCCAAGCTTATAACTCTACACGCCCTAACTCTACAAGCCCTAACTTCACAAACTCTACACACCGTAGTCAAAATATGTGGCTTGACCGTTTCGATACCGTCACATGGGCGTACGATGAAAAATTTATTGGCTGTTAATTATTTTTCTGTAATACAATAGTTCTTGTAGTAGCGAAATCATATCCCCATAATTTTGTCTCTAGTATGATCCAAACCCAAGTTATGAGGGTTAAAAAAATCGACGTAGCGCTTCGAGAAAAGGTAGGTAGTGCCGTTGCACTTGGCTTTGTGCCCCCAGATAAAGAAATTAACATTTTTTCTATTAACTGTATTTATTTAAAAAACGTACGTGAAAAATGTCCCAGGATATTATTATTATATTCAGGTATAGAAGTTATACACATGCAAGTTGAAAGGCTTGAGATATGGGCACATTGTAAAAAAGCAATCTAAAACTATTCTAAAACACTATACCAAAAAAGGTAGATGATGATATAGTATATCATAAAAATACAATCACATAAAAATGTTATCTAGATGTAAATCATTTGCCGTGTCCCTCCACTACACAATGAACAGCAACGGAGCGTATCGGTTATGATATACATATATTCTGTGGCATCGGATTGCTTGTGACGTCTCAAATATGCTCCCCTGCCGAAGTTGGGACTCTGGAATGGAGCAAAGATGAACTTGCTGATTTCGTACTACAATAATAAAAGTGGTTTATTTTACAAGCTTTTATTTAACTTCCAATGTATATAACTATGTTCGGGTGGAATCTTGCAAGTCGAATTTCACCCACTTCCAGTGGTCGGATTGACTTGATATTTAGTATACTTTAGTATATTGGATGACAATGCATGTATATGTATGCAAGTAATGCTTGCATTGAAAATGATTTTTTTAACAAAAAACTTATTTACGATCATTAGTGAGACAAGGAGTATCTACATTATATTTAGTTTTCATAAATAAAGTATAATAGTTATGTAACTTCTAAATATTCATATAGGAATGGGAATTGTAATATCGCAGGTCCATTGTAAAGTTATACTTTTTTAAACTTTAAACGCGAAAACACCTACGCTATTTGTGGATGTTGCCCAACCGGCCTGGAACTCATAGAGACGTTGCCAAAAAAAATATATTCACAGTTGGCCTGAACATCTGCTATACCTATATTAAGCATTTTCTAAACAGCCTAGGCGGTTTGTAAGCAAAATAATAAACAGATCTCTCTGATGAACTGTGTGAAATTTCAAAATACAAATCCCAAGACATTTTTGAACCTCCCCAACATACGATAGAGTAATGTTCTCACGTTCAAATTGTAGTTTGTTCTGTTGGGACGATAGCTGCACTTGATCCCGCGACATCCCTCGGGACACCACAACAAGTAGCGAGCTAAATGAAAAATAATTGTGTGCTCTGTAGCTAGCTTTACTAAAGGGTGTGAACGATAAGGACAGAAATACTCAAACCCCACTAGTGCGATGGTGATATTAAAAAAAAATCATACCGTATATACAATACTCAATTCGTGCATTACCCACCCTAGGTATAAATGGATTTGTAATTGTTGGTAGCGAACGACCTAGTCACCTTTGGGACCTGTTAATGTGAGAAAAGTTGGTGGAATAGTTTTCACACGTTCATAAAAATATTTCCATAAACATAAATTACGAAACATTTCCTTTTTAATTTTATGATAAGCTCGTACATTCTAACAAATAAAAATACCCTTAGGTAATTGGTGACTGACTTTTCAGTTGGAGGTAGCCAGCTGGAAGTTTCTTTCTATAGTTTCCTCGCAATGTTTATCTTTTCTTTCACCAAAATCTAGAAATTTCCATAATACTCAGTATCATAATACCCATTACCTATAAAATTTGAACACGTACCTATTTTTTTTAGTTTTTTTATTTGCTACTGAATAATTTTGTGTTATTATTAGTTTTGTGTTTATTACTTCATGTAAGTGAATCCTTACTAATCCTTACTATCCCTACTAATAATACAATATCCTACTGATATTATAAATGCGAAAGTTTGTGAGTATGGTTGGTACTCTTTCACGCAAAAACTACTGAACGGATTTGGATGAAATTTGGCACACAGATAGAATATGTTCTGGTTTAACACATAGGATTCTTTTTATCCCGGGAAAACATACGATCCCTCGGGAATGCGGGTGAAACCGCGCGGGATAGCTAGTATTTAATATATAATCCTAACTATATTATATATATATTATTTGATACTCGTTCACGCAATAACTACTGAATGGATTTTAATGAAATTTGGCAGGCTGATAGAATATGTTCTAGGTTAATACGAAGGGTACTTTTTATCCCGGGAAAGCAACATCTCCCTCGGGTA
The DNA here is from genome assembly GCA_947623365.1 of Achlya flavicornis. Lineage (NCBI taxonomy): Eukaryota > Metazoa > Arthropoda > Insecta > Lepidoptera > Drepanidae > Achlya > Achlya flavicornis. The sequence continues at coordinate 9,263,665 of OX392473.1, read as the reverse complement.
CGCGGGAAACCGCGGGCGGAACTAGTATAAATATATTTCAAGCCTATATCAAAAAATACAAAAATCTCGTAGCTCTTGCTACAATCTCCGTAGTCGGTCTACAGTCTACTATAGATCGCATCGTTCTCGACTCTCTAGTCACATTTTAATCACTTTAAGTGCTTGCAAGGATTTGTAATACTTCTCTATCATAAAAAGCTTAAGAATAGTGAATTATGCGAAAATACTATACGTTTATACCTACGCTGGAGAAAGCAATTTTATCCCAAATCATATTTCACCATTTTATAATCAAATATCCGACAGTAATGTGGCATCGGAAAAGATATGCTTATAAAAGTGTCTTTCAAACGGAGATACATTTATGAATCGAGTATTTGACATTATACATATCGTGTGAATTTACGAGTGAGATTGTAATCGACTATTCGAGTGATTATCGTTTGATCTACATCCCGTGGGAGAGGGCTGCTACGGTGCGCGGGCGCAATCGCGCGAGCTCCTCCCAAGCTTCCCACGGAACATTTGACATGCTTGTCTCATGATGTTCACGTAATTAGTACCGTATCATATTATATCACGCCCTGAGTTGAGATATAGTGAATAGGGATACATTTATATTCATAATGAGCTGCTTAAGCGTAGATATTTATAGCAAAAGCCTGTCAAAAACTATATTTTTTTCTGGTCTGTCAACATTATATGCATAGTGTGAGTGAAGGGCATTATTTACTTAATCACTTTGTAATTCTGAAATCCTGTTTTCAATAGCACATTCCATGTGTGAAAAAAAAAACGTACGTATATCTTAAAATTCGATACATATTGATAGATTATAATTTTGATAGTAGCCTGATTCACATATTTGAGTCTCGGAAAGCATTAGATCCCTTTGGAAAGCGAGTAAAAGTACGGATCAAAACTTATTTAGTTAATTAAATTACTGCTAAAAGAAATACTTTTTACAATCAGCATTGTCTCATCTTTTTGATTATTGAGTTTCGAGACGATAGTATCCCTAATACTATTTTTCGGTTTAATTTTTCACAATGGCTCTCTTAATGTTTCGTTCCGTATTCACTAACTGAGGCCATGTCTCGTTGATAGCTGTGCGAATCACTAGACAGGAGCGACCCGCCACTAAGTGATTACTTAATCCGCTTTTATCGCTAACCGAACCGCCGGCAATCAACGCGATTAACTAAGGGTTAAAACTAAACCGTTCTATTGCTTTACCGTTTCATTTACAAATGATCTTGGTGGGCACATGTATGTATTTGCACATTTAGTGAATAAATAATATTCATTTGATTGCATTTTGAAGTTTTTCACCAAAAAAATATCTATTTCAATCTATAGGTACATATACTCGTATAAATAAAAAAAAAGGAAATTCAACCTGTAGGGGAGTTGCAAAAGCATATATATAATTTATATAAATAAATAGAGAATTATTGATTTATATAAATAGATTAAAAATATTGTATCAGTTGTTACAGGCAAAGAAAATGTAGTCGCAGATGCACTATCTCGTATCGAAGAGATATCAGAGCCAATTGACTATAACAGCCTTTCACAATCTCAAGTCGAAGATCCTGAGTTACAAGATTATCTGCAGAGCGATACATCTTTAAAATTAGAAAAGGTCAAGTTTGCAAACTCAGATGTTGAAATTTATTGTGATGTCTCAACGTCAAAACCACGGCCGTTCGTCACAAAATCGCTACGCCGATCAGTATTCGACAGTTTGCATAATCTAAGTCACCCTGGTGTGAGAGCATCAACAAAGCTGGTCACACAAAGATTTGTATGGCCCAGCGTTAATAAGGATTGCCGAACATGGGCAAGACAATGTTCCGATTGTCAGAAAAACAAAGTTACCCGTCATACTTCCTCTCCTACCTCTCCTTTTTCCTGCCCAACTGGTAGATTTTCCCATGTCCACATGGACATAGTAGGACCATTACCAATTTCATCTGGTTTCAGGTACTGCCTCACAGTCATCGATCGCTTCACTCGTTGGCCTGAGGCATACCCACTTGCAGAGATCACAGCAGAGACCTGTGCTCGCGCTTTCATAGCGGGCTGGGTCGCGCGCTTTGGGTGTCCGGAGAAGATAACCACCGATAGAGGAAGACAGTTCGAGTCGCAACTCTTTCGCAACATCTCGACGATCTTAGGAGCTGTCCACCTTACAACTACGGCGTATCATCCAGCCAGCAACGGTATGGTGGAACGTCTCCATCGTCAAATGAAAGCGGCAATTATGTGCCATACAAATATACATTGGGCAGAAATCCTACCTTTGGTTCTCATGGGCATACGAAGTTCATGGAAAGAAGACATCGGAGCATCAGCGGCAGACCTCGTTTATGGAGAACCTTTGCGCTTACCTGGTGAATTCTTCGCTCCATCTGAAGCGTTACCTACAGACTTCACAGACTTCGCTGCGCGCCTTCGACACCACATAGCCAAACTTACCCCAGAACCGGCGCGGTGGCATTCCAAGAAGACGTTTTACTTACCTAAGGACCTGTATACTACGAGTCACGTGTTCCTGCGCTATGGGCACGTCAAAAGATCGCTGGAGTCACCATACACTGGCCCATTCAAAGTACTGGAAAGAAGTCCAAAAACTTTTAAATTAGAGGTGAAAGGAAAACCTGTCACAGTTACAGTAGATCGGTTAAAGCCAGCACATATGGCCCGAAATGATGATGACAATCCTGATCCAGTTCCTGAGAAGACAACTCGGAGTGGACGTAGGGTTCGTTTCCCTAATTACTATCGACCGTAGTAGTCCACGGTCTCGGTGGGGGAGTAATGTAGGGGAGTTGCAAAAGCATATATATAATTTATATAAATAAATAGAGAATTATTGATTTATATAAATAGATTAAAAATATTGTATCAGTTGTAAAAGTAAAAGTAAAATGATTTAGATAAATAAAGTTAAATATTGTATAAGTAGTAAAAGTAAAAATTTGTAAAATTAAAATATTGTAAAAATATATTTTTACAATATTTTAATTTTACAAATATTTATACAAATCTTTATTTTACTTTTGGTATACAATATTTTTACTTTTACTACTTATACAATATTTAACTTTATTTATCTAAATCATTTTACTTTTACTTTTACAACTGATACAATATTTTTAATCTATTTATATAAATCAATAATTCTCTATTTATTTATATAAATTATATATATGCTTTTGCAACTCCCCTACAAACCGTTAAAGGGGTGAAAAAGTGGGATATAATTTGTATGAAAAATCTTATTCCTATTATAGAGTTAATTATACATTTGAACTTAGCACGATTACTTACCTAAATAAATAAAAAGTTTCTCATTATAAGTTTATGAAAACTACTCTTAAAAGGGTGTTCAAGTTTGTATGGAAGAAACCTATAGCGCGGTCCCATTAGCTTGAAACTCTGTATTAATACTTCGGATAGAAAATAAAAAAAGACGTGTTTTTGACTTTCTCGAAAATCTACCCCTAACGGGGCAAAAAGGGGGTAGGTACTTATGTTTTAAGGAGAGGATTTTAATACGTCTATTCCTATGGGAGTAAAGAAAGAGGCGCAGGTGGAGTGCTAGTTCTTAATAAATCAACCATAAGTCTATCTAATTTCGTAATCTCACATTCACCAATTATCATGTATTATAAAGCCGGAAAATCACAATTCAGATACACAATTGATGTTTTTATTCCCCATTTGATGTGCAGACAGTGACAAACATTTGTGGCAAGTGTGTCTAATCAGGCGGGAGATGGTAAGAGCTGAGCGCGCGCGGGACACGCGCCGCCACGTGGCTGACACCTGCGCGGGAGTAGCGACGCTCCATGTTAGGGGAACACTCCATAACCAGTGCACTAAGCTTGTAAATCACACCATGTGATGTTTATTTGTATACGCACTTAAATTTGAAATGATGACTACTGAGCTTTCGAGATAATAATAATAAAAAATATATTTTATTTACGTTCTATAAGTAATGATGTTGTTATATTTAACACTAATGAGGGTTTTATTTAGTCAGTGTATTAACAAGTTTTTTTTTTAAATGACCGTTACCTGATTTATTTGCGAAATAAGTTTCTTCCTTGTACAATATCGAATATCTTTAAACTCTACCAACCATAAAATTATCTTGATTTTTTTAAAGCACATCTAGATTACACATGGCAATTGAAAAGAACTTCGTATTATTTTTAACTTATACTAGCGACCCGGAAAGTATTCTGCTACCCGTGCGAAGCCGCGTCAGTCACGGGTAGCAGAGTTTTCCGAATTCTTCAACAATCATCATCAAATTTCAGCCAATTTACACAAAACCTTAATGAATCATACACTTAAACCTTCCTCATGAATGAATCAGTCCGTCTATTGGTGAAAAACGTATAAAAATACGTGTTTTATCGCGTTCAGACAGACAGACAGACGCGGCAGGGGAGTTCTTTGTTTTATATAAAGATTAGTTAATATCATTTCTAGGATTTAGATAAAATCGTAATCACTAACCCCATTCAACAATTGAGTCGATTATAATGTAAGACTCATACATACCTAAATTCTTAAATAAATTAGGAACATACTATAAGCACAGAATAAATAATAGTACTAACGCTATAAGCTACGAAGCATACCAACTGTGATCGAGTCCTGCAGACTACTGAATAATTATTACAAACATTTTCAATACAAGAGTAGGAAACACGATCGTTCTGGACAGACACTGTACATTCCCAATGGAGTAAAGGCGCAAGATCTAAGATCGAGAACTGGATTGACATTTTGCTGGCGCCTCCCCTGGCGGTCGGTACGTCAATCTTTATTGCACGGCCTCACGAGCCTCCGCCCGAGCCGCTGTCACGTGTCAGATGACCAACACACTTGCTGCAATAACAATGAGCTGACCACTGCCCTTTGCTTGTATATTCTACTCATATCACTTTAGAGTACCAATTCGTAGAGCACTTTTGATTCATATTGCTATAAAGCTTTGGCAAGGAAGAAAGTGAAAGTTTGAAGACATTAAATTAAAAACATATACGTTAGTTTAGTTAATCAATAAAATATACTTTATTCATATTCGGCGGTGACAAATGGTTAAAACTAGATTTATGTTTTTTTTATATTATTAAACCCAGCAATGTCACGCATTTTTTTTTTGATTAGGTACTTATTTTTAGTTAAAACTCCTTTTTTACCAATATAATTCTAAATCGTTTTCATTGTGAATTTATCCTATGTACCCACTGTGTTGTGTTCTTGTCCAGCCACAGCCTTACCCAGACTAAGATTAGGTATACAATTATTTATAAGTTTACAAAAGTAAACTGTAAGAAACCATGAAGCTGTTATTTAACCAAACTTCTTTATCAGACTAGATATTTTATGGTATCAGTGTGCGAACTAATCTATCCGCCACACAAGGATAACAATAAAACCAAAATCACCAGTGATAATATAGAATTTATCGACTGGGACGCTACCGTGCAGTACCGCTTGATGGATTAAATTGCCTTATCCCTATGACAACGTGGGCACAGAAAAATACGCTGTGTATTAAAAAGCAGCTGGTCATTTTTCAAGTGATTCCTTTTGCTCTAACGGAGCAGGTGGCTGAATTTTTATTTCGTAGCTGGCCAGGGGACGGTCTAGGGAAAATTGTGCGTTTGCTCAACGCTTATGCCGACCAACATTATTTGCGAACACCCTCTGATGAATTTGAGTAGGATTCGCATGTTGAATTAGGACAAGCGCGTCGCTCGTAACGTTATATTTTTTATGTAAATTTATGCTGACTTTGTTCCCGCAAAAGTAATTGTTAGTCTAAAATGCTTGATAGGTTATCAATGAATAAAATATAATGTAAATAGGTAGACAACTTTTTGTTTTTAATGAAAATATTAATCATAAATAAAACGGTTAATTGAATTGTAGCTCGATTATTATATCAATGGATAAGATTTACTACTATCTACAAACTACTGCATTGCACTTATCGACGAAACCATTAGATTTGAGAAATAAAATTACGATACGAAACAACGCTATTTCATAAAGAATCTAAAATATCAATTTTTCACATCACCACAGAGGTAAAATTCTCCATCGGAATTCAAAGTGAAATTTAGGGGATGAATATTAATAATTGAGAGGCAACTGCGGCTGGTCCCTCTCCGCATCCGATTTAACGTGTACGCAAGAATCTCTTAATAAATTATCTTTAATGTTTCAGTTACATTTATGTGCAACTGTTTACTGTTTTTTTTTAACAACAGATACCATATTTGCTGATAAGTAGCCGACTAGGTTTCAGTCTGTGTAATATGCAAGTCATTAACAAAGTTATGACTGTACGTAATATCTCACAAATGTATAAATAACATTACAGTAAATTATATGTGTACATTATATTTACCGGAAAACGACCCACTCGTTGCAGTTACCCAATTTTAATTGTAATATGTGAATTCGTATTTTCCAGCCGAGTTTTAATTATCAGGAGTCGCGCGCGCTTGAGTTACGCGACCGCCCGCAATATTTATGGCGGCCCCCCGCCATTCCAATACACTTTTTAACGTAATGAGCGCTCGTTGCCGCGGGAGGGTGTCATGCCACCTATTTATGTTGTACACAACAACACGGATGTTTTTTCTTTACACAATGTTTATGTATATCTTGTAGCTTTATATATCGGTAACTAGGTACGTCAGGTATAACTACAAAGAAGCGAAAGATAAATATGAGAACATAGACGAGATAATGGAAATGTAAGTTTGGTTTATTCGAAACAATAAGAGTGTCGGTCGCGTCGGGGGCGTCATATCCCGGAATATGTGATTAGGTCGCGGAGTCACCGGCGGGCGGCGCGGCGGGCGCGCGGTGGCTTGCCTGTAGGTTTTACGTGATCTGATAACTATAAGTCGGGGCGGCACTCGCCCGATTCTGGATTACATTAAACATTCAGGAGAAGCATACGTCGCAAACTCGACTCACATAAAAATGAGCGCTTATTATGAAATTAACTAGAGCTAACTGCGCGATGTCTGCTAGGTTTTTTTACGTAGGCGCCGCCCGTCAGCCGCAGTCGAATTACTGGACGCTAATTGGACTGTGGAAATGTGACGGTCGGTACGGGAAACCACCTTCAAAAATAAAACTCCGCTACCATTTTTTCTGTATCATTTATGTTCTGGTTTTATCTGCTCTGAATTACAGATTACGAGAGGGTCTTGGTAAACTGAATGTTTTGAAAATAAACAATAATTAAACCTTTTATTTTTGAGTTTAAATAAAGAAATTAAATAAACTCATAGATAAAATTGATCACTGGCTCAGTAAATCCACATTACTGATATTCGTGGTGAAATTTAATTTAGAGATAATGCGCTAAATAAATTCATTTAAAAATAAAGATAGCACTAACCTGTACTCTCGCTTCAGTGAGATCAATTTTCATGGCGATCTCTTCTCTAGTATAAATGTCAGGGTAGTGAGTCTCCTGGAAGGCTCGCTCTAACTCCTTCAGTTGCGCTGATGTGAAGGTGGTGCGTATTCGCCGTTGCTTGCGCTTCTCCGTCAGGGAACCTTCGTGCCCACCGTACACTTTATACGGCAGACCAGCTGTAGAAAGAATAATTGTTCTTATAGATACTTTGATGAATAGTGAGAAAGGAGATAAAACAATTGAGAAAAAAAGTACTTTTCTCCTTTGTCAGTGAACTTACGAGATAACATTAATTAATATTAACCACATCAGGCGACATCAAGCCTAATTGAGCCAACGTTTCTTTTGAGTATAGATATGGCTATAGCCTAATCATAGTTAGTGATGGTACCTTTAGCCAAAGAAGGTAAGATATGTAAATACTGAATGGCAAGAGAAAGAATCAAAATTGTGTAGGTATAAGTCTGCAGTATAATTTTATGTTTAAAAAGATATCTTTGGTAGAATAATCCAAATTTCAATCACATACTGTTAATATACATAAAGCCAACTAACTACCTATATCAAATTGTATAAGATCAAGGTGCAGCTTGTAGCAAGCGGCCATTTTTGTCTACCCTCCCGTCACGGGCGCGCCCTCTCTACGCTAACTCCATATCTATACTATAGTTAACTACCTACAATGAATGAATAGGTATGTATGTATGTTTAAATTTATATGTACGAAAAACTATTTAAACTTGAAACAAACCAATAACAACTTTGGAAAATTTGAATCAAGGTAATATCAATCAAATAATTACAAATCAACAAGACTAACAAGATAACGACGATAACTAACGAGACGATAAAATAAGTTGATTGAAAAAACTGTTGCCTATCCTAACCAAAATTAATATAGAAATAATTGATATCATTCAAAAAATATACCTTCTATTATTTGACTATCTCAAACTACAATAACTATAAAAACTCGTTAGATATTCTGTGATAATCATAAAATAATAAGGTATCCATAATATAATGGTAAATAAGATGTTTTCACGTACATTAAGTACCTAGTACAATATCTTTTGGAGGCTATAAATAAATATACAGAGTGCGGTGGAAAAACTCTCGTAGCTTTAGGTTGTCGCGTGGAATACGTATCGATCGTAGCTCGTAGCGCTACGGCGGCGTAGCGCGCTATTACGCGAACCTAGAGGTAGATATCTTCTTATCTACTACTCTTAATGGTAAATTAATATAATAATAATAATTAAATATATATAAGGGTTCAGCAGTGGATCGTAGGTTCAATATGATGATGATAAAAACAATTGCATATAGGTATAATTTCATAAATTTGAAATGGAGTCAATATCGATATAATTTAACATCACATCCTATCTCTTTCAAGTAGCTAGTCTCTAATATTTCACTTTCCCTAGATATACACTATATAGGGAGTGCCAGTTGGCGCAGTTGGTTAAGACTGGTCGTGGGTTCGATTTCCGCACAGGACATGCGTTTATTTATTATTTATTTATCATTATACACTAAAAGTATTTTTCAGTCAATGTTAGAGTTTCAATACGTAGTACGTAATTCTATATGGCGCTGTTGGTTTTTTAAATAAATAGAAAATAGCATTCTTTATTTACACTTTTAAGTGAGGGAGTATGCAACTGATAAAGCAGTAAAAAACACCTGTAAGCAGATATGTGTAAAATAACTTATTAAATACAAAATGCAAACACTTTTATACAGAACTACACAAAATAGTTTTTCGTGTTATATTTAAAAAACTAAATGCAAAATACGTTTTTCCAAAATACTTTATTTCAATACTTTTATAGTAGCCTCTTTCCCTTAAACATCCTTTATTAAGTGAGTTTTATTTTATTTTAATTAAGTAAACAAAGTAAATTTAGTTAAAAAAATTACATCGTCAATACTTGTCAGTTCAGTGTTGCTGTAATGAGGAAAAATATAACTATTGTTCATCACATTTATTGATGTTGTTGACTTAACTTATCAAAAAGTATATTGCATTTGGCAAATACAAAATATGACCAAAAAGGTATTTCAAATAAAATACAAAATTATTTTCTCAAAAAGTATTTAAATACAAAATGGAAATAGGTATTTTGCATTTCAAATAATTCTCATCTGTGCCGGTAAGGTTATGAAAAATAAAATGAATTAGGTATTAAAAAAATGTTAATGTAATAAAGTATATAAATGCGTGATACACCCACCTCACAATTTTAACGCATGCGTAATTTAATGACAAATACTTTTTTCACTAAAATAAATAAATAATAATCTATATTCTGTCTTAATTGTAGACTAACAACGTTTAACGAGAATGACCTTGACACGTGACAATTTTCAGAGTGAAATAACAAAATCCCAATAAATTACTTCGTATTAGATTATGGTATCGTTAAGCGCTTCATTTGTAGTGCTCATAAAACATAAGTCCCATGAAATCATAATGCTAACAGGCATTAGGCAGGAGGCGGACGTGCAGCAGCCGGGCCGCAGTCGCCGCAGCGGACCGCAGACCGCACGCGCGCAGCGACAATTACCTCAAATGAACCGGAATTAATCGAGACTCGCTTCTTGGCCGAGCTGCGGTCTCATTTGCATTATTAATAGAGGCTGTGGGGTGGCGAGGGGTGCGGTGGATGCCCGCACCGTGTCACTGCCCCCGCCCCTCGCACCTACCCCCTCGCAATTTGCGGAACCTAATGAAGAGGATCTTGCCAAGATGTTTCTGTTCATAAGACGTTTAATTTGAGTTTGCAATTCGTGGGTCAGGCTCAGGCAGACGGTCCGACCGCTCATTGTTACTGTGAGCATTATATTTTATTGGCAGGGTAGGCCGACAATTAAACCTTCATGTTGGTTTGGAATAAAAGTAGAATGTGTACACTTCAGTTATATAGCCCCTGTAAAACTACCTACTTCCCTTAACTTGAATTACTCTCGTATATTTACTTATTTTTTGAGCTATCAATATAGTATAAAGTAATAATAATAATAATAAATAATAAAAACATTTATTTCTCTTCACAAATATGTAGATACAAAAAAAGTGCTTACGCATTATGCGAACCTGATTTGTGAGAGACTGGTGCTTGTTGTAGGTTTAAAAAAACCTGTAGTACAAGTAAATACTAAAGTAGCTACTTAAAAAATACTAAAGTAGCTACGTAAAAAATAAAGTAGCTACTTACCTATAAAATATTAAATAGTCGCTTATTAAATATTTATATTAACTTATTTGTGAACTTCTTTTTTAAGATATATCAGTATTTATTTACTCTGAGGTTATATCAAACCCAAGTCGAAACTGTGTGACGTGATAACTAAGACATGCAAGAACACGTGGTACTAATTAATCGTCAGAGAGCGATTAATTCACAGGTGATATGATCCGTAACCCCCGACCCCTCCCGGCGCCTGATCCTCCCACTGCGGAGCCTTACTGTTAATTACTTGACGGCGAGACTGCTTGAAGGGCGCTGAGGACTTATCCAAAACACGTTTACGCTTGGGGAATCTCACGATTAAAACATTGAAAAAAGTACTTTTCTGTGAAAGTTTAATGAAATTAATTCCTACATCTTGCTATTTTTAACATATATTATCACGTTATTGCGAAGTGATTTATCTTTCATACAATACAATTATCCCTCCTATTAATCCTGAAGTTGGTAAAATATAGTTATTCAATACATTTTAGTAAAAATAATAATGCAATCAGTTCAAAACTACAACATCGTCATGTTGCTTGGAACGATGTGAAAACAAGATTTTTCCGGAGTAAATTATATCGCGATCCATCTAGGTGAGCCGTGGTTCATTTTTCTCGCGTCACGCGAAAAGTTCGCCGGCATCCATAATGCAGACGATGTCGGCGCGTCATCGCGGCATATTGCGGAACCGCCCGTGCCCGCTCTTCGTACCGTACCGCGCCCGCCCTCCACGGAAAGGGTTAGATTAATGAACCTATTTTACCATTCACTATTATTTATATCGGTAACATGATACAAACAATTCTTCGTGTCACTCAAATGCATAACTTTACTTAAAAATATTAGTATACTTACCAATAATAAAGATCATACAAACTCCATATAAAAAAGTACGTAAACGCGTCCAAGTAATATATAACAGCAATATATTTTATATTGCAAATAAACATGTGGGTAAATTTGCGTAATGGTAGCAGTAAAATAAAATTGTGAAACGCTCGTGCATGGAGCCGAATTGTGTGGCATCGTGTGTGGCAGCACAGAAGTTTGTTCTACCAGAAATTGAAATGACTTTATACAGAGTGTACCTTATAATTGTTGTAGACTAAAATATATTCAATAAATATAAACAAAATCAATAAATATAATTGATATAAATATATTAATAAATATTTGTTCAAATATCTATTAATGTTATGGGTTTGATTATGCCAATAATAACACAACCTAAATAAGTTAATTCTTGTATTTATGTTAAAAACTACATAACCATTACATAATAGATGGATTTTCTTCAATGCATCCAGTCTACTACTATTATCATTTCATACAGTCTATATACATCCAGTTAAATACTATAATCTTAACATACATTTGTTTACCCATTGTAAATGCTCACGTTTTACAATATTCGAATTTGGAATTTGGAATAACAATAATTTCCATTTCTAAAAATAAAAGTCGGTTCTCTCGTCGAGTGTACCGCAGTAACATTGTAGAAGTTACGATCGCGGCTCCCGGCGCAGCTCAACTGTGAGATATTGCCTTTTTTATGGCACACTCTACTATACTATACTGGGACAGAATAGATCACATGATGCGATAAAATATTGCCCTCCGTCCTGGCACCAAATCGAATTAACCCGTCCACTTGCATACAAAGGCGACATGAGAATAGAAATGGTTATATCGAATTAGGATTCCGACCTGTTTTCCCTCTTCGCGGCGCTCACAAACCTATATACCTACCTATGCAGGGTGAGTAAACAAAATGTGTATAACACGAAAAACAAAGGCCTGAAAACCATGTCTAGCTACTCAAAAATGATTATACATAGCGTTTAACCTAATAACATTGGTAATATATTTAATCTTGAATCTTTTTAGACGAAATGACTAACACAAAATAATAACTAATGATAATTTAATTGTGTTTGTAGTATTTGTTTATTGTCATGATATACCTGTTTCATTTGACAAATAAAGTCACCTTTATCACAACCCTGTTATTCTTGTAATTGTATTACAATTAATACACAAACTTGTAATTAATTTCCGCGTGATTAACGGGTATAATCCGGACTTACTCGAGATTACGTGAGAGTTGCCGCCCGAGGTGAGTTATTGTGTTGCGTGGGCGTCGGCGGGGCGGGGGCGGGGGGTCGCGGGCGCGGGGGCCCTGTCAGTCCACGCTGAGGAGCGAGAGCCACAAGATGCGGAGAAGGCTCGCTCCAGCTTCGTTGTCCTCCCCTTAAGATTCTCGCGGACGCCGCTGCCAATTAGGGGCGCAATCGCTCACGCGGCGAGAATGCTTCCCCCGCACGACCCTCCACTGGTGCTTGCGCCCCTCCCGGTATACTACTCTTTGTTTCATGACCGTCGTCTTCGGCATCGCAACCTCCCACCCCGCCACTTGTTCACCAAATGAAAACGGTATCACTTTGGTATTAGAAGCAATAAAGATAAACTTAGAAGGTTTTCACCTTTTTCCGCTTTGGTTTTAAAGTTTGTTGCGTTTTACTCAAGAGTTTTGATGTAGTTAGAGTGACTATGTAAATGTGTATTTTTGAAATATATATAAATTTTAGGCATCCTGTCAATTTATTTGTACCTTAGTCCATGCGTAATAACTATCTCTAGTTTATAATGCATAATATATATGAATAAATTGCTAAGATACGAGTATATTGAGAGACTTTTTGCGAAAAAGATGCGACTTTTTGAAATAAGTTTTTTTTATAATACTTAGGTGGCAAACAAGCATACGGCCCGCTTGATGGTACGCCAGGGGTATCACGCGCACCTTGCCGAACCTATGTTACTTGTAGGTTGGCATTTGACAAAAATAAATTTATTTAAAGTTCAGATAAAAAGAAGTAGTGGAATTATGGCGGTACATTTCAGCAACTACTAATGCCATCAAATTGAAATCTAATTAGCCAGTTTATTAGAAATCATCAAAATTCCTTCACAAACTTAGTTTTGTGGTCTGGTTAAATATTGTTGAACATCGTTCTATATTTCTTGTAATATTTACATAGAGGAACTAATTATTTAAGATTTTTCGCTTTGCAAGCTTCTGAATGCCCATTGTCGTTTCTGCCTTGTGTCACTCAGTAAATAAGACAGTGATAGCTCAGACGTCTCACCTCAACTACCAGCTTTAGAGAATGGAACTCCGACAGAACTCACGTTCTCTTGAACGACGAGTTCTCTGAGTGCAATGATCAAAGGCGCCGCATAGATTACAGTGAACGCGGAACTCAGAACTCGGTCATGAAACAAAGAAATCGCTTATGTGGGATCGGCGCCTCGAAATATACCGCTCCAAGAATCTTATGAAGATTCTTGTACCGCTATGACAGACGGTCGGAGTGGCACCATAATGTTCCTTTTTAGGGTTCCGTACCCGAAGGGTGCCAAACGGGACTATTAAGCCTCCGCTATCCTTCCGCCCGTCCGTCGGTCCGTCCGTCTGTCTGTCTAACCGTAATAAGTATACAGCTGAAATTTTCACAGAATATATATTTCTAATGCCACTATAACAACAAATAATTAAAATGAAATAAAATTAAAAGGCGTATTTTTAATAGCAATAGTTAGTTAGTTAATAATATACGGAACCCTCCGTGTGCAAGTCTGACTCAATATACGGAACCCTCCGTGTGCAAATCTAACTCGCACTTGGACGGTTTTTTATTTTTTAACTTCTCGAAACAATTCAGTAAATTTAGTAAATGGTAAATGACATTGAAAAACTTGATGAAACTTAAATGTAAGTTTTATTTACATAAGCCGGCCGTTTAAAACTTTCTGGAACTAAGTTAATGTTATAGTAATAGGCATATTGAATTTTTTCGCACGTGGATTTTATTATTATCATTCTTTTCAAAGATATCCAATTTCAGGGTCTTCAGAAAAAACAATAATACTTTTCGTTGCATTCACAATTTTGTTTCTTTTAAATTATAGTTAATCGTGTAGGTAGTTGAGGTTACAAAATTACTTAAATGGAATGGAACAGAGAGCGAATAAAGAAATATTTTTTACTAGTAAAATGTCTGTGAAAAACTGACGAACGGACGGATAAATATCTCGAAAACATGAAGGGTTGACTTCAGAATCCTAAACATCAGCGGCCTACTTATAAAACGCTATATATAGCTAAACACTGTGTTGTAACATGTCTGTCGATCAGCCTTCTGTCTTCGTCAAACAATGGCCCTTATTCTATTGTTTACAACTTAACTAATTTTAATCTCACTATGTCTCTTTCTAACAAAGAACGTAAGAAAAGGATGTATGAAATTTAGTCCTGTCAAATTAGTCCAATGCTTGCTTTCGATATAAATTTAGTCGCCATCTCTCACGGTTACGCCTAAATACACGCAAAATAAAACGGCAAAGATTAATTTGACAGCATTAAATAATATATGTTCTATCCTTTTTCCAGAATTATTAGTTTTTATTTTTAGTTCTGTTTTTTAATTTTATTTTTATATTTTGTTCTATCATTAATGTAATGTCGTGTGTTGTCCTGAATTAAATCTTTTTTCTTTCTTTCTTTCTTTTTCAATAATGTTCGTAAGAAAGAGATGAGATGTTACTAAAATTAGTTTAGTGCGATTTACAACAGAATCGGCAACATTATCCTCTTATGACAAAATAAGGTTTAAGTCAAGTCTAACATAACCCAAGTTTTAAAATTAAATCCGTCACTCTCAACAAAAAGGGCTGGGGCTATCTTAAAACTTGCATTTTACAAGACTTAACCTTTCTTTTGTAATAATCCCCATTATTACAAAAGAATTACGTTATTTACGTAACCATTTTATAATTAGTTATTAATATTTTATAGTTATATATTATATATTAGTTAAAAAACCTTTCATGTATGTTTTTTACTACTACAAAACTAAAGAGTGTCCTTTAGACAGACAGACAGACAGACAGACAGACAGACAGACAGACAGACAGACATGACGAATCTATAAGGGTTCCGTTTTTTGCCATTTGGCTACGGAACCCTAAAAAGGGATGAATACCTGGGTATTTCAAGACTGACTTACACCTTATTTATTAATAAGGGGGGTAGAGTTTAGTATGGAATAGAATTAAAGAGAGGTAAAGCATATAGTTTATTCGCTCAAAGAGTAGCTCGACTGGGGAAGTAGCTCCACCTTACAGAATACGTAACCAGGCAAATCAAATCAAAAATCATCTATTGAGTTTAGGCCCTGGTAAGACACTTAACCGGTTCGGATTACACTTAAACTGAGAAGAAATAAATCCTAAAAATAATGTTTAATACGAAAGTTTATATAGGTGATTAATATGTCCTAATGGCTGAACATATGAGTAGGTATATGCAATTTGGCACACAGATATACCATACTCTTAACATAAAATATAGGCATCTTTTGACCCTAGGAGCCTTAGCCGAACCATTCTGGGTGAAAACTAGATGGATTATAATAATAATAAAATATAAATAATACTTATGATTAATTTATTGCCAAAACACAAGTTTAAAGTTTTGTGATGAGCTCTGACTCCTAATCTAGGGACTGCCTATATCTCAGGAGCCAGTCTATTTTCATCTTACAAGTTATATAATTTTACAATAAAAAATATTATAATTCATTCTAAGCTTCATCAGATTACTACCTTCGGCCACATCATCTCTTACCATGGTTTGTAGTCTAACACTTTTTCAGGGTTCCGTAGCCAAATGGCAAAAAACGGAACCCTTATAGATTCGTCATGTCTGTCTGTCTGTCTGTCTGTCTGTCCGTCCGTATGTCACAGCCATTTATTTCCGAAACTATAAGAACTATAATGTTGAAACTTGGTAAGTAGATGTATTCTGTGAACCGCATTAAGATTTTCACACAAAAATAGAAAAAAAACAATAAATTTTGGGGGTTCCCCATACTTAGAACTGAAACTCAAAAATTTTTTTTTCATCGAACCCCTATTTGTGGGGTGTCTATGTATAGGTCTTCAAAAATGATATTGAGGTTTCTAATATCATTTTTTTCTAAACTGAATAGTTTGCGCGAGAGACACTTCCAAAGTGGTAAAATGTGTGTCCCCCCCCTGTAACTTCTAAAATAAGAGAATGATAAATCTATAAAAAATATACGATGTACATTACGGTGCAAACTTCCACTGAAAATTGGTTTGAACGAGATCTAGTAAGTAGTTTTTTTTTAATACGTCATAAATTGATATTAATATCAAATACTCAGGTCTATACTACCATTTACTTATATACCTACAGGTTTGTACGGAACCCTCGGTGCGCGAGTCTGACTCGCACTTGGCCGGTTTTTTTTATACGACTTAGTCGGTAAACAAGCATACAGCCCGCCTGATGGTAAGCGGTTACCGTAACCATATTGACGCTTGCAACACACGAAGCATCGCTCACGCGTTACCAACCTTTCCCCCCTCCACAATGAAAAATATACATTACATAATATTATAAAATATAATACTTTTTATCCCGAAAAAACATTTAATACCTCGGGAACGCGGGTGAAATCGTCCATTTGTATTCGTTCTTTCATTCATTCAATTGCAGTTACCTACTTACAATTAACAATTTGTAGGATTGCACAAAAACAAATATTAACGTTTGTTAACCTATACAACTAATGGACAAATGACTAATTAAAGTCAGTTAATTTTAATTGCAGGTACATAAAAAACATATCCTGAGACATTCTTCACACAAAAGCTAGTTTCCAGTTATAGATAGGTACTTCCTACAGGGTACAAACTGTGTTAATATCTTACCCTCTACAATTTATTATAAAATAAAAATAGATTACATCAAATTAAAATATAAAATGCTATAATGCTGGAAGAAATCGCTTCAGCGATAAGGCCGCCTGAATTGTTTGCACTTTTGTTTCTTTGTTATTTTTGTGTTGTATGTTTTTTGTGTATACAATAAAGAATTGTGAATTGTGTAGGACGTTTTCACGCACTTATTTACATGCCTCAACGTTCTATATGTGCTACGCCGTAGCAAAGCTGTAACTAACGCTACGGATTTCTAAGAACATTAATTTGCTTTAAACCTTTTGTGGACGTTTTCACGCACAAATTTACGTGTGTTCCATGTGCTACGCCGTAGCAAAGCTGTAACCAACGCTTCCAAGTTCTAACAACATTACATTGCTTTAAACCTTTTGTGGACGTTTTCACGCACTTATTTACGTGCGTTCCATGTGCTACGCCGTAGCAAAGCTGTAAGTAACGCTACGGAGTTTTAACAACATTACTTTGCTTTAAACCTTTTGTTTTTTATTAGATATCATGAATCTATTTATACAATTAAATAATATTAAAATACAGGGTGGGCCAGAAAGGCGTACGATTTTAAAAACACTCTTGCGTTTGAAGCTTTAGAGAGGGGACTGCGCGGGTGGTGGGGTTAAGTAGCTCGGTTCCCGGAAATTTAGTCTAGCCTATAATCGTGCGACATGGTTTCAACAAGATGGCGCGACATGCCATACAGCTAATGCCTCTTTGGCGGTCGTAAACGAGATGTTTGCTGGGAAACTGATATCGCGCCGAGGTGACATTGCATGGCCTCCTAGAAGTCCGGATCTAACGCCACTGGACTTTTTTTTGTGGGGATACCTAAAAAGTAGAGTCTACTCCAATAACCCAGCCACGATTAACCAGTTGAAGACCAATATCCAGGAAGAAATGGCAGCTATTCCCCGTGCAATGTGCCAGCGAGTTTTTACCAATTTGAGGTTCAGATTCGAAGAATGTTTGCAGCGGGATGGTGCACACCTGGATGACGTTATTTTTAAGAAATGAATTTCCCAGATGTAAATTTTTATAAAAATAAAAATTTATATGTGAATTGTACTAAGTTTTTTTTTAATCATTTTTTCAAATTCGCAATTCTTTCTGGCCCACCCTGTATCTTTGTATGATACCAATATAGAGTTATGAATCTTAGTTATCGATATAAGTTCTACTTACGTTGCAAATTCATGGATGGTGGAAATATATGGTGATTCCTCATAGCAGCGTCTTGGGGCCGAGCACATTGCGGTGGCGGTGGCTGGTATCGCATCCCTTGGTAGCGGTATGCCGCTTGAGACATCTGGCCACATGATGCCAGTTCACCCCACGAGAGCTCGCCACCTCCGGAACCTAAGCATCCACCGTCGAACCCGCCGCCGGCTCCACTCAAGTAGCCGTACTCCATAGCTGCTAGCGTGCGCCTCAGCTATCTAACCAGCTCACTTCCTGACATGGGCTCAAACAGTTTAAAAATTCAAAATAGTTCAAAAACAATAGTAGACGAGCCGCGATAACGCCGCGCCACGCGGGGCGCGTGCGTCTTGTGTCGGAAGGCACCGCGCGAGGCTCACAGCCACATAATTGGATGAGCCGCGACTATATCAAATTATACCGATTACAGATGGTATCGGATCCCAACGATAGTTTTTGCCAGCGTGGAGGACCGCGCGCTCGTCCCACTCGAAATCGAATGATAAGCCTAATTCAATAAGGGCGAGCCTCGAGGAGGGGGCGGGGCGCGCACCCCCGGAGGCAGGCCAATGGCCGGCGCCGACGGCTCCGCGGGCGCCTCCCATTGGTCGGCGGTGCACCCCCGCCTGCGCCTCCGGTTAGAGGGTGCGTGTCACGACACTTGTCTACTTTTCTTTTCGCCGACAGTTCCTTTGTCATTGAGGAAAATAAAAAAGTTGTAATTAACGATCCAGGTAGGTACTACTTAATGAATGACAGTAGGTATTCAGTTTTTGAAATATCATTTACCTTTTATTTTAAGATGAAGAAAAGAAAATATTGTACCTGCTCTATTGTAGCTTATTAACATACAATTGTTTCAATTAGATTACTGTCAAATTAAAAATGTTTCCGGTTTCAACATTGTACCCTAATACGAAAGCGATGATGGTCCTTGAATGCATGACGAAATACTTAGGTTCGAATCCTTTAACGATCTTGAGCTGATAAAGGATAGTAACATGAACAAACTATAACAAGACATTATTATAGAACCAGAGGTAGCCTACCACATATCACCTACCTGCGCCTGACCAGCTACATGCCCTAAATAAAAGTTCTAATAGAAGAAAGTGATATGAGAAAGTACATAAGATACCAAAGCTCTCAACTGCAGATACCGAAACAATCCTGCAACCGTGATATGGATTCCACACGATGTTTTCCTTCACCATCTTTGTTACGGACATCGAATGTCACAACTTTTCGTCGGTAAACCACTCTACATTCTGTCCTCTACTTCTATTAACCTGCAAAAAAGTTGCAATAAGACAAGCCGTATATGTGTAAATATCCAAAAAACGGTTTCGTAGCAAAACATAACAAAATATTATGTTTACCTACAATACAAATGTTTACCTACTATTATTACATTAAATTAATTAGCTCATAAATTACAAGCTGTTTGATACTTCCAAATAGGTAATATTATACGGAACCATTATCAAACGGTTAACAATGTGAAAATGTTAAAAGAATGTTTCATGAGTTATATAAATATCAAGGTTTAGTTCAGCATTTTTTTTTTCAGTTTGTAACCAAAAAATCTTTCCACAGGTAGCCGAGTTGTGCTATCTTATGAGGTAAGATTCTATTTTTTACTAAGTGAGTGAACCTTATTATTTTGTATTTTAATAATAATAATTTATATTTTATCAAGGATTCGATTTTTATAGTATCTTATAGTTATTTTATTATAATTTTAGAGTTATGTTGGTTAATTAAGGTCAGTAAAAACAAATTCCATTGGCAAAGCTTTATTGTTATTTTTTACTAATTCAGTAATTATACGTACTATATTTGTAACACAAACACAATGAGGGAGACTTCAGTACCTACCCAGCAACGGGTGGATGTACTAGTTGATATGATCATGACGAGAAATCATATTTCTTGTATTATTTCTGTATCCCGTATGCAGATACGATTCAGATACGTGGATACGGAAATACGACATTAAATGAAACCACGTAATGTACTCATGTATATGATAAATTTTTACTATGGGACCAAATTTGAAATCGAAAAAAAATTGAAGAAGAAAATAAGAAAGTAGGAAAAAGTAAAAGTTGTTCGTATACATGAGTACTTTATGTGGTTTCATTTAATGTCATATTGTCGTATCCAACCCGTATATGGTTGGATTTTCAGAATCGAGTAAAAATGTACTATTAATTAACTTGGAAGTTCACATAAAACTTATTTGCAGTGAAACTCAAATTGGCATTTTAAAGCATAAAAAATAAAGGTTTTAATAATCACGACGGAACCCTATAAATGCACGGGCAGAAGGTATTTTATGTATGAGAGAATGACGCGAATAATATTCTCAATATTGAAATTACAAGCATCGGGAGAGTCCCGCGGGAGCGCGCACGCTCCTTCGTCGCACGCGTAACCCGGTACCACGACACAAGCTTTATTTATTATTTATATTAATTACAATGCAGTTTTTTTCGTATTTGTTGATGACAGTAAAAATATATAAGCTTATATAGATGATTGTATTAAAATTGTAAATAAGTATCAAACAAATAATTGATAGACAGCAAGAACAAGAGTTTAATTGTATTTAAGTATATGTACGTGAAGCAGGGAATTTTTATGACAAAATATAGATTATTCTTAGCATAGGTCACTTCCTCAGGTTGTAAGTATAGTACCAAATCTGATGTCCATCGCCTATCGCCTCCGCAATTTCAAGTTTCCGAATTCACTAGTGGTCCCATAGTAAAAGTTTTTCAGCATGACTAAACCCAACATAAGTTTCGAAAATATGCCTTCTCGAAATCTCCACCCAGTATAATACCAGTAACTTACGGTTTAATTTGAATACAATACGAGTATTCGATTTCGATTGAATCGACATTCAGTGTGTAATATTTTCTAGTAAACACACCCAATTCTTTTGCATATACGTAAAGTTAAAGAAACAATAGAAAGCTCGGCAACGTAAATACTTAGCTCGTATTTACTGTTCAGCGAGCCTCCGGGGATGAAAAACAAGACATTTCCGAGATCGCGGTAAAATATGTGATCACTTAGCAACCTGCAATCAAACAACAACTCTCGCGT
This sequence comes from Achlya flavicornis, assembly GCA_947623365.1. NCBI lineage: Eukaryota > Metazoa > Arthropoda > Insecta > Lepidoptera > Drepanidae > Achlya > Achlya flavicornis. The sequence goes on along the minus strand of OX392473.1, from coordinate 9,241,813 downwards.
AGTTTTTCATTCCCGTTGGCGACAATGTTTTTTTTGTTTCATTTTGTTTATAATATGTATAGTACCTACCGGAATGAAACGGTTCATCAGTTTTTTACTTGATTCGTTCAACATGTTTTGATGAACTAAAACCTTCTTGTTGGTATAATAAAATTTATTCTTGCAATTTGGTGCAAGCGAAAACCGACTCTAATGGTGCATCCATGCTACACGAATCGAGCACGAGCCGAGGCTCGAACGAGCCTACAACGAGCACGATGCGAATCCCTTTGTTCGTGAAAAAACTGACAATCGCACTCATCGAGCCTCGAATGAGTGCGATTGTCAGTTTTTTCGCTCGATTTTAGCTCGATGAGTGCGAAGTGGTTCGCCAAGCATGGACGCACCATAAGGTGGCGAACCTTTCATTCCGCGACTGTACCTACTACATTTAAAAGTAAGGACCAAATGCCTGTCATGACTCGGGAAATGTATGTTCCGTAAGATAACATAAACTATTTTTTGAATAAATCTAAAAAATACTTATTTCCTGTAATACTGTGAACCTGGTTATTCCTTTGTAAATATCCTGAGTTGTATATTTTAATTTGTATAACTTACTAATTACCTAGGTAAAATATTCGTTGGTGATTAACCTATTCATAAAGAACTACAAAATATGCAGGATATAAATAAATCTTAAGTTGGAGTGTTGCTTTGATATACTACCTAACAGCGAGAAAATTAACCAACAAATCAATGCAAATAAAATAAATAACTTGAAATCGACCTTGACATACCAAATCTAAACAATTTACTTAGAATAACATTGCATATATTTTTCAGATGCGGGAAGCGTCACAAGTCGCTGCGAGCGGGATCTAATCTGATAATGCGTTGGTTATGGGCGGTGTGCGTGCGCTAGTCTCCACTTACCCCTTGATAATTCAATTTGCGCCCTCTGCGAGACCACATGCCGAGAGCTGCATCGCGACTGTCCCCACACTCGTATTTCGCTCATTTTAATTAACGTAGAATTAAATAAGGAAGCATAAACTAGATAAATTAAAGAAGCTTCGTTTTATAAATAAGCTATAACAAAGTAATAGTTTCACTAAAACTAACATACTTAGTCTATCACCTAATATAGAAGATCGAAACGAAGCTCAACAACAATAGGTATCTACAATAAAATTTCAGTTTACAAACCTCTACCCTTATCTCGCTGAAACTGGCTACGAATGTCGTAATTTCTCTGCGTCCCTGAAAGTTTATTACTTGGAGAAACTTAATCACTTTGCGTCTTTATTCTAATTGATCTATTTCAATACTTTTTTCTCATTCTAGAAATAATGTAGTGTACGTTATTGATATGGTGGATATGTCCAAATATAATGGATGCTGCACGTACTCAGGCCTGTACGAAGCCTTTTGACCTTTTGTAACGCAATGCAGACGAGACTAGAGACCGAAGGGTGCGGGGCGGGGAGAGGAATGTTGAAGGTGCACCTGAGCCCGTGATTGATGAGCGTTCTACCATCGCCATGATTGCGAACTGACGCCGCCATTAGCAGACATACCATTCCATAGACATCCATTTTAATTGCTTGCAAAATATTAATAAAAGTAAAATTGAGATGTATGGAATTAAATTGTCATTTTTCAGGGTTGATTTTTCAATGGCTGACAAATCCATAAAAAAATGCTTCCAATTTCACATTGACAATCAGACACCACGTTCTAATTGTTTTTATTATAAACAATCAATACCTCTTCTTATTCTATGCTCAATACTTTGAACTAACAAAGTATTGAGCATAGAATAAGATAAGAAGAGCATAGAATGCTTTGATTGTGGTTGTTTACATACATTGAATTCTAGAATTTTATTTAGTAGAGTAACTAATACGAGTAACATTAAGATAACTATGTATTTATTTATACGGCGTTTCACGTAGATAGCAGCTAGGTACATACCTGCCTAAGTAAAGATACGACCGTTCGTTCGACATAGAGAGTAAATAAAACAGACCACGTTTATTTGCCATCTGCAGTCCCGATAGCTCTTTATAGTTAGCGTTAGATCAGTCAAGGGGAAGATCGGTGCTCGTCCGGAGCGATAGTACGGAGACAGGTCCTGCCGCGCTGCTTGTCAAAGTGGCCGCCGGCGTGTTTGAACAAGTAATGAGCGGCTCCCCGGAGACGGAGTGTTTGCCCCGGAACGCCCCGAGCGCTCCTCGCCTTGGTTTTTCGTACAAATGCCAGGGTTTGCCGAAGTCCCCACTTCACCCCGCACCACCCTCGCAGCACTACGCGGTTTCTGTTTGCTCGCCACTCGGTATCGTATCGGACTTTCGAGTGTAAATTGGAAAATTGTTGGCAAACCTAGCTCACCTACGACAGGTCAAATATATGTAACGTAGAGTTTGGAATTAAATATGCATGCTTGATACTTAGTACCTACAATAATGAAACTTGTACTAATATTGAATTTGAATCGTTGGGGTTTGCCACAGATTACAGAACAAAAGGCAGATAGAGCGAGCGGCGTACGGGAGTGAGGTCAAAAAAGCAAATACAAACTGAAAAATACATACCTGGTATTCGCTTCTGAATTTGTATTCCCTTTGTTTAAACAAAGTTTATTAAAGAGAAAGTGTTTTTTGTTAATTAAAATTTGTTTGTTTGTTTGTAATCTGTGGGGTTTGCATAAAGCATTTTTATGTTTTCTTCTATATTTTTGTTTCTTCAGTCTATATTTTCTTCGACCGTGTGGCATCGGAAAATCTGGGCGATGGTTTTCCGACTTGCTTGATAGGTATATGTGGTGAAAGTTGAGGTTTCGGTGAAGTAATAGTTACAATTCCATAAAATCGGTAACGTAGCACCTACCTCATTCTGATAGGTGCACTTTTGAGCCAGTAACTTCCATGGTTTCGATAATACCTTATGGATGGAATAGGAAAAAAAGAACTCCAGGAACTGCTATTCAAGTTACAATTACTAAGATAATGTGATTTTTTGGATATAAGTATAGAGTGGGAAACAATGGATCTAATGTGCAGTATACATCGATATAATATATTTTTGTCAGAAATAATATTTTTTTATACAACTTATAGTCGGTAAACAAGCATACGGCCCACCTGATGGTAAGCGGTTACCGTAGCCATATGGACGCTTGCAACACAAGAAGCATCGCTCACGCGTTACCGACCCTTCCCCCCTCCCCTATGAGCTCTGGCGACCTTACTCACGCGCAGGAACACAACTTTACACAACATAAAGTTATTTGGCTGCGGTATTCTGTAAGGTACTTGTACTACAACTACTACTGTAGGGTACTGTAGGTTTCTTCCCCAGTCGAGCTGCTCTTTGAGCGAATAAACGCTATGCTCTACCTCTCTCAATATATATATATATATATATATAATCGATGATATAATATATTCGATGGGCCAGTTGGTACAGTGGGTTATGATTCACCTTACGCGCCGCAGTTTGTGGGTTAGATTGCCACACAGGACATGCATTTGTGTGCATGAACATGTCTGTATGTCCTGAGTCTGGGTGTAATCATGTACTTATATACAAAAAAAAAAAAAAACATATTAAGTATTTACAAACAAAAAGTAGTATATGTATTAAGTATATCAGTTATCTGGTTTCCATAGTACAAGATCTGCTTAGTTTGGGATCAGATGACCGTGTGTGAGGAATGTCCCGGGATATTTATTTATATTTATATATCGATGGCAGTATATTGTGTCTTGTAATTATTTGTTTTCATTTTTGTAATGTTGTGTTGTATATTTTTTTCGTTTTTTAAGGCTAATATTCTTCGGAGACCATTCATATTTTTGTAATACCGAATTAACAGCTACATGAACAGTGTTTGAGTAAACGGTAAGTACAGTCGCCAAGAATGAATTGTCGAAACCATTAAATAGAAAGATATGTTCAATTGTATTATTTAACTTAAATGAATAAGTAAGACATTGATTGGTTTCATCTCGAAAATATTCTGAAACCCGCCATATAACCTTTATTTAAAAAGATTCCACCAAATAATAATAATAATAATTCATTTAATGGCATAATAACATTACAGCTTATTTTTTAATCCATAGGCTCCCGAACTAAATGCAGCTCAAGTTACGTTCCACCACTTATAAAATTCTTTCATAATGTTACCTGAAATGTTTACCATAGATTCACTTGACTTTTGTTTTCGGCAGTATCAGTAGGCTGTTGTACGAGTATTCCAAATAATAATATAAAATTAGGAACTGCAACCCCCTCAAACGAATTAAAAACATAGTGGTTAGTATATGGTTATTATTACCGAGAACCACAGCCAGAAACGCCTGACCTTGTGCTCACTTTTTCAAAATCGTTTAGTCAAACCATGAATCTTTGATTAAGGATACATCCAGGACATCCAGATTGAGTGTTGAAGCTGTGCACGCGTCGATAAAAATAGGCCCTAAATGTTAGAGGCTAAATCACATAAAAATAAATAAAATTGCTAAATAATGTTTAATATTTAAATTTCTCCCGATTTTAATGGGAATATTTCAACAACTGCTATCATTGTGAACGTCACTATGCCAAGCAGAATGACGCAGAGGGAGCGTAAAACGTAGCTGTTACACGCAGCAGCCTATAAAAGTTGGCCTGTTTTATATATTCGTGTAGTATGGCGACGTTCTTTCTAGGTATATTTATTTCTATGCCATGAATGTATAAAAAAACAGAAAAAAACATATAAATTTCAACTTCACTGGACAAAGTTTATTTTTAATCAAATACGTAAGGTACCAAAGAGTACGCACTACCAAAGAGTACGTGGTAGTTTTTCAGAATGTTTTTGCAATATTTAAGTTTTGAACATGTTTGATATCATTTATAAATAATTTTGAAGGTGAATTGTTAGATAAATACGAATACTCAATCCATGTATGGGTATTATTCATAAAATGTGTTAATCCAATTTTGTATATAAATCAGAGATAAAGCAGTTTTTTTTTTTTTTTTTTTTTTTTAAATGCCACTTGTTTAACATTATGCCAATGTCAAGTTTAGGAAACTGATATTTATTTTATAAATCAGAATAGTCGGGAATTTGGAAGGGATCAGTGATGTTGGATATGAGCTTGAGTATGAGGATACGGATTTAGAAAAGGAAAAATACAGGATAATTATATAATAGGTTAAATTTTTATATCATTTTGAATGATAAATATACTTAGAGCTTTATATACAAGAAGGTTATTAGACATAAGAAGGATAGGGATAGATGTGGGAAATGGAATATCGAGAGATATTAGATGATCAATTAAGGAAGAGGTATCATAGCTAGTACACGCCAAAAATAAATGATTTAAATCTCCGACATCTTCACCGCACGAACATGACTCAGACTGAACTATGCGAAGCCTTGCAAGATGTTGTGGGGTACAAACATGACCCAAACGCATGCGTTTTAAAATAGAAGTCGTTCTTTTACAAAGCTTCACATTGGAAAACCAAGGTTTGTTTGGAATAGTTGGTTGAATTGCATAATAAAATTTTCCTTTTGACTGGCTACTGATAGACCATATATCATTCCAGGATTCCAAAAGATACGATTTAGGTAAATTAGAAAGATCGTTAGAGAAAATTTTATAAGGGTGCAAGTCACCACATGAAATGGCATCCTTAGCGAGCTGATCAGCCTTGGCATTACCGACGATACCACTATGACTTGGAATCCAGACAAAAGCTATTTCAACGTTATTATTGAGACATTTTAAGATAATATTCCTACATTTATTAATAACTGTGATATTTGATTTAAAAGGGTTTTTATTTAAAGCTTGAAGAGCACTAAGACTATCAGAAAAAATTATTGCTTTTTTAATCTTGGAAAGAAGAATATACTCTAAGGATTTGAAAATGCCAAAACATTCCCCTGTAAAAACAGATGATTCAGGAGGAAGTTTAATTTTTTGAACGATATTATATTGTGCATGGTAAACTCCAATACCCACACTTGAAGATCCATTCTTTGATGCATCTGTAAATACATGATGCATTTCAGGCCAGTTATTATTAACAATTTCATTAAATTTGGTGTTAGCATTTGGATCATTTTTAGTGATACTTATATCTAAAAATATATTCGGAATCGTGATCAATGACTCATAGTCGTAATTGAACAAAGGAAGTAAACGGGAACTGTAGGCAGGGGCATTTAACATTTTATATTTTTCATAACTTAAAACAAGGCAAGGAGTAGATTTATGTAGCCAATAAGCTGAAGAAGATATTTCGTTTATCAATATAGGAAGCTTAGAATGCAAGGGATGGTCTGAGTATTGCATAATTCTGAATAAATATCGGTCTGATAAATATTGACGTCTCAAATGTAATGGAGGGTCACAACATTCAACACGCAAGGCATTGAGAGGGCTTGATTGCATTGCACCCGTTACTATTCTTAAAGCTTTGGATTGTATAGACTCCATCTTTTTAAGAGCTGATATGTTGCATGGTTCCAATAAAAATGTCCCATAGTCTAAAATTGAACGAATCAATCCATTATAAACTAATCTGAGAGACGACGGATGTGCCCCCCACCAAACGCCAGAAAGACATCGAAGCATATTGACCATACGCTCACATTTCACTATTATGTGATCAACATGTGTAACTGCAGTCATTTTAGCATCTAAAATGAGACCCAAAAATTTTACGTTTTAGGAATAATTTTGCCATCATACGTTAAAGTAATTGTAGGAGGAACTTTTTGCCTTGAGAATAACATAATACTACTTTTGGAAGGAGATAATTCTAATCCATTATTATCCAACCATGCTTTTAAAAGAGAAAGAGAATGTGACATACGATTGCATAAAATATCAGAAGAGAGATCAGAACAATATAAAAGTAAGTCATCAGCATATTGTAATATAGAAATAGAGTTATTCAAATATGAATCTAAATCATAAGTGTATACATTATATAAAATGGGACTCAGTACAGACCCCTGAGGAAGACCTTTACAAATATTTCTTGAATTATTAGAAACATTATCTAATGATATTGTTCTTTCTGATAACATGTTTATAATAAAGCGAGTTAAAATAACAGGAAAATTTAATTTGAGCAATTTCTCTTTCAGTATGGAAAGGACTACATTGTCATAAGCGGAGGAAATGTCTAGGAAGGCCGCTAAGGTTGATTTTTTGCGAGATAGAGCAATCCGTATATCTATTGTAAAAACACTAAGGCTGTCTAATGTACTCCTACTTTTTCTAAAACCATTTTGACTGATAGGCAATATATGATTATGTTCGAGAAACCATTCTAATCTATTTTTAATTAAATGTTCTACAATTTTAATGATAACTGGCGATAATGCTATTGGGCGATAAGATGAATGATGGCTTGGGTCTTTATTGGGTTTCAGTATTGGCAATACTACTTGACGTTTCCAGCAACTTGGAATGTCACCTGTGGAAATAACTTTGTTTATTATTTTTAAATAATAAAGTAACGCTTCATCTCCCAAATTTGCAAAAAATTAATAAGGAATGCCATCCTCTCCAGGAGCCGAATCTTTCACACTATTTAAAATATACTTTAATTCAACTAAAGAAAACTGACTATTAATACCAGTGTTTTGAATGTTGGGAGGAATATTAAAGTCATTGATATTTGGTGACACTGTTGGAGGAGCTAACTGGTCAAGATATGCATCAGATAAAGATAGAGGCAATAATTTCAAGGGAGAACTCGCTACATATGAAGATCGAAACCTCTTAATATTATTCCATACTTCGCTGAAAGGGGTGCTAGGGGAAATAGAAGTGCAGAACTTTCTCCATCCTTGAAATTTCTTTTCCTTTAGTAGATCACGAGTATCATTACCGATTTTTAAAAGAATTTCATAGTTATCATCTGACATATTATTTTGATAATTAATTTCTGCTTCTTTTCTGTTTTTAATGGCTGCAGTACATTCTTTGTCCCACCATGGCGGAGAAGGGAGTCTATTTGAGCCTTTTTTAATAGGAAACACCTCATCAGCTACATCTAATAATATTCTAGTGAAAGATTCTACATTTTGTAACAAACTAGGAGACTCGGAGAGGGAACAAATTTTTTGTTCAACTGTAGATTTATACAATTCCCATTTTTCAGTGTCCAATCTATATTTTAAACGAGGAGGCTTGTGTTGAGGTGCAGAATATGGAATTCTTTTATAAGGTAATGAGATTATGATAGGGAAGTGGTCACTGCCATATGTGGAAGAAAGAGTATACCAATTGACATTGGAAGCCAGATCTGGAGTACAAATGGATAAATCCACTGCACTTATTCCTTCATTTGGTGAAGTGCAACGAGTGGGAGATCCAGTGTTTAATATACATAAATTATGGGAATCTATGATTTTTAAAGTATCTTCACCATTAGTATTTGTTATAGAACTTCCCCATGATCTATGCTGAGAGTTAAAGTCCCCTAATAACATAAATGGTCTGGGAATATGTGTCAAAATATTGTTAATTTCATTAAAAATTTGTAAAGAGGGGTGAGGAATATAAATAGATACAAAAGTAATGTTATTAACTTTAATGCATATTATAGAAAAATCATTAGAATGTGAAGGAAGAGATATAGGGTAAATTATTAGTAACTAAAATAGCTACACCACCGTAGCCATCATACCTGTCTTCTCTTATACAGGAATATTTAGAAACTCTAAAACTGTAATGTGGTTTTAACCATGTTTCCGAAAGTGAAACAATAAATGGGCTATATTTATTTATAAGATATAATAAATCACTTTTTTTATTATTTATGCTTCTGCAATTCCATTGAATTATGGTTGTACAATCCATTATTCAGAGCATCAATTGTAGATTCAATTATAGGAGCAACGTTGGACGGTATTAATATATTATTTTTAGTAAGAACACTTAATAATGTAACTATAACATCATTGATTGACATCTGGGATTGTTGATTATTATCAACTGTAGTTGATAAAGCACAACCATTTATAGGAGATGATATATTATTGTATTCATTCATCAATTTATTGTGCGCTACCTGGTCATATCCAGGAGTAATGGAGGGGGGAGTTTTAACATTTTTGTATATTGTTTTTTTATATGATATGTTATGTTTTGTTGACTGATTGTTTTGTGGACTAATTGATGTAGATTTTTTGGGGATTAATAAAATATCAGCATATGGTTTAGAAATAGGTTTATGCAACTTAGCAGCCTCAGCATATGAGATACAGTCCTCAGCCATAGTTATTTTTATATTTTTCTGGCGAGAGAATTCTGGACATGTCTTATTTGTAGCAAAATGAAATCCTGAGCACAAACAACACAAGGCACAATCATCATCTACATCACATGAGTCTCCTGTGTGACCCTGCCCACACTTGAAACAACGTGGTTTCCCTCTGCACTGAGCTTTAGTGTGCCCATATCGGCAACAATTGTAGCATTGGACAGTTGGGTAGTGATATAATTCAACTGATAGAGCATTATAACAAACAAATATCCGTTTTGGTAAAACCTGGCCATCAAATGATATAATAACCGTCTGTGATGGTTTCCATGTGGCAGTTCCTTCAACAACAACTTTAAAATTTAATCGTCTAACTCTTAGAACTGGTCCGCACCCAATTGGAACTGAAATATTTTTAAGAATGTCTTCATCAGACCATTCTGTAGGGATACCCCTAACTACACCCATTCTGGTAACATTAAATGTAGGAATAAAAGCTTTGAAGTCATTTATTACTAAAGTATCACTATTAAGAAACAAGTTAGCATCTGTATGTTGGGAAAAAGATAAGGTCACTCGGTTGCGACCAATTCGCTTAACGCTGCCATTCATAATATTTTTAAAATTATTGTTTTTCAAATAATTGCCAAATGTTATTGGATGCAATATAACATTATCATTTGGAGTCTTTTGTATTTTTTGGACATGAATAGTATATGGAGCCAAGTCAGTAGAAGTATATAATTTTCTGCCAATCTGAGAATCTGGGACTTTGTGGGAAGTGTTGTCAATTACCTTCAAAGTCTCAGAAGGAGTCGGTAGAGATGGAGATGGCTGGCAATCACTATCAGAGCATTTACATGACTCTTTATTCTGATTAATACTCATTCAAAAGAAACGCGTTACGTTTCTTTTTGTTGCAATTTCTGCAGATTTTTTTGGCGTGACTACGTTTTCTACTAGTTTTAGATGATGAACAGTCGGTGTCCATGCCAGACTCCGAATGCTCAACAGTTACATAAGCAGCCACCTGGGGGGCTGAGCCCCCAGGATCTGGCGGTTCATTCATCTTCAAAGCTTATTTACATACAAAAGAAAAACTTACCTACAGATGAAAATATTTACAAACTACCTATTCTACAAAAGTAATTATGAATAATATATACAAAATATTACAAAACTGATCACTTTTTGAATAAAATAATAATAAAATATTTAAATGGAAAAAAACACTCCCGCCGCGATCAAGTTTCCTGCGCTTTTTTTTCGATAAAGCAGTTATTTTGTTGTTAAACAAACATTTTATGATCACAGATCTAAAATACGGTTTTGGTAAGAGTACGCACCCAAAGAGTGCGCAACTCTTTAGTCGGCTTTTGACTATGGGATGTAATATATATTGCATCTTGAGCTGTATGCTGTTCACACTGTAATATATATATTTTGGAACAGTTCAGCTTCGGTCACCACTGTGTCATCACGTTCTTTATCGAAACAGTTGAGTTCTGGAATGGTAAATATGTAGATTTTTTTGCTTGATTCCTACGATAGTTCATCAGACGACGATGATGCTGTATCATTATTTAAGAAAAAAATATAATTAACGTCGATCCTGGATATGAAATCATAGGTAGGTATTAATACGTAGGTAAAGATTGCGTACCTAAGACCTATTGTTAACATCTATGGTTAACATAAAAACTAAAATTCAAACCGTGATTAGTTGACACGTCACCATTCAAACTGATGGCGAGGCAGGGGGAGGCGCGGCGTCCGGAGGCGCGGCGTCCGGAGGCGTGAGGTAAAATATACACCTTTAAATGACCTCTAAATATCGCTCAGTCGGTCGAAAAAATATATATAGTTTGGGATGTGATGCCTACCTACTTATTATAGAACAGTGTGAACAGTCTCGTACAAAATGTTTGACGAGCGATAAAATATATATTATATTACATCCCATGGTCAAAAGCCGGCTTTTTTATTGTACTCTGTTGTTGTTTTTTTCGGGGGTCAACTGCTACCGCGTCCGTAGGCTTTAGCTCTAGAGACCCTACACGTGACCCCCGGGTAGCGCTAAAGGTAGCAACACTTCCGGTGGTAGGCTTAGGCCGTGGTTGGTCACCACCCACCTGGCAAAGCCGAGGCGTAATAGTGGGTTTCCGCGTTTCGACTCGATGCTGGGTGAAGCCATTCGAAGATGATGGGTCTAGTCAGTTGTTTTGCCTCGACTGACCGGCTCCAAGATGCTGATGTTTCTGCACCGGGCGCCTAGACTTGGAGGGCAGCGGGATCCGAAGCACAGTTGTCCGCTGGCTGACCGCAGGTTGTAGGGGGCCCAAGTAGTGTGCTAGCCTCATGCGAAAGGCTGCCCCGCCGCCTCGCGAAAAATCCCGTAGTGCGCTATCGTGCCGGTTGGCGACCGGGTCGAGGGACCCGATAGACACTAACGGGGGGGTTCGGGCGTCCCCGCGGTCTCCATTCTAGGTGACTTAAGTGCTAAACAACATGCTGACTGGTGTTCATTGAGGTAATGCCTCGACTAACTTCCGTCTTCTTCCTGTTCACTCGCTCTCCAAAAATTTATATGAAAAGGTCCAATAAGAAAGAAAGGTTAAAACAGCGGATGCACGTCCCTCGGCTAAAAGTGCACCACACCAACATTCGTGGTTTGCACTCAAATCTCAACCCGGTCCACCACCATCTTGAGACCGAGAAGCCGCACCTGCTCTTTCTTACGGAGACGCAAATCAAAAGTCCGATAGACGCAACATACCTCAACTATCCAGGGTATACCTTGGAGCAGTGCTTCAAGCCTCACGCTGGGGTTTGTGTGTATGTTCGTGATGACATTTGCAGTCGACGTCTCCGTAACCTTGAAGACCCTTGTTTCTCCGTGTTGTGGGTTTTGGTGGATACCGGCACGGAGAAAACTATCTACGCTGCAGCATACAGGTCCCACACAGGTGATCAGGAGACAACCAGGCTCTTTAACTACCTCAGTGAGACAGGCGATGTGGTCCAAGAGCGGTATCCGTCGGCTCAACTTGTGTTTCTCGGGGACTTCAATGCCCACCACGAAGAGTGGTTAAGCCCATACCGGGACACCAACCATGCTGGGCGAGAGGCGCGCAAATTTGCACTGTCGCTAAATCTTACCCAGCTCGTTGATCAACCGACGCGCATACCAGATATTGAGAATCACACTGCATACTGCCTGGACCTTCTGCTGACTACTGAACCGGACATTTACTCAGTCGTTGTATCCTCCCCATTAGGGAGCTCCGACCACTGTCTGGTGAAATCTGTATCCCATTTTTCTCCGCCTGATTTAAGCCCTAAGGGAACCAGGCGGTTGTGGCGATACAAGTCAGCAGATTGGGATGAGATGCGGCACTTTTATGCTTCATATCCTTGGCGAGCTACGTGCTTTCTGTCGGATGACCCCACTACCTGCGCCGATGCTATAACTGATGTGTTACGCCAGGGTATGGAATACTTCATTCCATACTCCGACGTATCCATTAGCGGCTCAGCCCGTCCATGGTACAACACTGGATGCCGTACCAGTGAAGCTCTCAAACAGAAAGCGTACACTGAATGGGCTAACGCGCGTAGTACCAAAGCCTCCGACGTTGGCATCAAGAAGAAGGCGTACAATAAAGCCGCCAAGCAATGCAAGAAAGTGCTCAAAAGAGCTCGTTTCAACCATATTGGCCGTATTGGCTCCAAACTTGCCACTTACCCTACAGGTAGTAAGGCTTTTTGGTCCCTGGCCAAATCGGTTGAAGCGAATTTTTGCCGCTCGTCACTACCTCCACTGACCAAGCCCGACGGATCTCTGGCCCACAGTGCAAAGGACAAGGCGGATCTATTCGCAAACCTTTTCGCTAGCAACTCTTTCCTAGATACCACCAGCCAACCTCCACCTTGTCTTCCTCACTGCGGCTCCGCAATGTCGGATATCCGCATTCACCAAAAAGAGGTTCTCAAAGTGCTGCGTGGACTAGACGTGAGTAAGGCCAGTGGTCCCGACGAGATTCCGGCGGTAGTATTAAAGACCTGTGCCCCTGAGTTGTCTCCTATTCTCACGCGCCTATTCAGACTCTCTCTGAAAACAAGACGTGTACCTAAGTCCTGGAAGCTTGCAAACGTCCAACCTATACCCAAAAAGGGTAGCCGTACAGACCCGTCGAACTATAGACCTATCGCAATCACCTCCATTCTCTGCAAGATTATGGAGCGTGTATTGAACGCCAAACTTCTTGGCTACCTGGAAAACAATGATCTCCTGAGTGATCGCCAATTCGGCTTTCGTCCTGATCGATCTACAGGAGATCTCCTAGTGCTAGCCACCCACCTCTGGGGCGAGGCCATTGAGAAACATGGTGAAGCGCTAGCCGTTTCACTGGACATCTCGAAGGCTTTCGACAGGGTCTGGCATGATAGTCTGCTCAGCAAGCTTCCCTCATATGGACTGCCCTCTAGTTTCTGCGCCTGGATCTCTGATTTCCTGAGTGGACGGTCTATTCGAGTGGTCATCGATGGCTGCTCGTCTGAACTAAAGGCGATCAACGCCGGTGTTCCTCAGGGATCTGTTCTCTCTGCTACGCTGTTTTTGCTGCATATTAATGACTTGCTGAGACCCGGAATCTATGGGTACGCAGATGACAGCACCGTCACAGAGAGTTATGTATCCGATCCGCGGGCTAGTAGGGCCACAACAGAGTCTCTCAGAGAGGGTATGGTTAAAAGGTTGAACTCGGCTCTGCAAATTGTATCCGAGTGGGGTACCGCCAATAGGGTCGAGTTCAATGCCTCTAAAACACAGGCCTGTCTCTTTTCTGCAAAGAGGAGTCTCTTTAACCTGACTCCCGCATTTCGTGATGTATATGTACCGTTATCCAAACACCTAGACCTTTTGGGTCTCAATTTATCCTCTGACCTTAATTTCGGACGGTCCATCGAGGCCAAGGCCAAGACTGTTGCCAAAAAACTTGGAATCCTGAACAAGGTGAGACGGTACTTCACAAAGGAACAGCTTCTAAATTTATACAAAGCTCAAGTTCGACCTTGCATGGAGTACTGTTCTCATCTGTGGGATGGCTCAGCCAAATATCAACTGGCAACTTTGGACTCGTTAGATAGGCGCGCTCGAAGGATAATTGACGATAGCGACCTAACGAGCAAGAAACTGCAAAACCTGGATCATCGGCGTCAGGTTGCAAGTTTGACGGTATTTTACAGATTGTTCCACGGAGAATGCGATAAAGAACTCCATAATCTTGTCCCTCCATCCCCTTTCTTCTATCGGACCACTAGGCGTCGGGGGGGTCTCCATCGCTTCGTCGTCGACATTCCATCTTGCCGTACCAAGCGTTTCGCTTCCTCTTACCTTATACGCACGGCCAAGTTGTGGAATGCTCTCCCGGACAACGTGTTTCCAGACACTTATAACATGGGTTTATTCAAGGCCAGAGTGAACAGGCATCTTATAGGTACGCGCGGTCCACCCTAGACTACATCTTCGCTTACCATCAGGCGGGATTGCGGTCAAGCGCAAACCTATATAATATAAAAAAAAAAAAAAAAAAAAAAAACTCTTAGCCTTAGAATTTAAGGTGCGTACTCTTTGCAGGAGGGCATGCTAAGAGTAGGTACGCATTAGACTGGTCATAATCTAAGGCCGTTTTATTAAATATTGGATTAATTTTAAGAATTAAAATTATGTTTCTAATGAATCAAAGCTTGTTAAAAAATAATTTTGTAGCATGTATGATGATGATTTTACTAAAAATGTAAGTTTCGAAAGTGCGCTCTTTGGTAGCTCTACCCTACTGCGCATCTTTTGATTCACCTGTACTTGTGCACGTCAAAATCGCCTGTAATTTTTTTTATAGTTTGCTATGAATGCACTAGGTACTTAATTCGTTTTTTATTTTATTTACATGTATAAAAATAAAAAGGGCTGATGATGTGCAGGGCTGATGCCTGCCAGGTGGTGGTTACCATACTGAGCATGATCATGCTATGACTCATCACTAAAATAATTTCTAGCCTTACAGAAATAAGTACCGTTACCCAGAGAGAGGGTTCGCGAGCTCTCAGTATAAATTATGATCGCAGCCCAGGGTGACAGGAACAGAGCAAAATGTCACGGATGACAAAAAGTATCCTAGGAATTGGAGAATTTGACAAGTAGTATTTATAAACTCATAGATTTTACATATTTTTTTATGTTTTGTTATTAGGTTAAGTACCAAAGTTTAGTTGAGTGACAACTCCCTCTCCCAAAGACTACTTTGAGATTTATTTTATTTCAGGGGCAGTATTTAAGGGTTCATATAGGCTCAGAGTAGATAAATACTACGTACAAATATAGGTAAAGGATTTGTGGAGTACCAAATTTTTATCACGCTCCTGTGCTGCCACCTAGTTGTGTTCACGTTCAATGATGAAGAGTTTAGTGTAACATGTTAGTTAACACACAGAGCTTTTCAAAACGAGGGGTAATGTAGACTAAGCTTTTAAAAGCTGATTATTGTATCTACAGATGGCGTAAGAAAACTTATTAGTTGATGAAAAAAATCTAACTGGATTAGTATTTTTGAAGTAAGTTTCGGCCTGTGGTTTCGGCAAAATATTAGTCATGTTCTAGAATGTTTGTAAACCATATTTTATGCTACTTGTCTGTTTCACTATGGGATATAATATAATATCATCGAAGCGCAATGGCGTTGATTTTGCTTGCAATCTATTCCGCCAATTTCCCACCATCGACATTGCTCTGATTGGCTAAGTCAAGGACACATGCGCTCTGGTTGACCAAGTCAAGAACACACGATGCAGCGATTGGTCTTTACTGTTCAAAATCTGTGACTAATCACTGACTAGTTTCGGAATCTGATTTCTCGGTATAACTACTCCTAGGGATTGTTCCTCGATGTATAATAGGTATATATTACATCTTTAGATATAATATTTTATCGGTCGTCATACATTTTGTCGAAAAAATATTTATAGTTTGGGATGTAATTTATACAATAATTGGACTGTTTTACAAAAAACTTAAACCGACTTCAAAGTACACGAAGAAGTAATCAAATCCTGATCTGATGACAATGGGACCAAACGGGAAGTGAACCCTTCCAGACAAAAAAATAATTTTCCAAATCGGTTCATAAATGACGGAGTTATGAGGTAACAAACATAAAAAAAAAAAAAACATACATCCGAATTGAGAACCTCCTCTTTTTTTTGAAGTCGGTAAAAAATGTATGACGAGCGATAAAATATTTTTCAACACACTCGCTCGTAAATTGACATTTATTGCACCGTTTTTAGTATTTTAATGCAGCTTATTACACACTTGTGCTTTTTATTTTACATTACCGCACAGTTTTATGATAGGTATAATCCCTGATAAGTTTTTACCTAACTGCAAGTGATATGTAGACACATATGTGACGTAATTGAAGGTGAAATGTTTCATCCTCAATTGACAGTTCGAAGCGCAAAATCCATCAAATATATAAGATTCTTGTTAATTTACGGGTAACATAGATTGACAGCTCATCGCAGTCAAAAAAAAAAACTTGCGCGCCATATTTGTTGACGTTCTCATTGTGTTGATTTGATCATTATCAAAAAATATACTTAAATAAATACAAGTGTTATTTTTTTTTTTTTTTATTTACAAAAAAAAAACTCACTTTTTTTCTTAATTTTAAGTCGCCAAACTACTATTGCAGTTTGTAGGCGTATTTTCCTCGCAAGTGTGTTGAAAAACGTCGTACGACACGCGTGTTCATTGATTATTACACTCTCGGCTCACTTATCGCGTTCGCCCTTGCTCACCGCCTCGAGTTGCACACGTGTATCATAATGTACTAATATCTCAATATGTAATATAGATTATATTATATCCCTTAGTGAAAAGCCGGCTTTATACTAAACAAGAAATCTAATTTCGCTACTACAAGATGTATTGTGTAACAGAAAAGTAATGAACAGTGAATACATTTTTCACCTCTACCATGTGACTGTAGCCACTATTTTGACCAAGGTGTAGAGTTTGTGAAGTTAGGGCTTGTAGAGTTAGGGCGTGTAGAGTTATAAGCTTGGCTCTACATGAGATCGGATAACTTCGTGAAGGATTTTTTTTATAGTTTTACCTAATCCTGTAAACTATAAGTACTATTTTCTGTATACTGTATTATTTTCAAAATTTTAAGATCAGTAGTTTCGGAGATTACGGGGAATGGTACTTAAATTTTCATCTAGTTTCTTTTATTTTAAATACCTACGCTGAATTTGTATGGGAAAACCCATACAAACTTCCATCGCCTAATTTAAAGGGTGGGGGGCGATTTAATAAAAATCCTGAAATATGTATTTTATTATTTATAACAAGAAGTCCCTATATCAATTTTAAGACATCTATCATCAAAATTTGCGTTTTATAGAAGTACTAGCAGACCCCCGCGGTTTCACCCGCGAACGGTTAGATTTTTTTTATGCACGGAACACAAATTATTTTCAAATATAAAAGTAGCTAAGTTACTCCTTATAACATCTGCTATGAACCGGAACAGACAGACAAAATGTTTTTTATAAAATAGTTGAACTCTATGTGAGTTGAAAGCTTGGTGCAATGCGTAGATAGAGAATTGTAGGTAGATAGGCTGTCAGCGTATAGCGAAGAAGATAGCGATAGTTCGACATAATTACATATATATTTGGATTTTTATCGAATTTAGACGAAATTATCTATACAATTTGCATGATATTGACAGAAAATACACTTGAGTATAGTAATCCTTTGATTTACTTACTGTATCAGTTTAAAAAAACGACGACGTCTGGCAACGCTGATACAAAGTCACAAATAACATACAATTAGGGTTTCATAGTTTCACTGCTCTCATCAACAAATATCGACACTGAGGTCAAACAATAAAAACCTATACCTACGCGAGATAGGCACACAAAAATACGCTTAGTCCTGCTCAATCATACACGTTTTGACATATGCGTATCTTGGCTTGTCTAACTATAATTCTCCGTCTACGGTGCAATGCAATACTTGTGGCAATACTCTTTAAAATTGGAATGTCAAATACCTATCAAAGACTATTTAAATCAAAAGCACTAAGGAGTATTGATATCAATTTCGATGCAAATCATCCCTAAAATAACTTTCTACCCCTTTTTGACCCCGTTAGGTGATGATTTTCAATAAAATACGAAATACGACTTCCATCAATTCTGTTAAGGAATGTTTATGCAAAATTTGAAGTAGATCGGACCAAGGAATCACGTTGTCCCATACAAACTTTGCCCCCGTTTTTCACCCCCTTAGGGGTAGAATTTCGGAAAATCCTTTCTTATCGGATGCCTACGTCATACAAAGAACACACCCTCCAAGTTTCAGGTCTCTACGATCAGCGGTTTAAGCTGTGCGTTGATCCGTCAGTCATTCAGGACAAAGCATTTTATATATATAGATAAACAATAGAAGTTTTATACAACCTTCCATCCCCTAGTTTAAGGGGTTCGGAGGTGAAGTTCCAAGTTTTTCATTTTTTGTTGTTTGTGTACTAATGCTAGCTTAAATACCAAATTTCAACTTTCTAGGACTTCAACTTTCTTCCCTAAGAACTTTGATCATCAGTGAGTCAGTGACGAAATTGGACATTTTTATATATCAAAAAAATCTAAAGTAAGTATAAGAGCTATGCAATTGAAACTTTATCCCTAAGGTTGTTAAAATCCTGTTGTTGTTGTAATCCTGTAATTCAATTACTTTAATTTTAAATATTTCTACACCATCTGTGATGGTAGAATACGTCGGAACAAATGTACCATATTTTATTCTATTCTATTTCCCCTTATTACAAAACATGTTTTAAACCAAGTTAGCAAGTCTCTTTTTATATGGCGTTAGAAAGTGACTGAGTCAATGATTGCTTTAATTAAATCATCTTTTGTTAAATCTATACTAATATATTATACTATATACCTACCATAATTCTAGCGTAGCGTTATATTCTCTTTGGGTGTGGTTCACAGTGTTTATAAAAAAACTCCTCCGAAGCGGCTCTACCGATTCTTATGAAATTTTGTGAGTATATTCATTAGGTCTGAGAATAGGACGTAAACTATTTTCATACCCGTAGGGTAAGGTAGGCTAGGGTACCACCAAATGGTAGATAGAGTAGAGAGTGAGTGAGGTCGCCAGAGCTCATTGGGGAGGGGGGAAAGGTCGATAACGCGTGAGCGATGCTTCATGTGTTGCAATCGTCCATATGACTACGGTAACCGCTTACCATCAGGCTGGCCGTATGCTTGTTTACCGAATTAATCGTATAAAAAAAAAACAAAAACGCGAATGAAGTCGCACCGGGCAGCTAGTGTTTAATAAGTCCACTATTTTGATTATCTGGTATAGTCCAAACCCAAATTGTGAGGGAGGGTTCAAGAAACGAGGAACGCGTCGAGAAAGGGAAGGTAGTGCCCTTGTGCTTCACTTGGCTCGTCTTGGTGGGCACTACCCAGATGACGAAACAATAAAATTCAAAAATACCTGCAGGTATTTTCTTTTACTTTTATTATAAATTTTAATGTATATCCAAAACTATACAAGTAAATCATCTATTAATTTATCAACAAGTACGGGCAATATATGTGCACGGAACAATTCTAACTCTAAATAGTGAAATAAATTGTCGAAATAGTCTATGAATGGTCTAGAAAATCTGAATAAACCCCCTTATTACAAATATTAAGTCAAGTTTAGTGAAACCCAGGTTTTAAATGTATCCGTCCCTTTCTAACGTCATATAACAAAAAGAGCTGGGCTATCTTAAAAACTGGGCTTACCTGGGTTTTTCAAGATTCCACTTAAACCTTCTTTTCTAATAAGGAAGTTATTAGAGTATGTACCTACTTAGGAATATACCTGTTTTTGTGCAACAACATATTATAAACTAGATGATATCGTGAGCACTCTTTCAAACTTACATAAAATAAAAATAATTTTGCTTTGTAGTAGAACTGAGAGAAAGACGTGAAAGCTCAACCATTAATTTAATACAATTATATTAATTAACATCGCGTAACGTAACGCTACCGCAAGCAGAGGCATGTCGGGGCTTTTGACGTTTACCAAGTTATATGCCGGTTTCTCCCTCACTTCTACTGCTATACAATAAATACAGTAAGACACTAATTACAAGTTAATTTAATTTACATTGTTTAACGTGGCAGGCTGGCTGCACCTCGGGTACTGAGTATTTCATATAAACCAAAAAATAAGTAATAGTTACCAAAAAAATACTTAAACACGATAAGCTAGTATTATTTTAATTTCCTTATTAATTACCTTAAACATCAAGTTTGGTCGAAAACAGGAATGTGTAAAACATATGACTAGAATTTACTAAAACTTAACATCGACCTACATAAATAATTACATTCTTTAACATTTTCACTCAAATCGATAAAACTAAACACACCTCTGTACAGGCACATTAATCATAATTAGCTACAAAATGAGATCTTATAAATAAGTAGTTATAATAAAAACATAAAAAGTAGGTACAAAATGATAAAATATTTACGGTGTAGCTATAGATACTTAAAATAGAAAAGATTTTAGACATTTGCCAAAAATATTATTGTTACAACCATTTTGTTTCTATAAATAATACGTTGAAGGTGATCTGTTGGTATTAAAGATAGAGCGTGTTGGACTCGGACTAGCGATATTTTAATAGCGTGTAATACAAACAAAATATCGACAAAACCATCTTCAAATAATGTCCAAACCCCTTCTTGTTGGAATGGGCTCCTTTTAATTTTCTTATTTTATTTTAGATGGTATAGACATTATTTGAAGATGGTTTTGTCGATAAATGTTGTTGTATTATATACACGCCATTAAAATAGTCGCTAGTCAGGATCAAACGCACTGTATATAGATATAGCTGTGACATGTAAGAATTAATAATGTATTTTGGCTTGTCTTACAGAAACAATTTAGAACTGCGAACGCACAATCAGCTATTATGTATAAGTATGTAATGTCTACCTTTAATAAATAACTTTAATCTATTTTAGACTAATATTATACATAAATAAATTTGAGATCAGTGGACAGTAATTTTTCTATTAATACCTACATTTCAAGTAGGTACAGTGAGTAGACAAGACACCAAATATTACAAAGCTACCATTTTTTTTTATCGTCGCTGGTTTCTCTCTTGTACTTAAACCCAGGTGCGTGGTATAAAAAATCTATCCTAACAATGAAATCTATTTCGTTCTATAACATTTTCATAATACCGGTGAGATCGACTGACTTCGTCTGTTTATTCATTCACGTCTCTTCTTCAAAATACGTGACAATAGAAAATAAAGTTTCCTGTGAGCAATAATTACCTTAGCATTTGACACAAATATATTCGTTAGTATCAAAACATCTGATCTACAATTTATTTTTTGGTATTTGAGTTTCATCTTTACAATAAGGGGTCGCCATAATTTATGTTGGTAAAGTAAGGACCTGGTTGGTTGATGGAAGATCAGGCGCAATCTCACCATTTTAAGTGATGATGTGGCCGAAGGTGGTAAGCACACAAAGCCTGGAAGGAACTGGCTCGCAAGCGCAGCTTGCGGAACACACCGATAGATGCTTGGCGCCAGATTTTCAAGTTGAGGGTGGTAGCCAGCCAGATGGGTACAACAAAGTACCATACCACCAAGCTATGGTTTCCTGACGATATTTGCCGTCACCGAAAGCTCAACCTCATTGTAGGATTCCAACCCGGGACAATCTCGGCAACCGACATCACTACCATCGCCTTAAAACTGATTAGAAGTGTACATCTTGTACGTCAGTAGGTGTTTTTAGGAGCTGGGTCTGTTCGGGTGTGGTTTGTTTGAAGGGTGGTGTGTGTCGTGTGCGCGTCTCCTGCGACTGCGTCTCTTGCGCGAGGACCTGCTCCACGTGGCGCGCCACCAGCTCGGCGGCGGTGGCCGGCGCGCGAGTCAGCGCACACAGCTCGTTCACCGATATGTTCACACGCAGCCCTCGCGCCGCTGCCGTTATACACGCGATGGCGATCAACGATGGCGGCACCAGTAGGAATTCTGTCTCTGTAGGCAAAGAGAAAACTAAATTTAACATTTGCAATTTTAAGAAACTCGAGTTTTTATGGTCAGCCAGCGGCACTTGGGAGGCTTAATGCGTTTACACTACGATCACATCTTACTTAAGTACCTACCTACCTCAGATTAGGTGATCGATCCTATCTAAAGTAATAAAATCAGTCTTCAGTATGTCGACATAAATAACACTACGATTTCATTTTAAAACATTTTTGTTTACATTTTGTATAAACGTGGTCAATGCCTCGCTCGCAGGTAGGTGCATCTGTTCTGAGATAATTACGTACCGCGGACAGGTGGTTAGGCCACCTTGCATCTTGGGGTCCTTAAAGTTAAGCCCAGTCGTCATATGTAAAACTAGTATTTCTTATAACTAATGAAACAAAAAAACTTGAAAGACAAAATTAACGTGTATCAAAATAAAGTGAACAAAAATAAATCGGAGATAGAAAAAAAATTGGTCGATGACGAAGAAAAGAATCAAGGCAAAAAACTTTGCGAGACATTTTGCACAATACAAAATTCTTATTGTAAGGCCGAAAATAAGGAAGGAGAGTAGAACAGCTGCCTGCCAGATTTGTGCATTCCGTCCCCGTCTGAATCTTTGTGTGTACCTACCCCCGGAACAATGGACTGGGAATAATGGTAATTTACATCTTAAGTCGTCTAGCTAAGGGCGCAGCTGCAATTTTGCCACAATTGAAGGAGAGGGATTCTATTGTTCAAATTGAAAAGTTTTGTTGCCTTCGATCACAAGTAACCTAATCAATAACTCCCTGATTTTGCACAACTTTGATTTAGATAAAGCGATTTTGAGATATGAGTCCACGTGTTTGAATAAAACCCGGATATTAAATTCAATATGTTGACAATGAAAAAAATACAATTTCTTATTTTTCTGATTTTTGTAAATGCTACGAAGGTATAAGAAACCAGTTTTAATTACTTAAGGATATTTCTTGTTATCAATATAGGCTAATCGACTAAAGTCTGTTTTAAGTAAATTACTAGGTACCTATACAATGGTTGTTACTAATCTTAAAATGTTTTTCTACGAAAAATTGAATTGTTTTACATCAATTCATAACGGTGAAGGTATTGAAGCGAAACAAGTCAGCATAAATATTAATACATAAGTTTCATTGGGTGTAGGCTGAGAACGGCATCGCGCCAGGCCAAGACGACAGATGTGAAGACACCTGGCGCGACCCTTCCGCTCGCACCTCCACGCGGCACAAGCGGGGCACTACCTTAGGGTCACTGCCCACCTACAAGCACCCTTCTTTACCCTTATAAGCTCCTTCGTAGTTTTTACTTAAGAAAAACAATATCGCAACACGCGAATGCGTCATAATTTTAATCTGAAAAAGTGGCCACTCATAAATTAACGTAGTATGTATGTGTTGGTACCAAACCACAGAGTTAACTCAGGCATTGTAGCTCGTAGCCATGAGGTCAATGGAACACGCCTAGACTAAAATGAGTTTTGATCGTTTGTAACGTTGATCCAACAACTTTTGGTCTAAAACGAATCACAACATAGTTTTTCCGACACGACTATCAACGGTCTCATGCCGGCTGATGGTAGCACGTGTTTATCAGATCTAATAGCTTATTAAAAATCAAATACGATCGCGAGTCCTGTATCAGCGGTGATCTCAACAGTATGGGCAGCGAAGCGTCGCGTTCCGTTGCGTTGTGCGACAGGTTGCCCGACAGTTGGGGACCCGACATCTGCTGACCTGAGCCGTGCTCCCAGGGACCGCGCCCAAGACGCCCCCGCGTCTTACCCTTCTAATTATCACAATCGTAATGTAATGACGTTCGCTCACTCAACAGACATCAAGAACCGTTAAATTCCGTTCGGGAAACCTGTCAGTCGCACCCTAGTAGTGAATCCTAATCTAATACAAACATAGATGCAAAAAATGCAGGGGTTGCAAATAGTTGAAATAGTTAATAACTAATTGTGCGAAGTTGGTAATAATATACGCTATTTAGTTTTTATATCTTATTTTGAAAACAAGTTTGGCAGTTAAACTTACGATTGGTTGCAGTGATATTGATGAAGCGGCAGTTGCAATTTTTTATAGATTCGGGGTGCAATCAATATTAGTAAAAAATTTAAAGACCGGTATTATCTTCAAAATCCACTTATTCAGGTTTAATCTAGTAACTATCTCATCAAAGATTTTTCAAAATAAAACAAAAATGATTTTTTATAATTGGATGCAAAAAAATGGTAGCAAAGCTACATAATTACCAACATTAAAATAGGTCGGAAGCCAAGAGCGGAAATACGAGACCTTGCAAGTTCAGGCTTAAATAATATTGTGATTTGAGAAGACGCGTATAGGTAAGTATCGGGTTAGATAGGGTCGGCAAGCCAGGTGCGCGCCGAGACGGTTTCTTTGTCGGGGAGGCCGGGGAGCTTTTGTCGCCGCTCTGGGACGGGCAAGGATTCGGGAGCTGTACAATGGCCGCGGTACGTCTTCGGGCATTGTCGTCGAGTCAGCTGTCGCGGTCGCGGTCGCTCCCCTGCCTATCGCCGTGACAACTAGTCTCATAAGTCACCGAAACCATGACACGACTACTTTAAATTATATTGGCCAAACACGTTAAAATTTCACTTAACCTAACAAACTAAACCAAAATTAAATGCTATCGTAGAAAACCGGTAACTAAGTTATATGGGTTCACAGTAGTAACTAGTAACATAAAACGGTTAAGAAATTTGGCTTAAATACTAATTATTGTTTGTTGATATAGCGTATTATTTCCTCAATGCCAAAATTAGTCCATTGTTAGAATAAAAGTGGGCTTGAAATAAAAATGTGATGAATTAAGATGAAGGAAGTTTTGGGGTCAAGTCGTGTTATTAACCTTTTCACACCTCGAGTAATGCACGATCAGTTACCGGCAATTAAGTATTCTACTTCCGGCGACCGAACTGCAGGACTGGGCCATCTACCATTTTTTCTTTTTACAACGACAATATCCGAATACATTTTTATTTGTAATGACAACAGTCAAAAGCTAATTGACGGTATTAAAATAAATACAATTTCCAATCATAATTTTGAGAACATTATGATTTGCCGAGGCTTAAAAAAGATTACACTAATAATGATACAGATACTTAGGTATTGGTTTTAGAAGCCAATGGACCAACTAAGGGTAACCGGGTGACAGCTATAAATAACCCTTATCGGGATTCGATGGACCATAGGGGCTTACTGCTCGAAAAAACACCATCATTGATTGTTAAACTTCATTTAAATTATTTCTTTAAATTAAATAGGTAACATTAAGTCGCAATTATTATACTTAAGTCAAGTTCATTACATCGTTAAGGATTTTAATATATTGAAACATTTTCTAACAGTTCAACCGTTCAACGAATTAAAAGTTCATGCGAATAACGTTGCCAGTATAGATACATTTTTGCTGTGTTTAGTAATCGAGCAAGCGCAACCCTAAACCAATTTTTTTATATCAAAGGGTTACTGCCGGTCAGGTCAGGTTCTATAACCTGCATTAAGTTCAAACCGTCTTCATAATAAGTTCGAATGGTTGGTATTAAAATGTGACAAATATTGGTGCTGATGAGCAGTCATCTCACCATACTTTTCATACAAAAGCTCTGTACTTATGATGGCGTTTTTAAACACGTATCGTTAGATGTTTTAAACAAATTGGTATCTTGTGAACTATATCTAGCAGTATAACTAGGCGAAAATAAAAAAAAGTGTGAAACAAATTCAGTAAAAGCCTCCGAAAAACAGCGGTTTTGCACAAATTTTACCTGAACTTTGGCCATATCTAATTTACCTATAAATTGTAAAAGTAAAGAAAACAGCTCTAAACAATGCTTGCAAATGTATTGGAGATTCTAAATAACTAACTTTTTTTTCACAAACTTCTAAGATTACATCACAGGAAGTATGGGCATGGTTTTATGATATGCGAAATCATAAATGACGACCTAGCGAAGCGGCCGCAAGTGATCAGCGGAATTTACCAACTGATAACCGATAGCTCTGATGGTGTCTCTCTTTTTTCGCAGTCAAACATTACGTTGGATGAAAGTACAAACTTTTAGGCTAGGTACGCTTGCGTTGAAGTTGCGTTGGCCATGAAGGGCCCCCTTATGACATCAGATCTCTTTCTTTCAAACATTATTGAAAAGGATAGAAATGCAGAACGCTTTCAAAGGAAATATGGTGGAGACCAATAAATACGTTGAATACAAGAAATTGGACTAATTTGATAGGACTAAATTCCTCACATCTTTCTCTGGTGCGTTTCGTTAGAAAGAAATAAATTGCAAGACTAAATAACTCGTAGTTTAGCTCGAATTCTATTTCCAGTTATTTTATATCTGTACCCCGAGTGTAAAGAATTGACGTTAAGAAACGCATACCTACTAATTCGTTTGCGTTAACTATAAATTTGTATGGGAGAAATTAGTACCATGAGTATTCCGCTAGAAGCGCTGTGCCAATTCCTATAGAGAAGTGTCGTAAACGCAAACTAATTAGTTAGCGTTTACAAACGTCAATTCTTTACACTCGGGGTAAGGAGCTACTAGATATTGTCTCTAGTTTCAATCAAATCAAATCACAAAATTATGAAGTTTTGGAATATTTCAAAATTAGGAATAGTACAATTTGTTTTGGTTTAACTTCTGTATTGTTGAAATACACGTGGCCAAACTTTAATGAGCTTTCATTAAGTTTCTAAGGCTAAAGCTGTGGACAAAAGAGGCCAATTTTGTGAGATGTGATTCTGTGTCGCGTAACAATACTACAAAGAGTACTTTGCCGACAAATAACGTGAATTACGTCACGAAGTCCGCGTAAGGTTTAATTGAACAGCCCAACTTGAAAATCCTACTTAGGATTTAATAAGATAATAAAATAAACCTCACACACGGCCATGGAACTAAGCAGAGCTTGTACTATACTACATTTTGTTTGTAAATACATACGTAACATGGCATAGCATAGCATAACATTTGGTATACGAGTAAATGTGAGTAGTGTTAAGAGATTGACAAAAAATTAAAATATTAGGCACGATATTTACGAATTAGTAACGGGACTTGGGGTCAGTGGCTGTGTGGGGTGCGCGGACGCAAGGTGTGCGCGTTATCACTGCGCAAGCAGCATGTGCGCGTTCCGATACACGCGTCCACTACCCACCCCTACATAACACAACACCCTAAATGCTTACTCAGTCATGTGCTGTTGACCGCACGCATTACTATCGCGTTTCTAAACAAAGGGAGGACGCACATTTGCCCATTACACTAAAAACGCTATGTTATTACTACATTGTATTTTTAGCGACTACCAAAGGCATCTATTAAACAAATAAGCGAGAAAATTTAATTGACACTAACACTTATTGATTCGTGTTAATTAATGTAGAGGAAGGAGTCAACATGGCTTGCCCGCATGTTACTCATGTTTCACGGATATTTGTGATTGCGTAAAATAAATAATTGGTAGGTACATACCTGTGTAGCAAACTGATGTAAGTGTTAGGGCATGCGTCCGCACGAGAGGGTTGCTGCGTCCCCAAGGCACTCGAGCCAAAAACGGCTCCACAAAGTCGAATGCCGTTGCAATAGACAACTGCCAGTTCAGCCGCTGTAGAACCATCACTTCCCATTGCTGAAACAAACAATGAAAATTACAATCGACCCGTCTCGCAAAAAACAACTTTTGCCCTACGTAATTTGGTAAACGTTTGAATAAAATATCATGCTATAGAGCACCATGCCGTGTGAAAGGTAATAGTTTCCTACTTAAATTGTATTCATACATTAAAAAGAAATATTATCATAAATAAAGCAGGGTTGAGTTGTCTAACGAACTGCATTCAAGAAAGGACAAAATACGTATCTTTTCTCTGCAATTGAAACGTAACCGTCATACTCGATGGATCAGGCGGAAACCGCAAAAAGTAGCGAATCAAGTTACAATTAACTTAGAAATGTTGTAAGGGCTGAAGGGTCAAACCATGTGCCATGGGATAATTTTCCCTCGAATAAGTTCGTAATGCGAAATAATATCTTTTTACTTTTGACTTATCCTCAAACTTTAGATAGGTATACGTTTAAAATGGTAAACTATTAGTACCATTGCCTAAAATAGTCACTGGTTCCGAGTTCAATAAACTACTCAATTCCGTCGAGCGAGATAAGAATGATTAGGATTTATCTGGTCATATTAAAATTAAGATAAGTAAATAATATTACAAATTAATCACAATTAATGAACAAGGTAATGTTGGCCATATGTTAACTATCATTAGATCCGAACATTAACATTGAGTTGGACAATTCACCTTAAGTTAAAGTATGGGAAAGTTCAATCGAGCCCCGCACCATATGACATCATTAAGTATGCGTAGTACGGGCGTATCGCTGTCATCACACGAATTAATTGCAATGAACTACGTGTACGCAAGTATTAACCGGCAATGGTGCCATAAGGCCCTTGGAAGTAGCCGTGAACCATTTTCTCACGGTTGAAAGTCATAATAATAAGTATTTATGCTATTGACAAAGATAAGGGTAATTGTTACACTAAAAGTTATTCTTCATATTGGTGTGTAGAGTTGGTATAATAGAAATATTTTTGTCAACTCATGTCGCTAGAAGCGTGTGAATTCCTCGACATAAGTCAATTTTCATGGGTTCCAAATATAATATACAATAATTGATCGAATCACACCTGCCCGTGCGGGCGCAGGAACGATTACGTATGACAATTTTGTTATCATAATGACCACAGTGTGGGAACTGCATTATATTATATACCCTTTCTAGGTACGTCCACTTTGTGAAGCAATAGTATAGAGCTTATAGTATTGTCTTCTTCTTATCAATATTACGATTGGGGTTAGGATATGAGGGTCACTGTCAATTTGATAAACAAAGACAATGTGTACGTGTTTCTTTTACTAGTGACCTTAATTACCTATTAGAAGCAACGTTATCTCTAGGATCATATTGTCTTCTACCCACATTTCCGTCGGAAGTACGTAAGTAACCAATTCAGTGCCTTTCTTCGTCACACAGTGTAACTTACAAGCAAGGGCGACAAAATGTCTTGGCAGCCCTATATAATATCTCGAGGAACAAGTAATTACCGGAAACTCGTATGCACTCACTACTACTCACTCTTTGGGTTGAAGTAGTGACATTTGACTCAGCTAATCGAGTTCATTCACAGTAGAATCAAAACAATAACTTGTGGTCGCCGAAGAACAACTTACATCCTGTGGTTGGTCACCGGAACTACTTGACCTTTTGATTGAGGGTGACGATCAGGTGAACATACTTTTACATCGTATCCAAGACAGGTAACTTGATAATGTTGTTGATAATTTTGATTACATCCTGGAAGCAAAATATAGTGTAAGCATATCTTACCCGGACTTCCTGGGGATGCACGGAGTTGTCGGTGTATGCACAGAGCAGGTCCACTGAGAGTGGATGACACTGGCGGAACTTAGACGCGAGCAGCATAGCGGTGACTGCCAGCAGTTGCAGCTGCTGTCGTGAGATGGCGCGTTGGGCCAAAAACCGGTCCACGTAGCTCACCGCCAGTGGGAACACCTGCTCCTCACACTGCTGCTCTTCACAGACCTACGGTAAACATTGGTACAGTAAACTATGAAGGATATTTACAAATAAGAACCAGTTATAATTTACTTCTCGTCAATTGATTCATGAGCACCTGGCAATACACGGATTATAATGACTCCACCGGCACGGACTTCTTGGAACCTCTACCATATTTGCTACAAAACAAAATTCCACATGAAAGTGATTGGTGTGTTTTTATTTGATCGTATAATCTATGAGTAAGTAATTTACATAGTAGTTGATATTTATTGAACGTTAGGCTGATTCAAAAAACAAAATACCATCTTTACTCTCTGAAGCGTATTAAAATTCCTATGCTCAATGAAGAGTAAAGCAAAGAAAACAGTTCATAAAAACGTTCCGATATGATGGGTGCGGTTGTGGGGGCTCACTGTATTTCGTAATTCAAGTAGGTAAGTACAATTACGTAAAGAAATTGAAATGTGTTATTTAATATTATGTCCCTTCATGAGCGGCTTCTTCTATACGGAGCTGATTGATTAACTAACTCTCGTATATGCGTACAGTGCAACATTTATATTTTGTTAGATTTTTTATAGAATCAATGCACTTGTTGGTGGAAATGCAAAGGAATTATAATTGCTAGTAAATTAAGTCAATACGTAACTTTCAAAATTAATGCTTAATCTATAGTTAATATACCTATGATCAGACATTTTATTCGTCGACTATTGATTTGAATGCCAATTGCAATAGGTGCTCGCCCAATATACAGTACCTGTCATATAATCCATATTTTAATGAAGGGATTTCTATAGTATACCTATGTACTTATGTAGTGTGTAATATTTCATGTTTGAATATTTGTTTCATCTTACAACATCCAAGCCGAGTGAGTTCAACCTCCGTAGCCAGCTGATTAAAGTCAATGAACTCAAATTGTAAGAGAGTTTCGTGTCAACACGGTAGCATAGAAATATTAGTAATATTTACAATTTATCGTACAATATCAACCGGTATTTTGAACAAATAATAATGCAAAAGTTTACATTATCGTTCATAAATCCTTATCATAGGAATCCTAGTGAAAGTGAATAGAATAATTATCACTGCCTTTGCTTAACCTACCTTCATTCTAAGTTAGGAATTGTCTCAGATTACAGTGTTCTTTAATCTGTGGGAATTGTAGTCAAAAATGCAAATAGATATGATTTAAATAAATTTATAGCAAACTTATTTACCTATACGTCTATAACTTATTAAATACCTACCAAAATTTATGAAAAAGACTACACCTCACCTCTAACATCCAAGTAGTGACAACCTTCCTCATGAAGGGCTGTATATCAGTCTGAACGTTTTGAAGGTAGTCCGTGTGCAGGGCATGGGATCTTTCCAAGGTGAGAAGGTTCATCAGCAGCCGAGGGTCCCGATCCAAGGCGCGGTCAGGGCCAGCTACGCACATGTCCACGGTACTGCCGTTGTTCTGGTTTCCGGAGTTTTGCATATTCTCTCCACAGGATAAATCCATTCCGACCACTGAAGCACTTGGATCACAACAAAATGTCTTTAAAATAGTTCGTAGAAAAATTTTAAGCACTCGTCTGGTATAGTAAGTTCGCGCAATATTTATACGGTTTGTTTACAAAGGGTATAGTCGTATCGTAGCACGTGAGCGCACTCCGCACAGCCGCTCATCGAGCGGCTAACAGATAAGTGTCAAACAAAGTATAAGGCCCCGTAGCGTAGCGTAGGGCTGAAACGTATCGGAACGTGCTGCACTCCGCACCTCGACCCCCTGTCCTTATAGATTTTTTTTTATGTGTAGCTCCATAGCTTTATGGGTCCTATTCATACAACCTACATACGACTTAGCGACGAAAGCTTAAAATTTTTTTTTGTTTCCATTTCTCTGTTAAAAATCAATTCATTCTCCATTTGTCTATTATTGTGGTGTAGGTATGCATTATGCAACTGGCGCATCTTATTGTTGTCTTAGATGGATGCTGGCTACGACGCAACGAAGAACAAAGGTACAAAATATCTTACACGTCTTCACAATAGAAAGATACAGGAAAGCTTGGAATATCATGGTCCAAATTACCTTATTAGACGTTGTTTAAGATGGTAAAGAAAAGACAAGATGAACTTCTATGAATGCGAGTAGTAATAGGTGGAGATCCCAGTGGTGCCGCCAGACTTCCCTTATTTTCTGACGAACAAAATCATAACAAAATGTATAATAATCACAGGCATACCTAATTACCTATCCTAAAAAGAAGATAAGAATTGAGTAGTGTAGGTATTACGTGAAAATCTTCAAACGTATAAATACCCGCTAACTTGTCCCGTCGGCCAATTTACAGGTATCAGTAATGAAAAGTATGTACAATCTTGGATTTGAAGGTGTAGGGTAAGGTGGGGGACAGTGTGACAAAAAATACATATTAAGTTATAAAAAAAAAAATGTTTAATAAATAACCCTTTTATTGGTTTTAAAATAGTCATAGTCTTTCTACTTTTAATTAACAAAGGAAAAATATTAGAAATTCAACAAACAATATTTAAATGTCATACATACAAGTAAACTCTACTCTACTCTACTCTAAAGTAAACTTGTCGCCATTTCTAGTTCAGGACGAACGTAAAAATAAAAATAATAAAAAAAAAAAACCTTTAGTTTTACTGTGTCACATAGTGCCCCGTCACACAGTGCCCCATACCCCTTCCTTATATACAAAAATAAAATAAACAATATTGTAAGCTAGGAATATCAACAGTATTTACGTGTAATTATTAGTAATATGTGGTGTGGGTATTCATACAGAAAAA
Organism: Achlya flavicornis; assembly: GCA_947623365.1. NCBI lineage: Eukaryota > Metazoa > Arthropoda > Insecta > Lepidoptera > Drepanidae > Achlya > Achlya flavicornis. The sequence continues at coordinate 9,208,920 of OX392473.1, read as the reverse complement.
ACTGTGACCTCCTAGCAAAACAGACAAACAGTCCTCTAAGCAAGGCTTTAAAACAATAACAATACCGACTTATTTAAAGAAACAAACCTCCAAAACACTTTTTTCGCAAAAAATTCACGACAAACAAAACCCGAATGAAATATCAAGGGTTTTCTAATGGAGGCTGATGATGGGCTTGGCAAAACAGCAACGTGGTGCTAGCAAAATTATGGAAAGAGACGGAGATATTGTTACTGTCACACTGTACCCCTTGTTACAGTGAGCCCCACCTTACCCTACATTACGTACTTTTCTTAAATTCTAAGAGCTGTTTTTTATAATAATATGATACTCGGGGAACTATTTTAATACTTTTTGCAAGCAGCCAAACCAATCGTAAGAGCCAAACATCCCCAAAACACAATTAAAATGTTATTGAAGTATGAGCGCGAGGGCAAAATTATAATGCGAATAAGCACAGATTATAGAATAAGGCTGATGGAGCTTTGTTTAACAAACTTTATTTAACAAAAACACTTTATAATTAATAAACTTTGTTTAAACATAGCAAAAGCGAGGTTCAACGTTTTCAATTTATATTTGCCTTTTAATGTTAATTGTAATATTTTATCCAAAAATTATTAGTTAATGGATGGACGTCAGATGATATCAATACAAAAAATATTGTATATGTACCACAGTAGGTATACCTGCCTCTTCTTATTCGTACACTCCTTGTTGCGGCTTTTGCCATAATTCTATTCGGCACTGCGTGTACACATTTAGCAAGGGAACACTTCGTAGAAGATTTAATTAGGTCTGTCTATCTTGTGACTGATCGGCCGCGAGAACGCTCTCGCTTCTACCTACTCTTCGTTGATCGTTCCAATAAGCTTTCATTGCGGATGATAATTCCAAACATCTTAGAAATTCGCACTTGCACAATCGACAAAAGTCATTGTTTGATGCGAAGCTCTTTCAAGATGGAAACTTTAGTGCGGTGAGCAGTCCATTTTATCCTCAACAAGCGCCTCCAGCACCACATCTCCAGGGCTTCAATCTTTTCACGATGTTTTTAATTATGTATATGTCGGAGAATGAGATAGTTAGTCGAACTCAGTTGGATTATGATATTATCGTGGTACAAGGGTTGGGTGAAATAGTAGCAACACTGATTTGACTTTAACGTAAATAACAGACTTAATTAGGGTATTTGTAAAAAGTAAGAATACTGATTTGAATATAACGTGAATAACAAAGTTAATAAGGGGATGCATATTGCTTTTGGGACAATGAGTTTATCACAAGCTCTCGAACTGTACACATCTCAGTGCAATCGTTGTTACACCCGGTTCTTAAGCCTATACTTATTTAAGAATGTACAATTGTGTGAAGTGAAGTGGAATGATTATTTAATTGTAATATTACGACAATAAACAAATTGGGCCCGTGAGGAGTTTGTTGCGTCGCTTCTTCTCCTCATACGGGACTTTTACGAAGCGATGGTATAAGGTTGTTTTATTGCCTGCACTGCGCCCACTGAATCCTGATACCACTGAACCCCAATTGTGGTCTTTGTATCGCTTGGCTGTCGCTGACTCCGACATCAGAAGTGGGATAAAGACAGGCAATTAAAACCATACTTGAATTGTTTCTACATACTTTGAGGACTGCCACGTGCTTGAGAACCCCGAACACGTGTCAAATAGTGGCTTGTGACAAGCGAGGGATGACGTCAAGAATGAAGACTGAATAAAGTTTGGTGGCATCGGAATAGTGTAACTAAATGAATCATGAGATGCGCGTGCTTATACGCGACATGATAATAGCTAGATGGTGGTCATTCCATGCTGCGCGGTTGTCTGTAGTGCTTCGAGTGTGGGAAAAACAGTCATGTGATCGTTCCTTTACTTCTTACATATTTTTATTTGTCTATGCTGCGATCAAATGCTTTTGGTGTTACATGTTACAGATGTGGTGATGCTGGCTACTTTGCGAATAACTGCTCTCGTGCCTGCAACTTCACTGCAGTCAAAACCGTTCGTGGCTACGGCAGCGCGGTTGGTAACAACACCGGTGCAGTGAGCAACGGTAGCAACCAGCGTTGGGTGGATTACCTGTGCTACATCGGCAACCAGGCGCAACAGATGACTATTTTCTGTGAGTCGATTTCATGTTGTTTGCTAATAGATTACGAAGGTACCTGAGGTACAAGTACCCATTGTTGTTGAGAATATAGAGAGTCTTAAATTATTATTTTGCGTTTTGGTCACGGGGATAGTCACGGGTATAATTGTTATTACGGAACTGGTAGTGTTTAGCAGTTAGAGATAGATTTAGAGCAGTTAGAGACAACGACGAGCAACGATTTAGAGCAGTTGTCTAAATGTGGCGAGGTGGCCATTTAGACGGTGTTATCTGAAAGGCGAGGTGAAGAGATTTCCGCAGAGTCGGCAGACGCGAGTGATACCCCTGGTGTTGCAAGTGTCCAAAGGCTGCGGTAACCGGCTAGCATCCGGGAGGCCGTATGCTTTTTGCCAGAATGTGTGGTGATCTAGAAGAGATTTCTGCAGAGTCGGTACGCACGCGTGTAATACCCCTGGTGTTACACGCGTCCAAGGGCTGCGGTAACCGGCTACCATCCGGGAGGCCGTATGCTCTTTGCCAGATTTAGTAGTAATCTAGAAGGCGTGAAGGCCTGTCTCAATGAGGCGAGTTGGTCATTTAGACGGAGTTGTCCAGAAGGCGTGGTGGTTATCTGGAAGGCGTGGTGGCCATTGGAGGCGACTTACACTATTAACGGCGCGGTGGCTGTTTCCACAACACCATACAGTGCGGAGATCATAGATTTTCTTGAGAAGTCCGTGTATATTCTGTAAGCAATGGCTTTGGGCGATGTAGTACAGTCTATTCTTGCCTAGAAGACTATGAAGTTAAAACTGTCTCCCTTAGGTAAGTGCGTAGGTAGTAAACGTGCTTGGTGGAGCTGTAGGGCTGTTGATCTTAGTAAACGTTACATTTGGATGGTCTAAACTGTGCTTACTGCTTACCTGTGTTGACTTTAGTATGTCTTGAATTGATGAGATAAGTTAAAAGATTGGAACTGTATCTGTGGTTAGTATGAGTAAGCGTTAGTGTAATGATTATAACAACTGAAGCGATTAATAGCAAAAATGGCTATCAAGTTTAGGCAGGAATGGCCGAGCTAAATTATCAGTTACTGTGCTGGACTTCTTTGGTTTCAGGTACATCTGGTAGAGTTTTTCACACGAGGACGTGTGATTCGCAGGATGGCCGTGTCGGAGAATGAGATAGTTAGTCGAACTCAGTTGGATTATGATATTATCGTGGTACAAGGGTTGGGTGAAATAGTAGCAACACTGATTTGACTTTAACGTAAATAACAGACTTAATGAGGGTATTTGTAAAAAGTAAGAATACTGATTTGAATATAACGTGAATAACAAAGTTAATAAGGGGATGCATATTGCTTTTGGGAAAATGAGTTTATCACAAGCTCTCGAGCTGTACACATCTCAGTGCAATCGTTGTTACACCCGGTTCTTAAGCCTATACTTATTTAAGAAAGTACAATTGTGTGAAGTGAAGTGGAATGATTATTTAATTGTAATATTACGACAATAAACAAATTGGGCCCGTGAGGAGTTTGTTGCGTCGCTTCTTCTCCTCATACGGGACTTTTACGAAGCGATGGTATAAGGTTGTTTTATTGCCTGCACTGCGCCCACTGAATCCTGATACCACTGAACCCTAATTGTGGTCTTTGTATCGCTTGGCTGTCGCTGACTCCGAGATATATTAAGTATGTATTAAAATCAAAAACTAGTTTATGTATTATATCAGTTATCTGGTTTCCATAGTACAAGCTCTGCTTAGTTTAAGATCAGATGACCGTGTGTGACAAATGTCCCAGGATATTTATTTACGTATAATGGATCGTCCATGTTTCAGCTCCATTCAGGGAAATAGGAAATAATTAATTATCTCATTACAATCCGACTAGGTTTCTGAACTTATAATTAGTTGTATTTTTGAAATACAAATGATGACAACCATGAACCGTGCGTTCATCAAATTTATTTTAAAATAACAGCCTCAATCGGCATTAAATAAAATTGATATTGTATGACCCTTTGTACAATTGTACAATTCATAAAAAACATGAATAATGTAAAATAACAGCAATGGTACAAACAATAAAGAGGTCCTGGTTCGGAGGGCGCACGTCACCGGACCGGAGGCCAGAGGAGGGCCGAGGGCAGCTGCGCGTGCGCTGCGCGCCGGCTGTGCGCGAGCCGGTTGACATTTTATTACAAATCTGAGCACACCTGATCTTGGAAACCAGTCATTATTATAATTCCTTTCTCTTTCCATACAGCTATTGTATTATATGCGAAACGCGTGCCCGGAGTGTGCCCTCCATAAATTAAAATATCTTGACTGCTTCTATTTAGGAACACCACCTGCCAATATTTTAATGCGTCCTCGTAAAATAACCAAAATAATTATGTAGTCAGGTTTTCTTCTCTAGCATTCACCCTTAGCGTCAGTGATACCGATATTGTAAAAAGGAATAAATCTTGTTACTGCTTTCCAATCACAAAAGTATATCGTCCCAATTGCCGTTGCTGCAGTGTAAGCGAAAGCAGTCAATCCGAATCCGCCTAACTGTGCAATTTGTTTCTTTCCAAAAATCATGACAGATACTGTTGTACGACAATATAGAAATATTATAATACAAGTAACTTAGAATATTTTTTCCATCTAATCTAATTTCAAAAGCAAATCAACAGTCAAAGTCACGCTACGAAAGTGAAAAGAGGTCAAGAATATAATTTTCATCTACTCTTTTTTGTATTGTATTTTTAATTAGAAATTAGTAGGTAGTTTTATGTTACTTTAGTATTTAGTTCTAGAATGTTTTTGTTTAGTTTAGTTGTTTCCGCTAAAATAAGCTTAATATTTGGTTTCGTAGGTTTTTTTTATTTGTTCCGTAATTTACGCGGCTCACGGTTTTAATATCACGTGACATTGGCAAAGTTATGGTGGCATTTCCGCAAAAGCCATAAATAAGAATTGAATTGAATTAAGGTCAAAAGTCAAATATCTCTGAAAACCACAGACACATACAAAGCAATTTGAAACTCACAATTTAGCAATAGGTAGCTAGAATTAATAAATGAAAAGATATGTATTTGTATGAATTGGCAATAGGTAGCCTCTTCTTTTATAGCAATAGGTAATTAAAAGAAAGGTTTTTATGATTTCATGATTATGATGATATAATTTCGACAACACTGACACAAATGACGGAATTTGAGGATATTAGTAAGAAAAGAATAAAGGATGGCCTTATCTTGAAACAGTCTCCCCTGATCGCCACTCATCATCAGCCTATAATGTCCCACTGCTGAGCACAGGCCTCCATTCACAAATCAGGGTGAAAGGGAATGGGCAGATACTCCACCACGCGTGCCCACTGCGGATCGGTGGAGGTAAGCTAGTAGCAGATCGCCACTCGCTTTTCTTGAATGTTGTCTGATTGATTCTTGATTGAAATCACGCCACCTCCAACTGACACTGATGATTTAGCCGTAGGTCCAAAGATCCGGCTGGAAGGACCATTTAGCGGAGTGGAAGTCTGTGTCAAATTTACTAGAAAGCATATAAATTAATAATGTGTCCCATTTGTCGGTGGGTTCACCCAATGAAGTTAATGATCTTAAGTTTTTTGCAACACTATCAACTAATCTTTTTAAATTGAATGAAGTATATTTTTGGATAGAATACACATTGAATAATGATTTTACATGATTGGCGATAAGCATTTTTTTGTGGTCATACCTATCGCATTTGAGTTTCCAGGCATTGTATTGTTTGCGACTTTCATTTTAGCGCTGAAGCGGTTTATCGGTCGAAGAGGTAAACCAACCTACATATACAGCGATAATGTTTCCAACTTTATTGGCAACTTTATTTTTTTATTATAAAAAAAATATTGCGTCTGATGGTAATCACATTGTCGACACACTCACACAACATTTCAGTTTTTGTCCTCCATACTCACCACAGTTTGGCGGCCTACACGAAGCAGGCGTCAAATCAATAAATTCCATTTAAAACGGGCAATAGGTAACTCTAACTTAAAATTTGAAGAATTATATACAACACTGACATAAATTGAGGCTATACTAAATTCGCGCCCCATCAGTCCTTTATCCTCTGATCCTCAAGACCTTTTACACGTCAAACAACTCACGTCATTACCAGAGCCAGACTACGCTGATGTCTCTAGTCACCGTCTAGATCGTTACCAAAAGATCGAACACCTTCGACAGCAATTCTGGTCAAGATGGCACAAAGTGAACTTGCGTTACGAGTGCTATTTCTACCGTAAAATTTTGAGGGGGCGGAGTAAATTTTTCGATTCCTATCCCAAGCAGCACACAAGCATATTCTACATCAATAAACCAGCCCATTTAGAACTTGGAGTTCTTTTAGAGACTTACAAGAGTGTCAAGAACAGTTTTAATGCTTATAAGAGTGATTTATGACATATTATTTTTAAATAATATGTAAAACATAAAACAAAAAACATAAAATTCTTAGTAAGGGATCCGTGTCAGCTTAGGGTTCTTAAACAGAATATCAAAACTCTACCATACGCTCGTTAAGAATTTTATGACACTTCAAGCTGGTTTTATCGGTAAAGCTATATATAGGATGTATAAAGGGATCCGCGTCAGCTTAGGGTTCTGAAACAGATATTGTAACTCTATCATACAGCGTTAAGTATTTTCTGACACTTACAGCTGGTTTTATCGTTAAAGCTGTATACAGGCTGTATTTAGCAAGTGTTCACTTACTTAATACAGCAATAAGTGTTCATAACTTACTTAATACAGCTACTAAGATAAAATATCGTCTAGGCTGTATAGCAAATTGTCGACATATTTACATTTACAAACACAACATTTAAATTACAATTAAAGGAATATTTGATAATAACTATCATGGTTTTCAGCTTGAATAATGATCATGTGTACTCATATATCTATTATTTATAAATATACTAGCTGCCCGGCGCGACTTCGTTCGCGTGGTGCTACCCTACCCTATGGTGCTACTGCTACCCTACCCTACCCTACCCCACCCTACCCTACCCTACCCTGACAGCAAAATCCCCATTAACAAAAAGATCCGCCATTTATTGAATTCATTTGTTACAAAAAATGTGATAAATGAAGAACCGCTCGACCGATTTTGTGCAAACTTCACATAAACTATCTACTAAATAGTCCGAACAAAGCCTAAACATTTGGTTTGGATAGGTGAGCCCGTTCTTGAGTTATAAAATTACAACGAAAATTGGCATTGATTTTTATATATATAGATAGATAGATTTTTATTCTAACCTTAAAAATCAAACAGTTATTTACTGTATTTAGTATAATTTCTTTAATAATTTCGTGAATATTGTGTCGGAAAACATACACAGGTTCACAATAAATAAAAATTTGCACATTGAATTCATCAATTAACAGCATCAGATATCCATGTCCAAGATTGTATACTTTCCATTTATTAAATATTATGTCGCCATTCAGTATGGCATCGTAAATAGTTTTATTTATTTTATTCTCATAAACCTATTTAGAACTCTTATTCTTACAAGATACTTATAAGAGGATATCCGTAGTGTATAGGCTGCTCTGTACACCTAATAACAGCTCTAATACAGCTTTTATACTTGTCTATTGCTTATACAGCCAATAACGAAATAAGCTGTGTAATGTGGGCCCTTTTTACACTTATAAGGTCTGTATAAGCGCTTATACAGCCTTTGTACAGACTGAATATTCAGCTTTTAGTATAAGAACGAACTTTAATACAGCCTGTATATAGCTTGTTATGCTACTTGGATTCTCGGCACTAATCGAACTAACCTTCGAAATAAGAACGAGTGTAATCGTATTAAAATTTGGCAGATAGGCAGCCTGCAACTTTCGCACAGCTGCGCCCCGTATGGCAGTCTCGGAAGCTGACCCGAAGAGTTAAGCTCTAGATATTCGGGTCCAACTTGAAGTCTGTACTTCTGTACGGGTGCGAGACGTGGAAGGTAACCAAGGCCATCTCGCACTAGCTCCAGGTTTTTGTCAACCGATGCCTCCGCCAAATTCTCGTTATCCACTGGCCCGAGAAAATCTCGAACGTAGAGCTCCGAGAACGCTGCCACGAAGCACCGATCGACCAACAGATCAAGCGTCGCAAATGGAACTGGATTGGCCTCACTCTCCGAAGGGACCCCGACCATATACCCAAGCAGGCAATGGACTGGAATCCGCAGGGGAAATGAAAGCGTGGCCGTCCCAAACAAACCTGGCGACGCACTGTGCTTGACGAAGCGAAGAAGATCGGGAAGTCTTGGAGCGAGATCAAGCGCGAACTCAAGACCGATCGGGTTGGAGAGTTTCTGTGGACGCCCTCTGCCCCATCTAGGGGACACAGGATCATAAGTCAAGTAAGTCAGCCTGTAACTTCTATGACAAATTCATCAAAATCGGTTGGGCCATGAAAGAAAAAATGTAGGTTTATCTTATTTAGCGTGTACACCCATCATACCCATAAATAAAGGGCCTATTTACACGAACTTTCTATAATCTAGACAGCGATGATTTGCACAGGTTGATTATCTAGAGTCTAGATTCTAGACTCTAGAAGGATAAGGAAAGAGGGGAAGACCTGGAGAGTATCATTTGGTTGCGCTCCGCGCTAGAAGACTGACTCGGCTAGTGAAGGAGGTCAACCAAATGATCAAACAGTTACAGGAAACAATGCAGGGACAAAGAGAGGCACAGGAGTCACGTGACAAAGAACGGCATAGTGACAAGGAACTCCTCAAAGAGATCCGTGCGCTTGAGGAGACCATCCAACAAATGGGAAAAATGTTCTCCGATATCAAGGAGAAAGCTCCCACCTATGCAGAAGCTGTATCACCAGCCGCAAATATAGGGCAACCCCCTTTACAGGCTGCCCTACATTCGGTTATAATAGCAGCAGAAAGAGAATAGGAAACAGGAGAGGAAGTGCGAGATAAAGTAAGGTGAGGAAGGCAAAAAACCGCTGTAAGCGTAAGCTGTAGGGAAAGAGAAGACATGGCCAGGGTTAAGGAGAGGATAGAAAATCTCGCAGTGGAAGAGATGAAGAACAAAGACCCACTGGTGATTCTCCTGGACGTGCTCCATTACAACTCGGAGGTGCAGTTCCTATCGGCAATCAGAGCACAATACAAAGAGCTACTGTATGGCGTGAGCAAGGAAGTAGATCGAATCGAGATCAAGTATAAAAAGAGACCTCGAAACCCACTCACGTCACGATCCATATAGTGATGCGAGTCTCGCCAATCATCTATGGTAGACTAATGAAGGCGGAAACCGTGTACAGGGTTCTGCAACTCATCAAAGTGGCAGATCATTCACCGCTGGTCCAGTGCTCTATGTGTCTGGGTTAGGTTAGGTTAGCAAATTGCCAGGACTGGCTTGCGGAAGCAGCACCGTGGTGCTGCAACTGCACAAGTGCTAAGCTGGAAAAAAGCGACCGTAGCGCATTCGACAGAGCATTCCCAGTGAGAAACTAATGGGAAACCCTAGCTAGAGCTACTACAGGCATTGATAAGGGCACCCCAAAGGAAACAGTAAAAAATCCTCAGTTGGCACAAAGTCATATCGGGTCACCCAAGCAAGAGAAAGAAGCTCGCTATGCAGAAGGCAAAGGACAGAAATATGGCTATCGCGCTGATTCGGGAACCATATGTTGGATCGAAAGGCAGAGTGGGAGGCTACAGTGTAGCGAGGATTTACCAGAGCGCTGGGGCGGAAGACGGGACCATTAATAATCGAGCCGCAATCATTTGTTAACTTTCACAAGTGCCCTATAAGGGCCTAATATGAATAAATGAATTTTGATTTTGCAACGTCAACTTCAAGGCGTTCGTGGTGCGAGTTCCAACATGTATTCTGCTCCTCGTCATGGAAGAGAACTTTTGGCCGCGACGTGACGTGGTATTCCGTCGGTTTCGCGGACAAGTACCACACGTTCGCGTTAGTGTTTACTAACATAGGCTTAAGTGTTTATATTAACAAAAAATGATTTATTATAATATTTATATTAATTTGTAAGGTATGGTATATATGGTATGGTATCTATGGGCCCTAGTAGCCTGATAATAAACGAATTATTATTATTATTATTATTATTAAAGCGGCAATTGGCGTTTTCGACATGGCTGTAATCCAATGCCCAGAACTTACCACATCTAACATAGGTGTGGTAAAAATCAAAACGAGCGACTGGGAGATTGCTGTGGTCTCTTTTTACTTTGAACCGGACCAACAATTAGGACCATAACTGGACAAACTGAGGGAAATAAAAAGAAACATGGGACCAACTAAAATAATATTATAACAGTGATCTAAGGTTGATTGTAAGTTATAAGCTTTCGTTAATCTTCGGGCCATACTTTATTTTCTGTGCGAACGATGATTCACTACGCGCCTTATTAATTGTGTACTACCTCAGAGTATATAAATATTACGTACTGTACGATACTCGTGCCTTAAATCATTTTCGTACGGCATAATCCTTTGAGTAGTTGAGGCGTGATGGCGTAACAACCAAACAAACAAACAAACTCACTTTCATACTTATAATATTAGTTAGGATTAGGATTCCCGATCGCTGACTTTCACAAAGATAGGATGACTTGACGGTCTACGTGTGCATAGCATACCGTAACTGAATTTAACATTTGGTGTATGTCTGGGATTCTCCGAGTGGACAGTTCCCGCGGTATATTACCTACCTACAAGCATATGAGGCCGGCCGGCCACATGCCATCGTCAAATTATGGGGCCGCAACGTAACCACTAATTATAAAGATATCAATATTTGTCAACCCGTCCCCATCTCGCGCTTACCTACTTATCTTGATCATAAAAAAAGCTTCAGCTGTATTTAAATGTTATGTAATTAAATGTAGCTTTTTTAGAAGTCATCGCAACCTTCTAAACCAATGCTAGCTAGAGTCAAAGTATTCGTAAAACACGAATGTAGAGATTCTTACGCACATCCACATTAGTATAGGTACCTAATAATATCTCATATTTATATATAAAATAGTAAAATAACTTTTTATGCTGAAAAATTTTACTTATTATAAAATAGTGCATTACCTATCAGTTTCAATCAGCCTTAGAGTCTGGGTAGCTTCCAGAATTTGTAACAACAGGTGTAGGTAACCTGCTTTCTCCATAAGTCCGCTACGTACTTTCCTGATTTAATGTACCTATGAGGCAATGGAGAACAGTCCTTCTCTGTCCAGTGTCTCGACAGATCTTATTGAAATAGAATATAATGACTAGGTACGTTCATTGGTTGTTTGCTCCACCAAATGCGATGACAACGACTCCATCACCGGGCCAGATAAGTTTGTGGAAGTGTATGACAATTGTACAACGCTTTCAGTCCCTTCTTTAGTTTGCCAGACTACAGTCAGTTGCAGAAACGTTCTTTAAATTTTAAAGTTGGCAGTTAACACTAATCTTCCATTAAGACGGGAGTTGGGCTGCGATTATTCCATACAAATGTATTCCCCTGTTTTCTTCCTGAATAATGCCTCTAGTCATCATTTATTTTTCATATAATCAAGTTCTGCTTCGGACACGTCCCTGTTACTTCCTTTTTTTCAGAAACTAATTATTAAAGAAATTATGGCCTTCCAAAAATTACAGTAAATGCCCTATTTTTCCGCCGTGATTAAAAGGACTACCAGACAAATATGAAAAGATTTTAACATAAAATAAAGTAATAGGGACCTAGATAACCCCTTACTTAAAATTTTAATGTAAAAAATAATTGAATCGGCTCAGTTTTCGAGGAGGAAAATGGGGAAAACAAATCGTCGATTTCGTCGATTTTCGATTTTTTTGTCAATAAATCGGTCTGAGCTGCAGATGTCCCTATCGCACATAGCGCATAGCATAGCGGCATAGCGCGACGGCAATAGTTTCTTCAAATACCTATTTTCAAATTCCTCGCAGCTAGGAACCCCTCTTAAACTGTTGCACAAACAGTCATTTGACTAATATTTAATGCCTCCTTTAAATTTAACTAATGAAGTGTCAAACGATCCTTTAAAACCTAATTTACGTAGATTTATATTGCACAAAACGATATTAGTAACTAAAGTTCCATTAAAATGACAGTTCTTTAGATTAAATTTAATAGGTCAAGAAGCACCCATAAACACATTAAAACTTGCAATAAGCCAGCCCACAGGCTATAGTTGTTGCACAAAACTACTTCATGCCTATTTATGATTCATTAGCTTCAACCACAAACTACTAAAGGGATACTACGTATGCTTCAACGTCAAAAGGAAATGTGACAGAAAAGATGTCAGAAACATTGATTATTTATTGTTATATTGATCAATATCCATTTAGTGGTATATTCATAAATTTATTAAATTCTATTTATCTGATTGCTTACTTATTTGCATAAAAAGCGTAGCAAAATCCTAAGTCTATGAGCACTATAGGATAAGGCTGTATGATATTGACCTTTGCCTTCCTTATTGCGTTAATAAATCAATACAACAATATCTTGTTACCTACTGCATCCAAGAACCTTAATAAGATTCTTGACTGCATCGTTTCCAGATGGTTTCCAGGGCTGCGTTCAGTAACTACGCCGTGTGATCGCCCGACGATCATCGTAGCGTCACAGTTTTACAATAGTAATACCACAGTATTACTATCTAATAGTAAAACTGTGGTAATACTGTGGTAGCGTTCAGTAACAGTTCAATAGGACTTTTTGGCGGGAACTTGCAGAGTGACGTAGCATTTTCATTTTTATTTTCATAAATTTGTGTATTTTGAGTTTTATTGTGTATTTTTGGTGGTATTTTACCCAATAAAGATCATCCATGTGCACCAGTGAAGTGAAATGAAATGAATTATGTGTATCGTGACTTTTCAAGTTGTCTCAAAATGTCCGTGTAGAGTTTTACTACAATGACCACCATTGTAGTAAAACATGACTTTTATGGACGGTGACTGACTGAGGACTATAATGTGAAGTGATTTATTGTGACTGAAAACTATAATATAACTCGAAACTGGCAGAAATGAGCCCTAATTTGGGCTTGGTTGCCAAAATTAAAAATAAGAAGAAGAAGAAGACAAGGCTGTATGGCTCAGACCTTTGCCTGCCTTTGGGCATATAAGACTCTGTGCTTTTGCTTTGTTTGTAAATTGTAGTGAGTGATTGTTAGAGGTGTGTAACTCATCAAAAATACGCGAGCTGCAGAACAGCTCACGGCTCAGGTGTGTGAGCCGGTTCAATGACTCAGCTCGCAGATCAGCTCAATGTACCTATAGTCCACGATACGCGAGTACGCTCACTGCGTACCGCGCGTCGAATTGAGCCGACTGAGCCGCCGCGATTCATTCGACTCCGCCGAGCGACTCTTTTCATACTTTAGAGTTGTTTTTTTTTTACATGATCTGATCTGAGAGTTGTTACATAGGTATTTAATTATTGAATGTAATTATTATTTAAATGTTTTAGAACGAAATAATAATTCGTAGATTAGAATTACAACTTGTAATTCTACAAGAATTACAAGTTATCTATGGAGGGAGTCGCAGATACAATAGGAGTTGGATTGAGCCGTGAGCTAGTCATTGTGTTGTTGAGCTGTAGCTCAGCGGCTCAAACCCGAGTGATCTGATTCATTGAGCTGGTTCAGAGCTGAGTTACACACCTCTAGTGATTGTGAAATTGTAAGTCACAAACTTTGTAAATCGATACTATAATTGTACACACATAAAAGTAATTTAACTTGAATAAAACTACGCAATGGCTTCTGAGAAAGATCCTTTAGTTAGTGAAAGATCTGGAACAGTCAGGGAAGTAGGGAACCACGCTATTTGGAGTTTATCGTCTTGTAAACCAGGTAGGTAGGTAGTTCAATCAATAATTTAAACAAACTGCAATTAGAACCATTAGGCTAAGTTAGGAATACATAGATTAAATCTAAGTAATTATTAGGTGGTGGTGAAGAAACGGGGTGAAATTAAAAGTTTAAACTTTTGGGTGTGAAGATGTAAAAATAATGTTTCTGGCGCATGTTATCTGCTGCCACAGTTCGCAGATCCCCTTTGTTTTATGAAATAATAAAATAACAAAAGCCTCAATAAACTCACCGTAACTAAAATATCTGAATAAAACTCCTGATAATATTGGTAGTTTTGGAAAAAAAATACACAAAAGTTGGTCCACTCCTAAGGGAGATAGATGTTAGTGAAACTTCACTTACATGTTCAGAAGTCATAAAATTCTTTATAACTTTTCAGGCTTTGGCATAGACCAATTAAGAGATGATTGCATGGATACCTATTGGCAATCTGATGGTCAGTTACCACATCTTGTAAATATTCAGTTCCAAAGAAAGACTATGGTCTCGCATATTTACATTTACACAGACTACAAACTGGATGAGAGTTACACACCCAGCAGGATATCTATTCGTGCTGGGACACATTTCAATGACTTGCAAGAAATTGAAGTGATAGAATTGATTGAGCCTAGTGGTAAGTATGATTCTCGAGGCAAACAAGTAGTCAACTATCTGGAGCAAGGTTTCTCAAAGTGGGGAACTTGTATCACTTGGGGTACTCCAGTTGGTTGTAAGGGGTATGTGACAAAATTTACATAATGGTGGTTTCACTGATTTGCACATGCAACTGGTATACTAGTATAAAGTGATCTGCAATAGGCTAATTAATAAAAAAATATGTCTATGCTCTTTAAAAAACTCCAACAATGTAATGTATGTATGAATACAGTCCTTACATTGCATGCACTGGCGAAAACTATTGATGAGTGAACAAAATAATGAATGTACTACAGGTTTAGAGAACATTTAATATATTGTCACTATACAGGAGGTGAATTTATCAACTGGCCATGGATGGTCAAATCTGAATAGACAAAAATAATTCCATTAATTACTAAACCTGCTCACAAAATTTTATGATAATCATATGAGAAATGTGACCTGTAAAAGGAAAACAGCCGGACTAACACCATTTCAAAAATGAAAGTATTTTTGCACAAGCTGAAATGGAGATGCTTCGCTTGCTTATTCAATAAAAAAGTTCCTCTCAAAGGGGGGTTTAGGGTTGTTAAAGTTTGTATGGAAGGTATCTAAAGATGGGTCCTGGGGCTCTACCGCGTAACTTCGGTGGTAATCGTAATGAACACTATTAATGAATTTCATCCAATCAGGGCCCACGAATGGTCATCGTCGCGTCGTAATGGTGCGCGTCATTGGTTGAAATAAATTAATGGTGTTTGTTACGATTACCACCAAAGTTACGAGGTAGAGCCCCAGACCTGTGCACGCGCATGAACGTGCGCGTACTCGAGTGGCTATGGACGCGTCACATCACATTGTACGCCCACGCGCATTTACGCCAAAACGGTTCGGGTGCAAAGAACGCGCCGCTTTACTTTACGAAAAGCGATGATGATGAATTTTGACTGTCTCTTCATGCGAACATGTCCAAAGTAACTTGCACGCGAACTACTGGCAAACATGTCCATAGGTGTCCATGTTATGTACCTAAGATGCTTGCGACCCGCACGGTTCGAGCGCGTGCGCAGATCTGGGATAATGCGCCGTCCGATTAACTTAAAATACTTTGGACAGAAAATAAAGAATCATGATTTGGGTTTCTGGAAAATCGACCCCTAATGGGGCAAAAAAGTGTTATTGGTGAAACATCAGTTACGAGGCGGGAATATTGAATTTTTTCGAGTTTTTATTTGTCGAAATATTGAGAAATTAGCTGTTTTCCGATCCATTTACCGATTAATCCATAAATTTGCCAAATTTTGCGGGTACCAAATGATCAATTCACCTTTGCCTGTAGCTGGTAGGTATAAACAGTTTTTTCAATTATCATACTTTTCATACAATAAAATTGGTTTTCCGTACCCTCCTCCCGTGAAAACTACGAAAACAGGCCGAGTATCTCAATAATTTTGAGATTTTAATGACAAAAAAAATACCCTAATAAAATAGAACTATTCATGATGAATCCTTAAAAAGGAAAACAGCATAAAAAAATTAAAACATTTTCGTCAATATTTCACCATTTATCAAAAATTTTGCTAATTCACGTCAAGCTTGACATCTATGAAATAAGGGTTTGTTTCCTCTGCTCTGTTTCAGTTTTTTTGTATAATAAAGTAACAAACATTTCAAATGACCTCTCACTCAGCGCCCGTGCGCCGTTTACCTCTATGTCGCTAGGCAGCAGCCGTTCACAGAAAATAGATCGCTGTGCAGACACCTATATGCAGATATTTGTGTGCAAAAATGAAATGTTTATTTTTATTTTTGCCGATATGTCGTGTTTGGGCTCCTTTTTTTATTAGTGATGAAAGCTTACAGCAACACAGACTGGACAGCACTGATGATGGTTCTTGGAGGCTGCTACTGGAACTCCTTGATGGATTGTGTTAGATATGTCGTGTTTGGGCTCCTTTTGTTAGTAGTGTTGAGAGCTTACAACAAGACAGACTGAACTGACCTGATGATGGTTCTTGGAGACTGCTACTGGAACTCCTTGATGGATTGGGATAGATATTTCGTGTTTGGGCTCCTTTTGTTAGTAGTGATGAGAGCTTAAACAAGACAGACTGAACTTACCTGATGATGGTTCGTGGAGACTGCTACTGGAACTCCTTGATGGATTGGCATAGATATGTCGTATTTGGGCTCCTTTTGTGTAGTGATGAGAGCTTACAACAAGAAAGACTGGACTGACCTGATGATGGTTCTTGGAGACGTTATTCTGTCATGGAGTTCCAGTGCCTACCTTTCGGATATATCATCAGATCAGCTCGATGGTACCAAATGATTGTATTGTCATCCGAACTACATACACAAGCAAAGTTAGTTTCATATATGTGAAGCTAATAAAAGTGTTAATATAGTGTATTAAATATAAAAAATATTAAATAAACATGTTAAAATATCAAATCAGGTTGATTCCCTCTTATTAACGCAGCTTGACCGTGCATGTGTGTGCGTGAGGGAATTGCAGATATAGTAGTGCGATTTGCTACCTATCAATTTTGTAAACGCGTTCTCAAAGTATCAAATTAGATTGATTCACTATTTTTAACGCAGTTTGTCCGTGCACCTGTTTGCGAGTGGGCCTTGCAAATGTATTAGTGCGATTTGCTACCTATCAATTTTGAATATGCGTCCTAAAGGGGAGAATTTTACTGTGTGTCACTATTAACTCAAAAGTTGGTATACATTGGTGCCGATTCTGGTGTAAATCGCACTAAACTAATTTTAGTCACATCTCATCTCTTTCTTACGAACATTATTGAAGAAGGATAGAATACAAGGCACCATTGCTTCTTTTTGTAGCTAAAGAAAGGATTTTGGAAATTCCATCCCTAAGGGGGTATAGGGTGAGGGGGCGCGGGTGAAACCAAGGCGCGGGAAAGCTAGTATTCATAATAATCCAAGTCTTGGTTTGTATTTCTTTCAGGATGGGAAATGATACCAATAAAAGATATTCATGACAGGCCAATAAGAACCTTTATGATCCAAATAGCAGTGCTGAGCAATCATCAGAATGGACGAGACACACACATGCGACAGATCAAAGTACATTCTCCATGTGAACCCACATCTTTTGATATCAATAAATTCAGAAACTTTTCAACGGTACAGTTCCAGCAATATGCTACAATTCGATAATAACATCACATTAATTTTATAACTATTTTTAATTATTTCCGCATTGCCACCCATGCTACGCTACTGATATTTATCAAACCAAATAAATATGTATGTTACTTTATATTATTTTTGTTAGCATTTTGAGAATAATGACAGCAATTGAAGAGGCTGTATGGGTCGAGCCTTTGCCTGTTTTGGGAAAAAGGACGAGATTGAGTTGGCGCGTTAGAATAAGAATATAGAAAAGAGAAGCTGATGGAAAATAATTACACGAATTAAGTTATCGAGTTAAAGGAACTCAGTAATGTAAATATTTAGTTAAAAGGCAACTATGCAAGTGCATAAGAAGTATGAGCTTCAGGCGAAGCCAAAAGAGGCTATATAAGTATCTGGATCATAGACTTCAACCAGTAGGAGCTGGTGAGTGTGGAAAGGGACGGCTAGAAGGGGAGGTGGAGGCCGTAGGGGGAAACCCCAACATGGATACAAGGACTAGACGCTTTCATTTCAGAAGCGGGCCAAACCCACAATTATATATCTCATAGGTAAGTTGAACTATTCAGTGAATCTAAGTATGCACCATACTTCCGATACAGCATCGGGAGAGAATGATACAAATCCGAGATTCATACCTACTTACAAGTCAAAATATTAGGTGAATCAAACAGATCCATAACTTATAAACCAAGTTTTCTATTGATTTCCGTGAAGATACCACTAGGTATATAGATAATATGACTATCATTGTTGCTATAGCACAAGAGAAATACCTGGGTACCTAGCAAAGGAAGAAGTGATGGATTAACTGTTGATATGTGACTACATTGTTGATTAATTTATTATCTTTACCCGACTGAACCGGAAAGAGGATTATTCAGTTATTATATAGTATATAAGCAACATCAGTACCAGTAGATAGATTAGAACTGCATACACTTATTTGTTGCATGCTGACTAAACTAATGAATTCACTTGAAAATAAGCCATTCATTTTCTAATTATCAAGTAGGTAATGGTCTACTTATAGAAGAATATCAGTTACCAAGAAGGAATTGTGTTTGCCTTCTTTTAAAATATAAACACTCTTAGGAAATTTGATTAGGTCAGATTATACTAAAATAATTATCAGTTGATATCATCTAACAACTCAACGCACTCATAATACCAATTTAGTTGCACAATTTGATAATATTGTATCAAAGTGGAAATGTGAAAAGCAGTCTTAGTAGGTACCTACTGAACTATGTTTGAGAGTCAACTTCTTACCTGCCTGAGTAATGAGGTTAATCAAATAAAGATAATAATGACTCAGGGTAAAATTAACTTTAATAAGTTTCTAATTTGTGGTCCAACTACTGTTTTTACACTGAATTAATCATAGTCCCATAATTAAAAATTTATGTACAGAGCAACATCTTGTTTTGTCTGTAAATAGGTAAATAAAGGCCAGCCAACTGATGGAACCATTACTATCTTATAAATCTATTTATAAAAGTGTTAAAGGGTATAGTTATCACAGGTACCTACAGTTAGGCTCTGCTTAGTTTGGGATCAGATGACCGTGTGTGAGGAATGTCCCAGGATAATTATTTTTACTTATTTATTTATTATATAGACAAATTAAAAAAAAAAAAAAGAAAAAGAAAGTTAAATAGATAGGTACCTTAGAACATTTCATTAGGTACACATGATCCAAAAGAAAACAGATAAGTAATATAATCACTAACTTAAATACTATTTAAATACCTACCTATTCATAGTAGGTATAAAATTTATGATGCTATTATATTTCCAAGAGTTATGTTTCAAGCAAGTAGTTATACAGTTGTATTCGTTAGAGTAAATAGCTACAAAATGATACATAACAAACAGGACAAGTAGGTACAGAACATTTGTCTTTTTTTATAACCTCAATCTTAATTCAGTACCTGTAGCAACAAAAATCTCTTGAGTAAAGCAATGATATACTACCAGTGATAAGTTATCAAAATCAAAGTATTTTATTGTGAAGCATAGGTAGGTACAGATATTATATACTATTAAGGCTCAACTATTTCCTGCCTCTTAGGCATAGGCATACAATAAGATAAATAAAAATAAATGTTATAATTAGTATACATTCAACTAAGCTCATCACAAATTTGGACAATAATAAAACAAAATAATATACCAATGGCAAATTATATTAAATTTTAAGAGTACCTACCTAACATTAAATATAAGTCTGAAGTTTAAATTGATTTCAAGATTATGATCACCACCACCAAATACCAAATAGAAAGGTCACCTACAAACCTAAGAAAGTTCTAACCATATAATTTATTTTATTTGTATTCAATAAGGAATGGTTACTATAGTACCTATGCATTATTAAAGCAACAAGTTTAGGGATAAAGTAAAACATACAAAATCATGTTTTATACTCATATAAGGCTCTTTCCAATAAATAAATATAGGAGACGTGTTTATGTATTTATTGATTTGTCTTCTATTGGAAAACCAAAAGCTTTATGTACAAATTGATGTACACATTATAAGTCTTAAATAGGTGACCCCTTTAGTGGTCTGGTCCCCACTGATCAATCCACACAGCAATATCCACTGATAAAATAAGACCTGACCTTGGCTCAATATTATAGAAACATGTTGATCACGGTATATTATAAATAAGACAAACTATACCTAATTGTCATATTAATTGGCCAAGCACTAAATAGGTATTAGTCAAAAATAATAATAATAATTTAGAGTTATAACTTCATTAAATGAATAAAATTATGTTATATACTTCCATACGGTTCCACTATTCAAGAGGAGAATAATTACATATATATGGAACTTGAATGATCTCATGTTAAATGTGACATTTCGTCATAGTGACGCATTTAGTTTACTTTAATTTTGATTCGAAAAGTTGGTTTGTAATAATGAATAGTATAAGAACCTATTAGGTATTATCAATTTTAAGTAGTGTTCACTCTGATGTATTGCTCACATGGTAATGCCTTTAAATTGCTCTACAAATTGAAAGTTTCTATGGTAATTAAAGAAATTAGACACACCCACCTAATTATCACAGGTATCTAAGATAATATAACTATCAAAAGCATTTAGAAAGAAAACTATTTCCAAGTGTGGCGTAAGTAGACAAATATTAATAGACGAGGAAATTCGGGTCAACATGTAGGTAATATACATAAATGAAATCGTAGGAAGGCTGAATTTGTACAGTAAGACGGGGCCTTAGGTAGGTATACCTACCTACCTCTATATTCACGAAAATAAGTTTCTATGAGAGTCGAGTATGACGAAACGTATTATATAGGTATCTATTATTTAATACAGTTAAAACTGTTTACGATGATATCGTTTAGATCAACCATACCTATTAAAATATATATATTATTATAGATACTTATATAATAATAGTTTGGTAACCATTGAATTATTACACATAATTCAATGTTGGTAACAGTATTCATGTGTGGCACAGTAGGTAAAATGGTCAAAGGTCATAAGATCGCAAAAGTAAACAAAATCGTGTCGAGTTTAGGGTATTTTGTAATTCTCAGAAACAAAATACACGTGCCAGTAGTGGGTAAGTACTATATCAAATACCTACCCGCTTTCTGTGCACAAGACGCAATTTTATGAATTCAGAAAAATTATATGCTCTTTCTTATTATACGTTTATAATAAAATATCAACGGTTCTTACGACTATCGAGCTTTACGACCAAATATGAGCACCTGTCGTCATAAAAGATTTACTAAAAAAAAAAAAAAAAAATTGGACAATTGACGAATGTCGAGACAGCCAAATTGTTTTTTTGCATACTTTCATAGCCTTTTATCTTATGGCGTATTGCTGCGGGTAGATATTAAATAGGTACGTACAATTTATAGTTTCTGTACCGTGAATCATTATAGGAATTACCTATCTAAGGAAATAAATGTCTAATTTTACCTTCAATTCACATTTATGAAAATTTATACATAAATGTTTAATACCTACAAAATAGAGGCCCACTAAATCAATACAAAGCAATAAAGAGAAATTAATTGTTCCGAATTTAGATTAGTCATGATGAAAGTCATTCTTGGAAACAGAGTACATATGTTTCTGCAATAAAATACCACTTTCGGTAACCGGGATGACTGATTTTAAATTCAAATCTCACCAAAGAATTTAAAACGTCCAGAGGGATGGTCGCCTCTATGGGAACATGAAATAAACAAGCCAGAATTGACAGTATTTGACAGTCTGTGTAGTTTGCATAGGGTAGCAGTTAAAAAAAAAAACATTTTCCTCTAAATGGCGGAATTTATAAATTTCGGTCCGGAAATTTTTCATGTACATAAGTACTATTATACGAGCAATATGTGTTTATAATATATCCTATACCATTAAATGTACAATATTTGTATGTTTTGATATATCTTGAAAACGGCTCTAACGATTTCAATGAAATTTACTATATGGGGATTTTTGGGGGCGAAAAATCTCTGAGAAAACGGTTTTTATTTTCAAAGTTCTAAAATTGGAAAAGTGGATGCCTTATTGCTTTCAAAATAGTTATTTGGGATACCTTGGGTACCCAAAAAAATAAATCCTACATCATATAAGTACTTAATATTTATGATCAAAAATTAGACCCCCTGCAATTGCAGTTGTTTTCTATACAGCTCTCGTTTTGATGTTGTATTTCTTAACATTAATATAAACGAATACATGCAAATGTTTCGACAATAAGTAGTTAGGTTGGTAATCTGTGTTAGCTCTTGTATTACCAATAAAATTAATTTTATTGATTACTGTAGATAATATTTAATGAGGAGTCTTCTCATTATTTTGACCTCTATGGTCAAAATACCTGTCAAATCGGGAGGTTAGAATTATTAAAAATAATCAGTAGGTATTCGATATCATCTTTTAATAATCCTTAACAAAAATGTGGAAAATAAATTTTCATATTGTGGCAACCTACCATAAAACATGGCCGGAAAAGATTTAAAAATAAAAAAACTGTCACCACCGAAACGTATATTTCTAAAATAAGTTTAGGTAATTAAAAGTGATGAAATCGCAATGATTACACATGGAAGGTTAGTTTTTAATTTTTCCTTGGTTTTTGTAAGTGTTGTGACAGTATTTCAATAAGCAAGTCGTAATTTTTTTTATATAATCAGTTACAGCGAGTATGTCGCGGTGACAGCCGTGCGCAGTGCGAACTGAGAGCGATTTGCTCAGGAGCCCCTCAAGCGGAGTGATATAGGATGTCATGCTTTAGTAAGGCGGACTGGCCATCTGGGTGGAGGCACGATGCCCTATGAAAATCTTTGAATCTTACTTATAGAGAGTCTTGTCAGCAGAAGCTTATTACTGGGTAGCCTATTTTATTGAAGATAAAACTATCTGTAATATTGGATCTTTACTACCTTATCGCCAGTCGAATAAGTCCTTTTTTTTATAAGAGTATACATTTTCCAAAAAAAAAGATAGATTATGTTTTTCATCATAAAAATAAAAATGGTTTAATTTTGCCATAACGTTTTATTGATTTTTTACCTGCCTTAAAACGGTAGTGGTTGTTTAATCTTAGTTATTCTATATAAACAAATACGATTCAGTATGTTTTTACAGTAATTTTAGCTTACTAGCACAGAACAAATACGTTTGTTCACGAAGTTTCAGTACTTGACAAATATTTAAACAGAAACCTATAGGATAAATATGCACGGGTTTATCGAAGTGGGCGCGTGGCATCCTTCCGGCATTGTCCGTTTAGAGACCGTGCGCGCGTTCGTACCTAAACATGAAATAGGATAGGCCTGCGCATACTTAGTGTTTAAGTAAAATTTTGTGATTATGTCATCATCTACATTAAGCTAGCCTGAATTCAAGGGGATCTCTGAGTGTACTAATATGAGTTAAATTGTTAGGTTGACTATTATTATCGGGCGGTGATGTAACTTGAATAATTAAAATAATGTAATTATTTATCCTCTTGGTTTTACTTACATTACTACTGTCAAAAGGCATATAAGAGATTCTAATGATTGAGAGTAGGTATTCGTATTAGGGCATGCAATACCGGAGGGTTTTCAGTTCCGGAACTAGATTCCGATATTGGGCACTCAATTCCGGAATTCCGGAACTGGTTCCGGAACTGGCAACTATTTAACGGTTTTTCGTTTCTGGGAATAGTTTTGAATCAATAAAGTTTTTTGATCAGCCTTGTAAAAAATTTAAGCCACATTTGACTTTTAATCACTTGAGCTTTATAGCGGAGCTCATTTATAGGACGTGACATCTAAAATTAAATAATTTTTACGTTAGTTCTCACTTAATATAGAATATTGGTATTTTTTTTCGTAAAGTCGTATAATTTTCATCATGAAAGAAGTGTGATAACCATAGCATAATAAACAAATATTTTTTTTTTTATTTGGCAATAAAATGTGATTAAATCAACTTGTTACAACTAACTTATACAGTAATTACTTTTTTGAGACCAAACGTTATTCTTGATAATGTGTTCTCTAGAACAGTAATACATCTAACATTGTGCGTGACATCGTGCTTCTTCTCGACTAGCTTCGTAATCGGTAACAAAATTACCCAGCACACGAAAACACTCCCTCACTCTTCACACTAGTAGGCAGAACGCACAAAATATAAACTTCCTGTGATATACACACCTCGATCTCCTCCGTTATCGTACATAGCCTTTTTTTAATTTTACAAACCCTGAAAGGTCAAAATTGGCAGACAGATTCTGACACTTTTTTACACTTATCCATTTCCTTGTTTAATTGCTCTTGTAGAGTTGATACAATAACTTCAACGTCGTTTTCTGTAAAATCTGGCTCGGAGGACACTGCAGGTGTACGACTTGTAGTCGCAGAGTCGTTGAGGTCACTAGGAGTTTCGAACTTAAGCTGGCTTAGTAAATCGACGATTATCTCAGATATTCCTCATTATCGGATTTGGGAAAGATATCATCATCTGCTTGTTTAAGTCTCCCGGATCGTGCAAATAGTGGAGCAATCCAGCTAAAGGTAGTCTTGTTTCTTTTATACGACTTCGCAAGCTCATGGCAAGTTTCGAGGTCAAAAAGCTATTCTGTTCATCAAGTTTTTGGAGCGTAAACTTTAATGTAATATCAGCTCTGTAAAGCGTCGCATCACTATTAGCGACGGCATAATGAGAGTACAGCCAATTTTATGACATCCAAGCTATCTATAATGAATGTCTCTCAATGTTTGAATTTCATCTTCGGAAAAGGATATTGGTGATTTCCAGTCTATTAGAGCTTTAAAAATACACGAATATAATAACAACGATGCGTAGTGAGAGGCGAGGCGTGCGGGGGGGATGGGACGGGAGTTTGTGTCACCCCGGGTGTAAAGTTCCGCTGTAGTTAGATTGGTGCGTACATAAAAAATATTAAAATATCACTCAATGTGTAAAATTTACTAATACCGGAATTACGATATTAACTAGTCCCAATTCCGGAACTGAAATATCGGATATTTGTTCCGAGATTCCGGAGTTACGGGATTCCGGAATCCCGTAATGCATGCCCTAATTCGTATGATCATATTGCGAGGATATGGTAGTATATATGTTCGTCAGCGAAAGAGTAACTTAATCTGATTGGTGTCAACTGATACTGATTAGGAATTTCCCAGGTTATGATAATGGAAAAGGTCATAAAAAAAAAGAGACAAAACAATATCTTGTATTTTAATTTATGGTCAGATGTACGTTCACAAATCTATAATAATAATAATATCTATTTAATCGTTATTAGAAACAAATACTGCTCTTGTAATTTCTTTTGTTTAAGGTTGAGACGAAAAGCTTCGAAGGCGAAAGAACTCGCCGGGGCTCCAGTATAAAAGCTTCGAAGGCGAAAGAACTCGCCGGGGCACCAGTATAAAAGCTTCGAAGGCGAAAGAACTCGCCGGGGCTCCAGTATAAAAGCTTCGAAGGCGAAAGAACTCGCCGGAGCTCCAGTATAAAAGCTTCGAAGGCGAATGAACTCGCCGGGGCTCCAGTATAAAAGCTTCGAAGGCGAAAGAACTCGCCGGGGCTCCAGTATAAAAGCTTCGAAGGCGAAAGAACTCGCCGGGGCTCCAGTATAAAAGCTTCGAAGGCGAAAGAACTCGCCGGGGCTCCAATATAAAAGCTTCGAAGGCGAAAGAACTCGCCGGGGCTCCAGTATAAAAGCTTCGAAGGCGAAAGAACTCGCCGGGGCTCCAGTATAAAAGCTTCGAAGGCGAAAGAACTCGCCGGGGCTCCAGTATAAAAGCTTCGAAGGCGAAAGAACTCGCCGGGGCTCCAGTATAAAAGCTTCGAAGGCGAAAGAACTCGCCGGGGCTCCAGTATAAAAGCTTCGAAGGCGAAAGAACTCGCCGGGGCTCCAGTATAAAAGCTTCGAAGGCGAAAGAACTCGCCGGGGCTCCAGTATAAAAGCTTCGAAGGCGAAAGAACTCGCCGGGGCTCCAGTATAAAAGCTTCGAAGGCGAAAGAACTCGCCGGAGCTCCAGTATAAAAGCTTCGAAGGCGAAAGAACTCGCCGGAGCACTAGTATAAAAGCTTCGAAGGCGAAAGAACTCGCCGGAGCTCCAGTATAAAAGCTTCGAAGGCGAAAGAACTCGCCGGAGCTCCAGTAACAAACTCTTCAATCGAAAGGTCGAGACAAGAAACTATACAAAGCTATGCAGGCGCACAAGTTCGCTGATAGCTCCAGTAAAGTAAAATGAATTCGTCAACAGCTCCAGCAGAGAACTTTTCAATCAAAAAGGTCATACCTTGGAAGATATAGTCGAAAGAGGAGAGATTCGAAGATTACGACTTATGTTTCTATAGTAAAGTGAATCCGATAGCTAGAATGAGGACATTCGTACAGGTGGATGGCCGAACGAAACATACTATGGAGTAATATGGTTGGATGACCTATTTGAAAATGAAGATCTTCGACCAGGTTTTCGAAAGCTTTATGGCAAATGTGGAAAATTATCTGCGTGTAATTCTTTTGTTACTGATTGATGTCGCTACAAATACCACGATTATTTTTTCTAGGCCATATAGAGTAAGATAAGAGTTTTATGTCGGAGGACCGACATAAGTCAGAACGGCCGAATGTTAGCATTTTGAGAATAATGACAGCAATTGAAGAGGCTGTATGGGTCGAGCCTTTGCCTGTTTTGGGAAAAAGGACGAGATTGAGTTGGCGCGTTAGAATAAGAATATAGAAAAGAGAAGCTGATGGAAAATAATTACACGAATTAAGTTATCGAGTTAAAGGAACTCAGTAATGTAAATATTTAGTTAAAAGGCAACTATGCAAGTGCATAAGAAGTATGAGCTTCAGGCGAAGCCAAAAGAGGCTATATAAGTATCTGGATCATAGACTTCAACCAGTAGGAGCTGGTGAGTGTGGAAAGGGACGGCTAGAAGGGGAGGTGGAGGCCGTAGGGGGAAACCCCAACATGGATACAAGGACTAGACGCTTTCATTTTGTTTTATTTGAAATCTTATAACAATTTATAATATAAATGTTCACTCTGACTCTTCACTAGCCTCCTGGAGCCAATCAAAGAACTTCACAATTGATGTTTGGTTCACTATAGGACTTTCATTGTCTCTCAAATCATCGTACCATTCTATCAAAGAATCTTCATCAACAATGTCTTCATCATATAACAAATGGATAAGTTGACCAGATTTACCTTGTAACCATTCAGAATTGATACAACTTTCCTGTAATCGAACATATTGTTTAACCATAGTTATTAGTATGTTTATATTTAATATATTTGTACTTTTAACCGACTTCAAAAAAGGGAGGTAATCAATTCGGTTGTATTTTTTTTTAAATGTTTGTTACCTCATAACTCGGGTCATTTATTAACCGATTTGGAAAATTCTTTTTTTGTCCGGAAGGGTACACTTCCCATTTGGTCCCATTATCATCAGATCAGGATTTGATTAGTGTACTTTGAAGTTGGTTTAAGTTTTTTGTAAATAAGAAAGTCTAATTATTAAACTTACCTCCACAGCTCTTAGACAATCCATTATTGAAGATTTCGTTTTAATATAATTAGCTATCACTGGTCGGAAGTACTTCAAAATATCTTTAATAGTGTTCAGAACATTCTTGGTTTCAGAAACGACCGGTATACTGAGCAATGCCCTTACAACAAAGAAATTTACTTCATGCAACTGTATATTGTAAGCATATCTGGATGAATTCACTTCAAGGATTAAGTAGTCACATTTCAATTTCTCTTCATAACCCCTTGCCAAGCTGTCTATTACTTCCTGCAGGAATACTGAAATTGGTACAAACATTTTTAGATATAGTAGGTAACCTAATATATTTTTGTACATACTAAATAAGTAAAATGTGTAAAAATATAATAATAAATTTCAAGTAATCAATTTTTGCTTACTGTTAGTGTCATCTGGAACTGGTGAATCTGGTAAGGATGAATCAGCGCTGCTATCAGATGAATAGCAAGATTCACTATCACTCCATACTTTTTCAAATCCAATCAATTCATCATCACCACTACCTGAAGATTCGTTTTCCCATTCTGTGCCACTTTCAGATGTAGATTTAAGTAGAGTTTTCTCTGAAAAATAAAGCCTTATTGTATTTAATAAATCATGATTTATATGGATTGGACCACAGAACAGAAAAAACAGTTAGAAAGCGCAAGTGGGCGGAACCGCCGTAGTACATAGTAAGCGTAGTTCCGCGCACTTAGAGCTCCGCTCAATTCAGTCGTGATTTGTCACTACATTGTTTTGGTGGCGTCGTAAAAGATTTAAAATGTTAGTAAAATGCCTTATTGTGCTGTTTTACAGTGCAAAAACGATAGCCGTACAATAAATTTAGCGAAAGGAGGTATATCATACCATCCGTAAGTTATATTTTATTGTGAGTAAATTAATTTAAAATTAAGAAAAACCTAATTGTCTTCAAGATGAATGATCGCGAACGAAAGTTGACTTTAAAATTTAAACTTTAAGGTCTAGTTTCTTTCAAACTTAAAACTTACTGCTTCTCGAAGTTTCCATACATGCACTTGATGTGACGGTTGCTACTCGATTAGAGACGTGACACACTTCTTTATAGTATGAGTTATCGATAGTTTAAACTTTTAAAGTTGTGATTAGTAGTGCCATTTTGATTTTATATTTAAATATTATTATTATTTATTTGAATGCGTTATGTTATATTTTTGTGATTTTAGATTTCCTAAGGCTCCAGATATAAAGGAAAAATGGATTCAAGCTACAGGAAGGCAAAATTGGTTTCTTTCAAAATCAAGCACAATTTGTTCAGAGCACTTTGAAGACAAATATTTTATAATAAAAAAAAAGGGAAATAAATACTTGTATGAAACAGCCATACCAGAGCAAAAACAAAAATATTTCCAATATGTGTCCTTTTGTTATTCCAAAAGGTGTCTCACTGGGCTTCCTACAGAACACTCAAAGAACAGAATCTGTTTAATTTTCTTAAATTGAATAAAGAGAAAATCTATCGACAACTAACAATTTTTATCCTTCTTTACCAAGCGTGAATTTTTACAAAACGTGCTTACAGTTTAAGGCCTTTGAATTTTATACTATCCTAGCTTCGCCCGCTTTGAATTCGTTTATAAGTGTAATTTCAATAATATGTGTAATTCGTTTATCCTACGGGAACTGCTTGCTCACTTTTCCGGTACAAAAAGTAAATATATATATTATATTTGATTTGTTGTTTTTTTTTTTATTTTTATTCGTTTTGATGATTGTGTATTTTATTTTGTAAAATAAAAAGTATGTATGTTTTGGAACTATACTAATGTTTTGGAAAAAAATAGCCACTATATAGTCAGATTGTAAAAAATGTACCTACATAGGTGCCCTTCTTGGGCCTAAATTGAATAAATGGCTTTGACTTGACTTGACTATAAGCTGTGTGTTAATCTAGTGTGTCATCTATCTACATACCAAATTTCATCGAAATCTGTTCCGCCGTTTAGGCGGAATAGATTTCATTCATAATATTAGTGTCATATTTATAATAATATTAGCTGTCCCGCGCGGTTTCACCCACATTCCCGAGTAATCGTATGATTTCCCGGCATAAAAAGTATCCTATGTGTTAATCCAGAACATATCTGAGAATCTGTGTTCCAAATTTCATCCAAATCCGTTCAATAGTTTTTGCGTGAAAGAGTAACAAACACTCACAAACTTTCGCATTTATAATATTAGTAGGATATACAATAAACATTTATCGATACTTTCACTTATGACGTCATCTATCACCTACATCACTAATTGAGTAGCTGACGAAATCGAATAGCGCATGGTGTTATAATCAGAATGTTATAAATCCATCGACATGCTACACGAATGTCAACTTTTCTTGAATGTAATTAGGATGATAATAACATCCACTGATAATAACGCCATCTATTGTTGGATAGCGAAACTTACTCGTCAATTGTTTTCCTTCATCTTCATATTACAAAACGTCGTATACACATTCTACAGAATAACAAAATGAATTATATTTGTACATATGAAGTAATATTTTCAAATGTAGAATCTGTGATTTCTGCTAGTTTTGTGTTGAATAAAATCTACCAATGAAACGAATTGTTTGTTTGTAGTGCAGTGTATGAATAATTGTTTATTTGTGTGAGTTTTGCCACACAGGTTCCCGTGCTAATATTGTCACTTGCGCTTTCTAACTGTTTTTTCTGTTCTGTGGATTGGACAATAACAAATTATCCTCCTGGTATATAAAGTAACTTGAAGTGGGTACCTTTATCAACTTCTGAATTTTCTATGACACTTCCTTTCAGTCTACTTCCTGCTTCCACCTTAACATTTGATGCAATAATAGTACCACCCTCCAGAACAGAATTCTCCTCAACAACAGAATTTTGATCAATAAAACTGTTGATAATTTGACAGTTATCTTTGATGACCACATTATTGAGTACATGGCTTCCTGTAATTGTCACATTATTACCAATCACACAGTTCTTCCCAATAATTGACTTGGACATGGCGGTATTATCACTAATATGAGTCTGTGCTCCAATCAAGACATCTTCTATCAGTGAACAAGATCTAAAAAGAAAAACAATTTGATCACTTAATACCATTACCATATACTTAATGTAACTTAATTTAAGTCTCCCACACTAAAAGTAATTTCTTGGTAGGCAAAAATAGCAATACTGTAAGCTTTTATGTACCTACCTGCTTAATGTAGAATCCTTTTCTTTAAAATTATGATTCCCCAAAAATATATAATTATTCCGGTAATATGAGCCAGTTTCAATAGACAATGGATACACCCAGCTGTGTAGTATATCGCGACTGAAACATATTAAATAGTAAGTTACAAAGTTCTAAAACACTTATTTATAAATATTTTCTTTTACTGTGTTTAGGCCTGTATTTGGCCACAATCTCACCATCATAAGTGATGATGTGGCTGAAGGTAGTAAGCACACAAAGCCTACAAGGAACTGGCTATCAAATGCAGCTGTCAGAACACACCAATAGGTGCTTGGTGACAGATTTTCAACATTACCCCCATGCTTGCATGGTTTCCTCACAATGTTTTCCTTCACTAAAAGCTCAAGCTCATCGTGGATTAGGTTGGTAGAGAACCAGGGAGCTTTGTCTTGGCATCTGACTGCACTATCACTGAGCTATCATCACCTTAAAATCATTTCCAACAAAGAAGCTCACCACACAGTTTGATAAGTTTTCCAATTAGTAACAGTAGCTGCATACTGATTTGATTTCAGGAGTGTGTAGTAAAGAGAACTTGCCAGAATCTCCTCATTGATAAGAATACCATGTATAAAATCATCTCTTGTTTGAAAATCAAAGTTATCAGAGAACAGTGGAGGCACTGAAGGTGAGCACAGTGCAATACTTGCATCAGCCAAATTGTGGTGTAATTTCACTTCTGAATGATTCAAGATGATTTCCTGAAACCAATCCATTTTAATAAAAATATCATATAAAGATCTAGATTGATTTTAGAACTCATTCATCTAAGTATTTATGTGCAAATAGTTAATGCCCCTTGGTACATCAGAAACATCAACCACCATCTACAGACCTAAAAGTAGAGTTTGTGCACACATTAATTAAAATTATGCAGCAGCTCACCAAAACCGACTTCATCATCATGTGAATGTTGAGGCAATTCAGCTCCTCAATCACACAGATATATGAGACAAATCAAAATAACTAAACCATTTGAGTTAGTGTAGTGTTAGTTATAATAGTGTAACATAGTCCAAGTGTTATATACATATAAAGAACACAAGAACAAAGTATCTTCCCCTTAATAGAGACAATAAGAAAAGTTTTAATGGAAACATTCTTAGATATTGACTATAAAGTTTAAATTAAATATAAATTACTTATTAGCCTAATATTATGGCTAGATTGTAGTATGAATAGGGAACACTAATGAAGGTGTACCCTGGGAAAAGAAAAAAAAACTAAGTATTTATTTGCAACTGTAAGCAACTCTTAATTACAATATACATAACTTACCAGCGGCAGACTTATTGTTTTATCCTTAGATTTAGGTTTGTATTTCTGATGAATAAGCACTTTATTAGAACATCCATCTGCTGCCAGAAAAATTGGCTTATCAGAAGTAATGAGAGGATGCTCCCATGACACTTTATTGTACACAAGTGTCATTGCAGCTCCTTTATCTTTCTTACAGGTTTGCCTGAGAAAATGTAACATAATATTATTGGATACCTAATGCCGTGCCGTAACAAGTGTACCAAAGACAGTGAGAGAATGCCTGTGCCTAATAATATTTATCCTAGAATTATTCCTAAAAACATATTCTAGTTATGCATTAAGAATACTCACTTATGCTGTTCTAATAGGGAAGCAAAATTAATATTAGTGATACAATTGACTCCTGTCAATATAAAGTATCCTTTGACAAGGCTGGATGCATCAACCTCTCTCATCACATCACCCATTGTTTGACAAGTGTCTGATATAAACACTTGCACATCCATTGTTATACTCCACAGAGGTTTCTCCTCAAGTTTCTTTCTGTTAATAACATAAACACTCAGTAAATTAATTTGAATATAAATATATTTTTCAGTGGATTCTCTATTTTGATCATTTTTACTGTAGACATTGTTAATATGGATGTCATATCCAGATCATTCTTTAAAATGAATAAGTAAACAATCCAAACCCAATGTTTTGATTCCATAATATCCTGGGACATTTCATTCCACAAAAAGAACTAAATCACTTCCTTATAAATCAAATAATTTAAAGCAGTTATAAGGTAAATTTCTGGCTTTTTTTATGGAGAAAAAGATTATAATTACATCAAGTAGATTCTAAAAAAGGGAACCCGTTGGTGGCCATTTGATTGCAACTTAAGATACACTACCATGTAAATATACAAATTGAAAAGTAGTAGGTATGTCAGTTATCTTGTTTCCATAGTACAGCTCTTGCTTAGATGGCCATGTGTGATGTTTGTCCCAGGATAATAGCCTATATGATGGGCATCAATCAATCATTCTTGTAAATTTAGATCAAATTATTGCAACATGATTGCTGACAAGAAATTATAGTAAGTACATAAATGCCATACTGGAACAATAGAATATTATGAATTAATTCTCATATTGGATTATATTATGCAAGTGCTTACTTGACATATTCCTTTATAGAAGCCCCATGTTCACAACAAAATAATATAGTCTCACCCACTCCACCCAAAGCCAAAGATTCAAGTACATAATCAATTAGAGGAACTCCAGCAATCTGAAGTAATCCCTGAAATAATCGAAATACAATAAGTCTATGAAACTTAGAAAGTAGAAATCATTATTGGTTATGTACCAACATACCATAGGTTTATTTTTACATATAGGCGTAAAATTATTATTAAATGTATCCATTATGACCACGGCTTGAACAATATTTTCTTTATTCATTTCCATTTTTTCGTAGTATTTATTTACTCTGAGGTTCAATCATAGAATAAAATAAAGCTGCTTTAGTCCAATTTCTTTGGGTTCAATCCTAGTATATAATAATAATCTATGGTTCAATCATATCAAATCATATGCACAGACCACTACGACCACTATACGATTACGTCTTATATGCCCAAAGGCAGGCAAAGGTCTGAGCCATACAGCCTTGTCTTTGAAGAATGTTTAATAATTTTGAATTTTAGCTCATCGTATTTTCTGTAGAAAATAAAAAATACTTGTGAATTATTGAGAATTATTTCGATACGACCATTAGTTTCCGAGATATAGAATTTTTAAATGAGCGCGCGATGCGGGATTCAACCGCCCGGTACTCGATGCGTGTGAAGTCATGTTCCAACGCTCGCTCAGTCCAGCGCGCTCTTTTTCTCTTGAAAAACATCATTATTTGGGTTTATAAATCTGAAACTTAGCACTATTACTAATCTAAACAAGTAATACAGCATCTCATTATTAGTTTTTTGAAGAAACCTACCGCGGGATCCGATTGACTTGAAAGATGGTTTTAATACTTCGTATAGATATTAAAGAAACACGTGTTTTTGGATTTCGTGAAAGTCTATCCCTAGTGGGGCAAAAAGGGGTAATAATGTTTTAAGGGGAGGATTTTACTACGACTCTATTAACTCAAAAATTGGAATAAATTGGTTCCTTTTGTAGTCTAAGAAAGGATTTTAGAATTTCCATCCCTCCATCCAGTGGGTAAAGCAGTGGGCGCGGGTAAAACAGTGGGGCGGAATGTTAGTTTAGAGATAAAATCAAAGCTTATTGTTTTGAAGATCTTCAGATACATTATTCAATAATAGTGTGCATTATTTTGGTACCGCCTTAGTTTAAACCCCTTATTATTTATTTAAAATAAAAGTAGCGTAAGTTCCTTCATAAAACATACGCTATGTACCTGTGATAGTCTCCTTAAAGTCGATACAGCCGTTTCGGAGATTAAAGGCGTGAACAAACTGTGTTAAATGTTTAACCCGCGTACGACGACGGTGACTATGGTAGATTTCAAATAGCATTAGTTCGGTGAC
The DNA here is from genome assembly GCA_947623365.1 of Achlya flavicornis. NCBI lineage: Eukaryota > Metazoa > Arthropoda > Insecta > Lepidoptera > Drepanidae > Achlya > Achlya flavicornis. The sequence goes on along the minus strand of OX392473.1, from coordinate 9,173,959 downwards.
CCATGGTATTTTATTAGATTTGTCAATGGTTAATGTTAATTTCGTTATAATAAAGGAATACTATGATATCTATAAAGTAAAACTTAAAGCACCTTATTACAAAACATGGTTTAAAGGAAAACCAGGTTTTAAAATAGCCTCGTCCCTTTTTATTATATGACGTTAGAAAGTGACCAAATGACAGTAAAACCTGGCTTTGCTTTAAACCATGTTTTGTAATAAGGGGGAAAAGGTTTGGTAAGTTCCTATATACTTGTGTTGCAGCTATAATATTAATTATTATTAGGTAAGCCTAATTCATTTATTTTTAGGTAATTTATTAAGTAGGTAAATTAGGTTTTTATCCTATAATTTTAATTTAATTTTTTTTATGTAAAGATAGGTACTTATTGTCTTTTTGAAACTCGTAGGTATAGTAAATATATTGTAAATTTGTAAAGAAATTTAATTATGCTGTGTAAGGTGTCTAATAATAAATAAATAAATAAATAATGCAAAAAAAAAATACGTGTGGCACTCGGAGACTGCCGCGGTAAAGCTATTGCATTTGAGAATCTAAATTGAGAATTTAAACTATACGTGTGTGTGTGTGTATATATTATATATTCTTTTATTAAATAAACTAGCTGCCCGGCGCGACTTCGTTCGCGTGGTGCTACCCTACCCTGTGTTACTACCCTACCGTGTGGTGCTACCCTACCCTACCCTACCCTATCCTACCCTACCCTATCCTACCCTACATAAGAAAAAAAAATCAAAATTTCATAAGAATCGGTCAAGCCGTTTTTTACAAACACTGAGCCACACGCAAAGAGATTACTCCTGTACGGCCCGTACCGTGAATTTTCTCCTAATACTTATATTTTTAAACTCGTGATATCTTTTGAATGGAATGTCCGAATTGAATAATTCAAAATGTTATATAAAGGTATTGAAGCAGTCTTGAATATGAAGTAATTTATTTTGATAAGGATTAATACCAAAATACAAATAAAGAACCTTTTCTAGCGGCGGCAATTCAATAAAATTTTTAAAATAGAAAAACACTTATTGTGGCATAACTATAATAGTTAGATATATGGTATCGCGACACTTTTTGTAAATAATAATGTATTCTACAAAGTCGTAGTACATTATTTTATTCTATCATCAATAGTTTTCGCAGCGCACGCGATGTAATGAATATTTTAGGTATTTTTTTTACACCTTGAGTTACATTATTGGAGTTTTAGTAAGGATCCCAATTTTTTTTGAAAATATAATTTAGCCTATGTCAACAGGGGATAGTATAGCTTCCCAACAGTGTAAACATTTTCCAAATCGGTTCAGTACTTTCGGAGCCTATTCAATGCAAACAGTATCACCGCTGTGCCGGTCGGAGTGGGGGGTGTTAGGTTTTTTCGTTACGGAATTTCTGGATTCGGTCTCCACGCTCAAGGCCCGCGATAGAAGCTATTGCAGGAAGGTAAGTATTTGTATTCTTACTTACTCCTCGCTTTTCAGCGGCAACGGAATAACTATTCGTCGATAAATTAATGGGCAACCTAAGGCCATCTATTTTAATCCTTCATGATTTGATAAAGGTTGTTTTGAATTGTACTGATCTTGATTAAGAATGCACAAACTATGACCTATATGATTATACAAACAGTAGAATAATACACGGATCTTTACACGGATGAAACAAAACACTTTCCCCTAATATTATAGCGCAAGTACCGCTGGCGACTAACGCAAGTGAGCGGAGCGTTGGAAAATGACGTCACTCTGCGGTCACGTGACTGCTAGTGGGCCTCGATATTTCAAATGTCTGTAAAATCATAACTACTTGTAAACAAAAACTAGTGTATTTGTATAAATAATTGCTCTACTGTGACTTTCAAGCGGTTTTGCATACCTAGTAACATTCCTCATTTTCTCGAGTTGTATTAATATAGTCACAAAATAAATCACTTCATATAGTCCGCACTGTCAGTCACCATCCTTGAAAGTCATGTTACAATGGTGGTAAATTGTACAAAAACTTTACACGGACTTCTTGAGACAACTTGAAAAGTCACCATACACATAATTCATTTCATTTCACTTCACTGGTGCACATGAATGATCCTTATTGGGTAAAATACCAACAAAAATACACAATAAAACTCTAAATACACAAATTTATGAAAATAAAAATGAAAACGCAACGTCACTCTGCAAGTAACCGCCAAAAAGTCGCATTATAGAGAGAGGCATAGAGGGTTTTTTTTTTTAAATTTGTTTATGACCATGGATTCAAAGTCCTTCAGTCGCATACATTTTATTTTAAAGGCTACATTCCGAATTGAATTATATCGCTCACAGTGCTCACAACAATAATTTGCGTACCGAGTTAGATATCACGTTTATGACAGCTGAGAACTGTCAACAATTCGGAACGCTCGTGAATGCACTCACAGTATTCAAAACAGAACTCCAAGTGTACATGGTCAAAGTTCATCTCACGACAATTCCAACAACACCAAACACGGCTAGGATACGATGCTCCACATCAGACCCTGATAACTATAAATGGTCAAAGTTCATCTCATGACAATTCCAACAACCTCAAACACGGGTAGAATACGTTGCTCCGCTATGGAGTTCTAGTGCCGACACTCCTACTCCATCATCAGACCCTGAAAACCATACATGGTCAAAGTTCATCTCACGACAATTCCAACAACCCTAAACACGGCAAGGATACGATGTTCCTCTACGGAGTAACAGTGCCTACCCTCCTACGCCATCAATAGACCCTGAAAACCATGTGGTTAAAATGCATCTCAAGGCGATTCCAACAAGTCGAAACATGGCTAACATATGTTATTCCACTACGGAGTTCCAGTGCCTAGCCTCCTACTCCTTCATCAGACCCTGAAAACCATACATGGTCAAAGTTCATCTCACGACAATTCCCACAACACCAAACACGGCTAGGATAAGATGCTCCGTTATGGAGTACCAGTGCCTACCCTCCTACTCCATCCTCAGACCCTGAAAACTATAAATGGTCAAAGTTCATTTCATGACAATTCCAACAACCTAAAACACGGGTACGACACGTTGCTCCGCTATGGAGTTCCAGTGCCTACCCTCCTACTCCATCATCAGACCCTGAAATCTATATATAGTCAAAGTTCATCTCATGACAATTCCAAAAACATCAAACACGGGTACGATATGATGCTCTGCTATGGAGTTACATTGCCTTCCCTCCTACTCCATCATCAGACCTTGAGAACCATACATGATCAAAGTTCACTGTTTTCGGTCCCAAAACCAGAAGACCCCGGTTCAAGTATATATATTATATTATATATAATTATAGTATAGATAAAGTTTATTCAATTTTAGGATTTTAAAATTAGCCGGCCCTGTTGTTGTTTTGTTTACCCAGTAGTAACCATGGTTTACTGCGAGGTTGAAGTTTATCGATTATAACCAGTGAATTACCGTAACTACATAACGAATATTTAAAGCTTAGGTAGTTAATTTGCCATGGATTACGATTTAACTAGAATCGATTACACTATTTGTGGTATCACGTATCCAGATACCTTAAAAATACTACCAGCAGCATCAAGCCAGAAAATAGAACAAAAGGTAAAATCAGACAAAGGATCAACTAGGATAAGTACCTACCTAGTTTATATGTAAATAACTAAGTTCATTGAATTTCACAAATTTAAAGCCTGGGTATGTGAATTGTACGTCATTGAATTTTTCAAATTTAAGGTCTGGGTACACTACCGACTTAAATACTTAGGGTGTAGGTATATGTACACCGAAAAGAGAATACACATGTATATGCCAGTTTGCCGACCACCACCGGTTCACGATCACTTTAACGATAACTATTATAAATAGTCAAACCTTAAAATTAAATTTTATTTCTGAATTCATCATCAGTCTTCCCCCTTCCCCTCGCTATACCGTTTTTTGGCCTATGATTCGAAATGTCCCTCAGGTAAGCATTGGAACGACAGCCGTAACGCATTGTCGATGTTGGTTCCAGAAAGTTATTAAAAAAAGAGCGAGCAAGCACGTTTTAAAACGTAAATAAAAAGGTTTTTTATCAGATTTGCGCATAAAAATTAGGCTTAGGATGTCAAAATAGTTATTTATGCAACTGTCGTATAATAAGGGGTATTAAAACACGAATGTGGGCTTATCACATGAGGGATGGCAATAGTATCACATGAGGGTTTTAATTCCTAATTATGTACAGTTGCATACAAGACTTTATCTACACCCATGATCATTTTTGTAAAGTACCTAATAAATTTCTGCAATTCTAATATCGTACCAAAATGGCGGCATACGACGTGAATTCGAATAACCCATGAATAACGAATAACCTCTAAGTTTTTTTTTTATTACGGCGCTGTGATAGTGTAACGCGACTGCATGAAAATTTTCTTTTTTTGAAATTCATAAGCATACCACGGAGAATGTGGCTGTTTGATGAGTAAGGCATGGTCCGAAAAAGCAAAAAAATTAAATGAATATTGTATAATGAACTCATTACAACATTATAACACTGTTTTGGATGATATAATGGTTACCTACTATGACAACCAGTGTTTTAATGTTGGCAATAAGCTAACTGTTTCAGGAACTGTTATAGAGGATTTATAGCATGGGTGTAGATAACATACATTAGGTACTTCTCTAAAGTATTATTTGAATGAAAATTGTGTTTCTTATTTTAAAAAATGGGTGTTCGCTAAACTGACTACTAAATTAACGCTTTTTCATTTCTCGAACAAGTGGTCAGGATTAAATGTTTCAGGCTTTGATTAAGGATACATCCAGATAGTGTCGCAGCTGTGCACGCGTCGATAAAAATACTCTCTAACTGTTAGGGGCTAAATCAAATAAAAATAAATAAAAATGCAAAATAATTATCAATATTTAAATTTCTCCCGATTTTAATTGGAATATTTTAACAACTACTATCATTATGAACGTCATTATGACAAACAGAATGACGCAGAGGGAGCGTAAAACGTAGCTGTTACGCGCAGCCGCGCAGCAGCCTATAAAAGTTGGCCTGTTTTGTATATTAGTGTAGTATGGCGACGTTCTGTCTAAGTATATTTATTTCTATGGTTTCAGGCCTATTTTGTTTTTAGATTTTGTAATATATACTGCATGGTACGGCACGCCCCGGCCCTCTTTGCGATTTGTATTCTTTATTATTTATTTATACGTTAGATTGCGACCAGCAAAATGTACCTACCTATTGGTAAAATTGATATAAAAGCACATTTTGATAAATAAAATAAATAGTTTGGTGGTCGAGAACTAACTATTTCTCGTCCATATTATTATCGTATGAGTTGCTTATAAAACTGAAAATGAAGTAGGTAGGTACCTATGCCTGTTATGCCTACCCAAGTTATCTTATCACAGGAAACTGATCGAGAATTGCTGTGTTTTTAATACTAAAGTTTCGGTTTTGGTGGTAAAATGCATTTTTTTATATTGATATTTTCGACCTAATTTTCATAATACTTAAGTAGGTACTTAAGGTTCTTTTTTCAATGGCGTTTAAATGGTCGTGAACTGACGAAAATGATGGACGTAAGACGTAAGTAAATAGGCTGAAGTTGGTCGGGAACTGACAAAATAGCACTTTTCGATTAATGTTTGATATTTAATATAAACTCAAAACATTTGATATAAAACAGCAAATTTTAATGTATTATAAACGAGTTCCAAGTATTATTTGAACTTAAACTACATAAAAGTTCTACGAATAACGTTACTATAAAGATTGTAAGTCCACTAAGTGGTCGTTAACTATATATTGGGTATATTGACTGTGATTATTATAAAAAAACTATTTAACAATAATTAATATACTTATGTAAGTAGGTAGTACGTACCTATACTTAAATTATCTTTAAGATAAAAGGTAGGCTTAAAACATTGAATTATTACGCTATGTGTAAGTGTAAGTAAATTAAATATTTCTATTTCAGTTTGCAATTGGTGATAAAAATGGTGTCCTTCAGTGTCTCAATATTAAAGATGAAGAACCAGTTGTCCAATTCAAAACATTGCCAGGGAAACCTATCACTTCTGTACAGCTGGCTTCATCCAATGGTAAAATGAAAACTGGTCAATAGACCACTCATTTTTGATCCTTTAGATAGCAGTTAATAAAATAACAATGTCCCTCGCGAGAACCAACGGGTGTAGTATATTATAATATAGAGTGATTTGGTACGGTGTAGCCAGGCAGGCAGCTAAGGTAAAAGTACCATATTGCGGTATATTAAGGCATTTTCTACTTTGATGATGGTTTTAAGAAAAAGTAGGGAGGTGCTAAGAATGATAACTGTTTTATTCTGAAGACAGTTATAAAGACGATGTAAGATGGATATAAGACATTATTTTCGGTCGTAAATAATATTTAGGTATTTGGCTGAAACTTGAATTTGTACATAAATACGTGCTAAAATTTGTCTCCTGATTTAATTCCGGGAAGCGTTGTACATAATCCGGTATTATCTTCGAAGCATACGTTTAATTGTCTAGAAGCAGAAACATTGTTAATCCACCGTGGGGTTTCAGCCGGTACAAGTCCGGCATAACCTGGCCGCTACCCCCGGGGCGGTCGGGTATACTATGAGGATTTCCCCACGAAAAAAAGGTTTAGTCGACCCCAATCGACTTAATTACACCTGTAACCGATACCCAAAAATTGCAATGGAATATTTTTTTAATATTTGGCAAAAAAAACATATATTCTTAAGAATATAATCATAAAGGGTAAAATAATTATAATTTGTAAAATTATAATTATAATTTGACACAATTTTTAACCTGTATTTCCATACAAAAATCACAAAATAATCAAAAATTACAAAATTAAAAACATCGTAAATACAAAATATTCCTTCATCTGAATAATTTTAAAGGATCAAATAAAATAAAAATTACAAAACATAAAATAAAGCTGCTGCCTAATAAATATAATCATCATTAAAACTGCAAGTTTGTAATTAAAAAATACCCAAGTCAGACTCAAAATTATAAACATTTTTTTTTTATTTTTTTTTATACCGCTAAGTTGGCAAACAAGCATACGGCCCGCCTGATGGTAAGCATTTACCGTAGCCTATGGACGCTTGCAATACCAGGGGTATCAATCGCGAGTTGCCGACCAAGGAGGACGATGAGTCGATGTGGTCACGCACGACTCATTGTGCAATGGCATAGCACAGCGAGGGTGCTGGGGGGAATTATCGCACTTCCCCAGGGACGAGCTGTCTTAGCGTGGAGGGGGAGCAGATACGCCTTCAACATGAGAGCCCGCTCCTCTCTACAGCGCAGATGGAGACCACCGTGGGGTTTCAGCCGGTACAAGTCCGGCATAACCTGGCCGCTACCCCCGGGGCGGTCGGGTATACTATGAGGATTTCCCCACGAAAAAAAGGTTTAGTCGACCCCAATCGACTTAATTACACCTGTAACCGATACCCAAAAATTGCAATGGAATATTTTTTTAATATTTGGCAAAAAAAACAGAACGTTCCTCTTGAAGTTTCTCCTTCTTTCCTTATTACTATACTCCGTGTATACCAGAATAAGCTTGTACAACGGACAGTGTTCTGAAGAATTATTTAAGCTACGGCTACCTTCCACCATCGCAACTCTCGCTATCGACAGGGAGTACATCCTCCATCGAGGAAAGATTGGGTTAATTGTTCGATGCCATCCTCACACATTGAAACCAGAATTGTTTCGAACTGTGCGGTCTCAAAGGAGCTTCCTACCGCGTACGCTCAGATTGTGGAATGAGCTCCCTGCCGTGGTTTTCCCAATGGAGTACAGCATGGGGTTCTTCAAAAAGGGTGTGAAGAGATTTCTGCAGGGTCGGCAACGCGCGAGTGACGCCCCTGGTTTTGCAAGCGTCCATAGGCTACGGTAACCGCTTACCATCAGGCGGGCCGTATGCTTGTTTGCTACCTAAGTAGAATAAAAAAAAAAAAAACAACATGTGTAAAAAAACTCTTGCACTTTATTACGGCAGTTAAAAATATGGTTATAGGTAATCTTTTTAATATTTTTTTTAAATAGATTGGAAAGAAATATAATAAAAGCATCTTGATGGTTTTAATGTGGAATTATCTGAACTCCAAATAAAATATATTGTGTCCTTTGACTAATTGTGTCTTGATAAAATTATTTAATGCAATTAATTATGATATTTCAAATATGAGTGACAGCGAACAAAGGTATAAAAAATAAATGGCCTATCAAAAATATGAAGAAGGTTTACATCTAGATAAACTAAATAGTTCCAACACTTCCCCTACTTCTGAATAGGTAATAGGCCATCATAAATGTTAAACCAAACCTAATCCACTTGTTAAACCCTGATGTTTTTGTTTCGATAGAAACTTAGTTAAGATGTCTGCCTTCATTTCATTTGTGCAAACATATTTTATAGTGATAATACCAGTAGCAACAGTATCCCTTATAAAATGATGCCTAACATCAATATGCTTAGTTCGTGAGTGATGAACGTTATTTTTAGTTAGCATTTGAGCTCCCTGATTATCACTGTAAATACATACACCATTGTCCAAACCAAACACTTCCTTCAATATGTTTTTAAGATATATGGATTCTTTAGCAGCGTCACTAAGTGCCATATATTCGGCTTCAGTTGTTGACAAGGCGACCGTTCGTTGTTTACGAGATTCCCAAGAAATAGGTCCATTCAAATAAAATACATATCCAGTGTATGATCTCCGGTCATTAAGGCATGCACCATAATCTGCATCAGTATATCCCGTAAGTGCAAAGGTATCTTTCTTCTGAAATTCGAGTTTAAGATGCATTGTCCCTTTTAAATATCGAAGAACTCTTTTTGCTGCATTCCAGTGAACTGTCCCAAAGTTGCTGTTAAACTGACTTAACACACTTACAGCATGTGTAATGTCTGGCCTAGTGCCTACTGACAGGTACATCAGAGATCCTATCAGTCTTTGATAAGGCAAATTTTTAGCCTCTTCTTTTTCTTCATTTGAAGGATTCACTAAATTCAGATTAGGATCCGCAGGCGTTGTAGCAGATTTTGCATCAGTCATAGCAAAATTTTCAAGAACCTTTTTAATGTATTCTTCTTGATCAACGGTTATCCTATTTTCCTCTTTAATGATCCTCATTCCTAAGAAATGTTTTATGTTTCCTAAATCTTTGACCTTAAAGAATTGCTTAATATTATTTTTAAAGGTTTCTTTCATGTCAGCATTATTGCTGAGAATGCAGAAATCATCAACAAATATTGCAACAATTAAAATGTAAGTTTGTTCAACTTTATAATATAGGCAATGATCATGCTCAGACCTTTTCATTTCAAGTTTCATCATTGCTTCGTTAAGTTTGAGGTTCCACTGTCTAGGCGCTTGTTTCAGACCATAAAGTGCTTTCTTTAACTTGCATACCTTCCCCTTGTTGCATTCTTTGGTGAAACCCTCAGGCTGCTCCATAAATATTTCTTCATTTAGATCACCGTTGAGAAAGGCAGTTTCAACATCCATTTGATCCATTGTAATATTCCATTGTGCTGCGAAAGCAAGAAGTAATCTAACTGTTGAAAGACGTGCAACAGGTGCGAATGTTTCGTCATAATCTATGCCGTAAGTTTGCGTAAAACCCTTGGCTACTAATCGCGCCTTATAGCGTATGTTTTCTCCCTTTTCATTTTTCTTAATCTTGAATACCCATTTACAACGAATTATTTTTCTATCTTTAGGTCTATCTACAAGGATCCATGTTTCGTTGTTTACAAGTGAATCATATTCGCTTAGAAGAGCTTCTTGCCATTTATTTTTATCATCAGAATAAATGGCTTCCTTAAAAGTTGAAGGGATATCATCTTCTGCAGCTTTGTATAAAACGATATCTTCTGACCACTTTTTCGGGATTCTATTTCTCAATGGATATCTTCTTACAGGTTGAAGAATTTGATTGTTTGTAGTATCTGAAATCTCTGTAGCACTGTCATAAAATTCCTCTTCAGTATTGTCAATTTCAGGTACATTGAGTTCGGTTACCCCTATTAAAGGTTCAGTGTCGAAGACTGGAGTGTCCTGAATGATAGGTTCAGAAATAATTTTGTTGACTTCTCCTTCATTTGTTATATTTTCAGAATTTTCTTGAATCATAATAGGAACGGATTCTGATATTTGTGTTCCAACTTTTTCGATCATATTATTTTGACCAGACTTTGATTTGAATAGAAAGTCATTTTCAAAAAATTTTGCGTCTCTTGTCTTGATAAGAATTTTTGGGTGTTCGGGATCAACTACTCTGTATCCCTTAGTTTCGGTGCAATAACCTACAAATATGCACAGTTTGGCCTTAGCATCAAATTTCTTTCGAAGATTTTTAGGTATGTGTGCATATACTCTGCAACCAAAAATGCGAAGATGTGAGAGATTCACTTTTCTTCCAGTCCAGATTTCTTCAGGAGTTTTGCCTCTAATAGCCTTAGTCGGTGAGCGATTTTTTAAGTAAGTCGCTGTATTGATGGCTTCACCCCAATAAGTCTTAGGTAGACCAGATTCCGAGAGCATAGATCTTGCTTTCTCAACTAAAGTTCGGTTGACTCGTTCAGCTAAACCATTTTGCTCTGGATTGTAAGGTACAGTCGTCTGATGAACTATACCGGACTGTTTCAAGATTTCTTTCATTTCCGAGTTCAAATATTCGCCACCGTTGTCAGAACGCAGAATTTTGATCTTTTTATCAGTTTGGTTCTCGACAACATTTTTAAATTCGCGAAATTTTTCAACTACTTCTGATTTTTGTTTCATTAGGTAGGTAAATGTTTTTCTAGAAAAGTCGTCGGTGAAAGTCACGAAATATGAAGCACCTCCCAAAGATTGAGTACTCATAGGTCCGCAAACGTCACTGTGAACAATTTCCAGTAAATTTGTCGATTTTGAATCTGACATTTTGAAAGGTTGTTTTGAAAGTTTACCTTCCACGCAAGCAATACAGTTATCTTTAATAGATCCAACAGGTTTTGAATACTTGACACCAAGAGCTAAGTGTAATCTAAGTAATTCCATAGATCTGAAGTTCAGATGACCAAGACGTTTGTGCCATAAATCAGCTGAATTATCTTTAACTTCTGTTAAATTCGCCTGACCAATAGGTAAATCAAGTTTGTACATACCATTGACGTTTGAGGCTGTGCATAAAACTTTTCCGAATACCTTACACGTTTGACCATCAATGATTTTTCCGCCAGATTTCGAAAAGAGTACGACGTTTCCTTTCTTTACCAGTGAGTTCACTGAAAGCAGGTTTGTTGACAGGTTTGGAACATGTAGAACATCGGTAATATTGGAAGTGTTTAGTTTTACAGTACCAATGGCATCTGAAAGAATTATTTGATCATTAGCTGTTCTAATACTTTTCGTGACAGGTTCAGTATCATGTAGCCAATCACGTCTATTAGTCATATGACTCGTAGCTCCGGAATCTATAAACCAATCATCACTCTTTACAGGGGGCGACTTATTAGAAATTGGATTACAAACAAGAGAGTTTACAAAGGTTTCACAAACTACAGGATTACCAAAATTAGAATTACTTACTGAGAGATCATCAACCATAAGTGTTACATCGCAAATATCAGCCTTTTCCTCTTGGGATTTGGCTTTGAGAATTCTGCAATTTGCTTTTACATGACCTGGTTTACGACAGTAATTACAAAATATCTTAGTGTCTCTATTGAACTTACTATATCCTATAACTAAAGCACTATCTTCACGCGTGTCACTGCAGGTGGCTAAACCACGGCTGTCTTCTTTCAAAAGTGCAGCGATAACATTATCTGAAGTTAGTTCTGAGCCGGAATGTTCCAATGCCATGACAAGTGGCTTAAATTGCTCTGGTAGACCACATAACAGTATAATTGCGAGAAAAGAATCATCTACTTTGTGATTAATCTGCTCTAGTTGTTGATGTGTCGACATAATCTCATTTACGTATATTTCCATGTTATCAATATATCGATAGTTCATTAATTTTTTCATTAACGTGAGCTTTCTAATAAGTCCACTGTCTGCGTATGCTCTTTTTAAGTTATTCCAAGCTTCAAATGCAGATTTAGATCCCATTATTTTGGAGAATACTCTTTCATGACAACATAAGCCAATTTTAGAGCGAGCTCTGTCATCGTAGCGTAGCATTTCTTGTGAGCTATTCTCTAAAGGTGGACGCTTCACACAATCCCATAGTCCACAATCAATCAGCATCATCTCCATTGAAAATGCCCATGTCACATAGTTCGAACGTCCTTCTAGTTTATTAAAAGATGGAGTACTTACTGTATGTGTAGTTGAAACATAGGGTACTACACTACAATTACTTGCATTTGTATGAGAAATTGGTTTATTACAAGAATCGCCTTCCATTTTTATGCTCGAAGTACAAACAATCTGTAGTCACTGAAACACACTATTACAGAAGAAATTTAGAGTTTTAGAGCTCTGGGCCCATAACCAAAAGCATCTTGATGGTTTTAATGTGGAATTATCTGAACTCCAAATAAAATATATTGTGTCTTGATAAAATTATTTAATGCAATTAATTATGATATTTCAAATATGAGTGACAGCGAACAAAGGTATAAAAAATAAATGGCCTATCAAAAATATGAAGAAGGTTTACATCTAGATAAACTAAATAGTTCCAACAATGCATAACATCGATATAAATGGGTATCTTTGATGAGTTTGTAAAATAACATCGATTTAATATACGATACATATGAATGACATAAAAAGTAATAATTTCAGACTCGAATACAAGAGCTAAAATAAAAAAAACATACACCGTAATTACGGCACAATAATCAACGGTTCAACCTTTTTGTAACTTCAAATGTGAATATCTTTTTTCTCCCATGGAATTCAGACTTGCTGTCATAGAATAAAATAATGTGCTCGACGAGACCTACAATTACCACTAAAGCTCATCTTGCTACAGTCTGGGGACGTTTTTACCCATTTTGAAAAGTTAACGAAAATCCTAAAAATATTTCCAACTCTATCTACCTGTATAAACCAGGCAGTTATGAATAATTTAAAGAAGTGGGTTCAAAGTCCATGGACTGAAGATGATTAAGTTTGTATCTTTAATAGCATAATTCAACGTTATAACTTTTGTACATTTTTCAAATGTTTGATTGAGGTTGATTTTATAAAAAAAGTAAAATTAATGGAACTAAGTATAACTAATTTCGAAACTAATTTTGAAGCGCTCGTGGTGTAGCATGATTAGCCGTTCTTAATCGATCGGCAAAGTTGAGCTACGTCTGTCTTGGTCGGTACCTGGATGGGTGACCGCCTAGTGGTATTTCAAATCGAGCGTTTCCGTGCTTCGGAAGGCATGTAAAGCCGTTAGTCCCGGTTATCACTTAATTGTGATAGTCGTTAAGCTAGTTGGATGCCTCATAGGCGGCTTGAAAAATTCCAACAGTAGGTTGACCACTAGCCTACCTCCACCGACCCGCAGTGGGCACGCGTGGTGGAGTATCTGCCCCATTCCCTTTCACCCTGATTTGTGAAAGGAGGCCTGTGCTCAGCAGTGGGAAATTATAGGATGATGAACTAATTTCGAACTGCTTTAGTTTAATAATTTCTAGATGTAAAATTGCAAAAAATATTTAATTACACTTTTTACTTATATTTTCCTGCTATGAAAAGGTTATATTTTACTCTAAATACCTACTTAAGGTCCAAATATGTGCCAAGTTTCATCCTAATTCGATAAGTTAACACGATGTAATTGAGTTGGCAATCGTCTATACAAACCTACACACAGGTATGTACTATTAAATATTCTGTGACACAGGTTGGGCATTTATAATATTTGTAGGAGACCCTCAACAAGCTCCAAGTCTTCTACCCGTGCGCGATAAGTTGGGACCCGAGTGGAATGCGACTCCCTCGCCTGCTTCTTCCGCACTGCCCTGATGGCGCCCGTATTGTACTTATAGCATGAAGCAATAATCCCGCTACACGTACAATACGGGAGTCATGCTTTGTCGTGTAGTATCCTACAAGCACGCAACGGTAACGTCACCGCGCCAGGTCTCAAGTTATTCGAGCGTTTTTTTCATGATACCTACCTCTATGCTCAAAATACCTGTCAAATCGTTAGAGGTATCCAAGAGGATCATAATCCAAATTTCAAGCTTATGTTCATGATTTGACAGGTATTCCATGTGCAAAACGCTCATTTGTATGAGTTTTTGAAACTTAGCATTTATTAATCATTTGTTTTTTTGTATGTCTTAGGTAGTCAAGCAGACAAAATATTTACAGCTTCAGGTAACGAAGTTAAAGGATATACGAGGAAAGGAAAGGTTTTTCTCAACGTAGAAACATCTCTGTCAGAAACTATCACGTCAATGTAATTATCATCCCTTGGATAATGAATAAAGAATTTTGCAATGAAATATTCAACTATAAACTTTTAAACCAAAGATATTACAATGATCGCAGGTCTGTACTTGGAAGTGATTTGATACTTTGCAGTGGAAGAACAGTTACCTACTACAGAGATTTGCGAGAGTTCAATTCATACTGCTGTGAAGACAGAGTGCTTGATATCGCAGCATTTGCTACACCCAACGTTAGATATATTTTGTACTTACATACTTTTTTACACGAATAATATTACATTGTTGTAGTTGTAGGGTTCCGTAGCCAGAACGACCCCTGGTACAGTCTAGCATCTAGTACCAACGATAATATCAAGAGTAATATAAAAATTGTAAAACCTCAATATTTTTAGAAATCCTTGTATCCATAAGAGGTCCACCTCGCTATGTGCTTGCAGTTTCCACAGTAATAGTGTCGAAGTAAAAGAGCTGGGACAGACAGATGGACATTACAAAACTATAGGGGTATAAGGGTTCTACGGTTAGGTAAAACACAAAGACAAGGTACGTTATGATATAATACAAATTACTTTTAGAGCTCACGAGTGCGCCTGTTGGTCCTGATAGCTAACAAAGGAGCTGCTAT
This sequence comes from Achlya flavicornis, assembly GCA_947623365.1. Classification (NCBI taxonomy): domain Eukaryota; kingdom Metazoa; phylum Arthropoda; class Insecta; order Lepidoptera; family Drepanidae; genus Achlya; species Achlya flavicornis. The sequence continues at coordinate 9,158,867 of OX392473.1, read as the reverse complement.
CTTAGAAAATGGACAGTTGGTTACACATGCTGCCATACCGTCAGGACCGTGTCGTCTCGCTGTTCAATCTTCAACAGTGTCAGCAGAAATTCGTTCGTTTTATGGAGCTGCCGATGGCTCCATAGGCATCATTAGTTTTGGGTTAGTAGGTTATAGCTTCTAAGATTTATATTGCTAAGTTGGCAACTAACTTATCTAATATATATATTTATGTTTTTCCGAAAGCAGATCAGTATTACTACACAAATGTTTAGTGGAAGGAGGCGGTTTGGGATCGGTGATGTGTCTCGGTTGGTTCTACAGCAATGGTAGTCTGCACCTTGCTGTCGGGCGCCACGATGGTTCCGTTCAACTATATCTCATCGATATTGACAATCTTGAGGATAAGCCACGTCTTAAATTTACTTACGTATGTACCTACTACTAAATCATTTTATTTGTTGGAGACTAGACCCACGTCAGTGCGAAATTTCATCCAAATGTGATACCTATTTATTCATGAGAATTCGGTACCTATAATAGGTAGGTAGGAATAAATGGATATCACATTTGCATGGAATGTCACACTAGCGCCCATCCTGGGTCTAGTTTAAAGTGTTTATTTTTACCCGACTGACCCGTAAGGAGGGTTATGTTTTTCGAGTGTATGTATGTCTATTTCTTTGGCACGCTCTGCAGCCTAAACGGCTTGATGGATTTTAACATATGAGGTGTCGTTAGATTTGTCTTAATTGTGGGAGTGACATAGGGTGCCTATATGATTTTTATATAGCGTCTACGAATAAAAGTATTAAAAACGAATTTTCGTTATTATAACATTATGGGTATCAAATGAAAGCTTGTAAACAGCCGATTCCATATATTATAATTAGGGATTGCAATCCGGATACTTCGAAATCCGAAAATGACTGAAAAATCCGGATTTTAGGGGCCTATTATAAATCCGAATATTGAGAATAAAATCCGGTTTTTTCGGATTTTAATCATAATTGATTATAGTTGATGTTTAACTAAAAAAAATCATTAAATATCCAGTAGATTTAGGTCAGTATTACTCTGAAATCTATACACCCTATATATATATATACAATTTATACACCGCTCGGCACACACGCGGCTAGCTGCTACCGCTCTTCCATCTAGCTAATAGTTAAGTCGGCCAGTGAGTCTTAGATAGAGGCGATGCGCGTGCGGCGCGAGTAACAACTCTTTGCACAACGTAATATCAAGAATGATAGTTCTATATAGTCGGGTTACCGCTGAAAGCATTTTGTACATCGGCTGATCTCAGAAAAATTTTACTTTTGAAAGGGTCTGACACTCCAGCCTTCTAAGCAAGCTTCCTTAATATGAAATGTGGTGGTCTGTGCGCTTGGATTTCCAATTTCCTGAGCGAACGGTCTATTCATGTAGTCATAGACGGGTATTCGTCGGACCTTTTCGCAATCAATTCCACAGAGATCAGATTCAGTTCTCTCTGCAACCTTATTTCTGCTGCATATTAACGATCTGGTGAAGCCCGGTATCTTTGGGTACGTAGACGATAGTACCGTTGTCATAGATCCAATTGTTGCGAGAGGCCATGGTAGAGCGTTTGAACGTAACTTTACAGGCAGTCTCCGATTGGCAATGCCAATCTGGTCACTTTTAATGCTACCAAGACGCAGGTGTGTCTTTTCACCACCAAACGGAGCCCTTTCCACCAGGCTCTCGCCCTCGACTCAATAAACCGCCGAGCCAGAAGACTCATCCAATATGAGACTAATTATGACGAAACTCACGAGGCTCGACCATCGAAGAAAGGTTGCTTGCCTTATCGGTTTTGTACAGGATATGTTTTGAGAGTGTGTGCAGGAATTGCTCAACCTTATTCCAACCACCATCCCTATTTTTACTCCGAACCACAAGACACGGGGAAATTTTTCTTTTGTATCCTCAATTATAATGCGGACAGCAAGTGAGTGGAACTTGCTTCCGGCGACTGTATTTCCTGACTCTTAGAATCTTGGGACTTTCACGGCCAGAATGAATAGGTTCCATTTGGGTTAGCGTGCTCCACCTTAGGCTTCGTCATTATCCTTTATGGACGGCTCAGTAGCTAAATACAAGCCCATTTAAAAAAAAATTTTACTTGCAGTTTAATTCAAATTCAAATTCAAAAATTGTATATTCAATATAGCCCTTAAGGTATTAATAAGGCACTTACGAACGTTACAATTGATTTTACCACCGGTTCGTAATACACATAAACTGAGAAGACTCCCGGCAAGAAACTCAGCAAGGATTTTTTTTTTTAATTATCTTATAATAAATTTGTCAATATTAGATAATTAAATTAAAATAGCCTGTAAAGCGAACACTTCATTCAAATGCGTTCTTGTCTTCTACAAAGTCGGAAACTTTATAGTACCCTTTATTACACAATTTTTGTTTAACTAACTTTTTAAATCTATACACAGATAGTTCTTGAATTGATTTGGGTACATTGTTATAGAAGCGTATACATTGCGCCTTAAAAGAATCCCTAACTTTGCTGAGCCGTGTTACAGGTACAGCAAGTTTGTCCTTATTTCTAGTGTTTAAACTATGAGTGTCGCTATTTGTAGGAAAGTTAAGTATATTTTTTTGAACATAAATTAAGTTTTCATATATGTACTGAGACGACACTGTCATTACATTGATGGTTTTAAACTTATCCCTATGGGAATCTCTTGGCTTTAAGTTATATATTGCGCGAATAGCCTTCTTCTGCAGGATAAAAATTCTATTGATGTCTGCACCGCTGCCCCAAAGGAGGATGCCGTAAGACATTAAACTATGAAAATAAACTAATCTTGCCGTAAATTCGTCAGTGCGAGAACGGATTTTCTTCACTGCATACGCTGCAGAACTAAGTCTATTCACTAGATTATGTATGTGTGGACCCCATTGTAACTTATCGTCTAATGTAATACCTAAAAATACAGTTGTTTTAACAAGATCCAATTTTTTTTCAAAAGCAAGCAATGGAAATACAATAAAATAGAACACCTCTCTTCAAACTACTAATAATTAAGCATAAACTACGCGTACAATTTAAAATTACAAAAGATTGCAAAAAAATACAAAAATTCGAAAAATCCGGATAATCCGGATTTATAGGTGATGAAAAAATTTGAATCCGGATTTGAAAAAAATCCGGATTTTGCAATCCCTAATTATAATACATTTATACTACCATTTTGACGTAAACTGCAAAAAAACACGTCTAATGTAAAGACAGTAGGTACGAAGCGGTTATCGTCAGTAACTCACAGAATTGCGATGATTGTTTTGTTAGCCTTACTTAAGCGTACCGCTCATTTACTTACTAAGTAATACATACAACTCATTCATTAATAAAACGCAAAAGTCTGAAAAAAAATAAATTATTAAAAGTAACAAAAAACCCGACTGCGCAAAAAAAAAATAACTGAAAAGAGAAAAAGAAGCTCTTCAATCTATAGAATTTTGAATATAACTTGAATTTTATAAAATATTGCAGTTGGGGATAAACAATACCTTATAAATTTCAAGTTATATTCAAAATTCTATAGATTGAAGAGCTTTTTTTTTTGTTTTTTTGTAACTTTTAATAATTTATTATATAGGGTGACTGGTAATAAGGTAACGACACTTACCATTTATAAATCTTTTTAATCCATTTAACCACCCCGTACGGACCGCACGTGCGCTAGCAGCTATTAAGGGCATGACCCTAAGTAAATAAAAAAAAATATTTTTGGGAAATTTGTTTGTTATCATGTGTCTAAGTGTCGTTTACTAATTACCAGTCACCCTATATACTTACTTATAGTCCTTTATTAGGGCTTGTCCTTTCTATTATTATTTTTACCTTTTACTATTTTATTCTAGTTCTGTGGAGAGCCTGTTACATCAATTTGTGGTGGTTGCATAGGTACAGAAGAAAACGAATTGCTTGTGGCCACTTTTTCTGGGAGGATATTTGCTTTGAGACCAAGTCGACTTGTCTCAGGAGCAGCTTCGCTAATAAAAATTTCGCAAGATACTCTTGCTGCAAGACGAGTCAAACTTGAGTAAGTACCTACCTATAGTTTACGAGAAGATACCCACCTGGCAGGTACCATACAGTGGCACCTATCTTATCATAATTCCTTCCAACTTTTAATAGTACATTATGTTATGATACATGTGTGCAAAGTTGGTAATTACAGACGAGGCGATAAGAGAGCCGAGAGTGTAATGATCTCTGGAGGGGATTTATCCCCAATACAAAGTAAACGCAGTTAAATCAGGTATTATACGATATAATATAAAATAATTTGATACACATGTCATGCGGTAGAAAATAAGACAGACATTTTTACTTTTTACATTTTGAATAAAGTACCACTCGGTTGCCAGTAGTTTAACTTGCATATATAACCTTTTACACGCCCCCTCAATTAACTACTGAAGCCCCAAACCATTAATAAACTTATTATGTTTACCCACAGGTAATGCTTTCGTTAAAACGTCAGCCAGCATCAAATCTGTCGGCACATGCTTTAACTCTATGACATTATCCCTGAGTACGTCCCTGATAAAATGAAACTTTATGTCTATATGTTTACTACGAGCATGATAAACGGGATCTTTAGCAAGATAGATCGCGCCCTGATTGTCAGCATAGACAGTTGTTTTAGATAACTGTAAACAACCTATCTCCTTTAACAAACTACTTAGGTAGAGAGCTTCTTTCATTGCCTCACTAGTACTAATATATTCAGCTTCAGTAGAAGACGTAGCTACTGTTCGCTGCTTCTGAGATCTCCATGTAATAGCTGCTCCTCCTAAAATAAAAACATAACCAGAATACGATCGTCTATCTAATAGACAATTCCCCCAATCCGCATCTGAATAGCCTATCAACGAATGACCACCCTTTTTAAAAGTCAAACGATAGTCAATTGTTTTCTTTAAATATCGAAGAACCCTTTTTGCCGATATCCAATGAATGTGAGTAGGACAAGTCACAAATTGAGCCAATTTTGAAATTGTATTGCTTATGTCAGGTCTCGTACCTACGCTCAAATACATTAACGTACCTATCAATTCACGATATGGCCATCGTTCTTGATTTATATCATCTAGGCTTTCTTCCTTTGGTTTTGCAAACTTCAACCCAACTTCGAATGGAGTGGATACAGTCTTGCACTCTTCCATACCATACTTCTTTATTGCATCTTTAATATACTTCTGCTGTGATAGACTTATAACTCCGTCCTTTTTCTCAATTTCGATACCTAAACAGTATTTAGCCGGACCAAAATCTTTAAGCTCAAATTCTTCAGCTAAATCCTTCTTAAATATCTCTATCCACTTGATATTCTGGGACGCCACTAATATATCATCAACATATATAATAACAATCAGAATAGTTCCATCTCCCCTTCGCTGAAAATATAAACATGGTTCGTTTATAGTAGGCAATAAATTCATACTTCGTAATTTCTCATCCAATCTCAAATACCACTGCCGCCCTGCCTGTTTTAAACCATAAAGAGATCGCTTCAAAAGACAAGCATCTCCTCCAGCATTGATATCTAATATCATTTGCCTAGCACGCTTCGCAACTATTGATTGTTTATCTTCTCTTTGAATAAGCATATTAAGACTATCTTTCAGTACCTTTGGTACCTGCATATAAACTTCTTCATCAAGTCGGCCATTTAAGTATGCTGTATTGATATCCAGCTGATGAATTTGTAGATTCAGCTCTACAGCAAGTGCCATCAACAATCTAACTGTTTCTAGTCTTGCTACTGGGGCATACGTTCGGTGATAATCAATCCCATACCGTTGACTAAAACCTTTTGCAACTAAACGAGCCTTTTTCTTGAATGTTTTATCAACATTAAACTTGGTCGTTAGTACATATCGACAGCCTACAATGTCTCTATTTTTAGGTCTTTTCACAATATCCCAAGTATCATTCTTAACTAAACTTCTTACTTCAGAAAAGATTGCCTCTCGCCATTCCTTGTGTTCATCGCTTGATAGCGCTTCTTCGAGGGATATTTCAGCAATTGCAGAAAAATATTCTTCATTTTCTTTAGAATGGTTTCCTTCTTCAACCATATTATACACCTTTCTAGGACGCCCACGATTCCCTTTGACAAGCTTGGGTCTTCCAGGAGCTCGTTTCAACATCACTTGTTGATCTTCTCGTTCTTGAGTTTGCTCGACATCATTTGGGTTTATATTAAAACCTAAACCTTCCCCTCTACTAGAACGCTCGCCAGTACCCGAATGCTCTCCTCCTCCCGAGTGTTCGCCTTCATCAGTATGGTCGACATCGTCTGTAGGTTGTCGCAGAATAATTTCATTATCCATCTCAAACTCGACTTCTTGAACATTTGGTCCTTCCTTTGATTGTGTATTCTCGACTCTTGGTTGAAAAATATTTTCTGGCTCTATTCGAATGTTCTTCTGATCCCTTGATATATTTTCTTCTTTTTGGAATTTAACATCTCGTGCTTCTATTACTCTATGTTCATTAGGTATCCATATACGATATCCTTTGGTTGATCTAGGGTATCCTACGAATATTCCTTCTTTGGCACGTGCATCAAACTTACCCTTTCCTGGTGTCTTATCTAATACATATGACTTAGTTCCAAAGCTAACCATATTATTAAGGTCTACAATATTTCTAGTCCATTTCTCGAACGGAATATCACCTTTTAAGCTGCTAGTTGGACATCGGTTGCGCACATAGCATGCGGTCACAACAGCGTCCGCCCAAAAGCCTAAAGACAGACCAGATGATAATAACATGCATCTTGCCATTTCCTGCAAAGTTCTGTTCATACGTTCACTAACGCCATTCATTTGAGGTGTATGAGGGATAGTCAGTCTTCTTTGAATACCTTCACTCTGTAGGAATTCATCGAATTCATAGTTACAATATTCGCCACCGTTGTCACTCTGAAGAAATTTAATTTTCTTCCCAGTAAACTTTTCTGCGAAATTTTTATACGCCTTAAATGCACTGAACACTGCACTTTTCTTCCCTAATAAATAAACTTCACACCATCGAGAACTGTCGTCAATGAAAGTAACAAAATATTTCGCACCACCCATTGATGCTGTTTTCATCGGACCTACCACATCTGAATGTACAATTCTTAATATTTCATTACACGGACCGTTCGACCTTGAAAATGGTAATGAACTCATTTTGCCCTTAGAACATATATCGCAATTATCTAAAACACGTAAATCTATCTCTTTTATGTTATGACCACAATGGTTTAGTAATTTTGAGAGATCTCTACCATTTAAATGTCCCATACGTTCATGCCACGTACGGATATCAACTGAATTGTAAGCTATATTAACCTGTTCATTCAAGTCCCTAACTTGATAAAGATTCCCAATACGTTCAGCTGTCATCACGGTTTTACCTACCTCATCATTTATATAGGCTTTATCTTTAGTAAAAGTTACTTCATACCCATTATTAGTAATTTTGGCCACAGATAACAAATTACTACGAAGATCTGGTACATACAAAGTATTTCCAAAAGTTATTCGCCTTTTGCCTGATGCTGACAACCTTACATCACCCTTGCCCTTCACATCAGTCGACAGATTTGACGCTAGATTCAACTTATCCTGAAAAGCACAGAAATTATTAGTAAATTTATCTCTATCATTACATAAATGTGATGTAGAGCCACTATCGAGGATCCAGTTATTTTTCATAGATTCACAAATATTTGTAAAATTAGAATTACAATTAAAAAGAATATCAAAATTACTGTCCTCCTCGTTCTTTATTTCTGTTGCACATCTGGATTCAGGATTGTCACGCTTCGTTCTGCATTCTGAAGCTTTATGTCCTAGTTTATGACATTTGAAGCATTTGTAAATTTTGCTCGGTCGTGCCTTTTGAACCTGAGTCGGTTGGTTCCTTTTTGGTCCTTGATGTTTCGCATACATTGCTCCTTCTACCTTCTTAGTTTCATCTGATTTCAAAATATTACCTTTTTCTAATATTTTAATCTTGAGTATCTCTATATTCGGTAACTCATCTCTGCTTTCCATTGCACATCTAAAATTCTCATAGTTTTCCGGAAGGCTATATAGTAGCAAAATTGACAGCATGTCCTCGTGTATCGTAACACCCATATCGGTTAGGATATTTGCGGCTTCAAAGAAATCTCCAAGATGTCTTTTCACATCATCAGTCTCTTTCATACGGCTCAATATCAATTTTTTAAGTAAATTTGCCTTCCTCACGGGACCTTTAGAAGCATATACGCTTTCTAACTTCATCCAAATTTCGTGCGACGTCACGCACCCACGAGTATGTTTCAACTCACCTGGATTCATCGCCATGATAAGGTCAGCCTTTGCCATTTCGTCCTTATCTGACCAGGTCTCCGCTGCCTCATTAGATGTTGGCCTTTTAATGGTACCGTTTACGTATTTCCATACCTGATTTTTGACAAGTAAAGCTTGTACTTGAATTTTCCAAGTTTCATAGTTTTGCCCATTCAGCAATTCTATTTTTATGTTGCCCATAACCTCTGGAGGGGATTTATCCCCAATACAAAGTAAACGCAGTTAAATCAGGTATTATACGATCGTAATAATTCAATGTATACGATATAATATAAAATAATTTGATACACATGTCATGCGGTAGAAAATAAGACAGACATTTTTACTTTTTACATTTTGAATAAAGTACCACTCGGTTGCCAGTAGTTTAACTTGCATATATAACCTTTTACATGATCAATGCACACGCGTGTCATACGACGTTTTTCAACACACTTGCGAGGAAAAAATCGACTTTGTATTTTATGAAGTAGATCTTTTGATTATAATAATCAACCACACAATGAGAACGTTAACAAATATGGCGCGCAGGTTTTTTTTGATAGCGATGATCTGTCAAACTGGTTTACCTGTTTATTAAGAATGCTACTTCATTTCTCTATAGTCTACACACACATATCAATGACATTGAGGTATTTGAGGTACAATCTTGACATAATCGGGATTATACCTATCATAAAACTGTGCGGTAGTGTAAAATAAAAAGCACTAGTGCGTAATAAGCTGCGTTATGATACTAAAAACGGTGCAATAAAAGTCACTTTACGAGCGACTGTATTGAAAAAATATTGCATTAAAATACCTTAACATTTTTTATCGTAGGACAGAAATTGCACGTTTAGAGAAACAAACCGCCAATGAACGTGAAAAGTACCAACGTAGCACTCTATCTTTGAACGTAGGGATATCAGTACCACCTTTATTGGACATACAATATGAGGTAACACACTCCTGATTAAATTCAAGTTTAGGTTTAAATACTGACATTTACGTATTGTGATTGCTTTTAGTTATCAGGCGCTTCATGTGACGGTTGGCAAGAGATAGATATTACGTCTGCAGTACCATTGGATATGCTTTTTATTTATTGTTATAAGAAATTAGATATGGAAACTGATAGTGCTGCTGTTCTTAGCGTATGCACTTCACAGGTAATAAATACCTTAGCACCTTTTAAATTTCCATTTTGCCATCCTTCTGTGTAAATTCTTAACTCAACATTGTGTTCAGGGTACAGCATCAGACTTACTTGCGACGATAAGATGTCAAGCTGGCACCAGACGTGTGTGGGTGCGCATGCGACACACGTTGGTTACATCAGATACTTCTAGATCAGAACCATTGCTGGTGTTAATATACGTATTGCCAACAGGCGCTCCAAGGGTTGCTCGTTTAATAACACTTAGATTACCAGCTCTGCCATATTACACGCAATACGAAGACCCAGAAACAGATGATGGGATAAGGTGATTATTTTTTTTAGTAGATGATATAAACTATTTCCCTATATACCTACTTTATTATTTATAGTCACTTAGGTACGATACTGTATGGACTTACGGCATTCAGCTCAGGGGATCGACTTGCAACTCCAATATTGTAATTATTCAAAGAGCACAAAATGGCATCTTACGAAACCTATCCAACGCCCCTTGGTTCTTAAGAAACTGCGAATAGCACCAAGAACTTAAAATTAACACAGTGATGAGATAAAACAATACGCTATAAGCAAAGACTTGCTACCCATCCAAATCCCCTAGCGGCGCAGTTACTGTTAATCCAAAGTCGGTCATCCAAAGAGACTCAAACGTAACCACATAGTCGAACTGGACTTTAAGTGAAGGGAAGAACGATCGATGGACCGGTCTTCCCACAGCACATAGACGCCCAACACATCTGTTCAAAGTCAGGGGACTGATTTCAGATTATTATTATTTATTATTATTATTATTAGCCTATACTGTCCCACTGCTGGGCAAAGGCCTCCCTTTCCTTTTTCCATACTTCTCGGTCGGCAAGATTAAAGTAGAAAAAAAAATAAAAAAAAACTTAGGTATGTACCTATTTTGTTACCTTTGAGTAGGTATATGACCAACTTTTTTTATGTTTCAGATGCTGGTGTCAATTACGGGTTTCAGGGAGTTTTTCTGTAGCTGAAATAACTTCATGGCTCACAGAGGCTTTGCCAGGTGGACTTCCAAAGCCAGGTGCAAAAGTAGAATTTGCGCGTTCTCACACGCTTTTACGAACTATTTTAGCATGTCAATACCAGTAAGTACCCATCATAAACAAAATTTACCTAAAATAATTGAATAGGTATAATAAGGGGCACGAGACGTGAACAGATTGACACCTGCGATCTAAGTAGTTTATTTTTCGGACAGTTTAGCGGAATGAAGAAGGGGGAGCACCGAGCTGCACACGATTGGTTCGTTAGTCGATGCTCGTCGTCTATTGGATTCTCGCGTGTCATTTGGCTGCTGTGCTTTGGCCAAAAGTGCACATGCGCGTGCTTGCCCCCACTATGCCTATCTGTGCTCACCACTTGTGCCTCATACCATACTATACTTTATTAAATAGTGAAGAACTACCTACATTAATATAGAAGCGCTCGTGGTGTAGCATGATTAGCCGTTCTTAATCGATCGGCAAAGTTAAGCTACGTCTGTCGTGATCGGTACCTGGATGGGTGACCGCCTAGTGGTATTTCGAATCGAGCGTTTCCGTGCTTCGGAAGGTACGTAAAGCCGTTGGTCCCGGTTATCACTTAATTGTGATAGTCGTTAAGCTGGTTGGATGCCTCCTAGGCGGCTTGAAAAACTCCAACAGTAGGTTGGCCACTAGCCTACCTCCACCGATCCGCAGTGGGCACGCGTGGTGGAGTATCTGCCCATTCCCTTTCACTCTCATTTGTGAAAGGAGGCCTGTGCTCAGCAGTGGGACATTATAGGCTGATGATGAAGAACTACCTACCTATGTAAATAGATACCTTTCACCAGGTCCGCCACGCAATTTCAATCGCACTATACGGCATAGTTAGGTAACCACAATTAATGTTTTCGTGAGGTACAAAAAGTAGGTAGCTTTTTTTTTTCGTTAGTGTGTTAGTTCGTGTTAGTTCACTACGTAAGGTGCGTTGGGGTCAGCGTTGCCAGACGTCCCGATTTTTAGCCCAAAATTAAATGTCCCGCGCGGGACAGGCTCAGCCCCGCTTTTCGAGGATTATTCTAGAGCTTTATTCGACGGTGAAATCATCGTTGGACAAGTGGGGAAATTATAAAGACCCCACTACACAGAAATAGCACCAGCTTTCCCGTGACGCGTCTAAAATACCGTAGTGATGCCTACCGCGCCAAAGTGCGCTAAATGTTACTGTGACATACAAAAATCAAACTTCAAAAGATACGGCCGCATATGCCGCATATTTTGACGCTCGCAAGGGAAAAAAAACCTAGAGTACTTACCGTTGACCTAGAATCATAAAATTTGGCAAGAAGCAATTCCATGTAGCACAAGTAAAGGAAGAAATCCGTAAAGCGTTACCATGTAGTTAGGTACCTATATAAAAAAAACGTTTTTTTTTAACAATCGAAAAAAAGGGCAAAAATCTTCGAGACTCGATTCCCGTGATGAATGAACTATTTACATAGCTACATGTTTCTACGGAACCCTCGGTGCGCGAGGCCGACTCGAACTTGGCCGGTTTCTTTTTTGGTATGTCCCGCTTTCGTCGATAGAATCCCGCTTTTATTACTCAAGACGTCACGAAATCCCGCTTTGCCCAAAAAAAAATCTGGCAACGCTGGTAGGGGTAATACCGGATGGATTTAAGACTAACATTGTTGTTGAAAGAGTTTGACAATAAACACATTTTCTCCAGGAGCCCAAGTCTGCTATTTCAATTGTGTTCCATCCAATCATAGATAATACTATATATAACTGAGACATCCAATGAACTTTCAGTGGTGTCAAAATTGTGACATTTTACAGTTTTGATAGTCTACTTACTAACAGAATAGTGTCATTATGGCACAATTTTGACACCACTGAAAGATCATTGGAACACAATTGAAATAGCAGACTTGGGCCCACGATACGACAGATTACCTACCTACTGAAATAAAGCACAAAATGTTAAAGGGCAAGTGTAGTTTACTTCTGAATTTAGTTTGTTTTCGTAAACTAAATGGTTTCTGCTATGTATGTGTACCAAAATAAAATTCAATTTTTGGAGAGCATGATGAAAACTATCAAGGTTTAAGTGCGGACTTTATTTCACCCGCGTACCCGAGGCATATCCTACCATAGATAATATCCTATACTCTATCCTAGCCTACCCTACCTACCGTCACGTTTTCTTAAATTTTCAAATTTTTTACGCAACTTAATATTTTTTCCGCAAGTCCTTTCTCCAGCCAGTCTTAGAAAACTAAAGATGGATGAAATCGGTAAAGTCGTTCTTTATAATTATAAACCTAATAATTGGCATAGAGTTTACAAGTACCTACTTCGCGCGTAAAAATAAATTATGCAGAAGAAACGCTGCAATACTCAATAAAACTAAGTAGTATTCAGGCGAAAAATTACGAAACAAGGTGTAAAATGTTGCCAGCATTAAAAACTATTATTTTTTGTTCAAAGGAGAACACAGCTAGGTATACCTACCTACATACAATACAGATTTATGTATATGGAAAGCTAATTAAATGTTTACACAGATATTAAAAGAAGTATATTTAAAAAATAAACAGTAGAGAAACAGATAACGCTTGATTCTTGACCCAGCTCCAATTTACCCCAACGCACCTTACTACCTCAGAGTATATAAATCTACTACTACCTCAGAGTAGGTATATAAATCTACTACTAACTTAGTCCATTAATGTCGTGAGCCAATTTTCATACTATTACTAAAACCGTTTCCTTTTTTCTAGGCGTGGATTAGCTGTATTCAAATCTGATAATGTTTCTACAATAGCAGTAATCAGAAACCTTATCTCAAACTGTTCAGTCGAAAAAGGCTTTAGAGTAGAACTTTTTACTGGTGTGTATGAAGGATAATATTTTTTTTATAACCCCTGAGCTCCTGAGGTGGCAAACAAGCATACGGCCCGCCTGATGGTAAGCAGTTACCGTAGCCTATGGACACTTGCAACACCGGGGGTATCAATCGCGCGTTGCCGACCCTGAAGAAACCTCTTCACACCCTTTTTGAAGAACCCCATGCTATACTCCATTGGGAAAACCACGGCGGGGAGCTCATTCCACAGCCCGAGCGTCCGCGGAAGAAAACTCCTTTTATATTATATTGACTTCATTCACTTATGATTTACGGAAACGCTCGTGTAGGTGTAGCATAATTAGCCGATCTTAATCGATCGGCAAAGTTAAGCTACCACCGTCGTGGTCGGTACCCGGATGGGTGACCACCTAGTGGTATTTCAGATCGAGCGTTTCCGTGCTTCGGAAGGCACGTAAAGCCGTTGGTCCCGATGTGATAGTCGTTAAGTTAGTTGGAGGCCTTCTGGGCGGCTTGAAAACTCCAACAGTAGGTTGACCACTAGACTACCTCCACCGATCCGCAGTGGGCACGCGTGGTGGAGTATCTGCCCATTCCCTTTCACTCTCATTTGTGAAAGGAGGCCTGTGCTCAGCTGTGGGACATTATAGGCTGATGATGATGATGATTCACTTATGAACTTAATAAGATAATAAATAAGATAATTTAGAGTAAAAATTACATACATTTTGATTATTGCAGACATTCCTGATGATTGTTGTGCAAAATCATTTGAAAGAATAAAAGATTTATTCCATTTGGAATACCAGAAGTATAAGGATATTGTTTTGAAAAATGCCATTAGGTTGGTAAGCAAGTATCTGGCACTTAACTATGTATAGGTCGGTTAACGAAAGCTGGCACGTTCACAGTACTCATAAATTTGCAATCAGTCAAGTCTAATGGACGAATGCAAAAATAGACCACTCTATATTTATGAGCAGTAGCAAAAGCAAAACAATAACTGTCTCCTTCATACTCATAAGCTTGACTTTGCGCGAGAGAGACGGTGTAAATGTGTTGAAACGTGCCAGCTTTAGTTAACCGACCTGTACCTACCTTACTATTTATGAATTAAAAATATTAACATTGACATTATTTATTATTACAGTGCATTAGATTTGGATGCTAATGCAATAAGTAATGAAGTTCCCATATTGTGTGAAGATTATCTACATGTATGTAAATCTTCAGGAGAAAACATAAAAGTACATTTCGAAGAACTTGTGGGTATGTTCCGGTGGATGCACCAATTCTTTTTAATTTTAGTGGAAGTATTTTTACTTTTTAATCAGTTGTATTGCAGTTCCTGTAATTATTATTTTTTGTTATTTTATGATTTGTGGACATAGTGCTGTGCAATTAAGATATAATACAAAACTGTTTCTTTCAGAGGTAATAGTACAATGGTATATGGATTGGCGTGCATTATCATTACATGGAGATAATAATAATAATGAATCAACAAAACTATTGAATGCCTTGCGAGATTTTCAATTAGATGAAGTTATGAAAATTCTAAAATATAAAAATAAATCAGTACTTAGCCTATTAAAAAAATATGATTAATGTTGTAGTTTTATTTTATGCCATCATCATAGGTACAATATTATAAGTGATTTAACTAAATATGTAAAGAAGAAATTGACAGATATACACAAAACTCAAGCAATGGGGTCTATAAATTGAAATTCTGTATGCAGATTTGTTAAATCTACAGACAACAAAGGGGATTTCGAAGATCTATACCTAAGGAGCATCAAGGTGTCTAAATGTACCTACATGTTGATAGAATAAAATTAAGATTGCACAGCAGATTGTTAAGAATACTTTTAATTTGCTTGCAAACAGCCTCTATTGAGATCAATGTTATGGAATGTTATTTTATTGGCTAATATGTAACACCATAAGAAAACAATCTCCAAAAATAAAACCAATGAAATTTGTATGATATAAACAGTAGGTACTTATTTAATTCCTATTTACAACTACATAACCTTTATTTTTAACTACTTCTGGAAGGGATAATAATCTAAGCCTGAATTATATTTGAATTTGTAAGTGAAGCGGTTAACTTGAGTTTTCCCAATATTGATCATCTTTTGAACATCCGTTCGATATGCAGGAGGCAGGAGCTCTTTCTCTAATGTGCACTCTTCACTAAGTTCTTCTTGTGTTTTAAACACGCGTTGTCTTATAATATCAACATCTCTGTTATATTCCTCTTTTAAATCTGCAACAGATTTTGTAGGCGTATCTATTTTGAGTAAAAAGTAATTTGCTTCTCGATGTACTAAACCGTGAACACTTGTCTTGTATGGCATCGGTTTGAATCCTAAATTTTCAATGCTTCTGATAATACCACCTCTATTAAAAATGGCATGTGATACACGCTTTAGAGTTGTTTTGAGTTCGGGTTTTGGCATTGCACGTAACATTAGCGCAAGTTCGTAGGTGGGCATTTTTACTTCGATTATTGGATAACAAGATTAATTTGAGGTTATTTATATGTATATATAATAAATGTCATTTTATGACATAAGCAAAGCACAGATTATAGGTGCGTTCGAATTAGAGTGATGTCGTTTTTAACAGTTTCAAAATGGGCATTTTTGTTTATGCGTTCGAAGCGAATTCGAAAATTTCAACAATTTTGCAAATTTTGCCACAAACGATATTTCCCAAATCGAACGATTAGATACAAAAATGACATTTCCATGCTCATCGCCTGCTTGTCACTTGTCTCAACCTACAAACAAAGTTAATCTGACAAATTATTCTCTTGCCTGTTAGTATTTCTATCAAATTTTACAATAAAAATTTGAATTTTCGTTTCCCGTTTGAACTTTCCAAAACGTATCTGTCAAATTCAAAGATGTCAAAATATGATAACAAACGACCCTGCCTCGGCAGTGGGTCAAAATTTGCAGTTCACGATGTCGTTTTTAACTGTTTCCAAGTAAAACGAACGGTGAACGAAAACAATTTCGCCCACAACTTTCCAAATTTAACGCCAGATGTGATCGTTTTTGGCATTTTTGACTGTTATTTTTGCTACCATACCCCAATTCGAACGCACCTTATATGATAGCGTTGATAGTATGCACAAATGGTATATGGTAGGTAGGTATGTATAGTAATTTATTTTTAAGGGGCTACTACACAGTTGTGTACAGCATGGGGTTCTTCAAAAGGGGTGTGAAGAGATTTCTGCAGGGTCGGCAACGCGCGCGTGATACCCCTGGTGTTGCAAGCGTCCATAGGCTACGTACCCCCTGCCTACGTATACGTATACTTACCATCAGGGGGGCCGTATGCTTGTTTGCCACCTAAGTGGTATAAAAAAAAAAAAAAAAAAAATTATTACTCACCTCTAATGTTTTTGGGCTTACAGCAGAAGCCTACGTTACAGGCTTACTTCTTACGTACCTAGTTAATTAGTTATTGAATACTCTTTGGGCTTACTTACGGGGCGGATGGGCGGGCAGGCAACACCAGCGTAGCGTTATATTCTCTTTGGGCAACACTGCCTGCATCAATCAATCAATCATGGCCGCGGCGTGTGGTATGATTTATTTGTGAAGTAAAAATAATTTGTGAATTACGTTAATTTGATTTATCTTATTTCATATGATGGGGTCATATGCTAAGTTTATCTCTGATTACTGCAAAACCTGGGAAAAATCAGGAAAGGATCAATTGTAAGTATACAACGATACCTTCCCGATGACGCCTGGCCCGACCTGTGCCTGTGTCAAAATTATCTATTGTTGTACCATGTTGTTTTATGCATTTTTTAGGACTCGATTTACACATTCAGTATTAATATGGCAATTTATATCGTTTTGAATACAAGCACATTTAATCGATAAGTTTATTGAGTATAAATTGGTATTTTACAAAAAATGAAAATCAACCCTAATGCATAGATTTTCAATATATTATTGATGAAAATATTGATTTTCTTGGTTTACAAAGAACATTCAATATATTAGCAATCAATATAAACTGCTATTTCCTATCCTATGACCTAAAAATTAAAGCCATTTGTTTCTAACACCATCTGGAATTAACAAGCCTAATTCAACATGTATCTTTATTGTTCATAAGAAAAACAACCTCTGAATTAATTTAACCTATCAGCAGGGGTGTAGCTACCGCCGTATCAATGATACGGGGCCACGGAGCTACAGGGGTGCGTAAGCAAAATTTACTTAAAAATATTACCCTCCATTTGGTTTCGTCACAGTCAGGTAGAAGGGTCCCCCAACAAATTTTGATACAGGGCCCTTTTAGGGCAAGCTGCACCACTGTCCTATCAGTTGTATGTATTTTTATAGCACATAGAGGAACAGGTGCTGTTCCTTGTAATTGTTAAATATTAATTCCATGAATTCATATATATGTCGCTATACTTTCAAGTAGGTATTATCCCAAGCTAAGCATTGTGTGATGAAGGAGCTTAATTTTTGAAATTCCAATTTTAGCATAAAATATGTGACACAATCTATCAAAGATGAAGACAAAAGTCCTTTGTTTTCAAAGTCAGGTAAACTTACTGGGATCTCTCAGAACATTTATGACTTACTCCTTTGTGGACTCCGAGGGATCTTGAAGAAAGATGCAGTCCTTTCTGTTCTTCGAGACATATCTGTAAGTTCTGTTGCCATATTAACTTCAATGTGTTTATTATTTTTAAAACAACTTTATTTTTTTGATTAATGGACTTTTCTTTTAAAGGTTTTGCATGCTGACATACCATCAATATTATTAGATGTGGTCTGTGTTTTGGATGCTGAGACATGCTCTGATGTACAAAGTGAAGAACGTGTAAATTTTTGCTACATTGTTAGAGAGTTGGAATCTTTTATATCGGACAAACTTTTAAAAGAAAGACTAGAAATAGATACACTGCAAGATGTTGGTACATTAAAAAACAAGAACTTTTATACTAAATTTATTAAAATCAAGACCAAGTTGTAGTGAGTAACCAACATTAGCTTCTTTCAATAATATTATTTATTGGTATTACAATTTATTGGTCTAACCATTTTGTTTTTCAGTTATAAACAACGTAAATTTAATTTATTTAGAGAAGAGAGTGAAGGGTATGCCAAATTGATTGTAGAGTTAAATCAAGAAATAAAAGAAGATACAGATTGGAAGAGCTTATTAGAGATTATTCAATCACTGATAGGTGTGTTGACAATACAAATTAACATGGTGCTACAAATAAAATTTTGCTACTAACTATGATATAAAAACTGAAAATGTTTTGTTTCAGGTTGTTTCAACTTGGATCCGAATAGAGTGCTTGATATAATATTAGAATCATTTGAGGCGCGACCTCACTTGGACAATCTATTCATATCACTCATTAAAAAGTACATGGGTGATCCCCAAGTAATTTCAGAAGTTTTAGGCTTTAAGTTAGGAAATATGGAAGTACTTGAGAACTACAAGGAACCACCACCCTTAATGACTGTTATAGCATTACTTTTACAAAATCAAGTTATTTCATTAGATGACATATACCCTTGGGTAAGTGTGTTTATGTATAGTGTATCCACATTATGTTGTTTTCCATATTAACCCATTTTAATTTGCCAGCTTCGACCAGATGACTCTATTATGGCCAAAGAAGCTGACAAAGAGCTGAAAGCTGTTCAAGATTATATTCGCAAGCTTAGCATTGTATCAACTAAAGGTCCACAAGCCAATGGAACTCCTGAATTCGTAGAAGAGAAGGCTGACCCTCAGGTACTATAATGTTTTGGAGTCTAAGCTATAGTTGTATGTTTTTTTTAAATGTAAATTTGCTTAGTTTTTCGCCGGCTCGTCTCCTTTGAAGGCTGAATTCTGAACCGGTGGTAAGCCTTGGTAGCTATGACTATCATAAGCGCCCTCTTAGGGCCTAAACTGAATAAATAGCTTTTACCACACTCACACATGATAAATAAAGTTTGAGAATTGATTAATGCCAAAACTTTATAGCAGCTGCTATTTAATGAGTAAGGAATGGACAGAAAAAGCAAAAAAAAAGGAGTTGCATAATGAAATTCAGTACAACATTATAACACTCTTTTTGGTGATATAATGGATACTATGACACTGGTTGTTTTAATGCAATAAGCTAACTGTATCAGGAACTTTTATAGAGGACTTATTGCATGAGTGTAGATAAAAAATAAAAAAAAACAAGTATGTCTTAATACTCTTTAAAAACGTTTAATTATCACCTGCAACAAGTTTTATTAATCAACAATGTAAAATAATATGAATGTGTCCACAAATGCTCAATGCAGGAGTACTGGAGCAACCAGAAGCTGGTAGTGTGCGAGGCGTTGTTGAAGGTGTCGGCGTGGCGCGAGTTCGCGGCGCTGTGGGCGCGGCTGCCGGCCGCCGCCGCCGCCGCCGTGCCGCCGCGCGTCGCACAAGCGCTCTCTCACATGCTGCATGCACTCGTTGAACCACTCTACAGGACGTAAGTTTTCCTCTTATTTTCGCTGTGCTATGCTCCACAATGGTAAACGAAGGTTGTTTGTTATGTTACCTCTTGAACAACCATATGTGATGAAATTTTGCATTCTGATAGATCACAATTTGGAATAACATATAGGATACTTTTTATAACAAGAAAACTTTTGAAACTGGGGAAACTGCGGGGCCTAAACTAATGTAACATACATTTGATTGAATGTGATTTTGTCTTCATTTCTATATTCAAACAAGTTATAGTTCTAATAATCCAAAGCCATATTTGCATTTAATGTACAGTCGAGGACATAAATATGTATACATTTAGTAAAATTCAACAACGGTTTCCTCTTAAACTACTGATTGAAATTATGAGATATTATAAAGGCAAAATCTTCTAGCATATACTATTATGATTTGTGTAATAGTTTAACACTTAAATGTTAAACATGCAAGAAACACGCTTTTAAATTTCAAAAAGTGTATACATATTTATGTCCTCGACTGTACAAAGTATAGCTGTTGCTTGTGAAAGTGCTTTCTGCCTGTGCCTACTTAATGTCTAACTGCCATACTCAGAGACTTCAATTAGAATTAAATTACAGATTAAAGTATCTCTATGTTTATCATGTAGCAGAAAGGTCTAAAGATAATGAATCACTAAAGTTAATTGACATCTCTGAGTATTCAGTATGTTTGGTTCCTTGAAAATATCTCTCAAATAGCTTAGCAGCTAGAGCTCCTGCATCTAGATGTATTTGGACTAGTGACAGATTTATTTGAATTATATATACGAATTGTATGCTGATTCCTTAATTAATAGTGTTTCATGAGACATTTATTTTGTATTGTAATGCTGTTGTAGTCATTGCCGAGTGGCTCCAAAAATTATCGGAAATCCGATTCCACCACTGAAGTCAAGCCTGGCACCACCAGCTTGCGAAACGTTCGAAGACACAAAAGAAAACGTCATACCTGCCATCATTTTATTAGGTCCTTCACTTCATTATGATCCTATTTTGATGTACAAAGTAAGTATTATCTAGTATCTTATGTTAAGAAACTGCTTACTGATGGATAACAGCGACATTCAATTAAATTCAAACGATTATAAGAATAACCATTTTTTTTTTAGATAATTCGTATATTGCGAACAGCGCGCTCCCTAAAAGAAGATCCGTTGCATCATGAGGCAATAACAGTCTTGGATGCTGCTATATTGCCATCACTCACTCTTATGGATGGAAACTGTTGCATGTCAGAAGAAATTTATACCTTACTGAAGCTTTATCCATACCAGTGCAGGTGAGGATTTTATAAATTTGTATATTTTCTTCACATATGACACATTGACTAGTGAATTAGAGTTTCTTTTGTGGAGAAGGAAAATCCATTTAAACATGTCATTATAATTTTGTTATTTTTATTTTAGATACTGTTTATATTCTCGTTGGAAAAACGACTCCAGTGAACGATTACCTGCATTGATGCGTGTTCGCGGTAATTCGCTGCAAAGGATCAAGCACATAATGAAACGCGTGTCCAAAGAGAACATCAAACCGCAAGGTCGTCACATCGGTAAACTCTCGCATGCTGCTCCCGCGTTCCTTTTCGACTACATGCTTTTACAGGTAATTTTTTTATTTTATTTATCTCTAGTATAATTAAAAATGAATCCTTATTTCTCTTGGTCACGCCATAACTTTACTGATTTCAGCTATCTTTTTTTTAAAAGTTTTCTAATACTCAGGGGGTTTGTACGGGAAAAAAATGAAAGTTGCGTAGAAAATTTGAAAATGTTGAAGGTTATTTAAGGGTAGGGTAAGATATCCCTCAGGTACGCGGGCGAAACCGCAGGGCGCCACTAGTAAATAATATTTACGCTGGCACTGTTTTCTGCTCTGTGCCTAATTAATGTCTGACTGCCGTCCTCAGAGACTTTAATTTAATTACAGATTAAAGTATATGTTTATTATATAGCAGAAAGAGAGGTACGCGGGTGAAACCGCAGGGCGCCACTAGTAAATAATAATTACCTGGTGTAGTATCTAATGATACTGCGCTGTGTCACTTTCCCTTCCGGAACAGCAACTTCTCTGAACCCTTCTTTAAACTCCTTCTGGGTGTGAAGACATCTTTCCAGGGTCGACAACGCGCGAGTTACACCTCCGGTGTTGCAAGCGTGTATCCGCTAAGGTAACCGCTTACAACCAGGTGGGCCGTAAGCTGTTTCTTTACCATCAATTCAATTACATTCACATTTGAGTTGTGATTGTGATTATAGAGTTAGAATATTAATAGAGCGACGACTGTACTAGAGTATGGTCTACATGCCTTTTGCCATCCGACGCTGTAGGACGAAAATCTACAGCGTCCAGCGAAGGATGGCGATACGGATCGTACGAGGATACCGCACAGTATCCTTTGAGGCGGCAACAATTCTGGCTCGCTTTCCGCCACTTGATATTCTGGCGGACATGGATGCGAGGGTCTATGACCGGATTCGCATCGTCCGTCAGAGCGGTGGAGGCGACCCGGAAGAGGCGATCAAACGGCAGGAACGAATTATCGCGTTCGCGACGTGGCGCGCGAGGCTCCGGGAGGAGCGTTATGCGCGCAAACGCGTCGTCGGAGCAGTCCTGCCGGTCTTTGAGGCCTGGATGCAGCGACAAGGTGGACGACTCACCTACAGACTCACACAGATACTCACCGGGCACGGGTGCTTCGGTGATTATCTGTGTAAGATCGGACGTGAGGCGACGGCGGCCTGCTTCCACTGCGGTGGGAGCGGCCAGGATTCCGCATCGCACACGCTCGCAGTGTGCCCTGCGTGGGAACCCGAGCGGCGGATCCTGGTCGGCTTGATCGGGCGGAATCTCTCCCTGCCAGCAGTCGTGTCGGCGATGCTGAGCGGGGACACAGCGTGGAGGGCCGTAGCCTCCTTCTGTGAGACCGTAATGGTCCAGAAGGAGGCTGCTGAGCGGGATCGGGAGAGGGCCGATCCCGCTCGGAGACGACGCCGCCGAGGCGCAGACGTGCCTCGTGGTGGCCCTCCTGCCCTGTAGCTGGGGCTTAGAATAACAGCTACGGTGTTCCCCTGCCTGTCGTAAAAGGCGACTAAACGGGGCCTTTGGGGTCGTGGGCAATCAGGGCGGGGGCTCTGTGCGCCCAGAAGCGACCCCAAGGAGGACGATGAGTCGATGTGGTCACGACTCATCGTGCGATAGCACAGCGAGGGTGCTGGGGGGAGGTATCACACTTCCCCCGGGACGAGCTATCTTAGCGCCGCGCGTGGAGGGGCGAGCAGGTACGCGTTCAACACGAGAGCCCGCCCCCCTCTACAGCGCAGATGGCGACCACCGTGGGGTTTTTCCCCACGAAAAAAAAAAAAAAAAAAATGGTCTACATGCCTTGAAACGAAGTGTGCTTACATAGTTTGAACAACTAAAATACATATAATGAATACCAATTTCTCATCTTTTATCGATACTTTTACCGAGAACACATTACAAGGAATCTATATTGACATATTGTCTGACTGTAAGTCAACTAGTGTACGATATATTTGTGAATGCATCTATATGGAAACTACTCACGCTCGTACCCAACTGATAAGGCGCGTCTTGAATCTTCGTTCGCACAGAAAATAAAGTATGCCCGAAGATTAACGAAAGAAATCAACCTTAGATCACTATTCACTACTATAAGCTTCATAATACACTGCAGCTGTTAGTTCCGTCTCACTCGCAAGTCACGCCCCTCCGCACACATGGCGGCAGCTGCCGATCAATAACATTTCCCGCGCTTTGAAAATGTTTCTTCTGCGCAGGTACATCGGTAAGCCATATTAGTTGGGTACTACTGTAACGTTGTTAACGCTATCACTATAATATTCTAACTCTATGGTTGTGATGTTGACATCAGTCACAACAGTTCTATTATATGGGCTTGTCAAGTATTTAAAACGCTCCTTTTGTAGTGGCGTGTGAGTGTTCGTTTATTAGTGTGATAATATAGTGAGTGACGTCGTCGTTGTGTAGATCCAATCGTACGACAACCTGATCGGTCCGGTGGTGGAGTCGCTGAAGTACCTGACGTCGCTGTCGCTGGACGTGCTGGGGTACTGCCTGGTGGAGGCGCTGGGCGGGCGCGGCGCGCGCGGCGGGGCGCCCGGCGCGTGGCTGCAGGCGCTCGCCGCCTTCGCCGGCGCCGCCTTCAAGAAACACAACATCGACCTCACCGCCTTGCTGCAGTTCGTCGCCAACAGGCTCAAGGCTAATCAGAGGTCTGATACAATACAACACATACTATTGTATGGCTAGATTCCTGATATTTTTTAATTAGTCCGTCAGTTACATTACCAAAAAATATTAGACACGTATTTTTTCTTTTGTCTATTAAACAAAAATAAGCGAAGTTTTTACTCAAAAGTGACGTCACGAGCACCCACTCCCGAACTATGACGGGCCTTATCTTTGTACATTTTTAATGATTTGGCAAATTGAAAATGCATGTCCAATATTTTTTTATAAATGTAACTGACAGAATTATCTAGAATTATTTTTTTTTTACCCAGGAAACAAACACTTTCGTGTTTCCCTATTCACATCCCACACTCGCTAGCTACCAATTGACTTTGTATAAGATTCAACTTTTTTTACAGTCAAGATTTAATCATATTGAAAGAAATAGTACAAAAGATGGCTGGGATAGAAGCAGCCGAAGAAATGACCCCGGAACAGCTGGATGCAATGGCTGGTGGGGAATTGCTTAAGGGCGAGGTATCTATTAAAAAAATACAAATACTGTTACATACTAAAGTAATGATAACCTTAATATTAACCCTTTATTAATTGACAGGCGGGATATTTCTCCCAAGTGCGCAACACTAGAAGATCATCAGCTAGACTAAAAGAAGCTATAGTTGGAAACAATTTGGATATAGCTTTATGCATATTATCTGCTCAACAGCGCCATTGTTGTGTTTGGAAAGGTAAACTATCTTGTTCACTGAAGTGTGATTACTTGTAATTAACCTTACTGATTATACAGTTAAATACATCTTTTTATTACAGAATACGACGATTTATCAGTGAGCGGGGAAGCTCCTGGATCGCAACTGAAAATTGTGGGTCGTTTAGCGGATCAATGTCAAGATGCTTTGGTTCAACTTGGAACGTTCTTAGCATCTTCGCATGCGCCGGATGAATATGCTGCTAGGTTACCTAGTTTGCAGGTAGTGACATGTGTTCAAAACTGTTCTTATAATCTTTACAAGAATTTTTAATCATCACTCGTTTCATACAGTTTTGAGTATCTTATACAGTTTATAAACTATGATTTTAGTAAAGTTTCTGGAGAAGCAAGCAATTAATACTATCTATAAAATCAGAACCTTTATATAGGATCCTTTTTTGTACAACTTGTCATGGAAGGTTCAGGAAAGTTTCTATGTTATTCCTCATGCTCGCTCAATTGTCAGATGTTATAACGCCATAGCTTCAATATGATAGATAGAGACTTCTGCAAACGTTTGTAATATACATTTGATTATCCAGGAATTACTTCGAGACTATCACGTTGATGCTGATGTGGCATTTTTCTTGCATCGTCCAGTGATCGCCCAAAAGATTACTGCAAAGTTCGAAGCTTTACGCAAAGGCTGCGATGGCAAAACAGACACTCTAGAAAAGAGCATAGAAAGATATAACATAGCGTCGTTGGAAGCTTTAGAACCGGTCGTTTTATCCGTTACACCGATGCTGCCGACTAGAGTATGGGAGGATATTTCACCC
The DNA here is from genome assembly GCA_947623365.1 of Achlya flavicornis. Taxonomy (NCBI): domain Eukaryota; kingdom Metazoa; phylum Arthropoda; class Insecta; order Lepidoptera; family Drepanidae; genus Achlya; species Achlya flavicornis. The sequence goes on along the minus strand of OX392473.1, from coordinate 9,133,145 downwards.
GAATTCTACGTAACTTTTTGGTAAGTATCACTTAAGATTTAAGTCATATATTTTGCCATATAAATATAAAATATCGACATGAAAGGTTAGATAAACTGACTGGAGGAAAAAGTTAAGGGAGGTAGCCTCACCTTTTAAATTAGTCGCCAAGCACAAGCTGGTGTGTTCCGACAATTGCAATTTCAGTTTAGTTTCCTTTTAGGCTTCGTGTGCCACCGGCATCATCACTAACCATGGGGAGATTTTGGTCAAACAAGCATATCTGCATAATTTGACAGGCTAGCTGGCGCAATTGGTTAAGATTCCACCTATCGCGCCGCAGGTCGTGGGTTCGACTCCCACTCAGGACATGCATTTGTGTGCATGAACATGTCTGTATGTCCTGTGTCTGGGTGTAATTACGTATATTAAGTATGTATTTACAAACAAAATGTAGTATTATGTATTATATCAGTTATCTGGTTTCCATAGTACAAGCTCTGCTTAGTTTGGGATCAGATGACAGTGTGTGAGGAATGTCCCAGGATAAAAATAAATAAATATCCATAATTTAAAAAAAGCAATTCATCATCATGAGACCTTTATTGGAAGGTCTCTTTCAAGTCGATTCTCCAACTCCCAGACAGCTATACAGCTTATTTTCGAATATTTTCTTTTGAATTTGATAAATCGAATTATAATTAATGTGAAAAAAACAGGTCATTATCCATGTATGACCTCCGAGTGCCGGTGGAAAGTTACGAGAGGGAGATAGAGCGTCTGAAGAATGCGGCCGCCATTGCTGCTAAGGATACGTCTCAGGGTACGAAAGGCAAGAAGGAACAAGAAAGATTCAACACGCTAATTGATAAGCTTCAGGTAATTATTGCCGTTTATTTACGTATTTATTTTTATTTAGTCAGTCACTCGTCTTGCTAAGTATCAATGAAAAATATATTTCGAGCTGTTTTTTTTATAGAGAGCCTATAACTGATGCAGATATAGTGTTCACTCCTTTCGGATAGATATATAATATAGTGATGCAACGGAAGAGTCGTAACGGAAGCAGAAATGGAAACGGATGTAAAAAGTAAATTTTTGCGGAAACGGAAATGGATGTCGAAGCGGAAGTGTAACTACAGCGAAGTTTTTATGTTTTTATGAATAAAATTGCTTATTATATTAATATTCAAAATGTAGCTGTAACTAATATTTTTGACCGATTTAAAACAAAGAGGACATAGAACCATGTTCGTCGCGTACGTGTTTTTTTTATGTACACCGATTGCTTGGAAAGGGTTTTTGGGATTTGGATGGTTTAAACTATATTTACGGTAGATCCCGATCGGTCAGTGAAAAAAGTTGAGACGTATTGAAAACGCATGTGCATCTCAAAAAAATAAAACAACTTAAAAATTAATGATAACGCAGATTTATTCCATTTTTTTTTAGTTTTTAGTATAAATGCACTTTGAAGGTGCTATGACTTTTTTTTAACAAATCTATACTAATATAATAAAGCGGAAGAGTTTTTTTGTTTGTTTGTTTAAGCGGGCTAATCTCTGGAAATAACAGTCGGATTCGAAAAATTCTTTCACTATTAGGAAGCTACATTATCCCCGAGTATTATAGGTTACTTTTTATCACGGGAACGCGGGTGAAACCGCGCGAGACAGCTAGTAATTTATATGAATAGTAGTTTCGCCGCTTACACACCTAAAAATCTATTCCGGTATTCTTCAAATAAAGACTAGCTCCACTAAAGAACATCCCTCTAGTCTAGCACATGCTCTACCGCCGAGTGATCCGCTAGCACCTCGTCCGCCGCGCCCCTTCCCCCCTCAACTGTCTTAAAATTCCCGTTATAAAAGTTGCGGAAACAGAAATAGAAACGGATGTCAAAAAGCTTGCAGAACTTCCGCAGTTGCGGAAACAGAAGCAGAGGTCTGTTGCATCACTATAGATATACCTTTTTTTTACCTCTTAGGTGGCAAACAAGCATACGGCCCGCCTGATATCGCGTAAGCGGTTATCGTAGCCTATGGACGCTCGCAACTGCGGACTGTTACCGTTACACGGTGTATATATTTGTGTGTGTAGGAGGAGCGTCGCCGTCAGTCGGAGCACGTGTCGCGCGTGTTAGCGCGGTTGGGGCGTGAGTGCGCGGGCTGGTTCCCGGCGCGCGCCGCCAAGTCCGCCAAGAACGAGACCGTCACGCGCCTCATGCAGCTGTGCCTGTTCCCGCGCTGCGTGTTCACCGCCGCCGACGCCAACTACTGCGCGCAATTCGTGCATACCGTGCACTCGCTCAAGACGCCCAACTTCTCCACGCTGCTGTGCTACGATAGGGTAAGTGTTTACTGTGCATACCCACAACACACTTGCTTCATTAGGCTGTTTTGTTCTTTAAGGACGCATTTACAAAATATTGAGAAATTAGTTGTTTTCCGATCGATTTACCGACTAATCCATTGAAATTTGCCAAATTTTGCGGATACCAAATGATACAATACACCTTTGACAGTAGATAGTTGAAACAGTTTTTCCGTAACCGCCTCTTCCGTTACGATCGAAAGATCTCAATAATTAGGAGATTTTAATGACTAAAAAAATACCCTAATAAAAAAGAAATATTCAAGATTAATCCTTTGAAAGGAAATCAGCATAAATATTGAACAAACCTCAAAAAATATTAAAATATTTTCGTCAATATTTCACCATTTATCAAAAATTTTGCTAATTCACGTCAAGCTTGACGTCTATGAAATAAGGGTTTGTTTCCTTTGCTCTGTCTCAGTTTTGTTGTATAAAGTAACAAACATTTCAAATGAACTCTCACTCAGCGCCCGTGCGCCATGGTGATACTACCTCTATGTCGCTAGGCAGCAGCCGTTCACAAAAAATAGATCGCTGTGCAGACACAAACAAGTTTGTGTGCAAAAATAAAATGTTTATTTTTATTTTTGCCGATATGTCGTGTTTGGGCTCCTTTTGTTAGTAGTGATGAAAGCTTATAGCAACACAGACTGGACAGCACTGATAATGTTTCTTGGAGACTGCTACTGGTACTCCTTGATGGATTGGGATAGATATGTCGTGTTTGGGCTCCTTTTGTTAGTAGTGATGAAAGCTTACAGCAACACAGACTGGACAGCACTGATGATGTTTCTTGGAGACTGCTACTAGAACTCCTTGATGGATTTGGATAGATATGTCGTGTTTGGGCTCCTTTTGTTAGTAGTGTTGAGAGCTTACAACAAGACGGACTGAACTGACCTGATGATGGTTCTTGGAGACTGCTACTGGAACTCCTTGATAGATTGGGATAGATATGTCGTGTTTGGGCTCCTTTTGTAAGTAGTGATGAGAGCTTATAACAAGACAAACTGAACTGACCTGATGATGGTTCTTGGATACTGCTACTGGAACTCCTTGATGGATTGGGATAGATATGTCGTGTTTGGGCTCCTTTTGTTAGTAGTGATGAGAGCTTATCACAAGACAGACTGAACTGACCTGATGATGGTTCATTCAAACTGCTACTGGAACTCCTAGATGGATCGTGATAGATATGTCGTGTATGGGCTCCTTTTGTTAGTAGTGATGAGAGCTTACAAAAAGACAGACTGAACTGACCTGATGATGGTTCTTGGAGACTGCTACTGGAACTCCTTGATTGAATTGGGATGGATATGTCATGAATTCATACTTTGTTATACCACTAAAGTATCAAACAAGCATATGGCCCGCCTGATGGTAAGCGGTTTCCGTAGCCCAGGGGTATCACAACCTTATCATACTATTTTACTGTATTATAAAAAAAACAAACACACACCAACATTTATAATCACAAATATATTCCTCTAAGGAGTTCCAGTGGATACCCTCCTACTTCATCATCAGACGCCGAAAACCATATTATGGTCAAAATTCATCTCAAGAATACCAACAACCCCAAACAGGGCTAGTATATGTTGCTCCGCTATGGAGTTCCATTACCTACCCTCCTACTCCATCATCCGACTCTGAAAACCACATTATCTGTCAAAAGAGCATCTCAAGACGATTTTATTAAATCGAAACATGGCTAACATACGTTATTCTGTCATGGATCTTTCGGATATATCATCAGATCAGCTCGACGGTACCAAATTATTGTATTGTCATCCGAACTACATACACTAGCAAAGTTAGTTTCATACATGTGAAGCTAATAAAAGTGTTTTAAAAATGTTCAATAAATAAAATAAATATTTAAAAAAATTATTAAAGTGTCAAATCAGGTTGATTCCCTCTTATTAACGCAGCTTGACCGTGCATGAGTGTGCGTGTGGGAATTGCAGATATAGTAGGGCGATTTGCTGCCTATCAATTTTGTAAACGCGTCCTTAAGGATGTGTCGGTACCATCGCATAACAACGCTTCGCTATATTCCAACCTACTAATCTTAAAATACGATAGATGTCGTCGGACACCTGGTTGGAACGGAGTAAACAGACATACCTACTATAGAATAGAGCAAGTTTCGGCCTAGCTCTCATTCGACAAGTGTCTTTCTGTTCTGGGTCCGCTAGTGGCTCTACGTCTTTTAATTTGTTGAGTAGTCACATCGATTGGTCGGGTATATTATTTAGTATGTAATGTAATGTTGTGTTGTGTTGTGTTGTTGCAGTTGTTCTGCGACATCACGTACTCGGTGATGTCGTGCACGGAGGGCGAGGCGGCGCGCTACGGCACGTTCCTGTGCAAGGTGCTGGGCACGGCCATGCGCTGGCACGCCGACAAGCGCGCCTTCGAGCACGAGTGCAAGCACTACCCCGGCTTCGTCACCAAGTACAGGGTCTCCAACCAGTTCACCGAGGCCAACGATCATGTCGGATATGAAAATTACAGGTACTGTACTGTTTTTTTTTAAAAGCGATGATAGCTCAGTGGTAGTGACGTCGGATACCGATACGAAGGTCCCGGGTTCAAATCCTACAACTAGCTTGAGCTTTCGGTGAAGGAAAGCATCGCGAGGAAACCATAGCACGGTGGTAGGGTACTTTTTAGTACCCATCTGGCAATATGCGTTTGGCTGGCTACCACCCGCAAGTTGAAAATCTGTCGCCAAGCACCTATCCGTGTGTTCCGACAGCTGCACTTGAGAGCCAGTTCCTTCTAGGCTTTGTGTGCTTACCACCTTCGGCCACATCATCACTTACCATGGTGAGATTCAGGTCAAACACAGGCCTGAGAAAAACAACGGTTTCGGCAATAAGCGTACAGCTTTAGGGTCGGCAACGCGCGCGTGATACCCATGGTGTTGCAAGCGTCCATAGGCTACGGTAACCGCTTACCATCAGGCGGGCCGTATGCTTGTTTGCCACCTAAGTGGTATAAAAAAAAAAAAAAAAAACTTGCTTGATGATAAGCAGTTACCGTTGCTTATTGACACTTGCAACACAAGGGTGTCACTCGCGCGTTTCGGACCATGCATCTATATATCATATCCTATCTTTGGAGAGATATAGGCTCTCTCTGTGTGTACTATAAAGAACTTTTTGATCTGGTACCATCGTCACCTTTCTATCATCGCACCAGTCGCCGGCGATGAGGAGTTCTTCTTCTTAGTTTTTAAGTTTGGCAACCAAATCCAAATAAGGACTTATTTCTGTTAGTGTCGAGTTATATTATAGTTTCCAGTCACAATAAATCACTTTCACATTAGTCCTCAGTCAGTCACTGTCCATAAAAGTCATGTTTTACTACAATGGTGTTCATTGTACTAAAACTCTTCACGGACTTTTTGAGACAACTTGAAAAGTTACGATGCACATAATTCATTTCATTTCACTTCACTGGTGCACATGTATGATCTTTATTGGATAAAATACCACCGATAAAATGCAATAAAATTTGTTTTATAATGTTATTTTTAAGTTAGAGACAAATAAGTTCATTTATTTTATTTTTTTATTTATACAAAAAAGGAACTTTTGATAGCACATTGTTAATAAAAATAAAAGCTTTTTGTGATATCGAACTTTGCGAAGACAATGCATTGGATCTGATAGAAGTCCAAGGTATCTTATACTACATTAACAAAGTATCGATTATAGCAATCCTGGGAATATCAGGACAAACATGAGGCGGAAGAGATTCTCTCTTTTGATGTTTTTGTTAAAACAAAGATATATAAGGATGACGCCAAAATATGCTGCCTCAAAAAACGCTTATAAGACTTTTTCTTGTCCTGTCCTGTCGTGATTTAATATCTAACATCGAAACTAATAGCTTAATTTTAACAAAATAAACCTTTTCCTCGGTAAACATGAGCATGGTTGAACGCGAGGCAAAAACTACGAGAGTAGCTAACTATATTTTTTTTCATATTTACAGACATGTATGCCACAAGTGGCACTACAAGATCACAAAAGCGATGGTGGTGTGCTTAGATTCAGGCGATTACGTACAAATACGAAATGCCCTTACCGTTCTCATTCGGGTGTTTCCACATTTCCCCGTGCTGGCGAAACTGGCGCAGATTATTGAGAGGAAGGTTGATAAGGTAAACGTTTCTTGACTTGATCTGAAAACTTGTAACTGCTAGATAATTTCTTTATCATCATATTCCATACACATAGATGCTTGCCTCTCCATATGACAGATCAGGTTGTTTTTCCACATGAAACATTATAGATTTTGGAAACAGCTGTGGTTTTTATTACTTAGACATAATCCAAATTTCTGTTATATAATCTATATGACCATAGATGGTTACTATATTCTATTTTTATTTCAATCAGGTCAAAGAAGAAGAGAAAACTCAAAGGCATGATTTATATGCTCTTGCAACTGTATATAGCGGCCAGTTACGCAACAAGGCTCCCCACATGATAAGGGAAAGCGATTTTCATCAAGTAAGTTTCAAATACCCATATTCATAATTCTCATTTTCACTGCCCATCACCCCCGAACTCAAGAGAGATAGCTATCGCCGAGTCGCCGATCTATTATAAAATCGGATTCGACTTGAACCCGACAAATTGGCCTTTCAGTCAGTACGGCCTCCGGCAACTTCGATGCAAATCACCCCTAAATAACTTTCTACCTCTTTTTAACCCCGTTTGGCGATGAGTTTCAATAAAATATGAAACATGTCTTCCATCAATTCTGTTAAAGAATGTTTATGCAAAATTTGAAGTAGATCTGACCAAGGAATCACGTTGTCCCATACAAGCTTTGCCCCCGTTTTTCACCCCCTTAGAGGTAGAATTTCGGAAAATCCTTTCTTATCTGATGCCTACGTCATACAAAGAACACACCCTCCAAGTTTCAGGACTCTACGATCAGCGGTTTAGGCTGTGCGTTGATTGTCAGTCAGTCATTCAGGACAAAGCATTTTATATGTATAGATTTATCCAACTAATATGCATTGTACAAAAATACAAATTTATTATGACTTAGCCTCTGACAAAAACAATGCATATCATCGTCCACGCATGTCGCACTGCAGCAGACGCGCGAACCAATTAGCATTATCTGTCCCGCCGAGAACCAATCATCGCGCTTGCCGGAATTGGCTTATTTGCATGTGTTCTTTCGTTCGAATACTAGAGATAATTTTGTCAATGTAGTGCAGTTTGGAGCCGTATTTCGCGTTGATTTTGTTCACAGTTACGCTTTCTGACTTTTATTTATTCATAGTGGGTGAGTGAGGGCCAACATGTCTGTACGTTTGATTGTGGTATACAGGTGGGTGATAAACACAAGGTAGGTGGTGCAGTGCCGGTAGCCCCCACGCCAGTGAAGGAAGATTGCGTCGTGAAGCACGAGGACTGCAGCTCGTCGCCGCCGCAGCCGAACCCACACCCACCTGGTCAGTATATACCACCGAAAAGATCACACTATATTTCTTCTCCTGTGTAGTATTCAGTTAGGTAAAAAAGCCACCTCATACTTCATGATTTTATTATGTTATTAATGATTAAAGTAGCTTAAATAACTCTCTGAAAAGTCCTCTACCTGCCATTGAAAGTCCTGTCAAAATCGCTTTCGGATTATCCTGGACAAGCAAACAAAAGGAACAAACAACATTTTTGAAAACGCATGTTTTGTTTTGGTATCCTGCAAATAACCTTGAACCAAAAACCCGTTTTAAAATTTAGAGAAACAGACTTACATTTAATTTTTTATATAAATTAGACTTGCAATTGAGAGAGTTCTTGGCTTTGTGTGCTTAAAAACTTCGGCCACATCAAATAAAATTTAATTATAGGTGATTTTTTGCATATTAGCATAGATTTTAGCACTGATGAAAATTGACTGATTTTTATTTTCATTAGATGCAGAAAAAAAGGAATCCCGAGCTAGTGACAGACGTCGCGAAGAATCGGACCGCGAGAAGGAATCCAAGCGCGAATCACGATCGTAAGTTTTATCTTTATTTATTTATTGTTACAAGAACGGCATATTCATGATTATAAGAAAAATATTATACATAATGTTAATTGGATTTGTTGTTAAATTAATATTGTTTGAATGAATCTATAGATCGCTCAAGGAAAAGGTTAAGGAAGAAACCAGAAGTAAAGATAGATCACCCAGGGAACGTTTGAACAGGGTAATGGAATAAATTGCAATGAACTTGTTCATATTAATATTTGAAGCATATTTTATTAACTCTTTATTTAACTATTGTTCAGGAGGAGAGATATTTAGAAACAGTTTCGCCACCGCATGATCATCGTAACGTCCCAGACGATGTAGATCGAGGTAAATTAATGTTGAATCTTATTTTAATCTTTTACATGCTGGTCTTATAACAATTGTTTCGATTGATTGAATCATGTAATATATATTTCAGATGTGAAGCGTCGAAAAGTAGAAAGCAGCGGAAATGGCAAGGTGAGTATTGTTGTAATAAACCGACCTTGCATCGCGCTAGCGCCGGACTGAGGATTGGGCTGGACCACGACCGCGCTGCGCCGTTCCGTACTATCAGTGCTCCACGATCAACATGCATCCACTGGACTTTCTTGAAGATCAAACTTGTGAAAAACTAAGACTATAAGTGCAAAAATAAAATAAAAGTAATAAGTCTACAATAAAAATAAAACCTATATAAAATTAATAATAACCCATGAACGAACAATCTAATAAATTCTTCAACATACAATTAAACATTATAAGTAAGTTATCATCAATCACAAACAAGAAGATCTCTAAACAAAATACATTATTGAAGATATTTAGAAGTTAAGGAATTTAAAGTATAAATGGATAATACTACAGAAGGACACAAGATTCACCTCACAAAATTGGTGATTCCATATCACAGTGAAACTAGAAGATTAATATAACATTGAGAAGTTAATCTCCACCGTTCCCACTCCATGAGAGTTATACTGTCTAAACAAAGTGCCATATAATTACCAGCTAAATGATATCACAACAGTAAGCAGAACAACTACTCAAAGTCACAAGAAGCCACACCAGAAGATAAATCAAGATTTGTTTCGAAGTTAAGAAGATATAAAATGAAGACCTTATACAAATATAATAAGCAAATCAAATATCCTATGCAAAACCAATACCATGTGAGTCGTAGTCCATTCAGCCCAGTCCAATCCAGCATGGTAAGGATTATTGTTAACTATGTAAAGAAGTCAAAAGGTCCCTTGAATGAAGTGCAGCTCTAGTATGAAGATATCAAGTAAAGATGAAGATAACGACGAGTATGCGTCATTTTTGGTGAAAGGAACTCTGCTGTGCTGAAGATTTATTAAAAATGAATGTGAGGCGTTGCAATAGCAAGTGATCAAGATATTTACGTGAAAATCGAGGAGGCTGTAATCATGAAGACGTCGATATTTTCGAAAAATAGCTGAAGTTGGTACAAACACAAATAATATTTGCCTTTGTAGAATGGACAAAAAACGGCGATGACGGACGAAAAAAAAATTGTATTCTTTGTTGGAAAAAATCTAGAGTTGTCTTGATTCATTGAACCTTTTGATGTATTAGTTTTATGGCTTAATTTTATTATAGTAAGTAATATTTATCACAATATGTTCAAAATTATAGAAAATGTATGTTATAATTTAATAATGATTTATTAATGATAGATTTATTTTTGTGCCGTTAGCTAATTGTTTTTTTCTGCATAAGCAGGGTAACAAAGAAATAGAGGAACGTTCACCAGAGAAGGAAAAAAGAAAGGCTAAAGTAAGAGGCGATGAGCGTAAAGAGCGTAAGATGAATCGCAAGAGGGTAAGTTTACCAAATTATTCCAATTGTTTTATGATTCAGATGTTAAAAAGTTCACTGCGGTTATATTTATTGCCATATTGATTATAACCCTTTCTATCTCATTACATATTGTGAACACTGAATGTACCTTTACGATAACTCCGCAAAAATATATGTATATGTTACGGCTAAAAGCCGATGTGGGACCTAGGTTTATCTGGCTAGAATTAGTTGCAGCCGGTGGTGATTGGCTAAACTTAGGTGTATGCTATTTATTCACGGCTAAAACTGGGTGTAGCCTAAGTCAACAAGCGACAACTAGGTATAGTTAATCCACGGTGGCTAAAATTAGGTGTGGAATCTCGATGACGCCCAGTATTAAAATCGATGGCATTCTTATGAGCCACTGACGTCCCATATACTGTGCTATAGATGTAATCCATGTCTTTGGTATGCGCAATTCCCGTCCCCTGATTTTTAGAGCAACAAATATCCCCATGGGATTCTCATGTAGATTCTGCCGTGAGGCAGATGAAACACCAATACATCTCTTGTGGGGAAACACCTGTTACACCCAGAAGAAATAATTCTCATGTAGATTCTGCCGTGAGGCAGATGAAACACCAATACATCTCTTGTGGGGAAACACCTGTTACACCCAGAAGAAATAAAATCAATTCCTGCCAAGAATATTGTGCAGTTTATTATAGCTGCAGGTCTTGGCAGTGAAATTTAATTAACTTAGCGATCACAATAGATCTAGTCTGATCGCAGTGATACAAGCTCTGGAAAGACTTGAAACAGCCACTTAACCCAAATAATAATAATAATTCCCATGGGACCTGAGATACACCTATTTTTAGCCAACCACCCTGGCTGCATCTAGTTCTAGCCGGCTAACCCTTGTGGCCTTTATAACTGTTTGGCTTTTAGCTGTAACGTGTTTAAAAATAATCTACTAATATTATAAAGAGGAAAGATTTGATTGTTTGTTTGTTTGCATTGAATAGGCTCCGAAAGTACTGAACCGATGCGAATAATTCTTTCACTGTTGGGAAGCTACACTATCCCCGGGTGACATAGGCTATATTATATTTTCAAACAAATTTGGGATCCTTACTAACACTCCAATAATGTAACCCAAGGTGTAAAAAAATTACCTAAAATATTCATTACATCGTGTGCGCTGCGAAAACTATTGATGATAGAATAAAATAATGTATTACGACTTTGCAGAACACATTATTATTTACAAAAAGTATCGCGATACTATATGTCTAACTATTATAGTTATGCCACAATAAGTGTTTTCTATTTTAAAAAAATTATAGAAATGCTGCCGCTAGATAAGGCTCTTTATTTGTATCTTGGTATTATTCCTTATCAAAATAAATTACTTCGTATTCAAGACTGCTTCAATACCTTTATATAACTTTTTGAATTATTCAATTCGGACATTTCATTCGAAAGATATCACGAGTTTAAAAATATAAGTATTAGCAGAAAAAACACGTCACTGGGGTACGGGCAGTACCGGAGTCAATCTCTTTGCGAGCGGTTCAGTGTTCGTAAAAATTCTCCCCCGAAACGGCTTAACCGATTCTTATAACATTTTGTTTGTATATTCAGTAGGTCTGAGAATAGAACGTAAACTATTTTTCATACCCGTAGGGTAGGGTAGCACCACGCGAACGAAGTCGCGCCGGGCAGCTACTCACAGATATTACCCGAGTCTTCTCAGTTTAAGTGGTTCAACCGGTGATACGAGTCAATTGCAACGTTTATATGTAGCTTAGTAAGCTGGATAAATTGAGTTTGATTACCGATCTATTCACTCACGTTACGTAACTGTATCTGAATATTGCGTCTGTGTCGCAAACTAAAGAAATCTTGTACACAAGCTTTACGCTTGCAGAATGTACTTCGATGAACTGTAAGCCGCTGCGCTAACGTGTGTCTTGTGTCGGACATGGACACAGACGTAGGATGCTACTTCTGGTCACTGGTAACCGTAATTGCTGTCCGGTGGCGACGATCGGACACAGTCACCGCTTGTTTTCTTTCAGTCAGTTTCAGTACAATTGTAAGGATTGTTGCTTGTGTCTTCAACTGACGTCTTTTAGTTTCCAGTTACCGACATCGAACACTTTTTGATAGTCAACGAGAAACGAGAAGCAACTGGACACAAATCTGTGTAGGGAATGGCTGATTTCATACTGGTTCTATAGAAATCAAATATTCATTCGTAGCTTGTGTCCGACACAAGATAAACGTTTGCGCAGCACATTAAAGAGCGCGACTTTGTGTATGAAACGGTTTGTACGAATGTCGCTTTCGACTTGACTACTTATTTATTTTAGTTATACTGACAGTTTGTTTTGTATTACACGATTAAATTTATACTTAATTCTTTAGGATAGAGCAGAAGAATCGGCAATTCTTGAACAAAAGAGAAGACGTGATGAACAAAAAGGTATACTATCTCTAAACAAATACACGGAGTAGAATAGGTCTACAGAAAACATTAATATTTAATTGAACTTATTTTATCCTTATCAGCTGTAATCAAAATGGGGAGCCACCAAAACGGTTCACAAGAAGATCACCATTATGAAAAATATCATAAAAGGGTAAGTATTTTTTAATTTACTTAGGTAAACAAGCATACGTTCAGCTTGATGGTACCGTGATGCGCCTTATACACACCAAGTGTGTTTAAGGCCACTGTGATGTATAAGACACAAGGTTTAATATTATCAGTCATTTAGTTACTGTTCCATATAGATTTTAAAGCTAGCCAGGTCTCCCTTGGTTAGTTACTCGCGCTTTATGGGTCAGGTCGGCTAACTAAAAGTTGCGCTCAAAAGTTGCCTAGATACAAAATTAAAAATAATTGCTTGTTTTATACCAGGTGATTTCGGATGGGTATAGTCCCAGAGTATATAAATACTACGTATAAGTATAGTATACCGAAATCTGTGGATATAATACTCTCTCTCTGTGGTCGTTTCTTCATGGCTGAAGATCGTGATCACGCGACGTCTTTGATAGAGCGTGGACGGCTTGCCTCCAGTGACTTCTGTTGGTGGCTAACTGGACCACGTCGTAGAATTTGGCGCCTTTTTCCCGCAGTTGATCCGTCCATCGAGTAGGGGATCTTCCGCGTAATCCTACGACGTTTCCAACAACGACCAACTTTTCCCAAGCTATCATCACCGCGTCTCGCTATGTGGCCAAAGTAAGAGAGTATACGGCGGTGACAAATAGTGGATAGTCTATCTTTCACTTTTAGTTGCGTAAGGATTGAGACATTTTGTTTTTTAAGATCTATGTGTTATTTTCTTAAATAAAAATTATTATTATTTTCTTTTAAATTTCTCCTACTTACTGGTAGGGTATTTACATTTTATCGCGGCCAAACGAAAAAATGGGTAAAGTATGTGAGCGTGTTTGTGTGGGAGATGTATGTAATGTAACAAGTGTTCATGAGTGGTGTGTGTTTGTTTGTTGTGTGATTATTGGTCTATTGTCAAAAATTTGCGGACTATTCTAAATGTGTTCAAAATAACGGCTTTTTGTAGTTGGATGTATGTCATTTATGGATTCCAAGTATTTTTAGGCTGGTGTGAAGAGTATGTGGTACAATACCAGTGGATGATAGTATTATGGGAACTATTGTAACTGTGTTCGCTTTCCATTGTGTTTTCAACTCTATTGACAGGTCTGCATATTTGGATATTTTTTCAGTGTGAGTAGATCTAAGGTTGTGAGTGTTGGGGATTGCAATATCTATTAAATAAAATATTTTGTTTTTCTTATCGTGGAGAGTGATATCCGGTCTGTTGCAGTGTAATCGTTATATCGGTTAGGATCGTTCGGTCCCAGTATATTTTATATTCAGGTGTATGTAGACTGTTTGGGGTGTATATTTATAGTAGGCTGTTTTTTGGTTAATGAGGGGGGAGTATTGGAAAGCATGATATTGGTGGATGATAGCTGCTACTTGATCGTGTCTATGTTTGTAGTCAGTTTGAGCTATGGATTTGCAGGCACTTGTTATATGTTGAATAGTTTCCGAGTTACTGTGGCAATCTCGACATAAATCTGTTTGGAGTGTGCGGTCTTTAATTATATGTTTTCTATAGTTACGCGTATCAATTATCTGGTCTTGTATGGCTAACATAAATCCCTCCGTTTCTGGGAACAGTTCACCTCGTCTCAGCCATTCGTTCGACGCATTTCTGTCGACGTTGGGGGCAGCTAAGTCTCGGCGATGTCTTCCATGAAGGGATTTTTGGATCCAGGAGTTCAACTTTTTTGCAACTGAGGTTATTTTATTTTGTGTAATATGGTCTTGGTTCAAAGGTGTTAGTTTAGCGTGGTTTAGTGTCTGCTAACACTGTGGCTGCGTGGAGTGTGGATTGGTATGTTTTATTGTGAAAGAATTTTCGGAGTTCAGTAATTTGTGAGTTGTGTAAGTTTTGTATATCGATAAGCCCTCTTCCTCCTTCGCAGAGAAATTCCGAGCACTCGTAGCTCGTTCCTTGCGAATTGGTAATTTTTTTTTTCAACACGATTGCTCGTAATGTGATATTTATAGTACCGTTTTTAGTATCATGATATTAATAATTTAGCTTATTACGCACTAGTGCTTTTTATTTTACATTACCGCACATTTTTATGCTAGGTATAATCCCAATTATGTTATTGATATGTGCGTAGACGAAGCATTCTTAATTTAAACTTGTAAATCAGTTTCGCTGTCAAAACAAAACTTGCGCGCCATATTTGTTGACGTTCTCATTAAGAGGGAGTCGACCCAAAAAGTGACAAAAGGACAGCTACGGTTAAGTTGATATCAACGAAAATAGTTTATTTACACCGTGAACATCTACATAATTATTACCACAGATAATGTATTTACAATGTTTGCGAAACAAAAATATGAAATATGGTATAGGTTTTTTAATGGCCTCATATGAAGTTGAGCAAAAATCTTCAAAAATGCGTGCTGTGATTCAGAAGATTTCGTGTATTTTTACCCGACTGACCCGGAAGGAGGGTTATGTTTTTCGAGTGTATGTATGTATGTATGTATATATGTATGTATGTATGTATGTATGTATGTCTATTTCTTTGGCACGCTCTGCAGCCTAAACGGCTTGATGGATTTAAGCATATGGGGTGTTGTTAGATTCGTCTGAACTGTGGGAGTGTCATAGGGTATATTATTTTTATTTGGCGTCTACGGATAAGAAAAGAGGGGGGGTATTAAAAACAAAAATTTCGTTATTATAACAATATGGGTATCAAATGAAAGCTTGTGAACAGCCCATTCCACATATGTATATATTGTAATACTTTTGTGCTACCATTTTGACGTAAACTGCAAAAAACCATGTTGAATGCAAGGACAGTAGGTATAGGTACTATGAGCGGTTACGGTACGTAACTCACAGAGTTGCGATGGTTGTTAGCGTTACTTTACCGTACCTCTTATTTACTTACTAATACTCATAACTCATTCTATATAAAACTAAAAAGTCTGAAATAAATTAAATTATTAAAAGAAACAAAAAACCCGACTGCGTAAAACAATAATTAACTGAAAAGAGAAAAACAAGCTCTTTAATCTATAGAATTTGGAATATAACTTGAATGTTATAAGTTGTTGCAGTCGGGGATAAACAAATATTACAAAAAAAAAACACATACCTACTTAGGTTATTGGTTTGTCCCCGACTGCAAGACCTTACAACATTCAAGTTATATTCAAAATTCTATAGATTAAAGAGCTTGTTTTTCTCTTTTCAGTTAATTATTGTTTTACGCAGTCGGGTTTTTTGTTTCTTTTAATAATTTAATTCCTTAGAAATATTCTGTAGAAATGTAGTCAGTTAATTCTCTAATAAATAATCTTGAAGTTTTGCGTCTGATATTTTAATTATTTTGTCTAGATGATTTATTATGATTTTTTAAAAATGAGCTCCGAATTCGCCATACATTTTTACTATGGCAGCGCGACGTTAAATATATAAGTGAGATACGCGCTCGAAAATTTAGTCGACCACGGGAGCTCAGAGAGAGATCACGTCTCTTTGCGGAACGACTACCAAGAAAAATACGATCGCGATCTAACGTGTACGGACACTAATTCAAAGAGCATAACGACATAAGTTTTGTTTTTCGTTTTTTGAGTCAGTCAAATAATATATATTACTTTTGTTTCATTTGCAATGTTAGTTAGTTTGCTTAGGTCAAATCTTGCAAGCACATCTTTTTTTTTCAAACATTTTTTCATACTTGGGTAAACTAGCATACGGCATACGACTCGCTTGGTGGTAAGCGGTTACCGTAGCGATATGGACGCCGAGTGAGCTGAAATTTTGCATACACCTTTAGTTCCAATGACAAAACAATTTGCAATACTCAATAATGTAATACTTTTAAAATGGCCGTCGCCACAAGATGGCGGATGAAGTATTTTTCTCAAAATGTCGAAAAAGTGTCCGCCATGTTGAACTTTTTAGATACTGGTCCGATTGCTCTCAAAATCGATATTTGTGAGTCCTTCGGGTCACAAAACAAGAATCTTTTCTCAGAATTTTGAAAAGGTGTCCGCCATGTTGAACTTTTTAGGTACTGGTCCGATTGCTCTCAAATTCGATATTTGAGAGACCTTGGGGTCACAAAACAAGAATCTTTTCTCAAAATGTCGAAAAAGTGTCCGCCATGTTGAACTTTTTAGATACTGGTCCGATTGCTCTCAAATTCGATATTTGAAAGACCTTGGGGTCACAAAACAAGAATCTTCTCTCAAAATGTCGAAAAAGTGTCCGCCATGTTGAACTTTTTAGATTCTGGTCCGATTGCTCTCAAATTCGATATTTGTGAGTCCTTGGGGTCACAAAACTAGAATCTTTTCTCAATATGTCGAAAAAGTATCCGCCATGTTGAACTTTTTAGGTACTGGTCCGATTGCTCTCAAATTCGATATTTGTGAGTCCTTGGGGTCACAAAACTTGAATCTTTTCTCAAAATGTCGAAAAAGTGTCCGCCATGTTGAACTTTTTAGGTACTGGTCCGATTGCTCTCAAATTCGATATTTGAGAGACCTTGGGGTCACAAAACAAGAATCTTTTCTCAAAATGTCGAAAAAGTGTCCGCCATGTTGAACTTTTTAGATACTGGTCCGATTGCTCTCAAAATCGATATTTGTGAGTCCTTCGGGTCACAAAACAAGAATCTTTTCTCAGAATTTTGAAAAGGTGTTCGCCATGTTGAGCTTTTTAGGTACTGGTCCGATTGCTCTCAAATTCGATATTTGAGAGACCTTGGGGTCACAAAACAAGAATCTTTTCTCAAAATGTCGAAAAAGTGTCCGCCATGTTGAACTTTTTAGGTACTGGTCCGATTGCTCTCAAATTCGATATTTGAGAGACCTTGGGGTCACAAAACAAGAATCTTTTCTCAGAATTTTGAAAAGGTGTCCGCCATGTTGAACTTTTTAGGTACTGGTCCGATTGCTCTCAAATTCGATATTTGAGAGACCTTGGGGTCACAAAACAAAAATCTTTTCTCAAAATGTCGAAAAAGTGTCCGCCATGTTGAACTTTTTAGGTACTGGTCCGATTGCTCTCAAATTCGATATTTGAGAGACCTTCGGGTCACAAAACAAGAATCTTTTCTCAGAATGTCGAAAAAGTGTCCGCCATGTTGAACTTTTTAGATACTGGTCCGATTGCTCTCAAATTCGATATTTGAGAGACCTTGGGGTCAAAAAACAAGAATCTTTTCTCAAAATGTCAAAAAAGTGTCCGCCATGTTGAACTTTTTAGATACTGGTTCGATCGCTCTCAAAATCGATATTTGTGAGTCCTTCGGGTCACAAAACAAGAATCATTTCTCAGAATGTCGAAAAAGTGTCCGCCATGTTGAACTTTTTAGATAATGGTCCGATCGCTCTCAAAATCGATATTTGTGAGTCCTTCGGGTCACAAAACAAGAATCTTTTCTCAGAATGTCGAAAAAGTGTCCGCCATGTTGAACTTTTTAGATACTGGTTCGATCGCTCTCAAAATCGATATTTGAGAGATCTTGGGGTCACAAAACAAGAATCTTTTCTCAAAATGTCGAAAAAGTGTCCGCCGTGTTGAACTTTTTAGATACTGTTCCGATTGCTCTCAAATTCGATATTTGAGAGACCTTGGGGTCACAAAACAAGAATCTTTTCTCAGAATGTCGAAAAAGTGTTCTCAGAATTATGAAAAGGTGTCCGCCATGTTGATTTTTTTTGTTACTGGTCCGATTGCTCTCAAAATCGATATTTGTGAGTCCTTCGGGTCACAAAACAAGAATCTTTTCTCAGAATGTCGAAAAAGTGTCCGCCATGTTGAACTTTTTAGATACTGGTCCGATTACTCTCAAATTCGATATTTGAGAGACCTTGGGGTCACAAAACAAGAATCTTTTCTCAAAATGTTGAAAAAGTGTCCGCCATGTTGAACTTTTTAGTAACTGGTTCGATCGCTCTCAAAATCGATATTTGTGAGTCCTTCGGGTCACAAAACAAGAATCTTTTCTCAGAATGTCGAAAAAGTGTCCGCCATGTTGAACTTTTTAGATAATGGTCCGATTGCTCTCAAAATCGATATTTGAGAGACCTTGGGGTCACAAAACAAGAATCTTTTCTCAAAATGTTGAAAAAGTGTCCGCCATGTTGAACTTTTTAGATACTGGTCCGATTGCTCTCAAAATCGATATTTGTGAGTCCTTCGGATCACAAAACAAGAATCTTTTCTCAGAATTATCAAAAGGTGTCCGCCATGTTGATTTTTTTTGTTACTGGTCCGATTGCTCTCAAAATCGATATTTGTGAGTCCTTCGGGTCACAAAACAAGAATCTTTTCTCAAAATGTCGAAAAAGTGTCCGCCGTGTTGAACTTTTTAGATACTGGTCCGATCGCTCTCAAAATCGATAATTGTGAGTCCTTCGGGTCACAAAACAAGAATCTTTTCTCAAAATGTCGAAAAAGTGTCCGCCATGTTGAACTTTTTAGATACTGGTCCGATTGCTCTCAAATTCGATATTTGAGAGACCTTGGGGTCACAAAACAAGAATCTTTTCTCAAAATGTTGAAAAAGTGTCCACCATGTTGAACTTTTTAGTAACTGGTCCGATTGCTCTCAAAATCGATATTTGAGGGACCTTGTGGTCACAAAACAATAATCTTTTCTCAAAATGTTGAAAAAGTGTCCGCCATGTTGAACTTTTTAGATACTGGTCCGATTGCTCTCAAAATCGATATTTGAGAGACCTTGGGGTCACAAAACAAGAATCTTTTCTCAAAATGTCGAAAAAGTGTCCGCCATGTTGAACTTTTTAGATACTGGTCCGATCGCTCTCAAAATAGATAAATGTGAGTCCTTGGGGTCACAAAACAAGAATCTTTTCTCAAAATGTTGAAAAAGTGTCCGCCATGTTGAACTTTTTAGATACTGGTCCGATTGCTCTCAAATTCGATATTTGAGAGACCTTGGAATCACAAAACAAGAATCGTTTCTCAAAATTTTGAAAAAGTGTCTGTCATGATGAAACTTCTAAATACTGGTGACCCCAAGGACTCTCAAATAAATGTCTCTCGCTTTTGAGAGCAATCAGACCGGTATCTAAAACATTCTACATGGTGGACACTTTTTCAACATTATGAGAAAAGATTCTTGTTTTGTGACCCCAAGGACTCACAATTATCGATTTTGAGAGCGATCGGACCAGTATCTAAAAAGTTCAACATGGCGGACACTTTTTCGACATTTTGAGAAAAGATTCTTGTTTTGTGACCCCAAGGTCTCTCAAATATCGATTTTGAGAGCCATCGGACCAGTAACAAAAAAATTCAACATGGCGGACACCTTTTGATAATTCTGAGAAAAGATTCTTGTTTTGTGACCCGAAGGACTCACAATTATCGATTTTGAGAGCGATCGGACCAGTATCTAAAAAGTTCAACATGGCGGACACTTTTTCAACATTTTGAGAAAAGATTCTTGTTTTGTGACCCCAAGGTCTCTCAAATATCGATTTTGAGAGCAATCGGACCAGTTACTAAAAAGTTCAACATGGCGGACACTTTTTCAACATTTTAAGAAAAGATTCTTGTTTTGTGACCCCAAGGTCTCTCAAATATCGAATTTGAGAGCAATCGGACCAGTATCTAAAAAGTTCAACATGGCGGACACTTTTTGGACATTTTGAGAAAAGATTCTTATGTTGTGACCCCAAGGTCTCTCAAATATCGAATTTGAGAGCAATCGGACCAGTATCTAAAAAGTTCAACATGGCGGACACTTTTTCGACATTTTGAGAAAAGATTCTTGTTTTGTGACCCCAAGGACTAACAAATATCGATTTTGTCGAAGTCCAACGTGGCGGACACTTTTTCAACATTTTGAGAAAAGATTCTTGTTTTGTGACCCCAAGGTCCCTCAAATATCGATTTTGAGAGCAATCGGACCAGTTACTAAAAAGTTCAACATGGCGTACACTTTTTCGACATTTTGAGAAAAGATTCTTGTTTTGTGACCCCAAGGTCTCTCAAATATCGATTTTGAGAGCAATCGGACCAGTATCTAAAAAGTTCAACATGGCGGTCACTTTTTCAACATTTTGAGAAAAGATTCTTGTTTTGTGACCCCAAGGTCTCTCAAATATCGATTTTGAGAGCAATCGGACCAGTATCTAAAAAGTTCAACATGGCGGACACTTTTTCAACATTTTGAGAAAAGATTCTTGTTTTGTGACCCCAAGGTCCCTCAAATATCGATTTTGAGAGCAATCGGACCAGTTACTAAAAAGTTCAACATGGCGTACACTTTTTCGACATTTTGAGAAAACATTCTTGTTTTGTGACCCCAAGGTCTCTCAAATATCGATTTTGAGAGACATCGGACCAGTAACAAAAAAATTCAACATGGCGGACACCTTTTGATAATTCTGAGAAAAGATTCTTGTTTTGTTACCCGAAGGACTCACAATTATCGATTTTGAGAGCGATCGGACCAGTATCTAAAAAGTTCAACATGGCGGACACTTTTTCAACATTTTGAGAAAAGTTTCTTGTTTTGTGACCCCAAGGTCCCTCAAATATCGATTTTGAGAGCAATCGGACCAGTTACTAAAAAGTTCAACATGGCGGACACTTTTTCAACATTTTGAGAAAAGATTCTTGTTTTGTGACCCCAAGGTCTCTCAAATATCGAATTTGAGAGCAATCGGACCAGTATCTAAAAAGTTCAACATGGCGGACACTTTTTCGACATTTTGAGAAAAGATTCTTGTTTTGTGACCCCAAGATCTCTCAAATATCGAATTTGAGAGCAATCGGACCAGTATCTAAAAAGTTCAACATGGCGGACACTTTTTCGACATTTTGAGAAAAGATTCTTGTTTTGTGACCCCAAGGTCTCTCAAATATCGAATTTGAGAGCAATCGGACCAGTACCTAAAAAGTTCAACATGGCGGACACCTTTTCAAAATTCTGAGAAAAGATTCTTGTTTTGTGACCCGAAGGACTCACAAATATCGATTTTGAGAGCAATCGGACCAGTATCTAAAAAGTTCAACATGGCGGACACTTTTTCGACATTTTGAGAAAAGTTTCTTGTTTTGTGACCCCAAGGTCCCTCAAATATCGATTTTGAGAGCAATCGGACCAGTTACTAAAAAGTTCAACATGGCGGACACTTTTTCAACATTTTGAGAAAAGATTCTTGTTTTGTGACCCCAAGGTCTCTCAAATATCGAATTTGAGAGCAATCGGACCAGTATCTAAAAAGTTCAACATGGCGGACACTTTTTCGACATTTTGAGAAAAGATTCTTGTTTTGTGACCCCAAGATCTCTCAAATATCGAATTTGAGAGCAATCGGACCAGTATCTAAAAAGTTCAACATGGCGGACACTTTTTCGACATTTTGAGAAAAGATTCTTGTTTTGTGACCCCAAGGTCTCTCAAATATCGAATTTGAGAGCAATCGGACCAGTACCTAAAAAGTTCAACATGGCGGACACCTTTTCAAAATTCTGAGAAAAGATTCTTGTTTTGTGACCCGAAGGACTCACAAATATCGATTTTGAGAGCAATCGGACCAGTATCTAAAAAGTTCAACATGGCGGACACTTTTTCGACATTTTGAGAAAAGTTTCTTGTTTTGTGACCCCAAGGTCCCTCAAATATCGATTTTGAGAGACATCGGACCAGTAACAAAAAAATTCAACATGGCGGACACCTTTTGATAATTCTGAGAAAAGATTCTTGTTTTGTGACCCGAAGGACTCACAAATATCGATTTTGAGAGCAATCGGACCAGTATCTAAAAAGTTCAACATGGCGGACACTTTTTCGACATTTTGAGAAAAGTTTCTTGTTTTGTGACCCCAAGGTCCCTCAAATATCGATTTTGAGAGACATCGGACCAGTAACAAAAAAATTCAACATGGCGGACACCTTTTGATAATTCTGAGAAAAGATTCTTGTTTTGTTACCCGAAGGACTCACAATTATCGATTTTGAGAGCGATCGGACCAGTATCTAAAAAGTTCAACATGGCGGACACTTTTTCAACATTTTGAGAAAAGATTCTTGTTTTGTGACCCCAAGGTCTCTCAAATATCGAATTTGAGAGCAATCGGACCAGTATCTAAAAAGTTCAACATGGCGGACACTTTTTCGACATTTTGAGAAAAGATTCTTGTTTTGTGACCCCAAGATCTCTCAAATATCGAATTTGAGAGCAATCGGACCAGTATCTAAAAAGTTCAACATGGCGGACACTTTTTCGACATTTTGAGAAAAGATTCTTGTTTTGTGACCCCAAGGTCTCTCAAATATCGAATTTGAGAGCAATCGGACCAGTACCTAAAAAGTTCAACATGGCGGACACCTTTTCAAAATTCTGAGAAAAGATTCTTGTTTTGTGACCCGAAGGACTCACAAATATCGATTTTGAGAGCAATCGGACCAGTATCTAAAAAGTTCAACATGGCGGACACTTTTTCGACATTTTGAGAAAAGTTTCTTGTTTTGTGACCCCAAGGTCCCTCAAATATCGATTTTGAGAGCAATCGGACCAGTTACTAAAAAGTTCAACATGGCGGACACTTTTTCAACATTTTGAGAAAAGATTCTTGTTTTGTGACCCCAAGGTCTCTCAAATATCGAATTTGAGAGCAATCGGACCAGTATCTAAAAAGTTCAACATGGCGGACACTTTTTCGACATTTTGAGAAAAGATTCTTGTTTTGTGACCCCAAGATCTCTCAAATATCGAATTTGAGAGCAATCGGACCAGTATCTAAAAAGTTCAACATGGCGGACACTTTTTCGACATTTTGAGAAAAGATTCTTGTTTTGTGACCCCAAGGTCTCTCAAATATCGAATTTGAGAGCAATCGGACCAGTACCTAAAAAGTTCAACATGGCGGACACCTTTTCAAAATTCTGAGAAAAGATTCTTGTTTTGTGACCCGAAGGACTCACAAATATCGATTTTGAGAGCAATCGGACCAGTATCTAAAAAGTTCAACATGGCGGACACTTTTTCGACATTTTGAGAAAAGTTTCTTGTTTTGTGACCCCAAGGTCCCTCAAATATCGATTTTGAGAGACATCGGACCAGTAACAAAAAAATTCAACATGGCGGACACCTTTTGATAATTCTGAGAAAAGATTCTTGTTTTGTGACCCGAAGGACTCACAAATATCGATTTTGAGAGCAATCGGACCAGTATCTAAAAAGTTCAACATGGCGGACACTTTTTCGACATTTTGAGAAAAGTTTCTTGTTTTGTGACCCCAAGGTCCCTCAAATATCGATTTTGAGAGACATCGGACCAGTAACAAAAAAATTCAACATGGCGGACACCTTTTGATAATTCTGAGAAAAGATTCTTGTTTTGTTACCCGAAGGACTCACAATTATCGATTTTGAGAGCGATCGGACCAGTATCTAAAAAGTTCAACATGGCGGACACTTTTTCGACATTTTGAGAAAAGATTCTTGTTTTGTGACCCCAAGGTCTCTCAAATATCGATTTTGAGAGCAATCGGACCAGTATCTAAAAAGTTCAACATGGCGGACACTTTTTCAACATTTTGAGAAAAGATTCTTATTTTGTGACCCCAAGGTCTCTCAAATATTGAATTTGAGAGCAATCGGACCAGTATCTAAAAAGTTCAACATGGCGGACACTTTTTCGACATTTTGAGAAAAGATTCTTGTTTTGTGACCCCAAGGACTAACAAATATCGATTTTGTCGAAGTCCAACGTGGCGGACACATTTTCAACATTTTGAGAAAAGATTCTTTTCTTGTGACCCCAAGGACTCACAAATATCGATTTTTTCGAAGTCCAACGTGGCGGACACATTTTAAAATTTTGGCAAAAGTTTCATGTTTTGTGATCCCGAGGTCTCTCAAATATCGATTTCGAGAGAAATCGGGCCAGTATCTAAAAAGTTTTACAAGGCGCGGACACTTTTTGAAAATTTTGCGAAAATATCATGTTTTAATCCCAAGGCTTTTTTTTAAATTATGTACTTACTGACTTTTGTCATGCGGGTGCAAACGGCCGACCGAGCCGAGAGTACTGACTGTTGTGTGCGTGTCGACGCACACAACACTAACCCGCAGTAAATACCTATTTGCCGCGCGCTGATTTCGCTCGACAGGGTCTTAACTATTATCAAAAATCTACTTAATCAAAAATATAAGTTTGTTATTTTTCCTCACAAGTGTGTTCAAAAACGTCGTATGACACGCGTGTGCGTTGATCATTACACTCTTGGGTTCCTTTTCGCTTAATAGATACCTCCTCGTATGTGATTACTAACTTTGCACACATGTCTCATAATGTACTATTATCTACTTCTGAGACAAAAAAATTATAATTTAATTAAATTACGTGTTTTACTTGACTTTTTATACGTTAAAATAACATAACTAACAACTTTACAAAATTTCCTTCAAAATATTTTTTTTTTAATTCCCGGGTCCCGGGAATAGAAAAAGGTCGGACAAAACGAAACCCTACTTTGGTGGTAATCGTAACGAACACCATTTATTAATTTCATCCACTCAGGGCCCACGAATGGTCATCGTCGCTTCATACCGCGTGCGCGTAGAGATGGGCAGGGAAAGAAAAATATTGGGAAGAAAAGAAAAATACGGGAAAATACGGAAAAGAATGGAAAAATACGGGAAAATTCCCAAACGGCGGGAAAATACTCAAATGGCTTTATGTTCCTCAAAAAACATATTTGTTGATGCTTTTGATTGTTATTTTAATCATACTCGCTGTTGTATGTACCTACATCACCTACGCGCGGACCTACGCGGACCTTGGAGGAAGTTATCACACATTTTTTTTATACTACCTAGGTAGCAAACAAGCATACGGCCCGCCTGTTGGTAAGCGGTTACCGTATCCTATGGACGCTTGCAACACCTCCCTCGGGACCCGGGACGGGCTATATAAGCGTCGTACATGTGCACGTGCTCTTTCTGCACGAGACCGTCTGTCCGACTGTCCACCGACTGCCCACCACAACCCTTACACCCCAAAACGTCGCTTTTTGTAAAAACAAAGCAAAAAAATATTTTTATTGTTTTTTTATTGTCTGATATGAGTATGACCCTAATAGAAATCATGTTAAATGTTATTCAAAAGATTTGGTAAAGGTATTTCTCGCTATATACGCAAAATCTACTAAATATGACCATTTGAGTATTTTCCCACCCAATGGGAAAATTCCCGGGTTCTTTCCCACTAAATTGGAAATTTACTCGAAGTTGGGTTTATTCCCGGGAAGAAACCCAACCCTACGTGCGCGTCATTGCATGACATAATTAATGGTGTTCGTTACGACTACCACCAAAGTTACGCGGTAGAGCCCCTGGTCAAAGACTTTATAAAGTATCTGGATATTCCAGATAGCCTCCTGATTTGTGTGTTTTTATTAGGTTTGTCACAAAATAATTTGGTTAGTTATTTTATTTTATTTGTATGGAATTATATTTTTGTGTTATCCATTTTACAATATTGTTTTAATGATCTAAATAAGGTATACTTCAATACCCTTTCGGCCTACTATACCCATCCAATATCACCCGGTATAAATTGTTTGAGCGCTCAGTACAACACTGGAACATTGATGGACTTAATATGTGTTTTGTTTATTTGCAGGAAAAATCACCCTTTCGGGATCGTTCACATGAGGAGCCGAGAGACAAACAATATCCTTTTTAAAGATTGTTCATTAGGAATATACAATTTAAGAAAATCTAATGTAGGAAAGTAACAGTTTGTTTCAAGTTTGGTCGGGAATAGAGGCTATCTGTGCAAAAGCGGTGTAACCCCTGACAGTGCACTTAGGAGAAATTCAAGGATTTAAAATTTGCTAAAATAGATATTTTTTAAAATTATTTTTTATTGTTTTATTTTAATATATAAAAAGAACTTCCAAATCTATAATACTTGTAGTTGTATTAAGTAAACTCATATTAATGAGAAATATAGTTTTTATGTTCTGTGCAAAAACGTTATTTTAGCGCCATCTATTTTTGGATAACAAATGATCGCTTTCTCCACTATTGTATTTATAGTTAATGATGTAAGGAATGTATTTTACACAAAAACCGCAAACAGCAGAAATTGTGGCTTACACCACTTTTGCTTTGATGACCTCAATTTTAAATGTCAGGATAGCTTCTTTATTAAAGTTTCCTAAGCGGACTTTAATTAGCTAGCGTTTTAAGTAATTTCTTCTACAGGTTGAAATCGAAAACATTCGACACATTTTAAGGGAGGGTTCTAATACCGATACACATTAATTTTGTGAGGTTTTAAAAAATCGGATTTGTTTAAAATAAAACCTCTAGCCGTTTTTGGAAGTGATATACACGCATAGTAAAAATATAAAATAAAGTAAATATGAAGAAATAATCCCATAACGCTTTGGTTTAAACATATACCAAGCCGCAATTTATTGCAGCTACCCTAGCTTACATATGGAACGTGTTCCGCTCCATTCTTAAGTACTAGATGTTTGCTTCAGTTAGCTAATTAATGTACAGATCCTATAATATCTGAAGTCATCAAAAGGGTTTGTTATGTTGATGACGTATTAACTGGATCTTCAAGAGAGGCCGATCTAGCTCATATCGTTAAAGGCATTACAGCAGGGCTATTTAAAAATGCTCGGATTCGATATCGGAAACGGATTCAAAAACTACTGAGGCCTTTTTCCGCAATTGCTATTTTAATTTCCGAATTTGAATATTTTTGATGTATCTTTACGGAAATATCAATTCGATTCATCGAAATATTTTCAAAAATTAAAATAGCAATTGCTAAAATTCGCCTCGGAAATTTTTGAATCCGTTTCCGATATCGAATCCGACGTTTTAAAATAGCCCTACTGAAACACATATATATAGGCTCAGGTTATTTTCATATATGTACATACATTCCACACAAATTGTACTCGAATATTCACAGCAGATACAGAAATCCAATCGCTCGACTTAAGTAAGGATTCTAGTGTTCTAGGTATTTTGATAAATACTGATAAATTCCATTCATAAATGTCTACAATCGAAAATTACATATAAAATTAAATCACAATAAAATAAACACACATTATCAAGTACCATTAAGATATTTAATATTATCATAATAACATTTATGAATTAAATAATCACTACATTTCTTCCTAAATGCATTGTCATTAAGCTTTTTAAAGGCTTTCGGTACATTATTATAAATGTTCAGTGCCATACAAAATATAGTTTTATTCATTAGAGCAGTATTAGAACAACGCATGCAAAGACGATTGTTATCTCGTCGATTACGCTTTACATTATCGGATAACAATGGGAACAGCTCTTGATTTGCTCTTACAAATAGTGCGGATTCTAAAATATACAGAGATGGTAGTGTAAGAATTTTATATTTCACAAAATACGGTTTGCAACTATCCATTGCTTGGAGCCCAAACATCGCTCGAATACATCGCTTTTGAGCTTTAAATGCTACTTCTTTATTAGTTGAGTAGCCCCAAAATATTACACCAAACCATAAAAAGCAGCAAGACCATGGTAGGCCGTGAGCAATGCATCCGTGTTAAGTATCGAGGCAAGTCCCATTTGTTCTATGGAACATGACGTAATATAACAATTTGAGAAAATATTGTCCCTATTTGTACTATGGAACAGTTTGTACTTTTTGTCTCAAATTATTCCATAGAACAAACTATAAGTATAAACTTCTTGAAGTTAATATGTAAACTGGCCACTCGAGAATATGAATATATAGGAAAAGCGAATCCCATCTGTGCATTCACAGACAAATAAAAACAGGAGCAAAAGCTAGTATGTAGTTCTATAGTACAAATAGGGACAATATTTTCTCAAATTGTTATATTACGTCATGTTCCCCCCCCCCCCCTATTCGCCAACTTGAATTTAATGCTACCATAAAATATACTAGACCGTAGTACCCTACCTAATTCATTGCTTGCCCCAACAACGTTTTTACCGTTATCGCAAATAATATAGGGCTTAAGTACAGAGGTACTTAAGAAGAGTCTTGAAATAAATCTTTTAAGACACAGAATGAAGGCTTGTGTTCTGAGATCGCTGACAATTCCAAGATGTAACGCCTTCGTAGAAAAGCATACAAATAGGCATAAATAACATTTCGATACTCGATTGTCCTTTCCCTTTTTACTTGAGATCATGAAAAGCCCAGCGAAGTCAGTCCCACCTGTAAATCTGAAAATGGTGCGATTGGGTAATTCTATTTAAGTGTAAGTTATCTAATAACGGTTCCGCAGTTTTTCCCTTTTAATCTTGTACGAATTACGCAATTACGAACACTAGAGTCTGGCAAACGAAAGTAGATACTGAAAAAGCGCGGTAAATTTAAAAAAATATCAACATGGCAACAAAATTACTATAGAATACCTACCTGTAATATTAAAAAAAGAAATTTTTTGCTCTGTTTTGCATTGCCATATAAAAAGCTTGCAAATAATTCGAGTATCTACTTTCGTTTGCCAGACTCTACTTGCCAAAGTTCTGCCGCCAATGGGCCAGAACTCTTCTTTTATTGAGCTAAGGAGTAGTTGGGGACCGGCGTGAAACAGACGTAGGTGTTCGGCCTCTATTATTATTATCCAATCCTCCAAATTGGATTTTTAGTAATGATTTAAAGTTGTCCAAAAATAGGGTTGTAATTAATAATTTAAATGTATTTCTGATATAAAATGTAATTTTTTTCCTGTCGTTACAACGAAGAAACATGTCTTATGCTTACTTTTTATAACACCTTTATGTTCACCATGTCTGTAGCAAATAAATTATTCTTATTCTATTCATCAGGATTTTTGTAAAGTGATGTTTTTTATCATGGCTCAATGCAGCATGGTTTAGTCTACCACCTACTCGTAACAGACCTGTCTTATCAATAAAAGGAGAAAACTGTAAAATGCTAGATTTAGGTTTTTTTTTTTATACTGTACACTTAACATTATATTTGTGAATAGATAGTAAAATTTATTATTATACTAGTTGCTCCCCGCGTTGCCGAGGGATATATTGCTTTCCCGGGATAAAAAGTACCCTATGTATTAATCAATAAATTATGTTCTGAAGCGTGATTGAGGTACAGGTGGTGGTGAGGTAGGTAAACATCCAAACTTTCGCGTTTACAATATTAATGAGATAGTGAGATTCATTGACAGGGTAGCCGTATAAAAATACCTGGAGAAAATAAATCTGCCATCGGGAAGACTTTATAATTTTACTTATGGACGTTTATTTTAGTTTAGGTACCTATGTTCTTTTAAACATTTTCATTGATCCTTAACATTTTTATACTAGACGGTCAAATGAGTCAAAGATAAGAAGATAGAAAAATTGGATAACCATTGACTAGGAAGCGTCATGAAGAATGGACATCTTTTAAACTAAAATGAAAGTGACATGCATTAAAAATAAAATCTTGAACATCATGAATCAGTTTTTTTTTTATCTTTACACATGTGTATGTATTTAGTAAACAATGTGTATGATGCAGTCATTTAGTAAAGTAAGCAATGTAATATCCTACATATTTGGACCTTTATTCATTTAAGGGGGCCCTTCATGGCCAACGCAACTTCAAGGCAAGCATAGCTTTAAATCTTGTACTTTCACCCAACGTAATGTTTGCCTGCGAACAAAGAGAGACAGCATTAGAGCCGTCGGTTTTCAGTCGGTAAATTCCGCTGATCACTCGCGGCCGCTTCGCTATTCATGATTTCGCATATCATAAAACTTGTTCCAGGAGTATACTTCTTGTGAAAAAAATCTTACAAGTTTGTGAAAAAATGTTAGTTATTTAGAATCTCCAATACATTTGCAAGCCTGGTATCTAGATGTTTTCTTTACTTTTTCACCTCATAAGTAGACCTACATTAGATATGGCCCAAGTTCAGGTAAAAATTGTGCAAAAACGCTGTTTTTCCGAGGCTTTTACTGAATTTGTTTCACACTTTTTTTTATTTTTGAGACACACGGCTAGATATAGGTAGTGCACAAGATACCAATTTGCTTAAAACATAACGAAAAATGTTTAACACCGCCAACATCACTACATGAGCCTTCGTATGAAAAGTTTGGCGGATTGACTGCTCTTAAGGTTAAACAGACCTACCGAGGCGGGAAAGTTAGAATTTGTTCGAGTTTTTATTTTTTTACCTTCGTGGAACAATATGTATGTATGTTTCATTTGACACATTGTGGTATGGAAGTTTTTTGTATAAGATTAACTATTTTTGTACATTTCCCAAAATATTCAGTTTTACTGTTTTTAGAAAAACCGCGATAAACGTTCAAATATGGATCATAATATCTATCCATATTGTTCTACCCACGTTCTACCTACGAAGGATAAAAATATTAACTCGAAACAATTTAAATTTTCCGCCTTCGGTACAATAGGTACTGAATAATACTGATGTTTAACCCTTAAACGTCCGTCATTCAATACCTAATAATAATAAATCATTATTCTCTCCCACATATAAACAAAAGAACATTTTTTTTTAATTATAAGCAGGTTTGTAAATTTAACTGTGGGAGACAGGAGCTCAAACTAGGTTTCCCTGTGCTATGATTCAATTAACAGCACAGCTGCTTCACAGCTGTTTTTTTGGTTTAAAACGTGTACCCAAAGAGTATTCAATAACTAGGTACGTAAGAAGAGCCCGTGTGGTGTTTCTGGATCACCCATCGGGCGCGTCCCCGGGTTGTGGATTGGGGAACGCTCCCCAGATATGGGGGGTACCGGGTTTACCCGGCGCGAACAAAAACCAGAAGGGAGGAAATACCCTAGTGATAGGGCGAGGCGGGCCTATGTGGCCTCTTGGTTGCTCCTTGTATCCCTCTTCGTATAAGAGGGGACAGAGGATGCGACAGTTGCGGTGTGTTTGCCTAGTGCACTCGGCTTTTGCCGACGCCGGACAAGAGGAAGGAAACCTCTTTAAAAAACACTCCCTTGTGCGACGATGTGCCAGGTGCACTCGGCTTTTGCCGACGTCGGACTATCCGTAATCCCAGTCGGGACCGGAGGCCCTGCAAGGTCACGAGGAAGAACACCTCTATAAAAAAACACCCCAATCCCAAGGTCTAGCGTGCCGATGGGATGAATGGCTGGTGGGAGTCCAGTCCCTAGCGCTCGGTACAGGGAACTCACCCTCGCAAAAAAAAAAAAAAGTAAAGAATAATATAATGGCAGTTCTAAAAAAACATCTACCCCAGGGTGGTACCGGCACAGCCGGAGAATCCACCCCCGGGCCTAGCCCGGGCTGCCCCACCGTATCTGGGGGGGGCAAAGACCTGCTTGGCGATTCTATCGCAAATATGACGACTGCTCCAACAGAAGCAAGAAAGAAAGGAGGTATAGTGCCGGGGGGACCAGTGGTCTCGGCACGTGGCAGGCGTGGATGTTTTAGACGTCCGAACACGCCTCGCAACCTGGTCGATGTGAGCGACGGGGGCGAGTCCGATGGCTCGGTAATGTCGTTTGCATCGGTCACATCAGATGTGTCCCAGGAAGGAAGATCCCGCGGCCGCAAACGGCCCTCACTGCCTACAAGCGCGGACGCAGCGCGTGGGCCCAAGGTGAGGGCTGTTTCGGGTTCACAAACGGAAGAGGATCTAATTGAAGATGGCAACACCGAGGACGACGTCATTAACCCCTCGGTAAAGGCGAAAAATACTAGGGCGAAAAATGACCTCCCAAGCGTCGAGGTTTTGGCGCAGGGAATGCGATCGCAGCCAGATGCCGAGCTTGGCGTCTGCATCGATCAGCCTTTGCTGAACCTTGAGAAGGTTGCAGACCTTTCCGGGAACCTCAAAAAGACATACGTCCGCTCGATTAGAGTGGCGGTGAGGACGGTCAAGGCCGCCGCTATGGAGCTGGCGAGCAGGACCGCTACTGACGAAAACGTGTCCAGGCTGGAGAGTGAGAATGCTGTCTTGCGTTCCCAACTCTCCAGTCTGGCCACTAAAGTGGACAAGCTTACGGAAGAATTGAACCTGCTCCGTAGGCCTCCAGCTGCTAGCACTTGTGGCCTAACCATTAGGCCTACTTTGCCTGATCAGCCGGCTCCACTCTATCGGCCCACCGAACCCGCTAGGTTGGCTCCGAAACCGGCAGCAATAATTGACGGCGGCGAGAGGCGGCTCCTTGAACAGATTGCTGCGGTTGTTGATGCAAGGCTGGCTACTTTCCGTGCGGAAATCTTCCCCGAAAGGGCCATTAGGCCCCCATTGGGGAGACGGCATGTGCATGAGCAACAACCACAATTGCAGCCACAGCCACGTTCGCAGCCGCAGTTGCCGGCACAGCTGCGGTTGCAGTCACAGCCGCAGTTGCAATCGCAGTCGCAGTCTCAGAGCGGAATGGAACAAAAGAAAAAGAAACGTTCCAAAACGAAGAGTCGCCCTTTTCCTCATCCAGTTGAGGAGCTGCCTCCTGTCCAGCCACTGGTGACTACAGCATTGCAGGCCACCCCTCAGGGAGGTGTGGCCTGGTCAACTATGGCTAGACGCCCTAAGAAAACAGGGAAACCAGCTGCGACGCAGCCTCCCCCTGCAGCTGAGCTGGCAAGGGGAAGAGGTAAGAAAAAGAAGGTACCTAGGGTCCCGACAACCGCTGCTGTCACTGTGACAGTACCGGAGGGCTCATTGGTAACCTACGATCAAGTGACAAAGGACGCCAAAGCCAAGATCCAGCTCAAGGACCTTGGCATACCTGGCGTCCGCTTGAAACGTTCGGTTACCGGGGGCCTTCTCATGGAGGTGGATGGCCCTGATTGCGGTGCCAAGGCTGACGCCTTAGCCGCAAAATTAAGGGTGGTCCTCGTAGACCTTGGAGTACGCATCGCCCGTCCTGTAAAGACGGGTGAGATGAGACTACGGGACCTCGATGATGCCATAACTCCTCCAGAAGTGGCAGCAGCGGTTGCGGAGGCAGGTGGATGTGCGGCGGACGACATAAAGGTGGGTGAAGTCCGTCGATCACCTACCACGATGGGAACCTGCTGGGTGCGCTGCCCCTTGGCAGTAGTTAGGAAACTGACTGCTGCTAAAGGCATTCAAGTAGGATGGGGGACAGTGAGGGTCGAGGCATTGGAAGCCAGGCCCTTACACTGCTTCCGATGTCTTGAAAAGGGACACGTTGGATGCAGGTGCAGCACAGGCGTAGACAGAAGTAATCGCTGCTACGCCTGTAGCGAGGTGGGTCACAGAGCCCGCGACTGCACCGCAAAGTCGCTCAAGTGTCCCTTGTGCGCTGATCTGGGGCTTCCCTCAGATCATCGCCTTGGAAGAAGGTGTCCCCCACCCAAAAAGAAAAAGAGTAAGCAGGCTCCCATCAATGAGACGGTCGCGGCACCTTCCGCGGAGCCGGGTTCTGGCCCGGAAATGGAGGTGGTAGTAGAGGCCTAACATTCTCGCCCCGACACAAGATCCTCCAGGGCAATCTGAACCACTGCCGCAATGCTCAGCATCTGCTTATGCAGACTATTGTGGAGCGGCAGATTGCCCTGACAGTAGTAGCAGAGCCCCACAGCGTCCCGGACCATCCTCGCTGGTTTGGTGATGACTTGGGCTCTGTTGCCATATACTGGGGGGGCGGAGAGGGTGTTCCACCCTGTGCTCTATTGAGTAGAGGACAGGGCTTTGTTGCAGTGCAATGGGGCACCCTGGCCATAGTGGGCTGCTATGTCTCTCCCAATAGGTCCCTCGCCGACTACGAGGAGTACCTGGATGAGGTGGCTGACTGCGTCCGCAGATGCCCATCTCGTCCACTGATCGTTCTGGGGGACTTTAATGCCCACGCAAGGGTGTGGGGGAACCCCAGAAACAGTCCCAGGGGAGAGACCATACAGGAGTGGGCGGCTGGTCTGGACCTCCATTTAGTTAATCGGGGGTCCGTGAGCACATGTGTACGCTGGCAGGGGGAGTCGATTGTCGACCTTACATGGGCGACTCCTGCTGCCATGCGGATGCTGTCGGGTTGGCGAGTTGCAGAAGAGGTGGTCACTCTTTCTGACCACCGCCACATCCTAATGGATGTGGCATTTCGCCGTCCCGTCAGCAATACCAGCCGCCACGAAGGCAGCCCTCCGCGACGTTGGTGTCTCAAGCGGCTAGATCGAGACATGCTCGAAGCCGCCGCCAATGTTGCGGCATGGCCCGAAAGCGCTGAAGAGATTCCGTCCGATCCGGAAAGAGAAGCAAACTGGTTCCACGGCACGATGACGCAAATTTGCGATGCATCAATGCCGCGGTCCAGTCGCCCCAAGCACCGGGCGGTGTACTGGTGGTCGGCAGATATCGCGCAAATTCGCGCGGTTTGCTTGCGGAGCCGCCGCCTGTACACCAGAGCCCGAAGGCGCAGAAGAACTCCTGCCGAGGAGACAGCCAGTCTTTATAGGGCATATCGAGCGGCTACAGTTGCGATGCAGATCGCCATCTCAGACGCCAAAAAACGGTGCTGGGATGAGCTCCTGGAGGGACTCAACGAGGATCCGTGGGGGCGCCCATATAAGATGGTCTTGGGTAAACTCAGGCCATGGGTGCCCCCCCTAACGGAAACCCTAGATCCGGGCCTGCTGGGTCGAGTTGTGAACACTCTCTTCCCAGCAGGCCGGTCAAGTCCCTTAGTCCACCCCCTGACGACATGGGAGTGGCATGACGAGATGGGGGTGACCGTACAGGAGCTAGATCGAGCCGTTGGCCGCTTGAAAGCCCGTAACACCGCACCAGGACCCGACGGGGTACCGGGTCGGGTGTGGGTGTTGAGTCTGGCTGCCCTGGGGGACAGGCTGAGGCAGTTGTTCAACAGCTGCCTGCGTTATGCCAAGTTCCCCACGGCCTGGAAGGAGGCAAGTTTGGTCCTCTTGAAGAAGGAAGGCAGATCCGCAGACGCTCCCTCTGCTTACCGTCCCATATGTCTGTTGAACGAGGTGGGCAAGTTGTTCGAACGAATACTTGCCGCTCGTCTCAACGGGCATCTGTCGTGCGTTGGTCCTGACCTGGCTGATAGCCAGTTCGGCTTCCGACGGGGGCGTTCAACCGTAGACGCGATCTTACGCGTCCGCTCTCTGTCGGAGCAGGCTGTGTCCCGGGGTGGAGTGGCGTTGGCGATAAGTCTCGATATCGTCAACGCCTTTAACTCTCTTCCTTGGGACGCAATCAGGGGGGCTCTGGCATACCATCAGGTGCCCTCCTACCTGCAGGATATAGTCAGGGACTACTTGCACGACAGGTACATCTTGTACATGGACCAAGACGGTAGGAGAATCCGGAGGGAGATCACGTGTGGGGTTCCACAGGGGTCGGTGTTGGGCCCGTTGCTGTGGAACCTAGCATACGATGCGGTTCTGCGTATCGATCTCCCCGCTGGCATAAATGTCGTTTGCTATGCAGACGACACGTTGGTGGTCGCCAGTGGGGATACCTTCGAGGGGACCAAACAGCTCGCCGAGCTTGGGGTGGAAGTCGTCGTTGCAAAAATCCATGAGTTGGGTCTGGAAATAGCGCCTCACAAGACCGAGGCGCTATGGTTCCACAAACTGCCAAGAAGCAGGGAACCACCCAACTCGTGCGTCCGAGTGGGTGAGTCGGAAGTCGGGGTGGGGCGGTACATGAAGTACCTAGGCCTCACCCTAGACAGTCGCTGGGGCTTCGAAGAGCACTTTGATCGCCTTGTCCCCCGAATCGAGAGGGTAGCGGGTGCGATGCACAGACTGCTGCCCAATCTCGGGGGACCGAAGGAGGAAGTTCGCCGCCTCTATGCGGGGGTCATACGATCCGTAGCCCTTTACGGGGCGCCCGTATGGGCGAAAAGGCTGGCCATCCGGCGCTGTAGAAAGAAAATCTACAGCGTCCAGCGTAGGATGGCCCTACGGATCGTACGGGGATACCGTACCGTATCCTTTGAGGCGGCAACTATTCTGGCTCGCTTTCTGCCACTGGATATTCTGGCGGACATGGATGCACGGGTCTATGACCGAATCCGCATCGTCCGCCAGAGTGGTGGAGGCGACCCAGAAGAGGCGATTAAACGGCAGGAGCGACTTATCGCATTCGCGACGTGGCGCGCAAGACTTCGTGAGGAGCGGTTTGCGCGCAAACGCGTCGTCGAAGCAGTCCTGCCGGTCTTCGAGGCCTGGATGCACCGAGAAGGTGGACGACTCACCTACAGACTTACACAGATAGTCACCGGGCACGGGTGCTTCGGTAATTATCTGTATAGGATCGGACGTGAGGCGACGGCGGCCTGCTTCCACTGCGGTGGAAGTGACCAGGATTCCGCATCGCACACGCTCGCGGTGTGCCCTGCGTGGGAACCCGAGCGGCGGATCCTGGTCCAAGAGATCGGGCGGAATCTCTCCCTGCCAGCAGTCGTGTCGGCGATGCTGAGCGGGGATACAGCGTGGAGAGCCGTAGCCTCCTTCTGTGAGACCGTAATGGTCCAGAAGGAGGCTGCTGAGCGGGATCGGGAGAGGGCCGATCCCACCCGGAGGCGAAGCCGCCGGGGCGCAAATGGGCCTCGTCGCGGCCCCCCAGCCCTGTAGCTCGGGCTTAGAATAACAGCTACGGTGTTCCCCTGCCTGTCGTAAAAGGCGACTAAACGGGGCCTTTGAGGTCGTGGGCAATCAGAGCGGGGGCTCTGTGCGCCCAGAAGCGACCCCAAGGAGAACGATGAGTCGATGTGGTCACGACTCATCGTGCGATAGCACAGCGAGGGTGCTGGGGGGAGGTATCACACTTCCCCCGGGACGAGCTATCTAAGCGCCGCGCGTGGAGGGGTGAGCAGGTACGCGTTCAACACGAGAGCCCGCCCCCCTCTACAGCGCAGATGGCGACCACCGTGGGGTTTTAGCCGGTACAAGTCCGGCATAACCTGGCCGCTACCCCCGAGGCGGTCGGGTATCCTATGAGGATTTCCCCACGAAAAAAAAAAAAAAAAAAAAAAAAAAAAAAAAGGTACGTAAGAAGAGACGGGACTCCATAGAGCAAGATAAAAATGATAAAATATCAATTGGGAACCAAAAAAAGCCACAATGAGAACAACGTGAGAATAATAACAATCAGTACTACCAACCTTAGAACGAAATAGAGATGCGCTGCTTAGTAGATATTTAAATCTATCGATATATATATATTGTTCAGTTTAGTTCAGATTATGACTTGTATAAAAATATAATATACCATACAATATATTAATACACAAGATTACATAATACTAATAAATATTAATATTTTTTATTTGAATTAGATGCATTTTTTCCTGTGGATCACAGACCGGGGTATTTAAGAAAACCGTAAAAAGTCGAGACAAAGAACTAACTAATACAATACACATTATACTAATATACAGTAAGGTTTGTGATTGGAGTTTAATTAAAACTACATAATATTTGCAACTAGACGTTTTATCAAAACAAAAAGTAAATTATCCTGTTTAGGCCCTAATAAGGCTTTTTTTTTTAATACTAAAAAAATATGTTGTATGTAGGAACTCATAGCTTTATCCCTGCAATATAAAGCGTACGCCGTATGTGCCGCTTGCAGTCGTCACACGCAGTCGTCACACTCAGTCGCCATAGAACAGTCGCCATAGAGTTCCCACTCTCATCCCAGTCTCAACGTTGCCTTTTGATAAACACACGTGTCATGTTATTATTATTGTTGTGCACTCCTAATATAGCGTAATAAAATATATTCGCAAGAGTTTTGTTGACTCTGCCCACAACGTAACCTTAATAATAGGATTGGCTACATAAGAGACCTAAACTAGGATTAGCCATAAGAAGAATGTTACATATGTTACATATCAGACAGATAAGCACCATATTATTTTGCTGAACTCGTTAATTGAG
Organism: Achlya flavicornis; assembly: GCA_947623365.1. Taxonomy (NCBI): domain Eukaryota; kingdom Metazoa; phylum Arthropoda; class Insecta; order Lepidoptera; family Drepanidae; genus Achlya; species Achlya flavicornis. The sequence goes on along the minus strand of OX392473.1, from coordinate 9,094,433 downwards.
CCACATTTTATTTTTGTCTGCATTAAACTGTTCTGTGTCACTTACGGAAGCATTAACTTTACGACATTCATTTCTGATTAATAAAGCTGCCAATCGAGACAGCAAAGCCTCAGATACATTTTAAATGTGCTTCTCACACAGCCATGATAAATTTACATCTGTCATCATCATTAACTGGCAATATTTGCCAATATTGATAGAGTGATGATTTTCTCTTACATTATGCTCAAACACAGAAACACATGAATAAACAGTTTTACATAGATCCAGAGTCGGGTACGTAAGAGATAGTGTATCGTTCCACCATTCCCTTAGTGCGATATAGTCGTATATTTTATCCTTTCCAGGTGTAGTTGTCCTTAAACTATCACAACATTTCTCACAGTTTGTGCGTTTAATTAAAACTGAGGCCAGGTATCCATTAACATACACAACTGGTTGTTTATCAAATGTTGCAAACAAATTCTCTTCAGCTTCGTGTTCAATGTCTGGCAAATGCAAGATATTATCGTCATCATAAGATTGATTACATTCATTCGTAATATATGAGTGATCTTCATCTATTATCCGTCCGCAATTTCAGTATTTTGGAACAGTATGAATATGCGGAATATCTGGAATAGAAGATGATCATTATTTTGTATCAAATTGATTTTATAAAGTCTTGTGAAATAAAATCAAAAAGTGGCTATATACCTTGCAGCTGCTCACTTGTATGGCTCACCTCTATAGTATATTCTACTGGAATATCATACTCGCTATAAATTTCATTGCAATTTACTGATAAATTATCATTTAAATGTATGGATTGTTCAATATCCAAAGAAGCATTTGGAGCCGAAAAAGTAGATGGATAATCTAGATGAAAGTAAAAATATTTAAAATTTATATAATAACTTATCGTTTTATTTGTATTGATTTTAAATATGTGTGTTACTGACCTGATGCTCGCTGTTCTTTATAAAGGTAGCAGGGAAATCCCTTAAGTTTGTCTTTAGAGAGTGGCTTAGCTGAGAGTCTTATGGATGGAACTGCAGTCTTCTTTAGCCGTGTTTTTTTTTCTAAAAGTCCTTCTCAACAAAATGGGTTCCGTTAATATATATTTTAATTCATTTAGTTTCGCTATTGGAATGCAAGCCAAGTCCTCGTTGCCGTCATTTTCACCCATTTTCGCGACCTAAAAATATAAAAATATCGATATCGAATTCGATAATAAATGTTGCACAACTCTATTTTCTTATATATTATTATGGTATATACCTTAAGAAATATTAAGATGTTTTTATTTAAGGAATTATAGAACTCATAAATAATATGATATTTTACTTACCGAACTGCATCCAGGGGAAATTTGGCCATAAAAACACGTTTTTTACCATCTTTCCTTTCCGATCTTAATCCGCACACTTCGCATTTTCTATACTTCATTCTTAGTTAAAAAAGAAACGGTTTCGTAAGCAAAACACTTATTATTCTACTTAGCAATCATATTAAACACTATCCTGTATAATATTCTGTAATATAATATAATATTCTCAAATGATCAAAATGTTTTCATTTATTTAAAAATGGAGGGAAACAACAAATGACAAATGACGTTTAATCATAGAGCGAGACAGACTACGGAAATGAGAGAGCACCATAAAAGTTCTACCAAACTTCATTGACTTTTTTCTTCTTCTAAGTCGCGACAGACTGCGTGTACCTATAAACGATTGAATATTAATATTCTTCAACCACAACCAGTTTAGCTGTATCGCTGTATTTTTTTTGAAATTAGAACAGTTTATAAGAAGAAATTTACTTTTTGAACTTGCATGTCATGTCCTATGCTAATGTTGTATTTCTAGCTTTGCCTACCGACGACCGACATTGATCCTCACAGAACAGTTGATCCTATTCCATAAATAAACACTGGACATTGATATAAAAATTCGTATTTTGTGTTAGTTTTTTTTTAACAATCTGCCTTAGTTACTATAAAATGATAAACAACTTCTACTGATAACATTTTTAAGAAAATGAGTTTTTTTGTATGGAGCGGAAGTATTTTTTTTTATTTTCTCCAACCCCACCATTCCTCATCCCTCGCGCTTTGCCGATTCGAACGGATCTTCAGGATTCGAAGAGGCGTTGAGGAGTCGCTGTGCCGGCAGCGGAAGGGACAAAACTCAAGTCATTTAAACAAATCTATTCAAGGTAGGTATAGTCTCTGCCACTCTCAAGTACCATATTTTTCGAGCAACTGTATTGAAAATATTTATCTATACGAGTACGGTAAGTATTTGATCTTACAGTACCTGGTTGACCGAGCAAACTCTGTGTACAAGAAAAAAAAAAAAACAACCGAATTGAGAACCTCCTCCTTTTTTTGAAGTCGGTTAAAAAGATTCGATCGGGGATCGAACCCACGAGTAAGATAGGATTCTAACGCTATGACTACTGGGCTATCGCTTATGTACATACCTACATGCTGCAGTGTAATTACCGATCGTACCCGTACCTGGGTCGCCAAGCTTTGCTCGAGAACTCTGAAAAACACGTTTACCCAAAGACTTTCAGCCTCAAAAACCCTCTTGTAGTGACCGGAAATTATAATATAACTCGACACTGGCAGAAATAAGTCTTAATTTGAATTTGGTTGCCAAATTTAAAGAAGAAGAACGAGGAACTTGAGGCTCTTTAGTGGGAACTTGCAGAGTGTCGTTGCGTTTTCGTTTTTATTTTCATAAATTCGTGTATTTTGAGTTTTATTGCATATTATCGGTGGTATTTTATCCAATAGTGCACAGTGAAGTGAAATGAATAGGGTATTTGACGATAGTTCAAATCAGCAAATTTTTATTAAATAGCAGTATGTGGATTACGTACATTTATTGCAATGAAATTCAGATTGAAATAACCTCTGACTCGGTAGAAATATCACAAAGTCGGAAATGTTTGCATTTCTAATGAATCACTGTTTGTATTTGCAGTTATTGGAAAGTAAAAAATATATCAGAAAACCGCTATATTGAACCGATTTCAATCCGAAAATGATTGAAATTTTGTTACGTAATCGCCCCGCAGGTGACGTCACAATTTTACAGCGTCTACTGACCTATTCTTATTGGTTTAATTGTAAAAAAAAAAAAAAAAAAAAAGAAACAAAAAACCCGACTGCGTAAAACAAAAATTAACTGAAAAGAGGAAAAACAAGCTCTTTAATCTATAGAATTTTGAATATAACTTGAATTTTATAAGGTATTGCAGTCGGGGACAAACCAATAACCTGAATATGTGTTTTTTTTTTTGTAATATTTGTTTGCAACAACAACCCCGACTGCAATACCTTATAAAATTCAAGTTTTTTTATTTAGATTAAAGAGCTTGTTTTTCTCTTTTCAGTTATTTTTTGTTTTACGCAGTCGGGTTTTTTGTTTCTTTTAATAATTTAATTTATTTCAGACTTTTTAGTTTTATGCAGAATAAGTTGTATGTGTTAGTAAATAGTAGTTAGTAGTAGTAGGTAGCAAATGAGCGGTAAGGTAAAGTAAGGCTAACCACCATCGCAAATCTGTGAGTTACGTACGGTACAGGTCGGTTAACTAAAGCTGGCACGTTTCAACACATTTACACCGTCTCTCTCGCGCAAAGTCAAGCTTATGAGTATGAAGGAGACAGTTATTGTTTTGCTTTTGCTACTGCTCATAAATATAGAGTGGTCTATTTTTGCATTCGTCTATTAGACTTGACTGATTGCAAATTTATGAGTACTGTGAACGTGCCAGCTTTCGTTAACCGACCTGTAACCGCTCAGTCTCGCAGTACCTACTTACCTACTGTCCTTGCATTAAACGTGTTTTTTTGCAGTTTACGTCAAAATAGTAGCATAAAAGTATAACAATATATACATATATGGAATGGGCTATTCACAAGCTTTCATTTTTGTTTTTAATACCCCCCCCCCTATTTTTTTATTCGTAGACGCCATGTAAAAATAATATACCCTATGACACTCTCACAGTTCAGACGAATCTAACGACACCTCATATGCTTAAATCCATCAAGCCGTTTTGGCTGCAGAGCGTGCCAAAGAAATAGACATACATACATACATACACTCGAAAAACATAACCCTCCTTCCGGGTCAGTCGGGTAAAAATGAATCCCTATTTCCCTTGGTCATGCCATCACGCGTGAACGGCTGGACCGATTTCGCTATTATTTTTTTTGTTGTTTGTTATTGTCAGGAGATGGTTCTTATGATAGAAAAAATTAAGAAAGTTGCGAGATTAGGGGTAGGGTAGGTTAGGTAGGGCTATAGGAGGGTAGGGTAGGGTTGAGTAGGGTAGGTTAGGGTATAGGATAGTAGGACACCACGCAAACGAAATCGTGCCGGGCAGCTAGTGTACAATAATTATATGACGTTTCGGTGTATTTTTTGATGTCTTCTTCTTATTTTTAATTTTGGCAACCAAGCCCAAATTAGGGCTCATTTCTGCCAGTGTCGAGTTATATTATAGTTTTCAGTCACAATAAATCACTTCACATTATAGTCCTCAGTCAGTCACCGTCTATAAAAGTCATGTTTTACTACAATGGTGGTCATTGTACTAAAACTCTTCACGGACATTTTGAGACAACTTGAAAAGTCACGATACACATCATTCATTTCATTTCACTTCACTGGTGCACATCGATGATCTTTATTGGGTAAAATACCACCAAAAATACACAATAAAACTCAAAATACACAAATTTATGAAAATGAAAATAAAAATGAAAAAGGCTACGTCACTCTGCAAGTTCCCGCTCGTTTTAGAATTTATCATGTTGGTAAGGGCCGTCTCTATGGGAACAACACGTTGTACTCTTTCACACTTACACCACTTGTATCTCGCTCACTCGCTCGATCAGTTCGGATTCATTCGATGTTGTTCGTTTACCGTCGCGTCGTGTCGTGCCAGCCTGTTGCCGCCCGCCGCCACTTTAAAATTTGTTTGTTGTCACCGAAAGTTTAGTGTTTACTTGTATTTTGCGATTACAATAAAACATAATTTCCTACCGGATATTTACTGGAAGCTTGGTAAGTGTATCAAATTACAGTGCATGTGTGTGTGTGTGTGTGTTTGACTTTGTAATTTTTCTATGAAGATTATGGACTAATATTAACGATGAATTTGAGTCTAACCAATATGTAGATATGTACCTATTACACACCACGACCATGAATGCGTTGTTTTTTTAAACTTGGTTTTAGTTAGACAGTAAAATAGTAAGTCAGTTAAAAGTTACTGAGATTAAACCAAGAGACTAACCCCCTTACTCATAAAGCGCTATTTAACTAATATACTGTTTAAATGGTCACGTAAATAATGTCACATTATTTGACAATGACAATAGAGTGACGTTATTTACATGACCCTTTAAACAGTATATTAGTTAAAAAACGTTTTATGAGTAAGGGGGTTCATGTTTTATTAAATGTTATGGCTTTGGCTACAAGGGCGTCAAGACCTATCAGCCGATGTTTCTGTAAGTTAATACAACTAATATTCTATTTTATCAACTTTTAATACCTTTCCAGTCAAAAAAATATGAAAGGTTACTTTTTATACAAAAAGGTAATTTTTTTTTATATTTCAGGTAATTTCTGACAAGACCCGACTGGCAACACTGATGTCTTTGATTGTAGTAATTGGTAGTAAGTAAAATACTTCTTACATATATTTATTACCTGGATGTAAAAAAACTAAAATATCATAATTTTCGCATCCAACACGTAATAATACACAACAAAAACAATGTAACAACGTATGAATAATGAGGTTTGTTGTGATTAATAACGATTTACTTATATTTCAATCGAATTTTCAATTTAAAATGCGAACAATAGACAAAGTATTGTCGGCCATTTTGTTTGTTGTGTTTCGATTTTTTTACTAAGCGGGTATAAATCTTTTTTATTGGTGCACTAGTTTATTACAGTGATGTGATAATTAATATTAATAAATACTTACCTACTAAGAACTAAAACCTGTAGCCTGTATTCGATAGGAGATCATTTTAGAGTTGATTTCACTACTGAGGTAGGTAAGATTTATTATTTTAATTTTATAATTGCCAATTCCTGAAAGTTACCTACTTTAAGTTACTCTAGCTTAGGTATTACAATCTTATATCAGGTATATTTTGTTACTTACTAGGTTTCCTCATCTACGGAATGGAGTCCTTCCTTGGTTGGTATACCTATGTCTATGAATATAGGTAGGTACCTACATGCATAGTACCTATTCTGTTTGTATGACCTATAAAAACTATTTTAGTCGTCAGGATTCAGGATATACGTTTATGACATAAATACCAAATTTTTCGATCGATCGGTAACTATATATAATTCAGCAGTTAGAAGTAGGTAATTATGTTATAAATCTAACACATTAAATAAACGTTTTTTTTTTAAATAATATCGTAAACTTTAGTGTTTAATTTTATATTAGCAGTACGCATTACCCGTGCGTGTACTACCCGTGCGCGATAAGTTGATACCCGTGTGGAATGCAACCCTCGCCTGCTTCCCCTGCACTTTTCTGATGGCACCCGTATTTTACTTACTTATAGCATGAAGCAATAATCCTGCCACACGTACAATACGGGAGCCATGCTTCATGGTGTGTATTGTACAAGCACGCTACTGTAACGATACCGCGCCAGGTTTTAACTTATCGCGCACGGTTATCCTAGTACCAAACTATGTTCTAATAATCTGTTGGTTTAGTGCATAACTGTACTACGTTTCTGAACGTAATATATCCAGTAATTTGTTCGTTGGATCGACTGGTTTCTCTTTGATGACCACTTTGATCGGGGAGTAACAAACATAAATAGTAAACAACAATAGGTACATAAAATTGTGAGAATTCGTACAAAATAATCCAAATTACTTTTAATACATCGTATTATGTATAGAATGCTGATTTAATTTTAATCTGTGGATGACTTATTTCTAAACGATTAAACACATGGCAATGCTACGTAAAAAAGATGGCTGCCATGAATATGGCAGTCAGCGGCCATTATTTATTGCTTGATCTTGTTTTTGTAATCTCGGTGTAAACGTAATAATAAGTCTGGATTCGCATTGTTTTAGAATCCGATGTAATATTACATCTATCTAAGTTATTAATTACATAAGTGTTAAATTTAAGTGTGTCGTGGGTAAAGTACCTTCTATTGTCAGCCACGTAAAGCAGAGTTACTTTTATCACTAACACGTGTCATTCAGCCTACTATAGATTCAGTGCTATAAAACACGAAATATTTTCTGGGTAAGCTATAATGAGACTAGTTAAATAAAAAAATATTGTTGTTTTACTGGTACTATTAGCAATTTAGTGGATGAGATTGGATTTAAACATGTAATTGGATGGACCATTGTTTGAAATTTGTCGTCGGCCATCTTGGTAGGATTTCAGCCATCTCAGCGAAGCTTAAATTTCGGATTAGTAGGTATTTGTACCACAGAGTTGTGTGTGTGACACAAATTTAAAAAGGGGGGCTGCCATATTTCTGGATTTAATTACCTACATTCCGGGGATGCTGGTCAAATAATTAAATCATTCGAAAGTTTCAAAAATGTTAGAATAATTTATTTCAGTAGAAGTAAATATTTATAAGGCTACGTTCGCACGAGCGTTTTTTCAATCATTCACACGCGGTTATGAATAGAACGTATGACTTCTCTATACACGTGTTCGCACTTCGCACGCTGACTTTTTTTTTTACGTCGGCATCGGTATTTTTATACGTCCTAGTGTTATTTAAAACGACAAAAGGCAAGTGTCAACTAAATGAAACAGAGGGAAACTTATACAGATGTTCGCATGAACGCTTTTTAAAGCGTAGAGTCCATCAGTCGCGCCTGTGATGCCGCTCGGTGCGTACGTGTGACAGTGTATCGCGCTTCCGTCGTGTGAACATTTCGTATTTTTTAACAAGCTAGCTGTTCGTGCCCGGCGTCGCCCGGGTGAAATTACTGGTGGATGATTCAAAATTATGTTAAAATGGATCCTATAGGCAACGAAAGGCTTATAAGTATTAGAGGTTGAAGAAAGACAGGGTTTCTACAATAAAGCTTACACATAAATTATACTCTACTAGTGGTCCCGTAGTGGTCGACATTCGAAGACCGTATTTCTTTTTAATTGAATAAATTCTTCGTTTTTATATAATAAACAAACTATGACAATGACTATGACATTATGTTTAATGTTTGACATTCTTCTTAGTTTGACAGTGTGTGTGTGTCAAAAGCATGGTACAGGTCGGTTAACGAAAGCTGGCACGTTCACAGTACTCATAAATTTGCAATCAGTCAAGTCTAATGGACGAATGCAAAAATAGACCACTCTATATTTATGAGCAGTAGCAAAAGCAAAACAATAACTGTCTCCTTCATACTCATAAGCTTGACTTTGCACGAGAGAGACGGTGTAAATGTGTTGAAACGTGCCAGCTTTAGTTAACCGACCTGTAGCGTGTATACTGTTTTTTTTAATTAATTTAATGTATTTCTAATGCATTATTATATAAAACATTGGAGCAAAGCGGTAAATAAAACTTCGAAATCAACGCTTTTTTAAACTCCCGTGCGAAAGAAGGCTAAATCAATGACTTGAAAACATTATGAGCTACTTTCTTTGTCTGTGCTTCTATTATGCTATTGTTTTCTACTAAATGTTTGCTACCGTAGTTTGCTACCCTTTGCCCTTATAAACAGACACAGTATACTGTATAACTACTACGCGTCCATAGGGCTACGGTAACCGCTTACTACCAGGCGGGCCATACGCTTGTTTGCCGAGTCGTATATTTTTTTTTACTAAGTTCTCATCGAAGTGCCACGCCCAGGCAAATGCGTTGCCATGAATTATTTTGTTGAAATAACTTTAATAACTGACAAAAAAATGTAGTGCAGGCGACGTACTCTTTTTACAAAGATAGATAATGTTAGTTTATGCTGGAACTGATCCGCTCACCGTCACAGCCGAACAACGTCAATGGTGAATTCGCAAAGTTAACACTAAGTTTTCATCTGCATTTCACAAGTGCAATTCATATTTATTTTACTCTAAGGCACATAAGCATACCATGCTTGTAACACACAAATTGCTGACCCTGTAAAAATCTCAGTACGCCTTTATTGAAGAACTTATGCTGCATGCATGCTCTCTTGGGAAAAACCACTATGGGGAGGTCATTCCACAACTTGAGCGTAGGAAGCTCCTTTGAAACCGCACAGTGAGAGACTACCCGTCGATGTGAATGATAGCCTGGGCATCACATCAAACAATTTCTCAGAACACTGTCACACTGTTGCGCAAGCGGTAGAGCACATATAAGGAGGCAAAATCTCTTCAGACTGAGGGTTACGTGTTACGTTACGTCTTTAATCTGTGCTGAGGGGCTTTAAACAGCGTGAGCTCGAGATCATAGACAGTTCAAATGGCAGATATCGCTAAAACGAGTCAAAATGCCCTAGCTGGTATCCATGTGTCCCCGGTGTGTGAAATTATAAAGATACAGCAAATGAGATTTTCTTAGCGGTGAACACAGGCCTTATTAGGGTTCCCTCAATCGGGGACAGTGTAGGTACAGGGGCGTAACTTTGGTGGTAATCGTAACGAAACCCATTAATAAATTTCATCCAATCAAGGCCCACGAATGGTCATCGTCGTGTCATACCGCGTGCGCGTCGATTGGATGAAATAATTGTGTTCGTTACGATTGCCACCAAAGATACGCAATAGCCCGGCTGTCTTCTGTCGCACGATAAGTTCCTACCACAGAGAATAAATTTATTTATTCGAGTGAACTCACAGTGAACTGTAGGTAGATAGGCTGTCAGCGTATAGCGAAGAAGATAGCGATAGTACGACATAATTACATAGATATTTGGATTTTTATCGTATTTAGACGAAATTATCTATTAAATTTGCATGATATTGACAGAAAATACACTTGAGTATAGTAATCCTTTGATTTACTTACGGTTTCAGTTACAAAAAACTACTGACCGATAAATGATTATATTTGGTTCATTTCATTCACAACTGCTTTGCAGCCAATTACACAACAATTCACCATCACTCACTAAGTTACTACACACTAAACAATATCTTTGAGAATATATCAAATATCAAGTGGCAACTTCGGACTCGCTCGATAGACGCGCTCGAAGGATAATTGACGATAGCGACCAAGAAACTGCAAAACTTGGATCATCGGCGTCAGGTTGCAAGTTTGACGATCCCCGTTCTTCTATCGGACCACTAAGCGTCGGGGGGAGGTCTCCATCGCTTCGTCGTCGACATTCCGTCTTGCCGTACCAAGCGTTTCGCTTCCTCTTACCTTATACGCACGGCCAAGTTGTGGAATGCTCTCCCGGACAACGTGTTTCCAGACACTTATAACATGGGTTTATTCAAGGCCACAGTGAACAGGCATCTTATGGGTACGCGCGGTCCACCCTAGACTACATCTTCGCTTACCATCAGGCGGGATTGCGGTCAAGCGCAAAACTATTTAAAATAAAAATAAAACTCGGTGACTTTTTCTTCACAAAAACACAGAATCACACTCAGAAACTCAGCACACTTAATGTACGCAATGAATAAACTTTTTTTTTTATAATTTATACTCGGTTCAGCGACGTGCCGCTAGAAATGTCGTCGATCCCGAGCTCAAAAACGGTTTAGAGCCCCTCAGTCTTTGCCTCCTTATGTGTGTTTTACCGCTTGTTCAACGGACGGTGTTTTGTAGAATTGTTTAAGATTATGCCAACAGCTACCTTCCACCATTGCAACTCTCGCCATCGACGGGGAGTCCATTCTCACAAATGGTTTCAAACTGCGGTCTCAAATGAGCTTCCTTCCGCGGAGACGCTCAGATTGTGAAATGAGCCTGCCGTGGTTTCCCCAATGGAGTACAGCATGGGCTTCTTCAAAAAGGTGGTGATTACTGCACGGTCGGCAACGCGCGAGTAAAACACCGTGTTGCGAGCGTCCATACTCCATAGGCAAGGTAAGTTCTTACCATCAGGCGGGTCGGGTCAGTATGCTTGTTTGCTACCTAAGTAGTATAAAAAAGTAAGAACTTCAATATGGCGGAAACTATTTGAATTTAAGAAAAGTTGAAAGTTTTGTGATTCAAAGATTAAGTAATGTTTGGGCTCTCTCAAATATAATTTTAGAGGCGTTCGGACAAGTAGCTAAATTGTTCAAAATGGCGTAATTTTTTCAATTCTTACTTCTTATAGAGATTTGTGACTGTCACATAACATTTTAAAGTCCCACAAAGTTATCTGGCCCGGTGAGAGGGGCGCTGTTATTGCATTTGGTGGAGCAAAACAATCAATGGCGAATCGCAGACTGATATTTAATGGACATTTCAAACTGGCATCGTTAGTTCCTCTTTTGGCCACCGGGCCAGATAAGTTTGTGGGACTATAATTTTAATATTATTAAAAACTCACTAAGAACTTCTACCTGTAGTCTTCTGGGTCGCCTCGTGGCGGAGGCGATCACACGGCAGTAGCGACATATCGCATTCACGACGTGGCGCGCAAGGCTTCGCGAGGAGCGATATTTGGACGCAAAGGCATCGTCGAAGCAGTACTGCCGGTCTTCCTGCCGGCCTGGATGCAGCGACAAGGTGGACGTCTCACCTACAGACTAACACAGATAATCACCGGGCATGGGTGCTTCGGCGATTATCTGTATAGATCGTTCGTGAGGCAATGGCGGCCTTCTTCCACTGCGGATGGAGCGACCAGGATTCCGCATCGCATATCGCGATGTGCCTCGCATGGGAATCCGAGCGGCAGATCCTGATCCAACAAATCGGACGGAATCACTCCCTGCCAGCAGTCGTGTCGGTGATGATGAGCGGGGATACAGCGTGGAGGGCCGTAGCCTCCTTCTGTGAAACCGTAATGGTCCAGAAAGAGGCAGCTGAGCGGGATCGAGAGAGGGCCGATCCCACCCGGAGGCGAAGCCGCCGAGGTGCAAACGTGCCTCGTCGCGGCCCTCCTGACCTGTAGCTCGGGCTTAGAATAACAGTCATGGGTAATCAGGGCCCCACCCTCTGTGCACCTAGAACTGCCCTGAAGCGACCCCAAGATGGAAGATGGATCGATGTGTGATAGCACAGCGAGAGTGCTGGGGGGAGGTGTCACACTTCCCCCGGGACGAACTATCTAAGCGCCGGGAGTGGAGGGGTGAGCAGACACGTGTTCAACACGAGAGCCCGCCCCCCTCTCTACAGCGCAGACCACCTACACTACATGGGGACCACCATGGGGTTTTAGCCGAGAAAAGTCCGGCATAACCTGGCCGCTACCCCCGGGGCGGTTTTTAGGATATAGAGCTCGGCGATCGATTTTCAATTTGAGGGTGGTAGGTAACCCTTCCCTACTACCGCCGTGTTACTACAAAAATACCCTATATACCACCGTGCGAAATATTAACAGTAGGTATATTAATTAACTATCCCCTCTCGGGTACCTACTTATTTTTTTTTTTTTTCAAAAACTTCAATAGGCTAGATGGCTGATAATTTTTGTGTCATTGACGTTACCAAAAAATATGAGACATGTATTTTTTATTTTGTCAAGTAAACAAAAAAATATGAAGATAGGTATCGTATCGTACTTGGTATCGTGCGATGAAGTTCCGCGTGACGTCACGTTATGGTACAGTTTTTACTCTATAAAGTAGTGTTGCCAGGTCGAGTGTGTAAAATTTCGGAACGGAGGATTAAAATTATCGGGATTTTGGTGTTAAAATCGGAACAGATACAACAAAACAATGGCTACAAAAAAAAAAACTGACTCGCTCACCGAGGGTTCCGACCACCGACCTTCTTTAGACGTATAATTTCAAGGTTTTGGCCATATCTGTAGAAAAAAACCGGACCGCATAACTAAAGTTTGTAAAGGAATTATGATGATTTCGAAAAAACTGTGCTAGTTAGAAACATCGTTCTATTGTTAAAAATTATTATTATCTCAGAGTATATAAATACTACGTAACTATGTACAATTATTATTATAAGCCGAATTTATAATCTCTGGAATCATTTGCGAGTAGTAGGTACCTATCTTTTTAATCAGTAATTTTTTTTTTTTTTTTATTTGTGCATATTATTCACTGACGAGCAATATAAAAAAGCCACTAACATCATGAAATATTTCGGAAACCACGCAAGACAGCTTCTTGAAGTCAAAAGCAACATTCAAATCACAGGCATATAAAAAGAAGATACAAATATATTTAATTATTTTTTCCTGTCAAATTATAGAATATGGAACAGCCTAAGGAGGTCAGTGTAAAATCGGGAGTCGGGACTTTTCAATTCAAATAAAAAAAATAAAAAAAACTCATACCTAGATGGTCTCCGTCATTTTATTTTTTTAAGACGTAATGTATATCCGTATTATTACTATTTACTATGTAGGTATTAGGCCTATTTACTTCAATTAAGTACCTATAAGATAAGATAAATATACCTAGGTGCTTTATTTGTGCACCACATAATATAATAAACGAACAGTTAATATAATAAATACAAGAAAAAGTGATATCAAAAAGGCAGTCTTATCGCTAAAGCGATTGCTTATTCCGTTTAGATAACTTTGGGAAGCAGCCAAATAATAATAAACTAGTGGCTATCATTTAAACCTTGCTTATGGTGAGCCTCCCCGGATTATAAATAATATGTTCATGCCCCCTTAATTTTTTCATTACTACTTACAAGAAATCGCACATTTATTTGTCGAATTTTTACTAGTCGAAACTTGTTTAACAGCGACTGAGGGCGCGGGTGTCCCGCGCTATGAAACAATAAATGACAGAATAAATTAATGGTGTAAAGTGATTTTTAATTCACGCGCTAAATTAATTTTTCTTTCGAAAATGCAAACGTATCCCGCCTCCCTTGACATTGACATCTCTCTATGCCCCCAGTGGCTCGATTCTCGTAACAAAACTCCAATGATGTCGTAGCGACTTCGACGATTAAACTATGTTTTTTAATGGTTTTTTACTATTACCTATAATGTGAAATTAACGATTGAATAACGATCCTATAGACAAATTATTGAGGCATATACACGTTTGAGCGAGCTATGGAACGAGCTATGCTCGGAATTTCTCTACGTGACAGGGTCCGAAATGAGGACATTCGTAGGAGAACAAAAACGACGGACATAGCTCGTAGAGTTAGTAAGCTGAAGTGGCAATGGGCAGGCCACATCGCTCGAAGAGCCGATAACCGATGGGGAAGAAAGGTTCTCGAGTGGCAACCACGTGCTGGAAAGCGCCGAGCGGGACGACCTCCCACCAGGTGGACCGACGACCTGGTCAGAGTCGCTGAGCGCCGCTGGATGCAAGCGGCCCAGAACCGTTCGAAGTGGAAATCAATGGGGGAGGCCTATGTTCAGCACTGGACATCCATGGGCTGATATGATGATACTTTTATACAAAATATTACACGATAGACAATTTAAATAGTTGATGTCGCGACGACACCAACCACGTTTTGTTACGAGAATCGAGGCACTGGTTGGGAACTCCTGATTTAAGCGGTCAGCTAATTAAAGAGGTTTTGGTCCAAAATATATTTTGTCAGCAAACAGTGAATTGAGGTGCCACTAGTTATCGGATAAAATAACTAAATTGAGCAAGTTATGTGATACTGGGAAGCCTTAAAATGTAACATGTAATTGAGTGAAATTTTACGACGTATATTTGTAAAACCATGAACGTAACGCGATGATTTTACGTGAAGTCTATAAAAATAAACTGCTCTATATATTTTGGTCAAGTCGATTATTTTCTGAATAAAGAAAGTTGTACAGGTTATGGTCCTTTCACCCCTTCAAATAATGCTAATAAGTACCTATCCTTGTTTCAGAAACATTACCTTGGCACCATGGAGAATAGTAATAAAGTATTTTGTTCCAATATTATCAGAAATGAAAATCCTGCAGTAAACAAACTTGATGAATTGTTAAATATAGTTCCAGCCAAACCATTACCAGTTAATAGAGCAATATCTGATTGTGATTTCTGGCCAAAAACTGGCAAACATTATGTGCCAAAGAAAAAATCAAGACTTAAAGTAAAGACTGTCAGAAACATTAGACATATTTTCGAACAAGATACTTACACTTATCTTTTTAATGATTTAGAAAAACAGAACAATGTTTTGTTAAAAAAAATTAGAGATGGCACGTCAAAGGAGGAATCAACCAAAAAATTAGCAAAAAGCATGTTTTATTCAGAGCAACCTATTTCTAGAAAAGCTTGGGAAATGTTGGTACACCTTAATCCACAACAATATACATATCCTAAACAATGTGTTTTATGGAATGGACGAAACATTGAAGTCAATGGAAGTAGAGGAGGAAAATGTAGATTTCTGTACAATCGTGATTTAAGTGCTAATCTTAAATCTTTACCCATACCCACGGTAAAAAAAAGAATTCTTAAAAATAAGAATGATATATATATGAGGAAAAGTCTTTTGAAAAATTCTTTGAATATAAAATTCAAGCCTGGACCTCTTGGAAAAAAGATTTTCTTAGACGATTCTCATCAAAAATATCACGTAGGGGATATTAAATTAGTCGAACTCCCAAAACTTGGCTTAGATATTCAACCAGTGTATGGTATGACTTTAGGATCCACGATCTCAAGTTTTTTAGATAATTTACGCGACGACCGTGGCATAATATCGCAGAAATGGGCCGAGTTTGCTGTTTCAGTTTTGGGAACCGTTTCAAAATCTCGGCCAGTTCAAATTTCGAAGGGATGTGTAACATTTGATTTGAATTATAAGTGCGATCAACATAGAATGCTGATGCGCCTTGACCATGACAAAATATGTCCTGCTGCAAAACCACAGAATATGGTAGATTTTCCTTTATCGTACTGGCCAAAAAATGAGTCACTAGATGTTATAACATCTGAAATAAAATGTATAATCGATGACATGATAGATTCCATTGAAATTAGTTTAGATCAAAATAGCTTTTATTCCGTGGATGAAGTTGCTACACGAATAAAAGATGATGTTATCATAAATATAAATGTGAACCAACTTCCAAAAGACAAACAAAAAAGGAAATATTGTGAATTAGATAGACTTGCTGTTACAGTCATACGAGTACCCGAAAATACCTCTAAGGATGTGAATAAAAGTTGTAATAAATTACATTGTTCATTAGGGTGTATTTGTGATTCACTGGAATGTGCCATCAACTTTAAACAACATTGTGGCCGAATTGAATGTATGTTTGAATGTAAATGTGATTTTTCGAAGTACTCAAACATGAAATCTCTCGGCAGCGAGTGTTCAGAAATATTACCCGGTTTATTGAATTTAAACAACGAGAGGCACCTAAAACTATCTAAAGAAGAGCAAAAATTTCATCAAACTGTTATAGTGAGTGGTGAAAAGAGTATTTTATTAAAAACACAAAAAAGAGATTGGAAATCTTCGAAAAAGTATGCAGAATTTTACAATAATATGCCTTTGAAACCTGAAAACAAGATTCCAAAAACACTGTCTGTAGTTTGCTTTAAGCTTGATAGTGCAAATATTGAACCATGGTGTATGGTTCATAATTTATACAAATGTTTTTGTAAAGGAAAATTTACAGAAACATCGTCTCCTGCAATTGTTCCTGATAGCAATAATAAAAACGATATTCGACCACTTATTAAAGATGATAAATTATGTGAAAATGAAATAGACCACGAAATAAGTAGAGATGAAGCCAAACGCCAAACACGACAGCTTCGAAAAAGTTATGTACCTGTATATGACCTACATTGCAATCCCCAGTCAGTTATTGTTGATAATGAAAATGATCATATTAATACATGTGCTAGGATAAATACGTACAACGGAAGAAAGTTCAAGGATGAATATTATCTTAACACAAATAAGAAAATATTGGAGATGGAAGAGAATGATAGCAATTTACATAAAAAGTTGATGGCTTTAATGCACGACAATAGGAAGAGTAACGAGCAACCAATTCAAGTTAATAACTGTCAATCTTCTACTGATATACAATTGTCCCATAACAAAGATGACAGTGTTGCTATTAATAAACCTAGTAAATCACCTGATTTGCTAAAGTTAATATATTTAGACAATGAAGAAGGTTTAAATTTAGATTCGATACATAAGGAAAATAAAAGTAAATTAGTTGCTTGGTTAGAATACAGCTACCAGCAATATAAGCGACAATTAGATCAAGGATTTGTCAAAAAATGTTTAGATCCCCCTCGAAAAGGGAAGCTGGTATTATATACGTGGGATTTAATTTTAAGTCGATACAGAGAACGTAAAAATCTCTTTTTGGTAACAAAGAAGAGACCATTTCGAATATTTATTGTAATTCATAATAACCACCCTTTATTTAAACTTTGTATTAATATTGATGATATTAAATTTGACGATCTTCCCGAGTATCCTCTAACTGTTAAAAATCTACTTACTAACGCATTTGACATGCCGGATATATTTTGTATCCTTCGTGGTATGTCACATTGTTGGGAACTAGTAGGTTCTGTTAATAAGGTATATAATAAAAATAAAGAATCTCTTATAGATAAATCACAAGTCGATCCACATCTTTCTGTTAGTGATTCAGAAAGCAGAATATCATTTGAAAGTACTGACAATATAGAATTACTGGCAGTAGGGGACACGCAGCCCAAAATAAGCCCAGTAAATGAGATCGCGAAGAGCTTAGAAGCTTCAAAATGGTTTGTGATGACACTGGAAGAAGATTTTACCGAGATACAATTTTACAAAAGAGGTTTTTTTGTCCAATATGACAGTATTGTGAAAGCAATTAATGTTGCCAGAATGACCGGAAAAACTGTTCGATTGTCTTCTAAGAAATGCGTAGATAAAAGCTGTGATCCGAAATTTGGCATATATGCTATTCCCAATGCCAATGAAGACTGTGTCTTTGTGGGGCCATATGAAATGGATGAACCTATGGGCATAGAAACAGTAAAAACTTCATCGATTGTTCGAAAAACAAAAAGAACTCGGGGTGTTTGGATTACAACCAACAAAGTCGATAACCTCAAGGTTATAGATAATCCATTGTCATTTATATTACCTACTCAATATAGCGAAATGATTCCTCTAGAAACTGATAATGATCTACCAGAAAATAGTGATTTAAAAAATAATACTCCGTCGGAGAATGATATGAAAAAAAGCAACGATACAATTAAACGCTCTATCACTAATCCAGGTGAAAATAAAATTGTCAAACCTATAAGAATACGTAGAACAAATGGTTTTTATCATCTTGCTTCAAATGGTATTTTGCAAAAACTTGCTAAGAAAAGTCCTGTGAAGAATGATTCTAATGTAACAAGATCACTATTATTAAATGCTACGTTGAGTGAATTGAGTAGTTTGAAGACTTCTCTCGGTAATAATTATTCAGTGTCAAAATCTACTAATGATAACTCAGTTATTTATGAAGAACTTGTTGAAAATAGTAGTATGGCATCATTAACGCCTATTATAGACAAGCCAGTAGAAATTATTCCATCCGAAATAAAGATAACTGCTGTATATTCTACAGCAATACCAGGCAAGAAAGTATCAGAAAAAGGTATGTCAATATTGAAACCTGAGGAAATTAATAAGAAGTTGCTGGTCAATAAAACATTTCTTGAACCACAGTGCATAGAAAATAATAATCATGAATCTAGCGCTTTAACACAAGATATCGAAAACTTTATTGCCGCTTCTGTAGTGGAACGTTCCTCTCAAGACGTTGTGTACATTATTTCCGACGAAGAAGAGGATGAAATATGTGAACCTGAATCAATCTTAGCAGACTGCAAAGAAGTATTTATACGATGTACAAATATTGAAGGCATTGGTTGGATTAATGGGAGAAGAGATAAGAATGGATTATTAAGTTTCGAATTCCCTGGATTTAAATATTCCGTATATTACAACGAAAAAGAAGCTCTGGCAAAAATAAATCAGTAAGTACAATTAATTGATATTATGTCCGCCGTCCCGAGCTGTTTTATATTTTCTCGTGACAAAAAGCATTCTATGTGTTGATCCAGAATATGTTCTAAGCGCTGTTAATGCGTGATTGAGTCACAAACATTGAAACTGTTGCATACATACCTAATATTAGTGAGATCTGTAATAGGTGTATATACTTATTTATGACTATATTTCTGCTCTGCGCTTTCACCCCCTTAACAATCTCTTTTCATTGTTCATTCACTATGGGTCCCATAGTAAAAGTTGTTCAGCATGACTAACCCTATAGGTTTCGAAAATTTGCCATCTCGAAATCTCCACCTGTTATTTGTGTCAAGTTTATAGAAAGAAACTATAAAGTCAGATTATATTATATTTTAAATCAAAATAAAGTTTCCTTTGAGTAATAGCTTCGATATTAGAATAAATATAATAGAATATTTTAGTTAAATTATAACTAATTAATCAAACTAATATGCATTGTAAAAAAAAAACATTTTTATTATGACTTAGCCTCTGACACACAACACAATGCATATCATCGTCCACGCATGTCGCACTGCAACAGGCGCGCGAACCAAATAGCATTATGTGTCCCGCCGAGAACCAATCATCGCGCTTCCCGGAATACAACGCGTTAGGCAAGCGCAGCTAATTGGCTTAATTGCATGTGTGTTCTTTCGTTCGAATACTAGTGTTAATTTTGTCAATATAGTGAAGTTTGGATCCGTATTTCGCGTTGATTTTGTTCACAGTTACGCTTCCTCACTTTTATTTATTCGTTTATTTATTTATAGACGCCTCAATATAAGAATGATAGAGCCCTCGCAATCGCTGCCAAATTATCACCTAAAGTTAATTTATTATAAGGTATTTTTAAATATTAGGTACCCAAAGTTGAGGGATCTTGTAGGTGGTATCATCATCACATCAAGTGATTTTGCCTTCACAATTAAAATTTCTTTCAGGGTTTTATCAAGAAAGCTTTATGTTCCAAACAATATTAATTTGAAGTGGGAGGTAGTTGAATCGTCACTATTAATCGACCCTCATCAAAAGTTGAAACAGGAGAATTTAGGTTCTGATCTAGTGAGTAAAGAAAGATTAATGAATAATGGAATTAAGTTAAATTTATTTGATATCATTACATTTCCTCATAATTTTATAACCCTATGTAAAATTGATTTTCAGATATTGACAAAGCAAGGAATACGGAACAAATATGATCTTACGATATCTGGCAGAAGTGTTCTAAAAACGTATACAAGAAAACGACACAAAGATAGTGATAGCGTTATTTCAGTGGACGCGAGTTTAGCATCGTCAATACATTCTGAGGATGAGGTACACATCAATCTATACTATTTTGATTTTGATGATGATTTCCATCATCTACGTGGGTAGATTATTTCTACCGAAAAAAGCGTTGATTCAGATGCGGCAAAATTATAGAAGCACATTTATGAAGTCTGGTAGAATTCACAAGATGCATTCGGCATTTTTTGACAATTTTCTAAGGCCTTTGACTGCGTTGACCCCCATACTCCGCTGCTGAAGTTTGGATTTTATGGTATTTGTGGAACTGCTTATGATCATGTTTTATCTCATAATAAGTAATTGTCAATAAAGGTAGGAATTAGTAGTACAACACCCCGTAAAATAGGGGTAGGTACCCCATGGTTCAATACTAGCGCCATTTTTGTTTCTATATATTTTTGTTTTTGTTGGTATTAATGATTTACCACCAGTTCTAAATGGTATCTCAGATATAGTCTTGTTTGCTGACGATGCTTCGTTAATTTTTGAAGTAGATAGAAAAGACAAAGAACTAAAAGTTATTTGCAAAGCGATTTTGACCAATATAGTATTGATCCGTAACCAATTAAATACACACATCAACATAATAGAGCGGTAGCCCAAGGTACATTTTAACAAGTCATCGTAATGTGTCTGCAAATCATACTACTTGTTAGTTTATGGTAAATATAGAATGGAAAAAATAGTCACAAGGTCCACCCATTTGGAACACATATTTTAATAAATGTATTTATTTACAAAAAAAATATCGTAAAATGTCATCGTAAAATGTATAAAACTTGTTAAATTCGAATAATTAAATGAAGAAATGTAGGCGGAATAATTTGCAGACGGATCCGAGTTGTAATCATCTCTTGCAGACGAGGTTGAAAAAACAAATTTTTGTATTAAAAAAAAGTCATCGTAAAATGTTTGCAGTTCAGACTAAACATTAGTTATAGATGAAAAAATAATTGCAGACGATTTGAATATGTAACAGTATTTTGTTAAAAAAAATACAATGCAGTTTTTTTTGTATTAAATAAAGTGATCGAAAAATGTCTGCATTTCAGACTAATGATTTATTTTAATGAGTTATTGGTGAAAAAAATAGAAGCAGTAAAATGTCTGCAGGTAAGAATAATGATTAATTTTTCATAAGTTATTGATGAAAATAAAAATGCAGAAGATTTGGACGTGTATAAGTTGGTTAAGAAAACGGTAAACGTCAACATAATTATCATATTTAAGGTATTGTGAAGTTTGTTTTACTAAATATTTCTTTTTTATAGTAGACTCTCCAATTCAGACTAATGATTAATTTTAATGTGGCCATTTAATAGGTGAAGAAATTCATTAAAAAATATTTTTTTTTTGAAATATCGAATATTATTTTATAATAACTTGAATTTATTCTGGTTCAGTCTCTGTCATCTCATACTCACTATCCATTTCATATTAATCATTATCATCATCGCTTTCATCATCAGATACGTAATCTAATAATTCATAGTTCATCTTATCATCTTCTTTTTTTTCTTCATTTTCTTCATCAGTCGTTAAATCTAAAAAAAACGAAAATTCTTGTAACGAAAATGTATTTTGAAAATTGTATGAACATTTTTACCATTATCATTGCTTGTTTCGTCTTCTGGCTCCATCACTATCTCTGCGACATCCTGTGGTAACATGTCACCACTGTACCACTGACAAGAAGAATCCAGCCATTTCCTACTGGTGTCAGTAATGATGGCTGTTTTTTGTGGCAGACAACTGAAGACCATAGTTCAAAACAAGATCTTTCAGTCGTGATGAGAGGAAGTTTTCTTTTAATGTATCTATGTTCAAGTCACCTGCAATTAAGATTTTTTTTCTATTTTTACGTGTGAGTTATTGCAAAATTATTTCAAGCTTATTAAAAAAAACATTCACATTACTATTAGGAGTCCTATATATACAGTTTATAGACGGAACTTCAATACCACAACATTCAAATACTTTTTCCAATGATATATCTTTACACATAGGTATCACCACAAA
Source organism: Achlya flavicornis (assembly GCA_947623365.1). NCBI lineage: Eukaryota > Metazoa > Arthropoda > Insecta > Lepidoptera > Drepanidae > Achlya > Achlya flavicornis. Next base: position 9,072,011 of record OX392473.1, on the reverse strand, counting down.
ATCTATAAGTACCTTTTTTAAGATAAATGCACACTCCCCCTCATTTTTACCGTTTTCGAGAAAAATGTGATGCCAAAACAGTTTCTCAGATGTATATTTGATTCTGTTCCCGACTTAACAAAAGTTTCCGATAAACAAATAATATCCATTTTCATTTTCTGTAATATAAAATTATCAATCCACAATTCAATGAAATCAAGCTTATTTAAAAGTCCAGCTATGTTTTGATGAGCAATGTTCATAGTATATTTTGATCTAAAAAGCTGCTCCGACGATGTTCCTTCTATGGTTTTGATACTTCTCTCTTTCAAACTCGGGAAGTAAAAAGGTATGGTACCTTTTTTAGCTGTAGGTTTTGGATTTATCGTAGAAGTGTCTGTGCACGTGCTGTGCACCTACTTTCATCTTGCATTTTTTTTAAGTAATATGGTATAGTCGCAGACATATAAATCTGGGGTATAGTACCAATTTTATGTTTTATGAGTTTTTACAAGTTGTTTCTTTATTTTAATGTTTACTAGCAGACCCCCGCGGTTTCACCCGCGTACGGTTTGTTTTTTTTTTTTTTTGCGTGGAGCACTAATTATTTTTCAAATATAAAAGTATCTAAGTTACTCCCTATAACAAAAAAAAACAAAAATCAAAGTTTATTAAACAGAAAGTGTTTTTCGTTAAATAAAGTTTTTTAGACAAAGCAAATACAAATTCAAAAGCGATGTATTTGCTTTTTTGTCCTCACTCCCGTGTTTCGTGCGCTCCATCTGCCTTATTCTGTAATCTGTGAAAATCGGATTGAGTTTTCAAACATGTGTCAAAATAAAATGTAATTTAAATCAAAAGTACTAAGGAGTATTGATATCAACCTCGATGCAAATCACCCTTAAAATAACTTTCTACCCCTTTTTGACCCAGTTAGGCGATAAGTTTCAATAAAATACCAAACTCGTCTTCCATCAATTCTGCTAAGGAATGTTTATGCAAAATTCGAAGTAGATCGGACCAAGGAATCACGTTGTCCCATACAAACTTGGCCCCCGTTTTTCACCCCCTTTGCATACGTCACACAAAGAACACACCCTTCAACTTTCAGGTCTCTACGATCAGTGTTTTAGGCTGTGCGTTGATTCTCAATCATCAAAGCGAAATATTTTCTACAGAACACGTCATGCGATTTCGCTCACTTCAAAACAGTGTCAGATAAGAGTTATTTCTTACTTTTTAGTGTACTTTGAAGGCGGTTTATTTTTTTGTAAAAAAGTTAATTTATTCAACCCCATCTACAACTCCGATCCAAATATGTTTCCGCCTACATTTTTTCATTTAATCTTTCGAATGCATTTTACGATGACTTTAAAATTGTGTTTTTTTTTGCAAATAAATAAATTTATTAAAATACGTGTACAAACGGGTGGACCTTGTGACTATTTTTCCCTTCTATATTTACCATAAACTAACAAGTAGTATGATTTGCAGACACTTTACGATCACTTGTCAAAATGTACCTACCTTGGGCTGCCGCTCTAGAATCTAGGGATGTTCAACTTGATTCATTCAACGTATTACGAGCAAATATTACTCTTTAAAACTTAATAGACAGAATACACTGAATTAGATTAAATACTAACCCCCTTACTCATAAAACGTTATTCTAACTAATATACTGTTTATTAAAGGGTCACTTAAATAAAGTCACTCTATTGTCATTGTCAAATAAGGTGACATTATTTACGTGACCCTTTAAACAGTATATTAGTTAAATAGCGCATTATGAGTAAGGGGGTTAATGATTTAACTTTTCGATAACAAAGTTCAAAATTATTCAGTTCAAAGTTGTTCGACTGTTAATCTTGTCAACAAGATTGTTTTTATTTTATGTTTTAATAAACTAAAACCTTCTTGTTGGTTTAAACTGCTATTGTTACCTATTTATGTCAAATTAAAATTGTAATTAGGGCACTGTCATCATTGAAAAAAATAATACTTATATTTTATTCCGCAAAAGCCATACATGCACGTTTCACGTGATGTAAAAACAAGTAAAACCTTATTCGATAGCAAACGTCACATTTAAGTATGTAAATGTTAGCAGCACTGTTTCTTCCTGTAAGGAACGTCACTGGTAATATGTTGGTTGGTACCTACCTACATACCTATAATAAAATTATTCTTGCAATCTGGTGCAACCGAAAACCAACTCTAAGGTGACGAAACTTTTCATTCCGCGACTGTACGAACGTATGTGATTATTAACTTGTTTAGTTTATTATTTTGTGTTTACTATGTAATAACTAATAACTGTATAATTCAATGCTAATAACCTAATATTTTTGGAAAAAAAAGTCCAATATCAGATTTTCCAAAAAATATGTAACTTTGCTGCGTTTCTTGCCGGTTCTTCTCAATTGGAGGGCGTCTTCCGAATCCTTTCATAAGTGCTAGGGCCTAAATTGAATAAATGGCTTTGACTTTGTAACAAAAATGGGAGATTTCCTGCATCTCTTTAGACAGGTTTGTTTGTTTTAATAAAATCTAATTATATGGTTTAAATACATTGCAGAACCAGATGGGTGCTGAATTCGAAGAAAACAGTACTAAATTAGAGCATGAAAATCATATGCTTTGGAATGAGACTGTTACAAATAAAAGTGAAATATTGGACTGCTTGACCTATGCGACTGATAAACATAGGAATGAAATGACTGAATCCTTGAAAATTATTATGACAATGGCTGAAAATAATGTTATTGATTAATTCCTAGTTCTAATTGTTGAGCTGCGACAACGTATAATGTTTGTAGTGACGCAGCGACAAAGACCACGCTACTAACGCCGCAGATTAAAGTTGTAACGCACTGCGCCGGGCAGTTTCGTTCTTTTTTCCCCAGATTTGGCATACTTCAATAACGGTGGGCCCGCCTTTACACTTTCGAACACTGACACCGCGAAGACTCCCCGTATCCCCGGTTTCTATAAACAACAAAAACGAATCGTTTTGCTTACCAATGGTAGGTTTTTTATTGCCAAACTGCCGGGCTATTGCGTATCTTTGTTGGTAATCGTAACGAACACCATTAATTGTTTCATCCAATGACGCACACGCGGTATGTTGCGACGATTACCATTCGTGGGCCCTGATTGGATGAAATTCATTAATGGTGTTCGTTACAATTAAGTACCACCAAAGTCACGCGGTAGAGCTCCTGGGCATATAGATCATTTCGTAAGCTCATTTTACCTGTGGGTTGTGATAGCTATTTCCATATGGGAGGGTCTGGTATGCAAATCTTTGAGATCTTTGCTTCATTATTAGTAATGATATAAGAGTCTTAATTTTAATCGATAACGATCCGTAAATTTTAGGAATCGTCCAATATAGGTTCGGAGCTCGTTCGTTATTCAATGTCTATTTGTGGCACACACATGTAAACAAGTTGCTGCTTATCAATCACTGATGCAATGCAATGCAATACATAGGTAACTGATTTGTACGAAATAGTGTAACTCTTCATAAGGGATTTCTACCAGTGTACCTACGACCTAAGGTAGATTCTCAATGGCTTGAGTTGAACTTACTGCCAAAATTGCTATTTCCCCGTAAGGTTGTTGAAAATTGTTATTAGGTTACCTATAAAACCTACTTGTATGATAAGTAACCGATATCATTTTAGTAAGTATTTCGTTATGTTTTATTTAGTTCTACAAATAGGTAGGTAATGCTGTTTGTAATTTGTTAATGTAAAAATATTTGCAATGCAAATAAATATGAAGGTACCTAATGTTCAGGAATTTTAAATAAAGACAAGTTACAAAATATTTTAAGCTCTTGTAAGCGTTCCAATAACTAAAAGGTACAGGTCGGTTAACGAAAGCTGGCACGTTCACACTACTTAGGTTCACATGCAATATCACGATACAGTATATTTTATTACATTATTGCTTCTAATCAGTAAGTCAATTTTAATGGAAGAATGCAAAAAAATACCACTCTATATTTATGAGCAGTAGCAAAAGCATAACAGAGAGCGACGACACGCCTTATTCAGACACCATACAAGCGCAACGTGTAGGTACATGTGTTGAACGTGCAAGCTTTAGTTATGTGACCTGTACCTAACATACTTAGTTTAAAATTAGCGTGATACTTTAATTTTAATTATCTGTGATATTCTGTTTAAAATTTAATTTCAATTAAAAGACTTAAGTATAGGCTAAGTAAACGATTGCATACAAAAAGTGCAAATAACAAGTTAATTGGTATTGGTACCTATGTAGGAGGTACCTAGTAAAACTTTTTGAACTTACCTACTCTTGAAACCACTTAATCAAGTCGCTGCATGTCAGGTTGGTTAGCTAATAATTAAAGTAACATATAGCCTATATATATGATTGATACCTATAGGTAAAGGGTAGTCCTAGGTACCATGGTGTTTCTTAAAACGTGAATTGTTTATTAGATAAACATCGGATTATAATAATAATTAAAAGAAGACACGTTAATAAAGCTAAGTATTTAGGTAGGTAGGTAGTAAAGTCTGGCATACGAAAGTAGAACCTGAAAAAACGCGGCAAATAATATGTCTAAAAAAAGAAATATTATGTCTGATTTTCCTAAATTAAAATTAAATAAATAAAAAATGTAGGTAAATTGCATGTAAATGAGTTGAAAATTTACATAACTCGTTATATTCTATTTTCATATAGAATGCTTTATAATATAACATTTAAATAAATATCCTGGGATATTCCTCACAAACGGTAATCGGATCCCAAACTAAGCGTTTTTTATAGGTATATTCAAATTCAAAAATTGTGTTTTTTTTTTTTTTTTCTAGTTTATATTTTTTTACCTTCGTAGAACAATATGGATAGATGTTTCAGTGATTAGCGAATGTAGAAGTTAATTTAGCATATTGTAGAACATAAAGGTGATCGAAAGAATGAGGTGGACACTATAACGCTGATTTAGCTATAAAGCCATATGAATAAAGGTTTAGTATAAAAACTGGTTATGGTAAACTACAGCCAGGTTCAACTTTCGTTTGATAGACTCTACTATTGTATTTCAAGTACTTACGTAATCAAGTAGAAGATGCGATAGTCTCGACATCATAGAAATAGAAACTCTCTTCGATACATTTTTCAGACTCCTTAACTCTCACAAAAAAAAAACCCATATAATTCAGACCACATTGCATGGAAATATTTCTTGATAACCCGATTGTCGCGCTGCAAAATAAAACCCAAGTACCTACTTAGGTACCTAAGTATATCACCTCGATCGAGCGGGAAATAAGTATCTACAAATAAGTATCTACCTAGTTTACCTACATAGGTACCTACTTAAATTATTAATTTCTAAAATTTTCTATAGGTAATATTACCTATATCTTCAGTGTAACAGTTTTTGTTTAGGTACAGTATTCGTGTGTAAAAATAGATTTTTCGATTTTCTTTGTATTCACTCTAAAATTGGATTTACCTACCTACCTAATTAAAAGTTATTTTTTTTTAAACTATGGACCTAGGTTAACTAGATAAACTTTTTACGACGGTTAAAGATTTTCAAATTAACAGTAACGTTTCTATGGAGTAGTTAGTACCTAAGTGTGAGATTTTCGACTGATATAAGCTGTAGGTACCTACCAATACCATAACATTTTAACATACAAATGTATTATTATAATAAGTAGTCTCTCAAAGAATATATTATGCCCACGAAGGATATATCTAGTTATAATAATAAGTTTTACTGTCAGTAAGTAGGTATATGTTGTAAATAAATACATAAATAAAGCCATTAATCTCGAAACTTTTTTTTTGTTAATATACATAAGTACCTAAGTAAGTAGTTTTATGAAAATAAGAAATAAGGCGACAAAGGCCTACAATAGTCTGCGTTACCCGTCAACTTTCCTATGTTAGCTATAGGCTGAACATTCGGTCGATTGTAGTCGAATAGTTAAGTAAGTAATCCTGGGACATTCCTAAAACTGTTTTTTTTTCAACTGTGTTTGTTTTTAATATGATAGGGTTAAGCTTCGTTATCAAATGTCAGTAAAGAAGCATAACTATTAGTCTTTCCATTTTGCCGTTCGAAACGGTGTCCTTCTTACGGCTTTTTTAGGGTTCCGTAGCCAAATGGCAAAAAACGGAACCCTTATAGATTCGTCATGTCTGTCTGTCTGTCTGTCTGTCTGTCCGTGTATGTCACAGCCATTTATTTCCGAAACTATAAGAACTATAATGTTGAAACTTGGTAAGTAGATGTATTCTGTGAACCGCATTAAGATTTTTACACAAAAATAGAAAAAAAACAATAAATTTTGGGGGTTCCCCATACTTAGAACTGAAACTCAAATTTTTTTTTTTCATCAAACCCATAAGTGTGGGGTGTCTATGGTTTTTTTTTTTTTATTTATGTTAAATGGGCTTGCGTTTGACCTTCGACTGACCCCATGAGGAGTTAAGACGAGGCCGAGGATGTAGCACGCTTACCCAGAAAAAGCCTATTCACTCTGGCCTTGAATACATCTAGGTTGTAGGTGTCCGGAAACACAGATCCCGGAAGAGAGTTCCACTCCTTTGCTGTTCGTATAAGAAACGATGAAGCAAAGCGTTGAGTCCGGGTACGCGGGATGTCGACAACGTATGGGTGGAAATTCTCCCGGCGTCTTGTGTTTCGGTGGAGAAATGGGGATGGAGGAATTAGATTGAACAAAACTGTAGCACACTCTCCAAAATATATCCTATAGAAGACCGACAAACACGAAACCTTACGCCGATGTTCAAGGCTCGTTAATTTCGCCTCAGTTATCGAAACATCGCCGACTAGCACGACGGTCTATTGAGTCAAGGGCCTCCAGCTGGTATTTGGCAGATCCATCCCAGAGGTGACAGCAGTACTCGATGCACGAACGGACTTGTGCTTTGTACAGTTGCAATAACTGGTCCGGCGTAAAGTACCGCTTCACCTTACATAGGATGCCCAACTTTTTTGCAGCGGTTTTAGCCTTTGACTCAATAGAACTACCAAAATTTATTTTGACAGTTAATGTTATGCCTAGGAGTTCAAGTTGGTCGGAAATCGGCAAGGATACATTTTGAAAAGAAGGAGTGAGGTTGAAAGGACTCCTTTTAGCGGTGAATAGACACGCCTGAGTCTTGGAGGGATTAAACTTGACCTGATTATCTTTACCCCAATCGGAGACTGCTTGCAGGTTCAAGTTAATACGCTCAACCATGGCCTCTCTAAGCGTCAAGGTTTCTTCACTGGTAGCCTGTGCGCTAGAAGTAGTTTTGGGGATGATTGGTTACCCGCATCCAGATGTGAGTTCCCCGCAAATAGAGTGGCAAATATATTTGCCTTCTCCACGGCTGTGTGGGCCAGAGAACCGTCAGGTCTTCAAAAATGATATTGAGGTTTCTAATATCATTTTTTTCTAAACTGAATAGTTTGCGCGAGAGACACTTCCAAAGTGGTAAAATGTGTGTCCCCCCCCTGTAACTTCTAAAATAAGAGAATGATAAATCTATAAAAAATATATGATGTACATTACGGTGCAAACTTCCACTGAAAATTGGTTTGAACGAAATCTAGTAAGTAGTTTTTTTTTAATAGGTCATAAATTGAAATTAATATCAAATACTCAGGTCTATACTACCATTTACTTATATACCTACAGGTTTGTACGGAACCCTCGGTGCGCGAGTCTGACTCGCACTTGGCCGGCTTTTTTATTATTTTATTTATTAGTTCACCAACGGCTATTAACATTTTTACAATCAAATAAATCTTAAAGCTAAACACGTCCTGATACTTAATGTATAACCAATTAAAGGTAAACATAACATGTACAGAAAATAAATTGGCTAAATACTTATAAAGTTTAAAATAACAAGTTTTAAGTTAACTTATACTAGCAAAATCAGTGCAAAATGAACAAATATTAACCGGCCATAAGGAAAACTCTAATTTGCTGCTTAAATACCGGCAAAGATAATTGGTGTATATCTGTCGATCCACTACATTTGTTATACAATTTGCTCAGTCGTGGGACTGGTGAATTGGTACCAAAGACGCTTCTACGAAAGGGACACCAGGGGAGCAATGGGGACGCGAGGCAACCTTAAAGGAACTCTAAATGAGAATCTACTCAACAATTGCGGACAGCATATATGATTACGCAGAATTTTGTACAGAAAGGTCATATCCAACATATCCCTCCGTCTATCTAAGGAGATCATTTTAAACTTGACTAAACTACTGCTGTAAGAGTACGATCGCCATGACAAACCAGCAGAGTACGCCAGATGCCGCACAAACCTCTTCTGCACTCGTTCAATCCGCAAAGAATGAGAAGCGAAATGGGGTCGCCAGACTACACTCCCATATTCAAGAATGGACCGAACCAATGTACAGTAAAGTAACCGTTTTGTTGATTCATTCCTGAACATTTTTCCAGTTCTCAATATAAAGCCCAACATTTTTGATGCTCTCTTGGTGATATGGTCAACGTGAGGTACAAAGGTCAGTTTTTTATCTAAAAATACGCCTAGGTCTCTCACGACGTCTTCTTCCTTGAGGAGATTCCTATCTATTTGATATGACGATGGATGTGGTGTTCTTTTCCTAGTGAACCTGACATAAAAACATTTCTTTGTATTTAATTGCATTCCATTTAACTTGCACCACTCCTCTAATGAGACCAAATCACATTGAAGCAGCGATACATCCCTTTCTGATTCAATAACTCTAGACAGCTTCAAGTCGTCAGCAAACATATAAGATTTTGAGTAACGAAAGCAATTTGGAAGGTCATTGACAAAAATATTAAACAATATAGGACCAAGATGAGAGCCCTGTGGCACACCCGAGGTTATTCCAAAAGACTCCGATGAAAAACCGTTTGCAACAACATAGAAAGATCTATTTGACAAATACGACTCAAACCATTTAAGAATGGAACCAGAAAAACCATATACGGATAATTTTCCAATTAGGAAATAGATTTCGGAAGTAGATATAGGTAGCTAATTTAAACATCACATCTACCTTCAGCTAGTGTTCAGAACGTTACCATGCCGTCGTTTAGTCCATATGAAGCTAAGTCCCTACCAAAAGCAGGATCCGGAAAGAACAATGGAAACGCAAGGAATAGAAGAAAATCAGCAATAATGACTGATACTCCAAACAAGCTTGAAATTCAAGAACGAGAAGAAAGAAAGCCAAGAAAGTGCCAAAGAAGTTGACAACCTCATAGGCTGATTATAAATAAATGTTTATGTAGATTACGGAAGTAAATTTGGTTTTATTTACAATGTTTCAACCATTCCCTTACACTGTTACAACCATCCCTACCAGTAGGCATGTTTGTAACAAATTCCACTTTTGGCAGTTTTACTCAAAATCTGTACTTATCAGTTGCGTTTAAGCTGGTGTTAAAAGATAGCTGAAAGACCAATCTATAATGTGCACTGACTAGAATTTTGATATTCAAAAATATCTGCGAGATAAAACGAGAAAATTGAAAATTATTACGTTCATCCCTGGTCTCCGCTAACTTTGGTGGTAATCGTAACGAACACCATTAATGAATTTCATACAATCAGGGCCCACGAATGGTCATCGTCACTTCATACCGCGTGCGCGTCATTGGATGAAATAATTAATGGTATTCGTTACGATTACCACCAAAGATACGCAATAGCCCGGCAGAGCTTGTATTAAGTATAGCAACCAGACTACTGATATACTCACAGAGAAAAGAAAGTGTATTCTCTTTTCCGTGGATATACTCACAGAGAAAAGAAATATAAATATACAAATTTTTACCCGACCGACCCGGAAGGAGGGTTATGTTTTTCGAGTGTATGTAAGTTTCTTTGGCACGGTCTGAAGCCTAAATGATTTGATGGATTTAATTAAACATATGAGGAATCATTAGATTCGTCTTAACTGTGGGAGTGACATAGGGTATATTATTTTTATATGGCGTCTACGACTAATTTAATACTACCTTATAAAAATCAAGTTCTATTAAAAAATCTATAGATTAAAGAGCTTGTTTTTGTCTTTTCAGTTATTTTTCGTTTTGCGCAGTCGGGTTTTTATATAATTACACCCAGACTCAGGACATGCAGACATGTTCATGCACACAAATGCATGTCCTGTGGGAATCGAACCCACGACCTGCGGCACGACATGTGGATAACCCACCGCGTCAACTGGCCCGTCAGTCATTGTTTTTTTTGTATTTCTTTATCTTTCGTTTTACTTGTACGTAGTATTTATATACTCTGAGGTTTTACTGTAAGTAGAGTAGGTACCTGTGTACTATAATCAGACCAAGTTTACACCCTTACTCATAAAGCGCTATTTAACTAATATAATACAGCCTTACTCATAAACGCTATTTAAAGTTAAGTCATACTTAAAACCGTTATTTAAAAAAATCTTCACTCATAAACGCTATTTAGCCTTAGTCACTGCTTAAAAACGTTATTTAAGGAGCTGTCAAATTAAACAACCTACGACCCTTGTTTAGCGCGTTAAATAGCAAAATGGCCGCCAAATAAACAGCTGATGCTTGATTGTTGTAAAATATTTTTCATTTATTACTGAAAATACGATGGATATATGATGTTAGATTATATAGAAACACCATAAATTATATAAATTACTCAAACTTATACTACCTGGATGACCGGCCTTTGCTAGTTTTTTTGTAAATCATATATCGTTTTTCTCACAAAAGAAGGACCTTGAAAAAAAGGGAAAATATGATCATCTGAACTCGAACAGGATCTTCTGGGTTCGGAACCGCCCGATTTCCCATCTGGCTATGATAATCCTGTAGATGGTGGCGAAATTTACCTTCGTACCTAGGTATTCTAATGATATTGTAGCAGTTTTTCATTGCCTGAAAACACGGTTATAACGACGTTTCCTAAAAATGAAACTTAGCTAGATCGATTTATTGCTCCCGAAACCCCACGCATACTAAGTTTCATGAAGATCGTTGGAGCCGTTTCCGAGATTCAGATTATATATATACAAGAATTGCTCGTTTAAAGGTATTAGAGGGATGAATTTTTAAGTCATAGGTGATTCATATAGGTAACACAATAAAACAACTCCTACTCTATTTCACATATAGGTTGAGTCGTCAAGGTCAAGGGTTTTTACCAATATCTAGTGAAGTTCCAGTTTATTACTCTGAAATAGTGCTCACAATATTTGATGAAACCTCGCTCTATCATAGTATTCCTTTATTATATCGAAATAAACATTAACCAATGAGAAATCTTATACAATACCATGTGTTACCGAACTCATGCTATTTGAAATCTACCTACTAACTTATCATTGCTTGTGCCGTGTGTGCTACATAATTTAACTAAATTTAATTTGAATATGAGGGTTGGACCAAGATAATATTAATAATATTAGTAATAACATACACAATTTCACTAGAGATTTATTTATACATAATTATTCCCAACATTTATTCCATTCATTTATTCAATGTTTGTATTTTGATTTTCCAATACTCTTCCTCCAAATTCATTATTCCTATACGTTTTACATGTATTTCTTCAGCTATTTGGATTTATTTTTCGATCGCTGCTTAAGCCAGTAGATACATTTCTAGTTCATAGTCTTTGAACTGAAACAATAGTAATTCATACATTCTATCTTAAAAATAGAAGATGAAATAGAATTTGTAAATAAACTTGTAAATATTATAATTTACATAAAATTAAGATACAAAAATCTAATTACCTTTTTATTCAGAGGTTAATAAAGTTCGCAAACAAACTTTAAACCTTCTCGTCCCAATTCGAAAAACGTGATCTTTTTCTCGTTCTGAATTAATTGTTAATTTCCATTTTCTAATTAAATATAATATTATCATAAAACACAAAATAAAACTTTTTTCAAAATGGTGCCGTTTCTTTTTATAAAACCTCCATTACTGTCAAATTTATGGTCTTGATGTTGGTGTCGCCATATATAATATTATTTTTGCTCTTTAAATCCTTCAATAACTAAATCATGACTAAAAAGCGTTTATGAGTAAAGAAAAGTTAAACACTGAATAACATTTTAAATAGTACTTAGCTATCTACTACTTAATTCGTTATTTAAGAGATTTTTATGAGTAAGGCCGATAATGTTTAAAGGTTCACGTAAATAATGTCACATTATTTGACAATGACAATAGTGACGTTATTTACGTGACCCTTTAAACAGTTTATTAGTTAAATAACGTTTTATGAGTAAGGGGGTTAAAGTTAATGTGTATAACAGATTCAGCGGAAACAAAAAAATACGTTGCCCCTTGTGTTATGAATTCTTTGTGCCATAGTAATACATATTCTGTGCAAATTTCAAGTGATTATCTATTGTTAAAAGACAGACCCTTTGACAGACAGACGGCGCAGGCTCAGTAATAGGGTCCTGTTGGGCATCCTTTGGGTATGGGCGGGACCCTAAAATACTTACAAAATGACTAGTTATAGATTCCGATGACCTGATCCTGATATTCATTTTTTACAAACAAAAAATAAAACCATTCAAATTCATAACAATTATTTATTTAGGGTTTCTGCCACGACCTATTGAAGATCTGGGCGGCCCTTACAACCAAATATCTAGATGTGATAAATGCCAATGGGAAACTGTAATTAATGAAATGAAAGTTCAAGGAATGGTAATAGCATTAAATAATTATAAAAGAGCAAACAAAAGCCAGCTCGCTAGCGCATACTTCAGGATGTTGACTACTTTGTATGGTTTTAAGGCGCTTAAAAAAACGCATATTCACAAATCGTCATAGTAATAATATAAAATCCTGAGAAATTCTTCACAAACGGCCTTTGAATAGCGGTTAAATTATAACAATTGTTTTTATTAATTAATATTATAATTATTACCCATGCTCGATCGGGCTAACTGATGACAGAGAGGCTGATCCCAAACTAAGTAGAGCTTGTACTATGGAGACCAGTTAACTGATATACCAATTTGTTTCTTTAAATACATACGGACATTACTTAACATACTTAATTACACCCAGACTCAGGACATGCAGATATTTACATGCACCAAAATGTCCTTGAGGGTTAAAAAGGTAGCTTAAGCAACATTGCTATTTGAATTATTTTTTTCAAATTCTCGGCAGATCCTAGTTAATTCCAATATTTTTTGGTAAAAAAGTCATATACCTACAATTAAATACATTAGAAGATTCGGAATTGACGAGATGCATTAGATCTGCTGCGAAAAATATATTTTCATTAGATACATTGCTTTAGCTTCCGTTTTTGCCCCCTGGGGGGAATGGAACCAACGTCTTGCAGCGTGATAGTGATTGACAAAAGGTTCATTCATGGTCAAATTAGCATAGGTGAATGTATTAATAAAATACTATTGTATAGGCATCGCCAATTATATTTAATAATATTTTTTATAATTTTTTCGATTTAATTTCATCATAACTTTCAACTTAAAATAAAGCAAAACACGTGCATCACAAATGAATTATATCTTTCTACAAAATAAATGTAACTTATTATGCATCTATATTTACATTATTATTGTTTTTGCAGCTTTGAACCTACTATCCGATTTATTATTCCAATTACATACATTTTATGAATATAGAACATATCAATTAAATAAGTTATTATTATTATCACTTTGAATGTACAGTATTTTAGTTTCTTATTGCAAAATTGTCTATTTAATAAATAAATATGAGATTTTTCTGTATACAGCTTTTTGTCTAAAGCATACACAAACCTTGGCTAAGGAGTCTTACTCGCTGGTTTATGGCACGGTAACTAGCCCGGTTCACTTTGAAATAGCGTGTGCTTACGTACCGGGACTAAGACGGGAAGGCGCACTAAGTTATTGAAATACTTCTATATTAAGTGAGTGACCAAATGACGGGATCAAGATTCAGGTTCAAAACATTGCGCATCAGAAACAGGATGTTATTTCAATTATGAGAAATATTACTTACAACTTACAAAGTTGATCGCCCACACCACACAATTAGTTACAACTTTTAAAACTTGCCTGTCATACGTATTTTTATTATTAGGTTCTCATATTATGTCAAGCGACTGTGGGTTATTTGGTAACTATTCATGTAAGGTTCATAAATCAGATGTTGCTAAATTTGGAGTCTGAGAAGCTTGACTTACGACTGAGGAAATTAATATTTGCTCCAAATATTCACATCGTCATGTATACACAACAAGTATTTTACTGATCATAAATCAAATTTTGACTTCTTAATACACAATAGATAAGGAGTACGATAGGTGTATTAACAGTAACAACAACCTAAGCGTCACCACATTTTTTAAAGAAAGATGTATATTCACTATAAATAGTATTTAATTATTAGGATCAGTGGTAGAGGATCGACGGAGGTTGTTGCGTTGTGGTATGATGAACTCGGCGTGTCTCGGAGTGGTGAAGGGGTTGGTGGGGCCGAAGGGGCCGCTGATGGAGGCCTGGCGCTCACGCTGCGGCCCCGCGGCTGGGGCCGGGGCCGGGCCCGGGGCCGGGGACTGGGCCGGGCCCGGGGCTCTCCCCCGCCCGCCGCCCTCACCTGCTCTATCTGATCTATCAATGTAACATATCTCAAGCTGAGTATTTATTATTCATGTTTATGAGTTATCGCTGAATATCGCAGCATAAATAAATTGATTCTATGGTTTTTATAATTGATGCGCGTGACACATGGTACTAAGATTTCTCAGCGGCTATGATTATTATTTTATATCAAGAAATAAACAATTATTACGCATCTAAAAATCAATTGGAGTAGTTTGAATATTTTTTATAACATATAAAATCTTACATAAAAACTTGATGATTTGATGTAAGATTTTGTATATTTTTATTAATAAAAATAAGAAACCTAAAAATTATTTGCAAAGTTTCATTTCAATCGGAATTGTCGTTTATAAACTAAAGTTTTATGTACGCTTTAATGTTGTTTTAAAGTTGAATGTAATGTATCAAGTAGTAGATAATAAAAATGTAGCATACTTGTGCAGGGTACTGAGATCGGCCGCGGCGGAGAGCTGGCGCGGCGGCAGCGCGGGCGGCGCGCGGCTCCCGCCCGGCCCCACGCCCGGCCCCACGCTCACGCGCGGCGGTATCTGTGCATACGAGTATATCAATTATTATTTTGACCGATCAATTAATTTTTAAAAGGAGATTATCAATTTGACACGTATGTAAGTATGTAATATTATTGGAACTGCAAATTGATATTCACATATGATAATATAGTTATTAGTGCCGTGAACAGACGGAGCGTGCAAAGACGTAGCGGAAGGTAGCCCGGCGCAGATTCAGCATATGTGCCAATAAGTTGGAAAAGTTTCTCGCCGCAGGTACGGAAGATAGATACACTATTACAATTTTATATAAAAATCTAGCAAACATTTAAGAAGAATTATTAATCGCCCAATGTTAAAGTTTTAAATATATGGCTAGATGATGAACAAAGAGATGAAGCTCTATTTGACCAAGATTTAAACGCTTCAGATGAATATGTAACACGTTGGTTTAAGCTAGAACATAAAGCAAATAAACATATTCAGTCAGAATCTGCATCTACATCTAAATACTCCTTCATGACAAAAAAGGAAGTGAATAATGAGGAAACGTCATCAGGAGGTAGACAATATCGTCATTTCAGATTGCCGAAACTAGAACTGCCGAAATTTAACGGCGAAATAAAAAAGTGGCTAGCATTTTGGACACAGTTCAAAAAAATACATAATGACGATAAATGACATAAATGACGATTAATATAATAGATGAAGACTATAAATTTCAATACTTACTTCAAAGTATAAAGCGCGGATCAATTGCAAGAGAATTTGTTGAAAGTTTTCTACCGTCAGGAAAATACTATAAAAACGTAATAGCACAAATGCAACAGAGATTTGCAAAAGATGAACTTATAATTGAACACTATATAAGAGAGTTACTACAATTAGTACTTGCTCAAACTAAATTTGTCCAGAAAGTGACCATTAGATCCTTGTATGATAAAATTATAACACAAATACTGGCACTTGAGACAATGGGAGTAACACAAGATAAGTATACTTCTTTTCTCTACCCACTAGTTGAGTCAGCTGTACCAGAAGACCTTCTTAAAGCATGGCACAGATAATTCCGGAAATGACTCTAATTTCCTGTCAAAACTTTTGAATTTCGTCAAACAAGAAGTAGAGTCAGAGGAGAGGATTAATCAAGCAAGAATGGGATTTTCTACAGATGCAAGGAACGCAGCCAAAGAATTTCGTAGAAAGTCTGCATATTCTGCGGCAAGAACACACACGTGAGCTCGGAGTGCGTGACAGCTGTTAATAAAACATTAAACGAACGCATACATATTGTTAAGGCTAAGAACGCATGTGGCATATGTTTGAACGTTGGGCATTACTGGAAGAATTGCAGGAGGCACTCTAAATGTGTCATATGTGGTAAGAGGCACTTACCTATTATGGGTAGCAGTACAATACAAATGGCGATAGATGAAATGGTACCTTTAAAAGATGAGTCAGTTACTGTAACCCAGGCAATAAGTGCATGTAAAAAGACTGTTTTGTTACAAACTTTGAAGTTAAAGATAGTTAATGGTAATAATGTTATTACTATAAGAGTTCTTTTGGATTCTGGCGCACAGCATTCCTATTTAAAATCGGATATCTATACTAATATTATAAGGAGGAAAGATTTGATTGTTTGTTTGTTTGCATTGAATAGGCTACGAAAGTACTGAACCGATTTGAAAAATGTCTTTCAATGTTGAGAAGCTACACTATCCCCCGGTTGACATAGGCTATAATATATTTTCAAAAAAATTTGGGATCCTTCCTAAAACTCCAATAATGTAACCCAAGGTGTAAAAAAATACCTAAAATATTCATTACATCGCTGCAAAAACTATTGATGATAGAATAAAATAATGTAGGTACTACGACTTTGCAGAACACATCATTATTTACAAAAAGTGTCGCGATACCATATGTCTAACTATTAAATTTATGCCACAATAAGTGTTCTTTTATTTTAATTTTTTTATTGAAATGCCGCCGCTAGAAAAGGCTCATTATTTCTATCTTGGTATTAATCCTTATCAAAATAAATTACTTCATATTCAAGACTGCTTCATTACTCAATTCGGACATTCCATTCGAAAGGTACGGGGTGGTTCAGTGTATGTAAAAAAAACTCTCACGAAACGGCTTGACCGATTCTTATGAAATTTTTGTGTATATTCAGTAGGCCTGAGAATAGGACGTAAACTATTTTTCATACCCGTAGGGTAGTGTAGGGTAGGGTAGGGAAGGGTAGGGAAGGGTAGGGTAGGGTAGGGTAGGGTAGGGCAGGGTAGGCAGGGCAGGGCAGGTAGGGTAGGGTAGGGTATCACCACAGGGTAGGGTAGCACCACGCGAACAAAGTCGCGACGGGCAGCTAGTAGTAAATAAATTAAATTTAAAACCATAGGTATAATCCAGTAGACTTAGATAATCAATTTACATTAACTATGTTCCGTAATTTTCTCTTCGGTTGCGATTACAAAGTAGGTAGAAGTCGACCTACCAATATGATATAAGCAATAATACAGAATACGCTAATTTTGCTAGAAATAGAATTTAGCAAAAAGTACTTTCTTAGCGTTCCGTAGATCGCAACCCGCTGCAAACTTGAAACTATGTGTAAAAGGCTAATACAAGTTACCAATGAGTTCGCAACTAGTACCAAACATTTTGCCTAGGAAATAAAGGTCCAAATTGCTTGAGAAGGTAGGTAATGGTTCTCTAAAGACATGGTATTGTCGCAACTAGTACCACAATTTTTGTTTAGGAATTATTCAATATCAAAGTTTTTCTCAATTTTCACCATGTTCCGTACTTCCAAATCGGTTGCGAATCTAAGCATACATAACTCTATCGATATGCCAAAAATCATTAGTACCACAATTAATGTAAAATGTTGCTTAATTTTGAGCTAATTCTACATATGATAGGTCAACAGGAACTTAGTCATAATCTCTTTAGTGGCTCTGTATTAAAAAGACAATTGCATAAACTCTTTGATGTAAATATATGTAGTTTAGATAATAGTTATATTTGTAATAATGATGTGTTGGAACAAGGTGTATTCTGTGGGCATTTACCTCAAATAAGACAAGGTGAACTAATGTCTCAATTAAAAAGTCTAGGGATTTCTATTACTGACTGTACTGATTATACACTGGCGTGCATAAAAGTTAGGCCACCTTGCAGGATGCCCTTATTTTTTTTGTGTCATGAACGAATTTTTTAAAAGGGCATTTTTTGAATTGTTTCCTAAGTTTTACATAAAAATAAATGCATAACATGTTAATCGAGTCTTTATTTTGACTTTTAGACGCAATACATGGAAAAATGATGAAAATCGTAAACAAGTGTTTATTTTTTTTGTTAACTTTTGGACAAATTTCACTGCACTAGTAGGAGGGATTGCCTCCTCTGGCTTTGATCACATACCATTTTATTGCTCATTGACTGTATCAGCGTTTTTATTGTTGTCTGTGGAATATTTTCCCACTCTTCGACAAGAGCGGTTTTTAGCTGCGCCAAATTTACCGGTGCTGGTTCCAGTCGTCTTACCCGCCGCTTGAGCTCATCCCATAGATGTTCTATTGGGTTAAGGTCTGGGCTACGTGCTGGCCAGTCCAGAAACTGTAATCCAACCTCATTTAAGTACTCTCTGACGCACAACGCAGTATGGGGGCGAGCATTATCGTGTATTAAAGTGAAACCATCGCCAATAAATCGTGCATATGGCATTACATGTTCATCGAGAATGTCCAAGATATACGACGAAGCAGTGACAGAACCTTGCAGAATCACCAGCTCAGTACGGGCTTCCAAACTTATTCCTCTCCAGAACAAAACTGACCCACCTCCAAAGCTTACCCTTTCAGATATGTCACATTGTGCATACTGCTCCCCTGGGCGGCGGTATACTCTTTTACGACCATCAGCTCCATAAAGGCACATTCGTGACTCATCAGAAAAGAGTACCTGACTCCATTGTTCCAATGTCCAGTATCGGTGCTCACGCGTAAATTGTAACCTTGCTATTCTGTGAGCTGGGGTAAGTTTAGGGCCGGTTGCAGGTTTGTAGGGTTTCAAATCACGTTCTTTAAGCCTTCTTCTTACTGTCCATTCACTAACTTTTCGAACATTTCTCAGCATTTGCTGAACTTCAACAGCAGAACGGTGACGACTTCTTAAGCTCGCTGAAACAATAAACCGATCATATCTCTCTGTTGTCTTTCTTCTACGGCCAGATCCCGATCGTCTGATGTAGCAGCCTGTCTCTAGGTATCTTTAATACACATACTGGACTGTGGAACGACTAACTTCATATGTGCGAGTCACATTTCGCTGGCTCATTCCGGTTTCCAGTAGCGTGATGATTGGAACAACTTCTGCTTCTCGAAGATCCATTTTGATTAGCTAAAATTTTAACGTAGACACTGCAGCACTAACACCAGTCAAAAAACAGTGGATGTTTTTGTTTTCCACTACGTTACGTTACTTTGAAGATAATGGGCTAATAATGAGAAAACAAAAAAATATCGTAAAGAACCCTTTTCAAATGAAACCCAAGTTTTTTTTTACCCTTTGCCATAGACAAACACGGCAACCTTGTTTTTTTTAACTTGTCATTAGTAAAAACCAAAAAAATAAAATAAACAGTCCTTACGCTCAAATTTTAAGGGTGGCCTAACTTTTATGCACGCCAGTGTATTTCATGATGAAGTATGTTAATTGGGTCTGATGTTTTAGGTTCTTTGTTCACGGGACGGGCAGTACGAGTTGACGATAATCTTCAGGGTCCAGCAGTTGGTGTTTATTGTTCTACGAATGCCAATAATAATGTAAGTACTTTATTTTGTACTTTAATTTGGTTGGATCTAGTATTGGTCGAATCTAATAGTTAAACTTGACATGCATATTATCAACCCAGGTACAATCGTCACTCGTGCTGGTCGCCTCGTTAAGGTACTAGTTTTTATGGAGTTGCCCTTCCCAATTGTGCAACGTGGGGAGGATGTAGAGGTTTCATACCCTAAAGAAAAATAATAATTTCAAATTTAGTTTGACAAAGCATATTGTTTGATCGATTTTTCCACGTCATTTTCTACAGATTTTTTGTAATAGTAATTAACTAGTACATTTCCTTCAACCCTCTACCTATGAGTTTTCTTTAAACTCTTCAGATGAGACCATAGGTAGACAGCACGCATAAATAAGAACCCTTCGATTCTACGACAGAGGTTGTAGTGGACGCTTAACTTTAAGGAGTACACCTTATAAATTATAAGCACTGCTTCTATTAAAAATGCTGTCTAGAATTCGAATGAGACATATAAATGCAGCATAAAACAATAATAGGATTATGTCAAGTGTTATAGTTACTTGTGGCGGGTCGTGTGGTCTGGTTGTGGGTGCGTGCGAGTGCGCTCGCGCGAGTCGGTGGCGCGCGGCGGAGGGCGCGGGCGGGGGCGCGGGCTGGGGCGCGGGCGCGGGCGGGGGCGCGGGCTGGGGCGCGGGCGCGGGCGGGGGCGCGGGCTGGGGCGCGGGCGGGGGCGCGGGCGGCGGCGGGCGGCGCGGCGGCGCCCCAGGCGCGCACTCCGGCCGAGCGAGGGCGGGCCGCGGCTCCGGCGGGACTGTCGCGTCGCTCCGGCTGAACGAGGCCCTCGCATCGCCGCCGCGCCCCACCGGTGATCTCTTCTCTATCTGCTCGAAGCGAAATTAACAGACGGTAAGAAAAATTGTTATCATCAGCCCGTCGTGCCCCGTAGACGTCAAAAGGGCCCCTCCCAAAAGTTGCATTTATATTTTATTTGAAACTAATCGGTTAAGAGCGCACATAAAGCCAGAAAAGATAGCGACTGGCAGATGATACAAACTTATGTCTAATATTCGCGTGGCATGAGACGGCGATAGCGTGTTTCGCAGAACAAAAATGAACTATTTCCTAGCTCAGACACCAGTCCTTCACAATTCAGTTTTTGTATCTTGTGTAGAGTCATTTATTAACGTTCACAAGAGCCTTATCAGGGATCTAAATTGAATAAATAATTTTTGATTTGATTTTGATTTTTGTGTTTATTGTACCTAAAATTTGTAACGTTTTGTGAGGATAATAAATTATATTATTATTATAAATAACTAGTAAAGAATAGAATATTTAAAAAAATCTTTAGTATCACTAGGCAGGCTTGCCATCAGTCCGGGTTTCGCCGGATTTTTCCTAGTTTAGAGGGCGTCCGGAGAGCGTCCGGGCGGGGTTTTATTTATTGTCCGGGTTTAAAAGTTTTCAAGTAACAATAATGAAAACTTTTTTTTATTTTACTGAGTAATTTAAAAATAAGCACTGTTAACATGTCCGGAGTCCAAGATTCGGGGCTTTCACGTTTCTTGTCCTGGTTGCCAGATTTTAGAGATGGCAACCCTAGCCCTAGGTTAGTGATATTATTTATCGAATTTTTGTCTTAATTAGATACACCATGAACGAATAAAAACCAAAATTAATTAATATTAGAGGTAGCTTTGTGATTTTTTTCTTTCGAAGAATTTTCATACCGTTATGTGAACTGAAGAACCCTTGCGTATATAATGAAAATACCCATATAAAAATATTTTTTCATTCAAATATCCTTTACTTGGGTAAATTTCAATTCTAAGATATGTTATTTTGTTTTATACGCACTCTTAAATGTCGGCCTACTTACGGTAGGGAGCATCTCTCCCAATAAGTCTACTTCATTATCACTTACATCTAAAAAAGAAAATAGCTTTTTCATTTGAGATGATTAAATTACCTTGCATTTTTTAAATAAGAGTGTCTGACCTGAGGACTAGCCCTGCTCCTGGGCGAGGTGGCCTCAGAGTCAGACACGCTGCGGCCGGGCGAGGGCGGCGCGAGCGGCGCCGCGTCGCAGGGCGCGGGGGGCGCGGGGGAGGGCGCGGGGGAGGGCGCGGGGGGCACGCGCGCCGCTTGCTCCAAGATCGCCTTCTTCTGTTCCTGGCCCGCCGCGAAGTACGAGAACACGCACAATACCGCGTAACATATTTGATCCGCCTGGAATGTGATTTTATACAGTCTCAAAACTTCTCTCAAAACGAATTAATGATAAAATTTCAATTAGAGTAAGAGTGAGCATTTCATGAGTAAAAGCTAAGAAAAACATATTATAGTTAGGTTCTTATCTAAATGCAGCTCAATAATGAATATTAAGTAGGTAGTAAGCTTTAATATGGGGAGACATGTTAAAAATGCTAAACCATACCGTAAACTATACCTACCGTACAGGTACACTCGTAATAATATACATACATGTCGGAGAGTTAGATAGTTGATCGGACTCAGACAGATTATAATATTATCGTGGTACAAGGGTTGGGTGAAATAGTAGCAACACTGATTTGACTTTAACGTAAATAACAGACTTAATGAGGCTAGGTATGCGTAAAAAGTAAGATACTGATTTGAGTATAACGTGAATAACAGAGTTAATAAGGGGATGCGTATTGCTTTTGGGACAGTTAGTTTATCACAAGCGCTCGAGCTGTACACAGTGCAATCGTTGTTACACCCGGTTCTGAAGCCTATCATTATTTAATGGTGCTGCCACACTGCTGTTTAAAAATGTTTACAAACATTTTCAAACACTAAAACATTTACTAACAAATGTTATTAGTTGTTATTATATTGTTATATTCTGTTAGGAATTGTTAGATGTTTTGAGTGCTTCTACACTGATGAAAAATGTTTTCAAACATTGTATAAAATTTGAAAACATGACATCGGCTCGCAGTTTGGATTTTCGCACTCCCTGCATACCCTGCTGTCGCCTGGATACATGTTTACAAACAAATGATAACAAATGTTTTATTTGTTACAATTTGTTAACTAGTTACAACAAATATGTACAAAATACAATCTATATATAGAACATTTCCTCAAGCCTGCCGCTGCTTCTGATTAACGGCAAGGTTCCCAGAAGGCTGGCAGCTTTTCCTCTTTGGATAGCCAAGCTAACGCGTTGGCGGAAAAATTTCCCCGCCCGCTGGTCTCCGGAGGTCTCGATCAATTTTGAAGACAAGGTGCGAGCAAAACGGCGAGCTTCGGACCCCCACGGTCCCAAGGTCTCGACCGCAAAAGGCATAAAAATATAATTGGGTCCAATCGATGCATATTTTTTGAATTTTGAATTTTCCGCACTGGCCGCCGGTAAGTGAGATGGCGCGAGTGTATCGACACATGTGGCATCCCACACCAGCGACTTGCCGACACTCCAAGGGATCAAAGACATACCATCCGGTCTCTTGCCATCGCCCCGCGCAATACCGACTGGTTCCAGTACGGAAGGCACGTTAGCGACAACAAGAGCCCTGCGGATAATGTCATTAATAGCTGAATGTCGTGATAACAATATTATTAATAATATCAAATGTTTAAAAGAAAATGTTTAATTTAATGTTTGTAAACATTTTTAAACAGCAGTGTAGCAGCACCTACTATGTGTGAAGTGAAGTGATTATTTAATTGTAATAGTACGTCAATAAACACATTGGGCCCGTGAGGAGTTTGTTGCGTCGCTTCTTCGTCGGGACTTTTACGAAGCGATGGTATAACGTTGTTTTATTGCCTGCACTGCGCCCACTGAATCCTGATACCACTGAACCCTAATCGTAGTCTTTGTATCGTTTGGCTGTAGCTGACTCCGACATATCATATCATTAATCATTACATAACACCAGATCATAAAGTGAATTAGAATTAGAAAAATGAGAGTAAATTTACACTGTTTTTTTATGTTATAAATAAAAATCAATATGCATTAGAAAAATTATGAAAAATGCTGAAATAAAAGGAAAAGCAAGAGATATTTTATTCTCAATCTCAGAATGAAAACTGCGCAGGGGCAACGTGAATTAAAACTGCATAAGATTCACCACTAGAGGCGCCTCTAGCACATTAGGTATTTTTGAATCTAATTATTTTACTTTGGATAGGCTGGTTTGACCACAATCTCACCATGGTGAGTGATGATGTGGCCGAAGGTGGTGCACACAAACTCAAGTGCAGCTGTAGGAACACACCGATAGCTGTTTGGCGACAGATTTTCTACTTGAAGGTGGTATCTAGTAGAAGAACACTACTTTTAATTATTAAATGGCCATATGAAACACTGATACCACCCACATTTTTACTGAAATGGCGTGAAAAGAAACAGGTTTATAGCGTATTGGCAATCCCTTTGGTGTCAGACGATGTCTGTCTGCTACCTTTTGAAATTAGGAAAAATAAAACCTAGCCGTTTTTTATATCCTAAAAGTAGGAATTACATTTTGCTTTGCTTTCCTGTTTATAGGGTGTGCTAGTGGCCACGCCTCGTTCTGCGTTTTATATCTCTGTCTTTCCTTAGGACATCTACTGAGAATAGACTTAAAATAGCTGGTCAAAATAAATTAGTAAACATGATAATTCAATAATGAGCAATGGAATGATGTAGGCGGCATTCAAAGCGAGATAAAGAATTCATGCAAAAATAAAAACAACACTGTGTACATACATCGGAAGACATGAGCTATGAAACGTAAGGTGTATAAGTCAGTTCGTATCCATTAATCTCGACATAGTATCGAGAAAGCCATATGGAGAAGAAACGATGGAGGTCAAGCACTACTTTCTCTGCCTACAACATAAGATATGAAGGTCGAATAAATAAAAGAAGAACATCAATCAACGTAAGGAACCAAATGCTCGAATTAAATAAACAAAGTATACTTACCATTATGGATTTGTACTTTCTCTGTATTATTTGTCTTGTTTTTGGATCTGAAAGATTTAAATTATTTCACGGTTATCATAATGTGAGATAAATTATACAGTTTGATAACAATCAAGTGAACTCACTAAATTCTTCTAAAACGAAGATACCGCCATTCTGTGTGAAGCATTTTCGTATATGATCGAGCCGCACAAAGAACTGAAATACAAATGATACGAAAAATTCAAATATTATATTAAATACAATTTGCATACTACACTAAAGCCGTGCTTATGCCTATATTGTGATTTAAAAAGAAACGAAACAACATACATTTAAATCTATGATGGATTACATATCACCATAGTTCATGGAATATTAGTATGTGCAGGTGCACATCATATTGTCATTATTAGTGCAGTAAATAGATAGGTACAGTTCACAATTACTATATTTTCTATCGATACTAATCGTTCCTATCAATGCAAAAATATTCTTTATACAATGGTCTCTTAAGTATTTTATGGACTTCACTCAAGATTGTCTTTTATTCAGTTACATAAAAGTAACACGCAATTATTTATTTTAATCCCTTGACATGCGGTTAAAATAACAATTGATTTCTGATTTTCTCGCCCGCGCGGGTCGCCAAACAGTCAAAGCATTAAAATATCTTCAAAACCTATTTTTTCTTAATACTGCTGCATAAGTATGATAAATAATTCTAACGTACAGTTTAAAACTAAATAATTATGGGGTAAGTAGAATAAAACACAATAGATTTACACGACATTGCCTGGCCCCGTAGTCGAACCAGCGCTAAGATATTGTTTTTAAATTTCAACTGTGCTTCACCTTTTCGGTACCTACTATGTAGTTATTTATTTATTATACTCATGCCAGGAAACTAAATTAACAGTAAGAGTTGTCCCCTCATAGAGACCTAAACTTTTGCCACTCATTTGCTGACAATAATTGTCTAATCTTTAATGGGAATGTACCTACCATGACCCTGAAACTACTGTACTAATTCTGGGGTTTAGACAAGATGGATGTGGACAATAACATTGTCTTCGTTAGTAGAAAAATACGTAACAAAAGTTGTTCGACTATTACCAATTGTCGGTAGCCATCGTGTCTAAGGGGGTTACTGAATTAGATAAGGCTTTAATAATAAATTCAGAATATACCTATGCATAAGGTCTCTATCGAGAATATCTACAAATTCATTCGAAAGCATGATACTATGCAAACACATACACTACATCAAATATTTACAAACATTATTCAGACGTATAAGTCATGATATAAGTAGGTATGCTTGATACTTGAATGACCATGAATTTCTTGCCAGAATTTGAAGGCTGATTTGCAAACTGGCATGGTATCTTCAGTAGCGATGAATTTCATAAGCCCCGTCAAATGGTTAAACAGTTTTTTTTACAAGCTCGCGTAAGATTTGTAATGAATTTACGTACCTATATGTGTTTTATGATTCCAATGAGTACTACTTGTTCAGCTCCACGTTAAATAGAAGTACATGCACATGCGTTACGAGCAGCGCAATAACTGACGTTCGATGTACCTACTAACTTCTGAAGGCAAATCAATGAATGCATCACTTAATAAAGATAGTTAGTACATCGAAACGATTCAAAAATTCAACAACAGAAACTATGAAACATTTCGGAATTGGGTACTTAATTATTGCAAAATTGAAGTCTATTTTTTTCCTTGCAAGTGTTTTGAAAAATGACGTATGACACTCGTGTGCATTGATTTATTACACTCTCG
Source organism: Achlya flavicornis (assembly GCA_947623365.1). NCBI lineage: Eukaryota > Metazoa > Arthropoda > Insecta > Lepidoptera > Drepanidae > Achlya > Achlya flavicornis. Next base: position 9,045,336 of record OX392473.1, on the reverse strand, counting down.
GCTCCCTTATCGCGTTCGCCTGCGGCTCGCACGCTTAATACCGATCGAGTGTTAATAATCAAATTTGTACACATGTATCATAATGTACTATTATAATTAGTTTCCTTTTTGTTGATATCTGAATGTCCAGCGACCGTTCTATAAACAAGCACTATAAGGCGTGTGTAATAGTTTCTGTAGATTGAATCAGCTAAAACATCAAAGAGCGGGATGGATGAGCGCGGCGGGAGCGGACTGATGAGGCGGGAGTGCAGGGTGCGGGTGCGGGGGCGGGTGATGCGGGGGCGGGGGCGGGGGCGGGGGCGGGCAGGTGGGACGGGGGACCGGGCGGGTGAGTGAGTGGGCTTCGCGCGGCAGGCCCGGGCCGCACCAGAACTTGTGAGATGGCGAATGCTCTACGACTGACCTCGTGACTCGCGTCCGTTTAGCTTTAACGCTGACGTGACGCTCGCTCGGGTTCCGTGTGGTAGGGGACGAACGAACTAAATCTCGGCACAACGTGCGCGAGCGAAATGTCTAGACCGCTCGCCGGACGATCCACGGTACGAATGCAAGCTGTCAGGTGCGATAATTATAAACAGATAATAAACAAAGGGCGTCTATGTGCATGCACGACCGCGCGCATCGGCGCTCGCCGCACTCGGGAGATCTAATACAACGCTAACAACGGCTAAAAACAATCTGTAAGCCTCAAAACTACAAGTAAAGCCCTACGACCTCGAACGATCATCGCTAACGCGCGTCTCACGGTAACCGTGAATGAGATCATAAAGGTCGTAAAGGTCGTGTCGATCATCGTAAGAGCCAGCCATTACTAGTGAATGAACCACTGTGTACCTCGAAATCCTTTAGCGCAGCGGCGCGGGTTCGGCGTGTCCGGAAAGAGTAAAACAGACAAAAAGAAGAAATTAGTAGAGGGCGGCCGAGCGCGTGTCAAGGACCATCTCAAAAGTTCCTAGCGGAGCGACTCGACTCGGCTGTAATGTACTAGCCAGCCAGCGCGGCGCCGGCGCCGGCGCGGCGTCTCCACTCCGGGCGGCGCGGGCGCGGGCGCGGCCGCGGCGCTTGCAGCGAGCGACCGCGCCGCGCCGCACCGCGCCGCGCCGCGACCGGCATACGGGTGTTGCAGACAAATAGCACATGCACAAATCGTATGGAGTATACGAAAATCAGATGGACAACGTTTAACCTTAAATATAAAAAAATAACTAAGCTATTACATCGATTTAGTAATAGAGAAAGATATTTAAGGGCAAAATACTGGGATTTAAAATCTGACAAAAGCTTTATTTGACATTAGTTAATATATGGAATTAAAAATGCAAAATCGCCCGAAACCGAAATTAAAATATACATAGATAAGATATGAAATAGTAAATATATAATAATAATATCGAGTAAAAACAAAAACGAGCGAAAAATTACGAAGTGAAATCGAAATAGGAAAGTTTGAGTGGTCCTTGCATCCGAGTTAAATATAATTATTAAAGATATGTTTGGATTTAAATACAAACTATATTTGTAAGTATTTATCTGGGACAACGATCTAACATCTGTGTTGTATCGATCTATGTTGAGCTCGAGTGTGTTGACCGAGAGGTATCAATTTCATCTTTGGATAGAGAAGCTTCGTAAAATGTAATAACAATGCGCTAACGGCACCGATACAATATAGATACAATAAAGCATTGGCCAGCGCGGTCGCTGTCGTATCACTCGAATAGATTGTCATACAATACATTTGTAGGACACTCTACATCTACGAGACGTAGAGTACATCCGTATCCAGACTTCTCTCATATCAAGCGTGAACACTGACAGATTACTGACCTTACCTGTGCGTGGCTATTTGATGACAATACCAAAACAATTATGATTATAAACATTATGTTATATTAAATATTTAAAGGTTTTGGTATATCATTGTAATTCATAACGTATCATGTAAATAACATAAATAAGCCGACAAAAATTGATAAAAATAATGTGTAAGCAAACCGACATACCTTGCTGTGGTGGAATAGAAGTCCGACGCCTTCCATGCACACCTTAACAATAATTCAAAATAGTATATTTGAATCGATTATTTAGGCAATTGAGTAAATTGGAGGCAAATAAGGCGATTATCGACTAACATCAATCATCATGTTTATGACGATGGATCAACCCAGGCCAGCATCATTTTTATCCAGAATATAATGGCATGACTTTTCGAAACCGGTTTGGTTCGCTACATTGAACTACTATATGGCAATAGTAACAAACAAAAGATAATTTTCCTTTCAGCCAGCTTGCATGTTAAATGGCCACTTGATCGAAGAGGTAATGTGAACTTTAGGTCTCTGGCATAAGGTATATACACGCTGCATCGTTATAGGTGTTGAGTAAGTCAATAAGGGAGCAGGATATAGTGTTGTGAATACCTGTATGAGCCCCCCCTCGCCAGTGGCACAGTCCTGTATGGGGAATTCGCCTCCGAGTTCGGCCGCGTCCTGCCGCCGCCCGCTCTTCTCCATCGCCTCTTTGATACAGTAGTATAGAGCTTTGCACTGGAACACCATTTAATATTATATCAATCACTTTGTATGTTTGCGTTGGAGGCACAGCGAGCGGAATAAGACAAAGCGTGGCCTCAGTGGAGCTTCAACAAATCACAGCAATGTTTCATTTGAATACTTTAAAAATCAGATTTAGTTTTCACTAACAAATACTAAGTTAAAACAAACAGCAAAAATTATATTTTTAATTTTTCTATAGTTAAGGAAAAGGGGAATCTACTGACGTATTTCGGAAGTTGAAAGCCAATTTCCCTTTAGTGTAGATTGTTATGTTTCTTAGGTCAATTAAAGGTAAATTAGGTAGTAATTAGGTTTAGTAGGACCAATGTTTTGTCGACTTTAAAAAGCCCTTTTTTAAGAATCTCATGTCGTGATGCTGTGGGAAATCCTAATGGTCCGCAAAAATAACCCTATACTCCGCTAATGCCATTCAGCTGTCTCACTCACAATCTGAAATTCTATAAATGTTCTATTATATTGCCAATTTTATACCTTTTTAGTGTAATATTTATGAAGCTGCGTTTGGCCCCCGTTTTTCCTCCAAAGGCACAAAACTCGTATTTTAGGACTGTACGTCATGTTGACTAGCCTTTCGTACCACCATCTCTCCACGATTGTACCTAGAATCGAATGTTTAAGATTAAATTAAGCCAAAATAATTGTTATCCTTATATCATAATAAAATTACAGTTTGCCAAGAAGGTGACCTACACATAAAAAAGACATAATTATTTATAACCACAGCTGGTTTTGTCATTTAGGTGATTATATGAATTCCTGTCTGTCCACTCCACTCTGAAATACCACTGAAACAGATAGATGTTAAAGGTTTTTTTTTATACGACGCAATCGGTATACTAGCAGGCCCGCCTGATGGTAAGCGGTTACCGTAGCCATATGGACGCTTGAAACACACAAGACATCACTCACGAGTTACCGACCCTTCCCCCCTTCCCGACGAGCTCTGGAAACCTTACCCACGCGCAGGAACACAATATTATAAATTATTAGTTAAACCGGAGCGCAGTTACCGCAGCAAAATTAAGTTATTTGGCTGCGGTATTCTGTAAGGTGGAGGTAGTTCTCCAGTCGAGCTGCTCTTTAAGCGAATTAAAGCTATGCTCTACCTCTCACGCGGGTGTGGTTACCTTGCGTAGACCTGAGCACGAGTCCGTCGTCGCGCACCTCCATGAAGCGCAGGTCCCCGGCGGCGTCGCGCTCGTGCACCGTGAACGTGGCGCGCCGCAGCAGCCGCGACCCCAGCGGCTTCAGTTACAGGGTGTGGTTACCTTGCGTAGACCTGAGCACGAGTCCGTCGTCGCGCACCTCCATGAAGCGCAGGTCCCCGGCGGCGTCGCGCTCGTGCACCGTGAACGTGGCGCGCCGCAGCAGCCGCGACCCCAGCGGCTTCAGTTACAGGGTGTGGTTACCTTGCGTAGACCTGAGCACGAGTCCGTCGTCGCGCACCTCCATGAAGCGCAGGTCCCCGGCGGCGTCGCGCTCGTGCACCGTGAACGTGGCGCGCCGCAGCAGCCGCGACCCCAGCGGCTTCAGTTACAGGGTGTGGTTACCTTGCGTAGACCTGAGCACGAGTCCGTCGTCGCGCACCTCCATGAAGCGCAGGTCCCCGGCGGCGTCGCGCTCGTGCACCGTGAACGTGGCGCGCCGCAGCAGCCGCGACCCCAGCGGCTTCAGTTACAGGGTGTGGTTACCTTGCGTAGACCTGAGCACGAGTCCGTCGTCGCGCACCTCCATGAAGCGCAGGTCCCCGGCGGCGTCGCGCTCGTGCACCGTGAACGTGGCGCGCCGCAGCAGCCGCGACCCCAGCGGCTTCAGTTACAGGGTGTGGTTACCTTGCGTAGACCTGAGCACGAGTCCGTCGTCGCGCACCTCCATGAAGCGCAGGTCCCCGGCGGCGTCGCGCTCGTGCACCGTGAACGTGGCGCGCCGCAGCAGCCGCGACCCCAGCGGCTTCAGTTACAGGGTGTGGTTACCTTGCGTAGACCTGAGCACGAGTCCGTCGTCGCGCACCTCCATGAAGCGCAGGTCCCCGGCGGCGTCGCGCTCGTGCACCGTGAACGTGGCGCGCCGCAGCAGCCGCGACCCCAGCGGCTTCAGGTCTATGTCGTTGCCGTGCTATATAAAAAACAATTGCATATACCTCATATTCTTATTACCTCAAAAAATTTCGGTGATGAGAATGGAAATGGTTCGCCAATCGCATTTGGCTTAATTGATTAATTGACAAAAGTTTTATTTTAAAGAGAAAAGCTTTAATAGAAGAGATAGTGGAAATTGCTATTGAAACTCACCAAAGTATGGACGACATCTAGGAGATGATTGACTTCTTGGCTGTAGATAAGTCCGATGTGACTTTTGGCTAGTAAACGTCGCACTTTATTCCGTATCATATCGGCATCGACACCGAACAGAACCATTGCTGCGGTTAAATTATACAGAGCAGTGGACAGTAGTCTATCCTCCTCATGTTCTAGACGTTTCCGCTCTGTATCGCTGAGGCACTTGTACCTCTCCATCATTTCGTTGGCGCCCTGGTCCATGCCGATCATATCGCGCTCTTGACTCACCGCATCGAGGAATGCGTCCTCCCAGAATTGCATTTGGTCCCACAAGTTTGATCTTTCTTTACCTTTAATTTATATAAATAAATGAGTACAGTCGAGGACAGAAAATGACTCCATCTCATACAGCGCACAATAAGGTTTAATATGTCATAGCAATCCACGTCATTATTTTTCCGGTCAACCTTATAAAACAAATGTGCAAGCGATTATAGACCGTAAGGTGGTAAACATTTTTAGTCCGCGACTGTACATACCGCAAAGAGTAATAATAAAATTTATTAATATGCGATGACGATGGAGATGACCAGATATTCGCTATCATAATAATGATATTGAAAGTTTACAGTATGATCTTAAATGCAAAAATAAACTGTTCACAATAAAATCACGACCAGTTTGCGTTATAGTAATTATACTATAACGCAAACTGGTCGTAGCGTCGTAATGGTTACCAATAAGCCCTTGATAGAGATAAGTTCGCGCGGTATCGGGTGACGTTAGCGGCGAGGTGGTGGGCACGCCAACGGGAGCTCGGTAGCCGCTCATCGAAGACTTCGAAGAAAACACGCTGGCCGCTCGAGGCTTACCAGCTGCGCCGCGACCCACCTGACGACACCACTATCTTTACACGATTGCTAAAGTAATTTGTGATTTATTTCATTTGTACATAAAGTATAACTTTGGTGTTCAGATAATTTCAATAAAGACAGCACTGTTTTTTTAGTTAGATAAGTGTTTTTTGTTTAATACCAAGTACCATGCTGTTCTAAATTTAAATAAAGACAACGAGCCTGAATAGTTTTTGTCTCAAAAGTTTCCAATAGGGCCCCGGCCCGTTGCCTCGCGTAAGCGAATAGTAAGCTAGGCTAGACACGACACGCACTAAGACTTACATTGAGGAACATGACGTCAGTGTCAGAGAGGTTGGACTTAAAGGAGGCGCGGTGGTCGTAGAGATTGGCTCGGTTGGTGGTGATCGAGCCACTCTCGTCGGCCGAGCACTCGGACGACGGCGCCGCCTGCCACGCACACAAACAACCCGCCTATACCCTCTCCACTACTTTGTACAAAAGATAACACCACTGGCGGACTAACTAAACACACCAATTGCTGCTAATGTCAGTACATACCACATTGAACTTATAAGAAATTTGGAATAAGGACGATTTGTGAAGGCTTGATACATGAATTTTAATAATACCTTGGATGGAATTGATGATCAATTTTATACAAATATATTTTTCCGCCTAGTTTTTAATCTTTTGTGCAATGTCAATAATAAGAAGTAAAATAAGGGTGTATAATTTCCTGGTCATTTGTACCAGTATGGCGACCCTTCAGGGGTCTGATTACGTAATATGAAAAGGAAAATGATTCGTTATGATGAGGCGTTAATCGCACCTTTGCGGTGGTATGGCGGCCATTTGGAATCGTCAGAAAAGTATGGCATGGTGATTTTCATGAATGACTACTTGACGATGATTAGCTATGCAAAAATTAGCCTGGTACAAATATTATAATAATAATTATATGTACAAATGACCAGGAAATTTGTGCCAGAATCTCCCGGTCTATTATAGAATGCACTACACACCATTAATATTAGTGTATTATAATATACCTACAAATACATGTATTTTTATTGCACACTTAACAAACATGCTGGAGGATACCAAACACATGTTATGCATATAAATTGCCAACATATACTTTTCTCGTATGACAAAGAAACACTGTAATCAACACATTGTTTTTTAAATCAATATATACTTTTCAAAAAACAAGTAATAGGTATTAGCAATGGAAAGACCAACAGAAAATACGCAATTTGTTTAAGCACACACCATAATTTTGGAAACAAATACATTAGAAAGCGCTTTTTCACAAGTTACCATGAAAAGCTGCAAATAATTTAGCGAATATTTGCACTTATATAGATACAGTCAGCAACATAAGTAGCTGAACAAATCCTTTATAGAACACCTGTGTGGTGTGTACACTAAAATTATCCATAATGCTGAAATTCAAAGTATGTAGGTTTTTGTAGGTACTTTATCTTTCCATATTATAGATTGTTACATGTGTTTTATAATTTTAATTCTGTTCAGCTACTTATTTTGCAAATCATACATTGCTTTCATGCTCAAGAGAAGATAGGGAAAGAGCATTAGGTAGTTGATTATAGTTTGTTGCACATTTTGTACAAAAGTACGCAAACATATAATCATTATCATGCGACACATTTACTGATAAACAATTGGATCACATTAATTACTACTTACGTCAGAATCGAAGGAAGTTAATTTGCTGAAGAGAAGATTCCTCTTCTGGTTCAACATGTCCTTAAACATGTCCGTCGTACTCTGAGCATCAGTTGAATCCATTTCAGGGTAATTTACAACCGGGACTTCTAAATATGGAATAACATTATGGAATTAATCATAATTACTGTAAAGGACCATTTTTTATTATGAGCCTGACTTAGAAAACGCAAAATGGTTCAAAAAATTTTTTTTTCTCTCTTTCAATTCTGCTTGGTACCGAGAAGGACCGATGGCAAAAAAAATATCAATATAAGATTCTTTTTGCAAATAATACTTATATAGGTGGATGTTTCAGGTCTACATAGAGTGTTAGGTTATTAGAATTAAATATTTAGAAATGATGCGAAAAGAACAATATAGTCAGAGGCACATGGACAATTTCTCAATTTTACATATCGGGGTATGGGTCAATTTGACCCGGTCAAATTATGTGCCTGAAATTAACTTATATAATTTAAATAGGTAAAGCCCTAAAATTACCTGACTGCGAACTTTTTCTCGAAGACGGTGACGACGAAGGTGTTTCAAGGTCACTTCGGCCATAATGGTCGGCCAATGCCGACCCTCCCATGCCCCCATGTTCTAGCCCAGCTATTTCCTTGCTCCAGTAGTGTGTATGCGCCATCTCCGCCAGTTGGAACACGGACGCCATACCGCCGAGACCAAAGTTAGAGTATGTGTGCTCTAGACCGTGTACTACAGCTTGTAGGACTCTTAACATGCCTTTCCATACTGGTTTGCTTATGAACTGTAAAAATATGTTGGTGCTTCAAATTATTTTTTTTTATACTACGGAGTTGGCAAACAAGCTTACGGCCCGTCTGATGGTAAGCGGTTACCGTGACCTATAGACGCTTGTAACACCAGGGCTATCAACACATTGCCGATCCTGCAAAAAATCTCTTAAACCCAGATGGTGGGTGAAGGTAATCGTTGTGCCTGCAGAGGAAGGAACAAAGCACGTATATAGTACACACGGCTACGCTAAGCTATACATTTCCAGTATAAGCTGACCTATCATTGTATCGCATCACCGAGTACGGGTACTCGGTGCGAGATCCGCTTAGACTGGTAAATGTATAGCTTGATATGTAACCGCGTGTACTACACTGCCGGCCCCCGTGGACTGGAAGCACAACGCCTCCTCATAGAACTTGAATTCGAAATTACACTTGGATGCCAATTTCTCGAGTTCTCATGACGGACTATCGTAACTCCATTAAGAAAATGTTGTACAACAGACTCATAACTTTTCGACTCATATAACGATTAGAATATTATTTAGATCATTCTTCATGTCTTTACTTTGGCTGGTGAGTGAGTGAGTCGAGTCTATAAAAAAAAACAATAAATCAGAAACATATTTTCTAGAACTCAGGTATTTCTCCATTGGATTGCACTATCCCAGTGTCTATAGCGAGTGGCTAAAAATGAAAAAGACAAAATATAACTAACCACATCATCAACTTTATCGTTGGGCGTGGTCTTCCTATTGAAGTTTCTGTTGACTTTACTGAGTACCATGTTTCTGTAGGACTCGTCTTCCATCAGCTTCTTGAGACGGTTCAGTTTCAACCAGCCGACTCCCTCGCCTTCGAGTACATGTTGCACCAACTGTTGAGGAAGTCAGCGATATAAAATAGTAGCTATATTTAAACATTGGCGATGAAAGTTTTGAAAAACTGAACATAGAAATTTTTGAAGAACACGGAAGGAAAACGATTACGAGGTCTTTCATCAACTAGATAAATAAATAAATAAATATCCTGGGACATTCCTCACACACGGTCCGATTAAGCAAAAATCTCATAATCTCATCAAATTTTACACGATCGTAAGGGACACCTTGAACAGAAACCGGTACAGGCCGGTACCGTAGCAGATGATCTATCTGCTCTAGAAGTAAACCCACCGAAGCCGAAGCTGACCACGATCCACAGATATGAGGGAGTAGGCATGGAAATTATTGCTACTTTAAAGGAATTCTCATTTGATGATATTATTATTTTTTATAGCATGATTTCACTTGCGATATATGATTTGCAATGATTTGTAACCTACGTCATCGATGCTGATCGACGGTATTTTTCACAAAATCATGTGCGAGTATCGCACGCAAGTGTCAAATTATCACTGATGCAAATTATATATACTTTCGTAGCAAAAAAAATATTTTTCTATCCTGCTACATAACATGTTAAAGAAGTTAACACTTTATGTCACTTGATTTAAGGTTTATTTTTGAATACTCTTAAAAGCTAATCAATGATAGTTTTTTTTTTTTTTAAATTTGTTCATGACCATGGATACAAAGTCCTTCAGTCGCATACATTTTATTTATATTCTTAAATATTCTTTATATAACAGGCTATGTCATGGACGGTAACAGATGTGACATATGAAAACAGAATCATATTCTTTATCACCTGCTACTTGTGATTTATGCCATGCCTATGAGGGAGCGACTATAGAGAGAGAGACTATAGAGAGAGAGAGAGAGATATATGTATATATATATATATATATATAGTTATACAGATAAACTTCATTCTTTACTTTGTTGTTTTGAATAGTGAATAGGATGGATAAAATACGACGATATTTTTTATTTATTAAATGGGCCTGCGCTTGACCTCAATTCCGCCAGATGGTAAGCGAAGATATAATCTACAGTCGGGTTTTATGTATAACCTAACAAAAAAAAATTTTTGTTGTTGCGTTTGTCGTCTGAGGCAGGAATGACACTGACATCATTAAGAAAGGCCTGGTTCTCCGAGTTGGCAGTAGAGCGCGTGTGCGGCGGCGGCGGCGGCGCGGCGGGCGGCGCGTGCCGGATGAGCGGCGAGCGCTGCACCAGCCCGCGCGCGCCCTGCGAGAACGGCCCGAACGACGACGCACACGTCGGCTGCGGCCCCACACCACCACCACCACCACCCACACCTCGGGGTGACTCCCCACCTTTGCCCTGCTTGCCTGTTTTATATGAGAGAGCCTATAGTAAGCTTGATCTAAAAAAAAGTTTACGAGTTACAATTTATGTAGTTTACTAGTTGCGCCCCGCAGTTTCACCCGCGTACCCGAGAGATATTTTTCTTTCCCGGGATAAAAACATCCTGTGTTAATCCAGAACATATTCTATTTGTGTGCCAAATTTTATTTGCATTTCCGTTGAGTTATTGAAGTGTGATTGAGGTACAAACAACCAAACTTTCACATCTATAATATTAGTGAGATTTTATAAAACTAGCTCAGCAAACAAGCATCCGTCCTGCCTGGTGGTATGCGACTAACGTAGCACTATGGCAGCTTGCATTGCAACACACGAGACGTGAGCGATCTTACTCACGCGCAGGAACACAATATTAAGTTATTTGACTGCTGTATTCTGTATGATACTTCCTCAGTCGAGCTGCTCTTGGAGCAAAATAACGCTCTACCTCTCTTCGCTTTGCTCTACCTCTCTTAATTATTCTCTCTTATTTATTTATTTAACGAAACCGACGTAGTAATAAGTTAATTGTAAATAAATTGAGTTATAGTCAACTCTATATCGCCAGAGTAAATAAATACTACGTACAACTATAGCTATAGGCTTTTGGTTATGGAACTGATTAGGTTTTGAACTAATTTAAACACAGGCCTAAGTTACTTCAACCGATCGACTTAAACTTTCGTTTCTAGTTAGTGGCCTAATAGGGTCAACAACTTTTTTTTAACCAACAGAATAAGGGATTTAGCTATATCAAAACACATAATTTTTCACTCTTCTGGATCGCTTCGTACTCTAGCGTTACATTTACATAAATTCCAAAGTTTATCAGAACAGGCAGTGTTCAAAGGGTCAGGTTATGCACGGTATTTGTCCACAAGAGAATCACTTTCGAATATAGGTTTACCTTTGGAACCGAACAAATCACTGAACATGCTACTGGTGGAAGCGGCGAGACCATTGAGGTCGGAGCTGATGTTAGAGAAGAAGTCGCGGTGTGTAGTCGTCAGTAGATTTGTAGTTTGAAGCGCCGTCGAGTCGCGCCGCCCGTTCGGCCCGCTTGGTGAATCTTGACTTTCACCCTACAATATTAAAAGAAGTTTCAAGACTAGCTTATGACCATAGTCATTGTATAGCAATAAATATATGATCTTAATCCTTCGACTGTTTGGCGATCCGCGCGGGCGGAATCTAAAAATCGAAAATAGAAATCAATTGTTATTTTCTAACCGCAAGTCAAGGATTTAAGTTATGGTGGGCTCAACGCAACGTACCTTCATAAGAAGTCCTTTTTTGGCAGCAGCTTCTTTCGCGCTTTTAGTAAGATCACCAAAGGTAGATTTTCCGACGTAGGTCAGATCGTCGAATGTGTTTTTACTAACTGCAGTAGCAGTCTTGCTAGCTTCCAGGGCCGATTTCGATGCTTCGTGCATACTTTTTGATGCCTCTTCAGCCGCTTTTTTGGCGTGTAGCGTGAGCTAAAGAACGAGACACAATATGTAATGCAATGTGCCAACAAACTATATATTTGCATTTAAATCTGTAAACTAATGTGGGGTAACTCAAAGCTGGAAATTGTGGAATCTATTATTACAAGCTATTTCAAATAATGAGTTCAAGAAGACTTTCGTGGATCATGTTATGATTGTGCCTAATAAGTGGGCAGTTTGAATGTAAGCTGAATTTATCGTCTTCCTTTGGAAAGCAGTTGCCTACATCAATATTATACTTCATACATCTGCAAGTGATGCTTAAAAGATACCTGAGGGCTAACCCCCATCTCTTAAAACATTAATATTATAACCTTACTTGTGTTACATCCTTCTTTGACATACGACGTCAAAAAAGGACAAAAGAAGGTTATAATATAATTGTTATAAGAGATGGTGGTTGGCCTCCCGTTAACTACAACTGTAAAGGCCCGTTCTGAGAATATGTTGTCATACGTTTTTAACCAGCAATGGTAATAACAATAAAACATACGTAAAAAGTCTATCTCAAAATGAACCTTTAATAAATTATAAATGAAACATCTACAAACAAACTGTGCCTACTCTGCAAGCGTTCTCAGCTATTAATACCTGACCAAAAGGCGCAAACATTTTCCTTTCTTCATTATCTGCTACTTTTCCTTTCTTCGTTTTGGAACGCAACACATTACATCGTTAAAAACACAAATTATTAAAACACAGAGAAACATAAGATGGACCAAGTATTAATTTAAAATAATAAACATACGACATTAAAACAAATTAGCAACGATTTATAACAGATAACATTTGTATTGTCTTACTTTGTCCATATGAGCAAGGAGTCCCTCTTGGCTACTTTGTCGAGTTGTTTCTCTGACTAGCTCTTTAGCCTGAGCGGCGAACTGTTCAAGGAGAGAGGTTTGTGAAGCTTGGCGTGATACCCCGCTGTTCGTACTCTGAAAGGAGGTAGAATCAGCGATATAATTTGTATTTATTAAAATGTTTCATACATTTCAGAATTAGGATTACAGCAGCCAATGTTTGTGCATGGTGATTTATTTGATCAATACTTCTAATATGTAGCATGATATATTTCACAAATGTAACTAAAGGTTCGTTCTTTTGACACAAATGGATTTGATCACAGTCTATAAAATCATACAGTTGTCTGACGAAGATGTCTAGACAGGGCAATCGTGCGGGGTGTGAGGGGCGAGAAGCGGGAAAGCCGAGCCCGAACTGCGAACAAAACGATGTTAGTAGTTCAGGACACAGAATATTAAATAAATAAATAAATATCCTGGGACATTTCTCACACACGGTCATCTGATCCCAAACTAAGCAGAGCTTGTACTATGGAAACCAGATAACTGATATAATACATGTACTGCTTTTTGTTTGTAAATACATACTTAATATACATAATTATTATAGCATATATTATACATATTATAGCATACGTTGTCGGCATTTTCCACGAGATCAAAGGCGTCGGACGACTGTATGGTTTTATAGACTGTTTGTATGTAGATATTATTATGTGACAAAAGAATGTACTCCTAGTGACAACTCTAATTGCATAAGATGAAGTCGATTATAACTTGAAACGTGGAAAAATACATAAGGATGAGCGTTTTTTTTGCTTTTGGCTTGAACTATCGCTAATGGATAGGAAATTATTGGTTATGCTTTCGGTGAAGAAAGCATCGGGCGGCGGGTCCCTTGTAAGTAATACCCGTCTATCTTACACCCTCAAGTTGAAAAATTATCGAGAGTCACTTCAAGGAAATATCTTCTTAAATACTCCTACCCAGCATTTCCACGTTTCGAATTTTCTGTAGCCGAATGAAATGAATAAACAGTATGGTACCCTAGCTTGGTGCAAGTGCGGGGCGCTGGCGTGTGACTGTGTATGTGCGGATGTGAGTGCGTCCGAGTCGCTGGCGCTACTGTCGGCGCCAGTACCGGCACCGGCACCGGTACCGGCAGCGGCGCGGCCGCGCGGCCGGCTCACCACCGTCTTCGTCGAGTCCGACTCGCGCCCGAAGCTACCGCTGTCCGTGTCCTTTATCGGGAACCACACCACAATAGTTAGGGCACTTACTACCAATAACTGCAGGTCGGTTAACGAAAGCTGGCATGTCCACACTACTCACACATATTCAATTTCATGATACAGTATGTTTTATTACATTATTGTTTCTAATTATTCAATCATTTCTAATGGACGAATGCAAAAAAGAGCACTCTATAATTTATGAGAAGTAAAAAAAGCAAAACAATAAATGTCTCCTTCACACTCATAAGCTAAACCGAGCGCGAGAGCTTTTTGTGGGAACTTTCAAAGTAATAAATAAATAATAATAAATATCCTGGGACACTCGTCACACACGGTCATCTGATCCCAAACTAAGCAGAGCTTGTACTATGGAACCAGATAACTGATATAATACATATACTACTTTTTGTTTGTAAATACAATTACACCAGTTTCGTTTTATTTTTATAAATTCCTGTAAGTATTTTGAGTTTTATTGGATACTAGCTGCCCAGCGCGACTTCGTTCGCGTGGTGCTACCCTACTCTATGGTGCTACCCTACCCTACCCTACCCCACCTTACACTACTCTACCCTACCCTACCCCACCCTACCCTACCCTACCCTACCCTACCCTACTTTCTTTGCTTTAAACCTCACGGAGCCCGAGACCTTTTCAACGAATGCAAAACCGTGGAAATCGGTTCGTGCGTTCTGGAGCTATAGCGTCAGGAAGGAAAACCCGACTTATTTTTATATAGTAGAAGAAGAAGATAATCGGTGGTGGTCCAATAAAGATCAATACATGTGTACCAGTAAAGGGAAATTAAATAAATTACGTGTACCATGACTTCAAGTTGTCTCAAAATACCCGTGAAAAGTTTTAATACAATGGCCACTATTTTACTAAAACATGACTTTTAAGGACGGTGGCTGACAGTGCGGACTGTGATATTCTTGTAATTATATGATGTGCTACAAAATAATGTCATGGACCGTAGTTGGGGACGCTAAGCTAAATATAGGAAGTCATCGAGGAACAATCCCTTTAGAGTAGTAATACCGAGCAATCAGATTCCGAAACTAGTCAGTGATTTGTCACTGATTTTGAACTGTAAGGACCAATCACTGCACCGTGTGTTCTAGACTTGGCCAATCAGAGTGCATGTGTCCTTGTCTTAGCCAATCAGAGCGCATTGTCGATGGTGGGAAATTGGCGGAATAGATTGCAAGCAAAATCAACGTCATGGCGCTTCTTTGTGTTAGTTGTTCGATGTAGAAAGTACATCTACACTACTCCTAGGCCATAAACAAACACCACCAGATATTTCCTTCTCTAGATGTTCGTATGAGTGAGCGAAGCAATGTTTATGCGAATGAGGACGTTAACTAACATGTTCCCCCTTATTACAAAACATGGTTCAAAGCAAACCCTGGTTTTAAAATAGTCTCTTTTTGTTATATGACGTTAGAAAGTGACCGATCGACTGGTTTTACTTAACTTGCTTTAAACCTTCTTTTGTAATAAGGGGGAGTAGGTTTAAGGAGTTTGACTTTTATGAATATAATAAAATATCAGTTATTACTAATGAAATGGCATCAAATCAGCTGGTGCATGAATACAATAAAGTAAAGTTACACTCTTCTTGACAGGCGGTGGATGTTGGTCCATAGGTTCGTTTCTGGCGGCATCACCGGGCGGTTCATCGTCGGATAGGTCGCTGTGGTCCGAGCTGGAGGCGGAGGGAGACGAAGACGGCCGGCCCGCCGCGGACGGCCGGCCCGCCGCTGACACCTCCTCGCCCGTACCGAACATTAGCGAATAAGGGGGGCTGTACACCTGTGTTGTTGGAAAACACTCAATGCTACTATATCTTGACACTCATTCCGTTGTTTACAACTGTAAGGGTCAGCTTACACCGAGACGCGACGCGACGCTCTAGTAACAGACGCAACGATTTAGTTTTTATTTAATTTCAGTGAGAGAATTCGAATATACCTCGCGGTGTAGCGAGTCACTTGTCACGACTTGCGTACCTTTTCGTAAAGTAATTAAAGTTCTATATTGTATTGCTACCTTAAAAACGCGCCGCGTCACGTCTTGGTGTGAACTGACCTTAGTCTCACTATATCTCTTTCTAAGAAAGAAACTAAGAAGAGGATGTAAGAAATTACAAAATGAATTAAAACAAAATGAATTTATGCCCAAGACTATTTCCCCGTAAATGACGATGGCATAAACTACATAATTTGACAGCGTTAAATATTTTCTATCCTCTTTCAATAAGAGAGACAAGGAAGAGATATAATGTGATTAATTTATTTTATTGCGATTTGCAAGAGAATCAGCACTATTCGCTCAAAGGTTTGGCAGTGGATTGAGCATTATCAAGATGACCTATTATTCTTTGTTATCCGAATAACTAATGCATGTTTTTTGAAACCTTTTATTAGACCTTTTATCTACGTACCGTTTTAGGATCTAAAGATGATGAAAGCGTCATTGGCACTTGAACTACAGCACTGTACGTTTCTCCGATCACATGCTGCTGATGAGGAATACCACCTTGCAAAAGAAATAATATTCTTAAAGATTTCTGCCCAAATGAGAGTCATTAAAAATATTATTAATTTAGTATCTCACCCGGTGATAGGTCTGAAGACGCCATTTCTGATACGAAGTCACTAAGGGACGAATAAGATGAACTTGTACTTTCGGCTGCTTCTGAATCCGAACCACTTTCATCTACGAAAAGGTAAAATTTTATATTTTTTGTTATATATTTGGCTAAATTAAAGGTGCTATACTATGACACGGTTTGGATTCATACCAGTTGGCTGGTTTTCTTGTCGTTGTAACTGCCTGAGTGCACCATTGAGCGAACTACCATCATCCCACACAGCAAATCGGATTGGTTGTAAATTATCGGCGAACCACTTGGGTTTGTCACCGATCTGTCGCGGGTCGAACACGCCTGTTTGGACCCGGAGAAATGCCACATTACACGGTGTTAGTGACCACTCCGCAAGGAATTCCACTGCCTGTGTGGAATACAATAACATTTTATGGAGATTTTTGGGAAGGTATAGAAGACCGTTGCTCAGGTTAACTAAACATTTAAAAATTTTATATGTTATACGAACCTGAGTCCTGGAAAACTTATTCAAGAAGGACGATGTTCGCGGGCGGGATCGCAGGAAACTATTGATTTGGAAGGCGACGACTGGTCGTGGGTACAGACGCAGAGTGCGCGTGTGTTCCATGAAGTTGGCCAAAATGTTTTGCGAATTGAAGAAGCGGACCTATATATTAAACATTTAATTTAATTATTATTTTGAGAGAGGTAGAGCACAGCGTTTATTCGCACAAAGAGCAGCTCGACTGGGGAAGTATCTCCGCCTTACATAATTCCGCAGCCAAATAACTTTATGTTGTGTAAAGTTGTGTTCCTGCGCGTGAGTAAGGTCGCCAGAGCTCATAGGGGGGAAAGGTCGGTAACGCGTGAGCGATGCTTCTTGTGTTGCAAGCGTCCATATGGCTACGGTAACCGCTTACCATCAGGTGGGCCGTATGATTGTTTACCGACTAAGTTGTTTAAAAAAAAATTGATGATTGGCCAACAAATGTTGATGGGCTTTGCTAATAGTTAACACGTGTAATAACACTAATAATATAAATGCGAAAGTTTGGATGGATGTTTTTGCTGATAGAAACACAGAGGGTACTTTTTATTCCGGGAAAGTAATAAAGAACAAATCGAAAATTCTTGAGGATCACATTTAAATAACAGAACAAATAACCTGTCAATTTAATCTTATCACAAAATGCAAATAATGATATTTTGTAGAAAGCGGTTTGTAGAGGAATTTCAATGAACATTTTCTTTCAATATCATCGTTTCCTTACTCAATTATATTTTATGCTATGGAATAATATCTTACGAGATTATCGAGAGTCAAAAGTGAAATTATTATAACCTACCATAGCAACTCTAGTAGCAATATCGACAGAATCCACGTCATTTCCATAGATCAATGGATTGAAGGGTTGTGATTGCGAGTGATGCGGTGATGCGAGCGAGTGCCGCTGCGGCGTGTGTCCCGCGCTCACCGCGCCCGCGAGTGCGCCGCTCGACCCGCCCGCACCTGCACCTCCCGCACCACCGATCGACACGCGACGGCTTTCTGGAGTGCTATGGGGAGCTGAGTGAGCACCCTCTCCCGCACCCGCACCCGCACGGTATGACGGTTGTTGCACCCTGATACACAAACTTATTTATACTTTTGACCAGACTACTACCCGTGCGCGATTAGTTGAGACCTGACGCCAGGGCCGTAGCTACCGCCGTATTGAAGTTGCGGGCCCTAGGGCTACAGAGGCCCAAACGTGTTAGCAAACATTCGTAAAAATCTTTACCCTCCATTTGGGCTCCACCGCAGTCAGGAGAAGGGCCAACAAACTTTGATATAGGGCCCGTCTAGGGCATTTAACACCACTGCCTAACGCAGTGACGTTACAGTTGCGTGCTTGTCTACCAATACACGTCATGAATTCACATACATATTAGAAGAAATAGTAAATTAAATATTTGCAAGATGTGATTTGAATTATTGATATGCGCCAACCATTTACTTCCTTAGTCAAAATCTTAATATAATAATTTATAATTACTGTTTTTCTATGTCAATGGTAAACTTACTTGAGCGTAGCACCACCGACGCTGTCCCTTCTAGAGGGCATTAGTAGCGCATTTGCTTGTTCCGCTGAACTGTTGGTTAAGCTGTTTAGAGCCTGGCAAATAGATGACAAAATAATCAAAAACAGTTCAGGAGATCTCTTAAAATTTGTTTAATATTTAATTATCAAATTAGAATTGTAATTATTCATGAAGCAGAAAAGTGCTGAAACATTTTAAGCTTGAGATACGATTTAGTCGCACGGAAGCGATAAACATACTACTTCAGTGGCATATATTGTAACTACACAATTCAAGTGTATTTATTTAATGAGTTGATTTTCGATTTAATTATTATAACAGCCAATGCACTACAATTATTTTAATACACTATATTATTGATCTTTGGTTAAAACAGATAATCTGCATTCTTGATTAGCAAGTAGGTATTTAAATATACAGTTGTAGCACAATCACAACAACCAAAAGACATGCCGCACCCAATAAAACCAAACCAAGACTGAAATTGTGTTAATTTATCATGATTTTTTTTCCCTTTAAATATCATTTAAGCAAGAATAATATTGAAATGATTAAGTAACACTAATTTCAGTCAGTTAATTTATATGTGCCTTCCTTTAGAGCAGTACTGATAGGAACATAAATGGTAGTAATTAGTATGTAATATAAATGAATTTGTGGCAATGATGAATGGCACATGTACTGTCGAATTGAAAGGCACATACATACATTTTTTTTTTTTACAATATTTCTCGTGAAAAAAAAGTCAAAGTGTGCAATGTAAATAGAGTATATAGATATTTACACCAGTTCCGGTACCGCTCATGAGATGTACGGCCTAGCGATGACGCAAGAAAAGTGAGAGCGTATGTTAGTGAGCATACAATCATTATTGTAGGTGATATTCGAATAATTGTTGTGAAACTTCGAATAATTTTTCGTAGTAATGTGTTTCGTTATAACAATGTGAACAGTTTTCTGTAAAAATCAATGGGTGTTTTTGGCTTGACGAAATGACGAGCAATATTTTTAAGGAAAATAGCAAGTGATTGGAAAGAAAAATAACAAGAAGCCATTGTTATTTAAGTCTCACTTCGTTTGAATTTAGAGAAACATCATCTATTTCAATAAAATTACATTACAATTACAGAACCCTTAAAAAAGATCGTCATGTTCAACAAGATATGGAACGTTTGGGGACTAAAACATGCTCCAAAGAACGAGAGACAAAAGCGACATTCTCAGAAAATTCAATAAAGAACTATTCATCCTATTTTATAGAAATTATCATCCAAAAATGTATCTTGTGTACTTGCCCTAAGGTATACTATTAATCTTTATTCAGTGAGAGAAGAAAGTACCTACACACCAAGTACAGTAGCTTAGCGACATCAATCAAAATGCGCTCACAAGTGCATGTGTATAGAAAAATGGTGAATGTTCGGATAAAATGTAGGTATTTTGATAAAAAATATATACGTTGACATTCGAAAAAAAAAAGTAAGGAAGTCATGGACAACATACCTGTTTCAAATGATTTTTTAACACTGAGCCCTCTGGTTCTGGTAGAACTGGCAGATCTGTGTCATTGCCGGTAGGGCAAATCAGTTTTGTAGAATCCAAGTCCACTAACCATATATCGTCTGGCAATCTATAACATAATGACTCAGTAAAATATATGGAATATTGTATCTTTTTAAGGCGATGATTGCTTAGTGAGGAAGTCCGAAGGGTCAAAATAGAAAAACTCCTTCCTGAATTTATCTATAATAAAAAAAAACAGAAGAATATTTAAAGTTTGTCCATTTGGATTAAACCTAGTCACCTTGTGGTATAGTTGTCAAATACTTTTGTTTGTAATGTATTTTAAGGAAAATTAGAAATATGTCTTTGCTGCACAAATTACAATAACACAGATTTACAGATCGCACCTGAAACTCTTTTTATATGTGAAAAAAGTTGCGGGTATTCCAATAAGGAAAGGCGTCGGCGCGAGCAGCAGTTGTTCAGCACAATTCATACAACTGGGCAGTAGTGGTATAGCCGGAAACATGTACTCAAGTGGATACAACATCGCTACAAGCGCCATCACTGACATCGACAGAGCGTTGTAGTCCCGGGACTGGACCACCACTTTGTTTTCGAGGATTATCAGTGTTAGCACCTTTAGACATGTGTCGACACCTGTAAATGAAAATGCTGATATATTGATTTAGGGAATCTTTGCAACCAAATAGATAACTTAATTAAAGATCATAAGGTTTCAGACAGCAGACGTGGAAAACTGTTTCTGGTGGATTTTTCAAGTTGTCATGGAGGACCAAATCCTAAAGTATTATGTATAAATGCTTAATGGAAAGGTCTCGAGGCCGACTTTGATAAAAGCCAAAACTTTATACTCGGATTTTTATATTATTATTCTCCGTCTGAATGAGCGGGATGATAACAGGTAACCCTTAAGTTATTCAAAGTGAGCACGTATCCCTTTTTTTCGAGTTTTCTATAGGTGAAGAGAAAAAAGAAGTAATTCTTCAAATAGTAGGACCAATGTGTTTACATTTATTAAGACATCTTTTTACCTAGTAACTCCAAAGGCAAGTGCAGTGGAAAGTCAACGAGCGCAAATCGTGTGTGATCGGGTAATGCGAACAGCAAAGGCGAGTGAGCAGTCGGTGACAACACTTCAAGCTCGAGCCGGGTTTTTCCCGGGACCGGCACTGGTGCAGAAAGGAGACGGAGGATCCATGTCTCTATCTCTTTCACGTCGTGCAGGACTATGGTCGGGGTGTTGTCGTATGCTTGGCCCGTTAGGACGGACCATACTGTATCCCTAATAAAATAAAAATTTGCTAAATTCGTATTGTACGTAACTATGTCAAAACATATCCAAATGTGCGATAAAAACAAACCGAAAATGTACTGAAATCCTAAAGCTTACCTAAATATTTGTCGTGACGCACCGACACGTCGTGGACTGGAAGACTCGTTGCAAGCATCTATTAATTTTTTAAGGATAAATAGGCACTCTCGGAATGTGGAGAAGAAGGGATGATGTGATAAAAGGCATAAGGAGGTCAAGGAATGGTTCCGCACACGCTGTAACAAACGCATGACAAGTATAAAGTATGTGTGTAAATAATGTAATGATCTAACTAAAAACGTCTATAACTGTTATATCGTACCGTACCTGTCGCTTCCTAGTAGCTCTTGGACTAGGGGAGTGCGAGCCACCGCTCTCGGAGTCTGGGGCGGGCACGTGTGCGTGTGCGTGTGCGTGTGCGTGCGCGTGTGCGGGCGCGTGCGGGTGTGCGTGCGCCGCCAGCCGCGGGCCCAGCGTGGCGCTACAGTCGCGCTCCGAGTCGCTCGGCGCCACGTTGCTGCTCCTATAGTCACTGGAACCATTCATACTCTATACTACACACTACACACCCCACGTAAGGATTTTTTAATTTGACTCCCAATTTCGTTAATTCTGTAATATTTATGGGACATCCATAGGCAGATCCGGTTCCGCGCGTAGGCTCTACATATTATAGAATTCAAGATAGTGGGACTCAATCTCAATGAAGTTTATTGCCTGTTCCATATGCTTTGCGCGGTAGCCCCGCTGTTGTCACTGAGCAGGTTGATGACGACGATTCAAGGTGAAATCATGTGAATTTTCACTCTTTTAGTTATCAAAGCTACCAGCTCAAAATATTGCATGGTCTTTTAAATATTATGAAACAGAGCGTGCCATTAACGCGCGAGTCGCAACTAAATTCAAGTCTAATGCCCGTTTTCACCATCGAACCCCCAAGCTCTTCCCAACTAAGGGACCCATAAGCTAAGGGAACCCTTAAATCCGACCCCTACTTAACTTCATTTTCACCAAGTTAGGGGATACCTATATAAGGGCCACTTGCCTAAGTGACAGTTTGTCTAGCATTTTATTTTTGGTTTCGTATCGTACTGGAAGGACAATAAGATTGAAATTGCTTTGACAAGCGCAGTCCGTGTCTGCGTCCCGTCTTACGAATGTGGCTGGCGCCTTTTATATATTTTATATAATTGTATTTTATACCGATAAATTACTAGTTTGGTATTTAATTTTTTTTTTCTTTCAGATGTAAATATTCACATATGAGATAGAAATATAAAGAATATTTACAAAGAAAGAAAGAAAAAAAAGATCAAATAAATTAAATGTATGGTAAAAAAGTTATATTTTTTATTTGTTTTTTTTTTAAATAATAATTATAAAAAAAACATTTTTAAATGTAAATTTATGTAAGAAAATAATAGATGAAATAATAATAATTTATTCACATCCCATGAAAATAATTACTTGTGAACCTCACACTAGACTGGGCCTGTTCTGTGGGGTTCTGTTATTTGCCCGTTTACAATTAATTATGAAGCGGCTTACAATAAAATTAAGTTAAGTATAATCATGGAAAAGAAATAAATAAGTACATTGAAATCTTGAAATTAAATTAAAAAAATACAAACATTCAAATTAATCGATCTAGAAAATTCATTGATAAAACACGGAGATTATTATAAAATATGCGACATATTCCAAATAAGACTTGAATTAAGTAATATTTTGTTTAAAATATAAATTAACTTACATAGAAAAAAAATATGATGACGCTGATTCTGACATTTTTCATTAAATGTACCCACGTTGTACAAGAAAAACTGTCACTTAGCGCTAAGAAACCCAATAACGCCGAATAACGGCCCCGTATTTTTAAGGGGTTTCCTAAGACCTTAGGTGTCCCTTAGGTGGTGGTGAAAACGAAACGAACAATTAAAACTTCTTAGGGGCTTCCTTAAATTTAGGGGTTGATGGTGAAAACGGGCATAAGACATACTTATAGAGACAGCATTGCAGCTACTTGCATGCCACGCTTGGGTGGTCGGCTTGCGGTCTAGCCGAATCTAAATCTGTGGTAGAATGGTGAATAGCAATAGAACAGCTGAATAGCAAACATTTTGAAGTCTAAGTCATTTCTAAGTCTTATCTACCTGGTGTTGGTTATAATCTGTTTCTGTAGAAATATACAGTAATTGGTGACCAATCCTATCGTTGCAGACAGAATCTGGGCCGAATGCACTGTAAGAGAAATATAAAGTGTGGTAGTAGTATGTGTTCACCTGGAGAATGCAGAGTCGGAGCTCTTCTCCATGGACTTGCGCCAGGACTCGCGCCGCAGCATGCTGCGCTCGCGCGGGCCCGACGCCGGCGCACGCTCCACCGCGCGGTAGAAGTTGACGCAGATGCCGTAACGAGTCTTGCCTGAGTTTACCACATGTGCAATAAAGCGGATGTGAAAGCGTTTAAGTTTTTTTTTGTTATTTTGTCGATGTAAGGAAAATCTAGCTTCATCCCGTATTTTATCCCCTTATGGGATCTTCAGGAAATACTTTCCATGCACTAAGAAAATAGGGTTTTTGAAGAAAATTTCCTCCAAAGAAATTTCCCCCTTAACGTAAAGTGGGGCTGTTTTTTTTACATAATGGATCACAAATGGAGACCTGTAAGTAATGGTTATGTTTTAAGATTGTGCCAAAAACGTGGTATCTAAAAAAATCATTCCCTATGCATTTGATTTTAAAAAATACGTATTCATCCATTTTCAGTATACATAGATCAATAGCGATCAGAAACCAGAACCTGTTACAAACAAAAGAAAGAGCACAGAAAGTCACGCACCAGAATCCTTGTCAGTGAGGGTAAAAACGAAGGAGGTGGTATCCCTCGAGGCAAGATGTCCAGGCGCTCGCCGCGGGCCCACAGAGACGCAACCCTCGGGCTGGCAGAAGTACACCATGTCCAGCGGTAAGGGGAAGTCATCGTGGTTAGTCAGCGGGTATCGACGAAGGAGCTCCGGTGCCTTAAATAAATGATGATTATTCTTATCCAAATAAAAAATGTGATTACCAATAATTAACTATCCTTCAAATTATGTTCTCTCTAATTCAAGTTGTTTACTGAGCTAGTATTAGTGGATAGATTTAAATTTATTGAAGTCAATATTAATACAGTCCACAAATAGTTACAAGATTAATTGGACGCTCTCAGATAGCTTCGTCAATGAAGGTCGTGATTATTAATTAATTAATTAGTTAAAGCTGGATAACGTTTAATTCCGTAATGGCAGACCTGCATATCCGGCACAGGTCAATCTATAAATTATTAGGATTTTCAGTAGAATATCGATATCGTTATAATTAATTAAAATAAAATAATGACATCCTTACCTGAACAGGTGCAAGTCCTTTGCCCGAAGTATAAGGTCGCGCACCGACAATAGTTAAATAATCTACCAGCCGCGGACATAAGTGCTGTTTCTGAATGTCCATATTCGTAATATATTCAAGTATCTATACGATAAAGTTTCCGTCCCCATTATAATGTATTAAAATATTGCTTGTCATAATTATCACGTTTCACCTATATTCCTGAAAAAGAAAAGTAACAACATAAACGCACTGATTCATGCTAATAAACAGATAACTCGATTGTATTTTCATTTACTTGTATTTTATAAAAACTTATTCAGTGAGAAAAGATTAATATATCGTAAAAATATAAATATAATTACTTTGGTATCCGTATGTACTAAGTAGGTACAGTAGGTACCTACTTAGTAAATATGGAGAGCGAGCGAGAGAAATTTATCGATTTACGCGTTTACGTTGACAAACGTGCGAGTTATATATAACACATAGGTCCCCTGACCCATATATTGGCTTGACATATTTCTCCGGGGACGCAGACTCGCAACCACCCTGTATTAGAGCCATGTTTTAATAAACGTTTATGGACTAATAAAGCGATACACAACGTACGTGATGCCGTTGCTAGCCAGGACGAAAATAATAGACTCTATCGAACTAGAGTAAAATGAAGTTTCTGAGTAGACAGAAAGAAATAGACCAAATCATTATGAGGTAAAGACCTTATAAGCGCTGTGCTAAATATTTGTTGCGAACATTACTTACTTAAGTACCTAATGTCACTCTATATAATATACACTGGACCGCAAAGACAACAAAAACCTCAACAACTTCCAAAATATTGGAGCTAGCTTTATGAAATAAATACTGTATTATAGACAATATTATAGTGGTTAAAGCCGTCGGTCATGGTTATCTCTTAATTGTGAAGGCGGCTTGAAAACTCCAACGGTAGGTTGACCTAGCCTATCTCCACCAATCCACAGTGGGCATGCGTGGTGGAGTTTAGCTTATTCCTTTTCACCCCCTTTCGCAAATTATAGGCTATTTCTCTACTTACAAGTTATGAACTGCCTACACATGTTCACGTCCTATATACGAAATGTATGTTTAGGTAGGTAGGGGATAAACGACTGTTCGCGAAATGTCTACACTATCATATGACGCTATAAGCGTGGGTGGCAATCGAGATATCAAAGCATTTAAAATTGTACATTACAATAAATACAGTGATAAAATGAGGGAGGAGGGACTAAAGATATAAATTAAATCGTACCTAAAACTTCAATATTCGAAAACATAACGCGAAAAGTTTATTTAAGGGATTAAATAAAAGGACTCAGTATAATGTGTATTGAGATCATAAAGGTCGGATGAAGTCTGAAGTCTGGACCCATAAATCAATAAAATGGCAAGCTCTTGTGTGTGTCCCTTCCTGGCAGGGCCGCCCCACCATTATAGATTTGAATACAAATGTTAATTTAACATTATTTTAATCATTTATGATATGGTGTAATGTGGGTGTAATAACTAATACAACATACTTGTGATTAATTAGATAGAGAGAGTATATTTACCTAAAGTTCGAGGAAGTAAGTAACATAGAGTGGATCATACCTACGTCCTCTTAAATCCCAGTATCGTAACATGACGATAAAATCCCGGGATTTAAGAAATTACACATTATTTATTGTACTTTAAATAAATACATATTTAATAACAAATTATTTTTAGTAGCGAACTTAATATTATTTTACCTAGGTACTTCAACCAAAACATTTGCTTTTAACACAATTTTAGTACGGAACACTAAAAAATGTTATATAATGGTACTTAAAAAGTGGAATAAATAATTCGTGATTTTTAAACCCGGTGATTAAAAACGTTATTATCATAATTTTGGGATTTTGGAGGAGGTAATATGTATAACTATGTTACTTACTCCCTTATTAATAAACTAGCTTTAGCCCGCGACTTCCACCGCGTAGATTATTTATTTTTTCTAGATATGAATCATTATAACAATATAGAGCTATGTTCATGGCTATGACAAAAGTTCAGGTAGATTGAGAGCTCACATGTGAGCATGCCACATAAAACTGAAACAGTCGTGCCGCAAATAAACTCTAAATAAATTCAAAATAAATTTCAGAATTTTTCCCTGTGATTAATTAAGAGCCATCGCGATACAAACCTTGATAAGGAACTGTAAACTTTTAAATTAAACGAAGGATTTGGGATCAATGGTATACGCGGCACGAAGACTGTTTCTCCTCTGGCACAACCAGTTAATATTTTGGCATCAATAAAATTGCGGCGGAGAGCTGTTTCTTGAAGTCTAGTTGCACAGCACAATTTTGGAGGCCGTATATTTCTAATCAATATGACAGGAGCACCTACATATACATACATGACACGGATTATCCAGCGGATTAAGAGAGTTTAAAAATTGAACAGGACTATTGAGACTCATCCATATCGACAATGGTGGCAACAACCTTCAAATTAATATATCAACATTTCATTGATCGCAGCGGGTTGGTAATTTTTGGGAGTCATAATGGCTCTCTCGCGCATAACCACTCTATCGGTTTGTGTTCATAGTAACATCATTATACATTTTATCTATACCTAAGTTGGTATTTGGATCAACCCATCTATTTGTGGAAACTTTACGTTCCACATTTGAAGAAGATCTGAAAATCTACCGGCAGAAATATGCATCGTGTACCCCCCAAGCAGCACGCAAGCATATTTACATCAATAAACCAGCCCATTTAGAACTTAGAGTTCTTTTAGAGACTTACAAGAGTGTAAAGAACAGTTTTAATACTTATAAGAGTGATTTATGAGATATTATACAGCTCTAGCTGTATAACATTCTTAGTAAGGGATCCGCGTCAGCTTAGGGTTCTTAAACAGAATATCAAAACTCTACTATACAGCGTTAAGAATTTAATAACACTCCAAGCTGGTTTTATCTTTAAAGCTGTATATAGGCTGTATAAAGGGATCCGCGTCAGCTTAGGGTTCTGAAGCAGATATTATAACTCTATAATACAGCGTTAAGCTTTTTCTGACACTTCAAACTGGTTTTATCGTTAAAGCTGTATACAAGCTGTATAAAGGGATCCGCGTCAGCTTAGGGTTCTGAAACAGATATTATAACTCTATAATACAGCGTTAAGTGTTTTCTGACACTTCAAGCTGGTTTTATCGTTCAAGCTGTATACAGGCTGTATTAAGCATGTGTTCACTTACTTAATACAGCAATAAACGTTCATAACTTACTTAGTACAGCTACTAAGACTTATAACACACTCCAAGTATCGTTTAGGCTGTATAGCAAATTGTCGACATTTTACATTTACAATAACAACATTTAAATTACAATTAAAGGAATATTTCATAATAACTATAGCCGTATCATGGTTATCATCTTGAATGATGATCTTGTATACTCATATCTATTATTTATAAATATATTTTTAACTTCCTAACCTTAAAAACAAACACTTATTTACTGTATTTAGTATAATTTCTTTATTTTGGCTTGATTATTTTGTTGGCGCGTGAATATTTTGACGGAAAACATACACAGGTTCACAATAAATTAAAATTTGCACATTGAATTCATCAATAAACAGCATTAGATATCCATGCCCAAGATTTTATCCTTTCCATTTTAATAACAATATTATGTCGCCATTCAATATGGCATCGTAAATAGTTTTATTTATTTTATTCTCACATAATTCTCTTCGACAACCTATTTAGAACTATTATTCTTACAAGATACTTATAAGAGGATATCCGTAGAGTATAGGCTGCTCTATACACCTAATAACAGCCCTAATACAGCTTTTATACTTGTCTTTTGTTTATACAGCCTCTATACAGCTCCAATAACGAAATAAGCTGTGTAATGTGGGCCCTTTTTACACTTATAAGGCCTGTATAAGCGCTTATACAGCCTTTTTACAGCCTGAATATTCAGCTTTTAGTATAAGAACGAACTTTAATACAGCCTTTAAACAGCTTGTTATGCTACTTGGGCGTGTATGGGAAGGTGAAATATGTTTTTTTGGGAGGTGTCGTGATCGGGATTATTTATCTAAAATTACGCCATGAGACCAATCCACAATCCATCGACGGGGAGTCTATACTCATATATTGGAACCGAAATGGTTTCTACTGTGCGGTTTCAAAGGAGTTTTCTACCGCGTACACTCAGGCTGTGGAATGAGCTCCCCGCCGTGGCTTTCCCAAAGGAGTATAGCCAGGGGGTCTTGGGTGAAAGGGTGTGAAGATATTTCTGTAAAGTCGGCAACGCACGAGTGATACCTACGGTGACCGATTATCATGAGGCGGGCCGTATTCTTCTGTGACACCTTAGTAATAAATTTAAATACGAAATAATAATTTAAAAATTGCCTGTAGTAGACAGACAGACAGATCGACGGGCGGAGATCTATCCAAAAATTCCTCAACCAGACAGCTGAGAATTTTTCTCGTGGCAGACAGACAGATACACGTGTACATTATTTTTACTTGTTTACAAAATTGTGTGAATGAACAACTTCAATACAATATTTCATCCCCCTTTACACGCCTTCAAGGGTTGAAATTTAAAAAACGCAATATAAGTACCGTTAGTTTCCAACCATAAGCCGAAATAATAAATTTAGTGATTTTTACTCCGAAAATAAAGAACTACAAATACAAAATTTAATCCCCCTTTTCACCCCTTAAGAGTTCAAATTCCAACAACACCGATATTCGTTGCGTTACTTTCCAACTATAAGCTTAAATAATAAATTTAGAATACTTCCATACACAACTTCATCCCCTTTTTTTACCCCTTCGGGTTCGGATTTATCGAAAGCGCTGAGGCACATATAAATTAATTTTGAATCATCAGCCTAAACACAAAATTTGAAGGTCCTAACTTCGAAACTGATGGACTTTCGTACAAACATGTATCCCCTATTTTACCCCCATAGGGGTGTAATATTAAAAAAATCCTTAGTTAGTGGATACCTACACTGTATAATTATAAATTTAGTGATGTTTACTGTGGAAATTAAGGACTTTCATATACAACTTAATCCCCCTTTTCCCTCTTCGGGGGTGGAATTATCACAAACGCTGTGACAACTATACATTAATTTTCAATCGTCAGCCTAAACACATAATTTGAAGATCCTAACTTCAAATCTGACAGACTTGCATACAAACTTTCAACCCCTATTTCACCCCCTTAGGGGTGGAATTTCCAAAAATCCTTCCTTACTGGATACTTATACTGTATAATAATATTTTTTGTGAAGTTTATCGAGAAATTGAAGGCTTTGCATACCCAACTTCATCCCCCTTTTTCCGCCTTCGGGGGTGGAATTATCATAAACGCTGAGATATCATTTTATATATTAAAAAAAGATAAGATGTAAGTCAGTCTTGTAACACCCAGGTATTAAGATAGCCCCAGCCTTTTTTGTTTATGTGACATTAGAAAGTGACGGATATGTTTAAAACCTAGGTATTACTATACTTGACTAACACCTTATTTATCAATAAGGGGGTCAAAGTTTAGTTAAATATACTCTAAATGCTAATTAGCGACAAATTCTAGTAATAAGTTTAGGGTCGGCAACGCGCGAGTGATACCCCTGGCACAAAATAAATAATAGTACTGACGTACCCTGGTGTTGCAAGAGTCCATAGGCTACGATAACTGCTTACCATCAGGCGAGCCGTATATTTGTTTGCCACCATAGTGGTATAAAAAAAAACGTTCTTTGTTAGGTGCTAAGCTTGCGTGCGACACTGGGGTGCCCCTGCTAGGATGGGCCTGTTTTGGCAGGGTCACCAATTCATTTTGGTTCCCATCCAGAACATGCGTAAAGCTTCCCTACAAAAACTCTTTCAAAGAGAGCTACGTGCAGTCTAGTTTAATATGATTGTTAAACTGGCTCCCGAAACACAGTTTTTACTTGTTCGGGAACCTATGGATTCAATATTAAGCTGTATTATGTTTTATGCCTATGAATTAAAAGTATTATTATTAAATTCCATATCTAATGCCTGTTCTATCTTAATAATATCATACCGTAATACTATGGTAATAAGTACGCATCTACCTACATGGTTATAGGTAAAAATTAACACCCGAAATATTGCGAAGGCGTTGATCCTTT
The DNA here is from genome assembly GCA_947623365.1 of Achlya flavicornis. NCBI lineage: Eukaryota > Metazoa > Arthropoda > Insecta > Lepidoptera > Drepanidae > Achlya > Achlya flavicornis. The sequence goes on along the minus strand of OX392473.1, from coordinate 9,014,249 downwards.
GTATTAATCAAGTCTTATATTGAAGCAATATTTCAGCAGGCCACCAGATTACGTAATTGCCTCCTCAAATGGCTTTCACCTCGTCGTAAATCGATAGTTATCTAAGTAAATGAGTGCTCGGTCTAAAACGTAAACCGAATCTTTATTGACCTGAGTTTTCAAAATTCTATCGCATATTTATTTTGCGTGAGAAGTTAAGAACCTATGCAGAAATAATATATGAGGAAATGGAAATATGATTCTTTAGGTATCTATGATGTAGGAAAATCTAAAAAGTATTCGTATTTAGGTAGTATAGTTATAGTTTATCTAGGTATGGAAAAGGTATTCGAAGTTCTTTGGACGCGGTGCGTCTTCTACTCGCCCCAGTTGTACTAATAGTTAGATACCTATTATTTATTCTGTATTATACCTATATTCTTTACCAGCGGGAATTTAGAGTATTTTACTAAGAATTGCTGCTAGACGAGATGCGTTGCGTTTATGTGTATTTTGCTATCTAAAACTTGTAAAATCTTATTTTCATGTGTGTTTTTAGGGTTCCGTAGCCAAATGGCAAAAAACGGAACCCTTATAGATTCGTCATGTCTGTCTGTCTGTCTGTCCGTTCGTATGTCACAGCCACTTTTTTCCGAAACTATAAGAACTATAATGTTGAAACTTGGTAAATAGATGTACTCTGTGAACCGCATTAAGATTTTCACCCAAAAATAGAAAAAAAAAACAATAAATTTTGGGGTTCCCCATTACTTAGAACTGAAACTCATTTTTTTTTTTATAATACCCATAAGTGTGGGGTGTCTATGGATAGGTCTTCAAAAATGATATTGAGGTTTTTAACATTATTTTTTTCAAAACTGAATAGTTTGCGCGTGAGACACTTCCAAAGTGGTAAAATGTGTGTCCCCCTCCTGTAACTTCTAAAATAAGAGAATGATAAAACTAAAAAAAAAATATGATGTACATTACGATGCAAACTTCCACCGAAAATTGGTTTGAACGTGATCTAGCAAGTAGTTTTTTTTTAATACGTCATAAATTGAAATTCATATCAAATACTCAGGTCTACACTACCATTTACTTATATACCTACATGTTTGTACGGAACCCTCGGTGCGCGAGTCTGACTCGCACTTGGCCGGTGTTTTTAAATAAATGATTATCATTATTATTTATTATTATAGGTAATAGGGAGCGCTCAGAAGATAAGTAACTGGCATTTTAACATCCTAAGGTACTTGCCTCTTTAATATTAAATGATTTATTAGCTGCTTCCGAAACGTTTTATGGTCTAGTTCTACGTATGTGACATACAATAAGCATGAACCTACTTTTGAAACATATAATCCTTAATGACAATGAGGGCGTAATAGAGTAGATATGCAGATCGTGTTCCATTTAACTAAGTAATCGTACCTACCAGCATTATAATGCGAGTCGATGCCGTTACAAGCTGATAAAATAGTAGATAAGCGGTACAGTTTGCTTAAAAAATACAATTATCTATTTTTTCTGTACAGAAACCTCATAATTTTAAGATGGTATATACGCAAGAATGAATAAACTTGGGAAATTATGGAAGAACCGGAACATAACCAAAGCCACCAAAACCAGGCTAGTCAGATCACTTGTGTTCCCCATATTTCTGTATGCTGCGGAAACGTGGACACTAAAAGAAAGCAAGAAAAAGAGGTTAGACGCTCTCGAAATGTGGTGCTGGAGAAGAATGCTTGGAATATCATGGACAGAAATCCGTACAAATGAGTCCATACTCCAGGAACTCGGTATCAAGCAGCGTCTATCCTCCGCAGTGCAGGCTCGCATCCAAAATTTCTTCGGACACGTGTCGCGGTGTGGAGATGTCTCCATAGAGCCATTGGTGGTGCAGGGTAAAGCGGAGGGCACCAGAGCGCGTGGAAGATCACCCATGCGATGGACTGACCAAATTAAGGCCGCAATAGGCGGTCCCATCAATAACTGCACCAGAAGGGCAGGATAGGAAGAATGGCGGCGTGTTGTGAAGCGCGCCACAAATGACAAGTCATGATGACCACGACCACTCTGTCAAGAGTGCAACGCATAAGAAGAGATATACGCAAGTAATAAATTAATATCATACCTATCCCTTCGCAAAAATTACATCAACTTTCAATGAAAAAAAAATATGTATTGCGCGCCAACCGTGACGTAAATCCAAGAAAATCGTTTCAGAAGTTTCCTTTGACTGTTTGACGATCCGCGCGGACGAGGAAAACGGCAGAAATCACTTGTTATTTTTTAACCGCAAGTCAAGGGATAAGTGTTTTATTAAAGTTACGTTAGTAATTGTTTATCGTAGTAATTTTGAAATTCTTCTTATTATTATATTATTGAGATTCGCAACCCTCCATTAATTGAAATACTTTCAAAGGGTATTATGATGACGTAATCTTATTTTCTCGCATTTCTAAGTGATGCTTTTTTTTATTTGCACATTATTAGTATTATTTACCCGTTGTCCTTAAATATCAATGCGCATAAAGTTGTATCCATTAATTATGAACCCTATATCTGCTGATATTTAAATGTCAACAGAAACTGCAGGCAAGTTTGTTAGTGTGCCACGTAAAAAAATATTGAAGCCTGCAATTGTAACATAAGACATGGGGAAATTCTTATCTATTTAAACCTTAGCGAAAACGAAGCAATATTAAAAAACCAGCCAAGTGCGAGTCAGACTCGCGCACCGAGGGTTGCGTACAAACCTGTAGGTATATAAGTAAAAGGTAGTATAGACCTGCGGGGCGATTACGTAACTAAATTTCAATCATTTTCTAATTGAAATCGGTTAAATATAGCGGTTTTCTGATAACTTTTTACGTTCTGATAATTGCCAATACAAACAGAGCTTCATTAGAAATGGACCCATTTCCGATTTTGTTTCTACCGATTCAGAGGTAATCCACGTACTGAGTATTTGATATATGAATTCCAATTTATGACGTATTAAAAAAAAAACCGGCCAAGTGCGAGTCAAAATCGCGCACCGAGGGACAAAAACTACTTGCTAGATCTCGTTCAAACCAATTTTCGGTAGAAGTTTGTATCGTAATGTACATCATATATTTTTTATAGATTTATCATTATCTTATTTAGAAGTTACAGGGGCACACATTTTACCACGTTGGAAGTGTCTCTCGCGCAAACTATTCAGTTTAGAAAAAAATGATATTAGAAACCTCAATATCATTTTTGAAGACCTAACCCTTATGGGTTTTATTAAAAAAATAAAAATTGTTTCAGTTCTAAGTATGGGGAACCCCCAAAATTTATCGTTTTTTTTCTATTTTTGCGTGAAAATCTTAATAATGCGGTTCACAGAATAAATAAATAAATATCCTGGGACATTCCTCACACACGGTCATCTGATCCCAAACTAAGCAGAGCTTGTGCTATGGAAACCAGATAACTGATATAATACATATACTACTTTTTGTTTGTAAATACATACTTAATATACATAATTACACCCAGACTCAGGACATACAGACATGTTCATGCACACAAATGCATGTCCTGTGCGGGAATCGAACCCACGACCTGCGGCGCAATAGGTGGAATCTTTACCAGAGTCTTAACCAACTGCTCCAACTGGCCCGTCATACATCGAATACATCTACTTACCAAGTTTCAACATTATAGTTATTATAGCTTCGGAAAAAAATGGCTGTGACATACGGACGGACATGACGAATCTATAAGGGTTCCGTTTTTTGCCATTTGGCTACGGAACCCTAAAAAGAGATTTCAAATTCAACATAGTATAGTAAGTAACGCATCATTTTTCTTACTTCAAAATAATACCTTCTTCCTATAGTCAAATGAGTAGTTAGTAGTAGTAGTAATTCCTATTACATTTCAATGTGTCTTAGTGCAAACATGTCTTGTAGCCAGCATTATTTTATTTGTTAATCCTAACTAATATTATAAATACGAAAGTGAGTTTTTTATTTAATTTTTACGCCTTCACTCCTCAACTACTCAACGGACCATCATGAAAGTTGGCATGCAGATAGCCTATGGTATGGAGAAGGACATAGGCTACTTTTTATCCCGGGAACTCGGGCGAAACCGCGGGGACAGCTAGTACATGAATAAGCACACATGTATTTTAATCGAAATATAATTATTTTTGAAGTAGAATCATATTGCTACCATTGATCATTTACCTCTTTTTATTCTGTAGTTTAACCTCCTAATTAATATCAGTATTTAATTTATTTAATAAAAATAAAAGGTATATATTCTTATCTTTGTTAAATACTGAAACCTCACTTAAAATTTAGCAGCGTCATCTCAAATACTTGAAAAGCCCTATCCCGTAGGTACAACTGAACTTTCAAGTGTCAACTTAAGTGTGAGTGGCGTTTCTGTATCGGGCCATATATGAGTTATCTATAAGACTGTAAGTAGGACTATTTATAAAGTTTTCTGCATTGATTTTTAACCCAAGCACTTAAGTATGACAAATACAGTGCCTTAAATAAATTAAGTCTTTGCTGAAATACCTCTTTTGTATCACTGTTTGTGATAAATGATCCTATAGTGACTGATCTGATGATGCAGTCAAGGCCTATGTGCGGGTAGTGCAGCTCATACAGGGAATCCAACATAAGTTTGAAACAGTCTTGGGTGTACCGATACCAAACCGACAAGGCTAAGGATTTAGATTTGCAGGAGATAATATTATATTCGCAATACATACATATGCAAGGTGGAAATAGATGGGACATCTATTACACATATAGCTGCTGAAGTGCAAAAAAATAAAGCCTAAGATAGAGTTAGTACCCTAGTATAAGGTACTACCTATACCTACACACACGGGTACTTATATACATACCTACCCATAACTATAGAAAAACATAATTAATTACACATCCTTTCAGTGGGTTACGTCACACGCACGTCAACATGACGCACTTGAACCACTTTTCGCTGGACCATGGCTGGTAATGAACATGGGGCGAGAGATAATCTCAAAAATGTCGGACAACTCCCGTCGAAAGGACAAAACAAATATCGAATACTTACTTACCTTAAATTTACATGTGTGTAACAGCTTGCATATCCGTTTTCTACATCGTAAGCCCGTCACCCGCGAATATGGGATATCGTGTGTGGTTAGTTTTAGTGCGAGATGTAGCCGCGTAGTAGTGCATATCGCGATATGGCGGAGACGAATGGAGTGCCATGCGCGCCGCCCACGTTCGATAACGCGCGCAGCCGCCCTTCGAACAAACCCCTGCTACTCACTCACTATCACACCGATAGCTATGATCATTACACACCGAAGAGCGCTACGCATTCGCCTATCACGTCGTTTTCACTATATAGTATAAACTTCACACTTACCTATAGGTACCTATACTATAGGTACTGTAGTACCTATACCATACGTGTGAACCTGTAGGTTATATATAATAATTGATGATTTGGATTTTGTTGTTTATTCTTCGACTCACTAAAAGTAAGGCCACTTTCAAAAGTAGCTACCTACCCGGAGTGTTATTTCAAGGGTATAATTTTTGGTAAATTATAATTTTTTGTTTGATTATGTATATACAACTGGGTTTATATTTAGGGTGGGATTGCTACGTTCGGCGTTGCTACGATTGGGAGGTATCGGGATGGAATTAGCTTGCAAATTCTTGAACTGGATTTGGTTTGACCATACTATCACAAAGCTCCTTAACGTTAAGCCATAGGAGATTTTGGGATTCAGAAAAAAAAAACGGACAAGTGCTAGTTGGAAGTCGCGTTGTGAGGGTTCCGTACAAAAATAACATTGCACTTGAAAAACAAGTTCTCCGATACATTCATTTGACAGGCCAGTTGGTTAAAGACCATCACAGACGTAGCTATAATATATAATATATTAATATGAATCATAGCAAAGCATATTACGATATATTTTCAATACTAATCTTTGAGTGACCGCACACGCAGCTATAATATATATTTCTGTTACTTCACCAACTTGTACTGGCATTTATATTATAGCCCGGCATATTAATATATAGCTACGTGTGTGATGGGCTTAAGATTCCACCTATCGCGCCGCAGTTCGTGGGTTTCATCCCCACACATGCAGGACATGCATGAACATGTCTGTAGGTATATCCTGAGTGTGGGTGTAATTATGTATATTAAGTATTTACAAAAAAGTGGTATATATGTATTATATCAGTTATCTGGTTTCCATAGTACAAGCTCTGCTTAGTTTGGGATCAGATGACCGTGTGTGAGGAATGTCCCAGGATATTTTTTTATTTTTTCATCTGCAAATGTAATGTTGAGCGCACAATATTGAGATTTACCATGTTATTTTAAGACAATAATAATAAATAATAATAATGGAATTTTTTGAAATAATTAACTAAAATGGATTTTTTCATATTTAAGGCTCTGTAGTTTCGGAGATAATGGTTGGGAAATGGTAATTTAGTAGTAATATTTTTTTAGCCTTTTGCATTTGATATATCACATCGTACTTACAGTTTGCAAAGAGCTTAAGCTTTCGGTGAAGAACAACATTGTCAGGGAGCTGCACTTGAGAGCCAGTTCGTTCCCTTTTAGGCAGTTGTCCCACCGCCGACGAATAAACGAGTAACTATAGGCTATTTTCTCTTTCATGAAACGTACAATACATATGACATTCCGTGTAAACAAAAGAGATGCATTTATTAAAAGTTGATCGCAGACTGTTCACACTGCCGTCGGGGACTCGTTCCACTAGTTTATCACTGAGCGACAAGAGATAATTCTCGCTCAGCGATGCTCGCTTGGCGGTCAGAATAAAAAATAAGTCTAAAAAATAGCCTTGCTGAGTTTCTTGCCGGAGTCTTCTCAGTTTTAGTGTTTTTAGAACCGGTGGTAAATTAAACTGTTTGTAACGTTCATAAGGCCCTGGTAAGGCTACCAGGGCCTAAATTGAATAAATGACTTTTTGATTTTGAGAATTCACGCCGAGAGACCAACTAGCAGGCATTTTCTGCCGCAGCGAGCAAGTGGCACTCGCACACTCGCTTACAGCCCAGCCCAGCGACAAAACTATCGGAACTACACACTCGCTTCCCGCTGCTCGCCAACTCTCAACTACTGGTGCGTAGTGCGCTGCTGAGATCCAGCGGCCGGCGCTTATACTGCTGCAGAAGGCTTACCGTTCCACGAGTTCGGCTGCTTTGCCAGTTTTGGCCGGTGAACTGCCGGCCGACCTGGAGGTCCGTAGGGCGGGGGAGATCTGCGAGGCGCGTAGGGGCTGCCCCAGGGGTTCTTGGCCCGTAAGAGAAGCATCACAGCGACTGTGGTTGCCCATTGGCAGGAGCGATGGGAGACCGATGAGAAAGGCAGGGAGTTATACAGTTTCTTCCTGGACGTAAGGTGACGTCTGGCGGCCACTTGGGTCGAGCCAGACTACGTGACTTCCCAGCTCCTCACGGGACATGGACGTTTTAGAAAGAGACTTTATGATATGGCATTGAGCGATTCGGACGAGGGAGGGAGGAGGACCGCGAGCATGTTTTATGGAGCTGTCCCTTGTATGAGAATGAAAGATGCGAGATGATGGATGGCTTGGAAAGAGTGGAGGCGGGACCGGTCTACTACCATGACCTGGTCCGCACCGAGGGGAACTATGGGAGGCTGAGGCATTTTGCCAAGGAATGGCACAGGAGGCGGAAGGCGGCAGAAGATGAAGGTAGAGGAAGGATAGGCGCAGTATGTTGCAGCATGATACTTTATTGCCCGGCGGCGAAGTTCGTCAATGTGGTGTCGTGTGTGCATTAGCACTGACTGAAGAATAGAAAAAGATCCGATTCGCGCACCTCCTTTCGGGGTGTTAGCAGGGGATAAAGTGTGGTAAAAGCCTGCTTGCAGGGGATTCCACACAGTGTAGGGGTAAAGCTTGGCGCAGTATGCGTGCCTTGCGATCCCCACGATTCGGCTTGTATGACCGCAAGGTTGGTCAGGCCATGGGAAGGCAGGTGGGATTATTGCTCGCCAACTCGTTTCTAGTTGCTAGTTTTACTCGTTCATCGTCGGCGGTCGGACAAGTGCCTTAAGCTTTGTGTGCTTAACACCTTTGGCCACATCATCACTTACAGGGGTGAGATTGTAGTCAAACATAAGCCTAACTACGAAAATAAATGTAATAAAATGTTTTTTTTTGAAAGATAATGTTTTATTCTTACTTTAATTTTATAACCATAATAATAATAATATATAATATAATAATATTTATTTATTTGCACTAAAACATTTCGAGTTACAAAGGTACATATAGATTACGTCGATGTCACAATTTAGTACAAACTACTACCTAAACTAAACCATACATTAAATAAAATTATAAGTTTTTAAATAAATTAATATTCTGGGACATTTTTCACACACGGTTATCTGATCCCAAAATATCCATAGGAGCCGTCCATTAATCACGTGAGGTTTTTTACACCACTTTTTAACCCCCCTCCCCCTACCAAAATCAGGTGTTTTTTTCCAGCCTAAAAACAAGTAAAGATAGTCAATAAATGTTTTATTAAATAGAACCACCATGGGTTTACTTTGCTGTCTTCAATGGTGAGGAGTGGACAAGTAGAGAGGAGTTTTGAGAGAGGTAGAGCATAGCGTTTATTCGCTCAAAGAGCAGCTCGACTGGGGAAGTACCTCCACCTTACAGAATACCGCAGCGAAATAACTTTATATTGTGTAGAGTTGTGTTCCTGCGCGTGAGTAAGGTCGCCAGAGCTCATAGGGGAGGGGGGAAAGGTCGGTAACGCGTGAGCGATGCTTCGTGTGTTGCAAGCGTCCATATGGCTACGGTAACCGCTTACCATCAGGTGGGCCGTATGCTTGTCTACCGACTAAGTTGTATAAAAAAAAAAAGCAACCTCAGCAGTTAGCACCACTTGATGCTAGAAGTTTTAATTTATTCTCATCCAGTCACTCGGCATCATCGTTGTCTCACACCACGCAATGAACTTCCCTATATTTATGTAGTATATGAGCGCCTAGTAATAATTCGGGCAGGTTGGATACTCTGCGTCAATGCACTATCATCACTCGGTGCCGGAGAACGCAGGCTTTTTTATCTTCAATGGGTTTATGTTCGACGGTCGAGTGACCCCAGGAGGAGTCACAAGGCTGAAGATGTCGCACGCTTACCCAGAAAATGCCTGTTCCCTCTAGCCTTGAAGACCATCTACGTCTAGGTTAAAGGTTTTAGGAAACACAGATCCCTGAAGTGAGTTCCACACCTTTGGCGACCAAGTGCAATTTTTGATTTTATTGCGTCCATAGATTTGCGTGGTCGCATAAAAAAAATACACGTGATATGCCTCAAGACCCCCAACCCCCTACCGGGATTTGTCGTGATATTATCCGAACCCCCTCCCCCCACTCACGTGATTAATGGACGCCCCCATAGCTTGTACTGATACTTAATATACATAATTATACCCAGACTCAGGCAGGGCATGAATGTCTTGGGTGGGAATTACCACACGACCTGCAGCGTGATATGTAAGGGTCTTACCAAACACGCCAACTAGCCCGTCATTATAGCAATGTAATGTCGACTCACTGTAAAACACAGGGAAATACGAAAAAGAAACATCAATAAATAATAGATTCTATAATATTAAACAATAAATATTTAGTACAAAAAATTACAAAAAATGTTATTGCGATCCTCTATTTGCCGGTATCTTCTTTAAGTGATACAGTTCTGTTGAACACCAACTGGAAAATAATAATGAAAATTTTATAATCATAATTTATTTGACACTAGCTTTCTTTACATTATCTTTAGATATAGGCGACGATCCCACAGAGAGAGTTCTAGAGTTCCGCCTTCACTACTGTACACACAGCGAGCGAGCTGTCTAGAGTCCTAAAGGTAAATGGGCAAATTTGTATGGAGCTTGTCACATTGGCGGCCAGCAATAATTTCTACATTTTCTATTAGGCAATAATATATTAACAAAAATATGAAAGCTTATTACTGTGGTGTTGCAAAGTAGTTGCATTAAGTGTAATAAGTATCCCGTACCAAAAGGGGTAATTATATACATTATATACAGCAAGCAAAAGTTTGTTTACATTCTTTATCTCGTCTCATTGGCCTTACTTTATTACTTTCATTAGTGGCCGCTCATGGGCCAGAATGCCCATTATCTTTCTGCCTTATGTCACTCAGTAAATTAAGACAGTGATAGCTCTAGAGAATGGAACTCCGACAGAACTCGCGTTTTCTTGCACGCCGAGTTCTCTGTGTAGAATTATCAAAGACGCCGCATAGATTACAGTGAACGCGGAACTTAGAACTCGGAACTCTAGAACTCTCTCTGTGGGATCGGCGCCTTAGAGTTAATATCATTGGAATTATAGATACATTTATATGTAACAATTTTATACACAAATACTTACAGAATCATTGAAGCCACAAGCGAACCACTGACGATTGTGAGAAATAAAAAGCAATATAATAAAAAATAACTAAAATTGAAACAAATACAAAAAAAAAAACATCAACGAATAAATATTTTATTCACAAAAATACGAGCTATAGGAAATTGAAATGGTAATATTTGTTAAATTTCAGACATAATACTTTTTATTTATTTAATTAAAAACGGGTCATGGTAGAAAACGCAAAACTAGAAAACACAGCTCAAACAACGTGCAAAAAAATAATAAGTATCCAAGCAATTAGCACAAACAATTGTATACTCCGAAAATAATGTAGAAGGTACTAACCTTAGTGGAGGACGTATCAGGATCGACCGAGAAAAAGCCAATTCTTTCGAATTGGAACTTGTCGTACACCTTAGCTCCCTTCAGTGAGGCGTCGGCAAACGCTTCCACTACCCTCAGCGTTTCTTCGCGGCAGTCAGAGAGAAAGCCTTGCGGTACCTCAGTGGGGTCTTCGGGATTCTTGTGTTTGAATCTGGTAAGGAATATGAGTTTAATTTTTTTTTCATAGGGTTTAATTGGTTTCGTTTAGATATTATAGAACTATACGGAGTTTTAATGGTTTAATACATTTAGTACAAGACTTACAGAGGTTCGTAGAGTCGGACTTCCAAGGCAACAGGATCTGATACCCAGTGAATAAAAGCTTTAGGCTTCTCGGCCGACTCAGTCGGCTCTGCTGTGCATTCAATCTCTGTCACTTTACCATTTTCATCTTTACAGACTTTTGAAACCTGCAGAAAATTAACTATGTTTAGAATATTTTATAACATTTTGTCACCAGCAAAGTGCGATGAATGGTTGAAGTAACATCTACTAGAAAACGTGAGGAAATCATAGCACGGTAGTAGGGTTCTTTGTAGTACCTGCCTGGCTTGTTACTACAATCATGTTGAAAATCTCGTCGTCAAGTACCTTTTGCTATTCGGCAGTTGTATGTACTAGAAGCACTCGTGGTTTAGCATAGTTAGCCGTTCTTAATCGATCGGCAAAGTTAAGCTACCACCGTCGTGGTCGGTACCTGGATAGATGACCGCATAGTGGTATTTCAGATCAAGCGTTTCCGTGCTTCGGAAGGCACGTAAAGCCGTTGGTCCCATTTATCACTTAATTGTGATAGTCGTTAAGCTAGTTGGAAGGGTCCGAGGCGGCTTGAAAACTTCAACAGTAGGTTGACCACTAGCCTGGTGTGGCGTGGCGTGGTGGAGTATCTGCCCATTCCCTTTCACCCTCATTTGTAGGAGTCCTGTACTCAGCAGTGGGACATTATAGGCTGATGATGTACTAGATAGCCTTCTATTTTTTGTATTGTTATTACCATAGGCGACAGTGACCATTAGGGTGGGTCATTTTATTTAATTGTAATAGTAATAAATTATAATAAGATTTGAACGAAAATTCAATCCGGAGGCAGAAGATAATATGTAAGCTTTACTATTTTTTGCATATGAATTAAAGACGTGCTATGACACACTTTTATCGCTATTACATATTTAAATTAGGTTTCTAATATCATTTTTTTCTAAACTGAATAGTTGGCGCGAGACACACTTCCAAAGTGGTAAAATGAGTGTCCCCCCCCCCTGTAACTTCTAAAATAAGAGAATGATAAATCTATAAAAAATATATGATGTACATTACGACGCAAACTACCAATGAAAATTGGTTTGAACGCGATCTAATAAGTAGGTTTTTTTAATACGTCATAAATTGAAATTCATATCAAATACTCAGGTCTATACTACCATTTACTTATATACCTACAGGTTTGTACGGAACCCTCGGGGCGCGTGTCTGACTCGCACTTGGCCGGTTTTTATTGAAGACCTATCCATAGAAAATCCACACTTATGGGTTTTATTAAAAAAAAAATGGGGGGGGGGCCCTGTAACTTCTAAAATAAGAGAATGATAAATCTATAAAAAATATATGATGTACATTACGGTGCAAACTTCCACCGAAAATTGGTTTGAACGAGATCTAGTAAGTAGTTTTTTTTTAATACGTCATAAATCGAAATTAATATCAAATACTCAGGTCTATACTACCATTTACTTATATACATACAGGTTTGTACGGAACCCTCGGTGCGCGAGTCTAACTCGCACTTGGCCGGTTTTCTTGGAATTAAGTTTAATATTTGAATGAAAAAGCGTGGGGCGCTTTTCATTTTTTTACTAGCGACTGTATACAGATTGTTGGTCATTCATATGAATGCTTACATAAAATAGAAAAAATATGTAAATGTCCGAAACTTGAAATAGTTGACAAGTTTAAATACTTGGGTCTGTTGATTGATAATAGGTTTAACTGGAAGCCGCATGTCGCGACGGTTTGCAATAGATTGAGGTCAATTCTTGGTAAGTTTTACCACCTTAAGAAAGTATTGGACAAGCGTACCTTAATTATGGTCTACTATGCTTTGGCTGACTCATTGGTTGGTTATGGTTTGAGCTGCTATGGGTTAACATTCAGGACGTATATAGAAGAAGTAAAAAAAATACAAGTACGGTTCCTAAAACTTATTGTTGACAAAAAAATTAAAGATAAATTTAAAGACGATTACAATCATTTATTTGTGGAGTGTAAAGTGTTGCCAATAGATAAGAAAATTGAATATTTAATAATGCTTGAAACATATTTTAAGGAGGAGTATAAGAATAAAAAAGTATATAAATATAGTGTGAGATCGCTAAAGAAAGGGATGCTATTACAAACAAGAGCAAGTAATTATTATGGGGAGAGAACCCGTCAATATGTAGTTCCAAGATTATACAATAAGTACCGTGTATTGAGAGATGCGAATATTAAAAGTAAACATGTTTTGAAAAGTAAAGTAAGGGAATTGTTTTTGTCAAAAATTGTCTAAATATGTATTTGTTGAAGTGGTGTTAGAATTCATGTGTAAAATAGAGGTTAAACAGTGTTATAGTTAAGATAAGAGAAAGGTAGTGAGCAAATGTACCTACTTATGTGTATGATCATGTCATTGTATTGATTGTGTTATAAGGACATGCTGATATACGTATGTTTGATGTGTCAAGAGCGTTACGCCTACAAACCGCATTAGCAGTTTGGCGTTGTTTTAATTATGTAAATTTTGGTGATGGTTGGGATTAATAAATATTTAAAAAAAAAAAAAAAAAAATGTTACGATGTTATTCGATTCCAGCTACGATTTTGGCAAACGGTTGTATATTATTGGTGCCCTACCAAATACACGTTTATGGAATAGTGCGGTTCTATGACTCGGCATACAAATTTTGTTTTTATTTCGATCACCTTTATAAAACTTAAAAATATGTAATTTATTTCTTACGAATAAAGCGATTTCATAGATGTAAATTTTAATATTTTATGTTTGATAAAATGTGGTTTACAAGAATCGACGTGAACACTGCTGAATGACGAGCACTGCTGACTGACTAACTACTTATTTATTATTATAAGTATTTAGCTTCAGTCCCTACCCTCTGCCTCTACCATCAGACTCTAAAAACCATATATGGCCAAAATGCACCCTAATACGATTCCAATACGCCAAAACACGGCTAGGATTCGATGCTCCGTTATGGGGTCCCAGTGCCTACCCTCCTACTCCATCATCAGACCCTGAAAACCATACATGGTCAAAGTTCATCTAACGACAATTCCAACAACCCTAAACACGGCTAGGAAACGTTGCTGCATCATGGAGTACCAGCGCCTACCTTCCGGATCCATCATCAGATCAGCTAAATGGTACAAAGTTATTGTATTGTCATCGGTACTTGATAAGTATGCAAAATTTCAGTTTAATCTGACGTTTGGAAGTCGATGAAAATTACGTTTGAAGATTCCATTACATGCATACATAGTATACATACATACAGGTGAAGCTAATAAAAGTGTGTAATTTTTTTTTATAAGAATACCTTGATGACATATCCAGCATGTCTTAATCCCACCGTTTGCTTTGGAGTGAGTCGACGGTAACCTTTTTCAGGTTCTTCTTTAAAATCAGTTGATTCAATGTATAATACTTTATTAAGTACCACACTATGTGAAGCCTTTTCTGGATCACTGGGGAAGTCTGGTACGCTGACTTGAATTGGCTTATCACCGGGGAAGTTGACGATTATTATCTTCAGGGGTTCTAAAACAACCATAACTCTGTAAAAATATGAATTATATTTTATTATTTCATCCAGTATGTTTTGAAGTTTTATTCAGTAATCAATTAATTATTACTTGATTACTTAATAAAAGTCTGGTAGATAGAGATTCCTTTCGTGATAAGGCCACCTATTGTTATACTTTGTAGTTTTGTATTACTTCTCTGTTATTAGCAGTGCAACAATAAAGTGTCAGACCAACTAAATTAATGGAACGGCAAGAGCATTATTCCTCTATAATTATTTACATTTGTGTAATTTTCGCGATACTCCGGGAAGTATAGCTAGGCGAACAGAGGGAGACTTTAGGCAAAACAAATATCCAAAGGTTTGATCTGGAGTCATGTGCATCATAATTTACATAGTCGTTCAAGTTGGGTCTTGCTCCAACGACGTAAGAAAATAGAATACTGATACAGGCAACGATCAAAAATCCCTTAGGAGTAGATAATACTTTATTGTCACACAACATGATGAACAAAAAAGAAGTACTAATAAACGCAACTAGTCGGTGCTTTTGCACTGATTTTGAACAGTTAGGACCAATCGCCGCATCGTGTGTTCTTAACTTGGCCAATCAGAGCGCGTTGTCGGTGGTGGGAAATTGGCGAAATAGATTTCAAACAAAATTAACGTCTTAGCGCTTGTTTGTATTAATTGTTCAATGGATACAGGTTTGTTTGACATAGAAGGATGTGTGTAATGTGTACCTCGGTGCAGTGTTGTTGAGCAGGTCCCTGACGTGGGCGTCGAGCAGGGAGGGGTCGACGGCGCCGAGCGCGCCGGTGACGCCGAGTGCGGCGCAGAACGCGCTCACCGCGCCCGCCGGCACCCCGCGCCGCCGCAGCGCGCTCAGCGTGTACAGCCGCGGGTCGTCCCAATCTCAAAGCGACATTTACCTCACATTACGAGCCACGAAGCGCTTGCGTTTGTGCTTGTGGTGTCGATCGATCGACAAAGTTAACCTACCACCGGTATCACCGGTACCTGGATGGGTGGCCGCCTTGTGGTATTTCAAATCGAGCGGTTCCGTGCTTCGGAAGGCACGTTGGTCCCGGTAATCACTTATTTGTGATAGTCGTTAAGTTAGTTGGATGCCTCCTAGGCAGCTTAAAAAATTATAACAGTAGGTAGACCACCTCCACCAATCCGCAGTGGCCATACGTGGTGGAGTATTGCCCATCCCCTTTCACACTCATTTGTGAAAGGAGGTCAGTGCTACGTAGTAGGACATTATAGGCTGCTGATGATGATGATGATGATGGGACTTTTTGGGGGGAACTTGCAGTGACGTTGCGTTTTCGTTTTTATTTTCATAAAGTCGTGTATTTTGAGTTTTATTGTATATCATCGGTGGTATTTTATCCAATAAAGATCAATCCATGTGCACCAGTGAAGTGAAATGAATTTTGTGTATAGTGACTTATCAAGTTGTCTCAAAAATTCAATGCTGAGTTTTAGTACAATGACCAGCATTGTAGTAAAACATTACTTTTATGGACGATGACTGATTGAGGACTATGTGAAAGTGATTTATTGTGACTGGAAATTATAATAGAACTCGAAACTGACAGAAATAAGTCCTAATTTGGATTTGGTGCCAAACTTAAAACTAAGAAGATGATGATGCGCCTCGAAAGATAACACATGACGAGCGTCAGCAGTGGGCAGTCTTACCGCGCAGGTACCGTACCGCACCTCCCGCGCTCTTTCCACCGCCCCGATGACGCTCGGTCCCTTTCCACCTCAGACCTCATACCGCTAAAAAGACGTCATCATCAACGACTTCAGACGTCAACCACGTGATGTGTCAAGCCACATCTTTAGAGGCACATATTATACACATTATGCTAATAATCTCAACTATTTGTATAGGGTTCGCCGTTCACTGAATCTAACTCAATTAATTTCTCACAGATGTAAAGATTTAACAGACATTGCTGTTGATTTCGTTATAAATCGCACTAACCTACTACCTACTTTAAATACCGTAATATCTTCTTACAAACATTATTGAAAAGGGATAGAATATATTTAAAACTGTCAAACTGGTCGTCTAGTCGACTAGTAGTCTAATTTAGGCAAATGGTATACCATTTGCAACTAAATTCACATTGAAAATAAGTAAATGGACCACCCACCCAGTAACCCTGTTTTTAAGATAGTCCCGCCTCTGTTTGTAATATGATGTTAGAAAGTGACGGATATATTTAAACAACTAATAACAACTAATGTGGCTATTTTCGTGCACACTTTATTATGTACATTTTCATTCTTGTTCCAATAAATAAATTTTATCTTATCTTTTTTTATTTAAAACCTGGGTTTTGCTATATAAAAACTATTTCATGTAATATGGGGGAAAGAGTCCACTGAAGAAACATACCTTCAACAATGCCGTCATTAATGAGTTTAGCTATCTTCCTCTTGGAGACCACAGTATAGTTTACATTGAGTCGCCCATATTCCCATTGTACAGGACAGTAAATACCAAGTGCATTACATAACCAATAGTACGAAGACCTGTAATAATTATAAGACATCTTATGTAAATCTTAGTCTATTTTGAAAAGAGTAATTACCGAGTTTATTGCTGGCTCTACTCAGCAAATGTAGTGTCCAACCGAAGGTCGACTTCTGGCCGAAGCCGAAGCCGAATCGATCGGCTATCGCCTACATATATAGGCTTTAATTACCCTAAGAAATTCAGTCTAAGATTCATAAAAGTGAATTTAATAATGATGTTTAAAAGTTTATGATGACTATATAAAATTGTGCACCGGTTTTACCATCGCGAGTAATCTCGGAGCGGGTTTCCCCGCTATTACGCAGATTGAGCACTTCCACCCTTTCGAGCATATAGCTCTCGCGCTCCACTCAGGCCGGCCAGTGAAGGCAAGCCAGAGGCGGGGGCATAGGGGCCGCCCCCGGGAGATCTCGGGTCCGTGGTGTCGCTACTCACCAACAGCTCGCCACAAGCTGCACTGCAGCTTTATTATTATTACCTTGCAACTTGTCAAAATTAATAATCTCGCACATTCGTTACAGTTCGTTGAATTTCGGCACTTGCTACATAGAAACCTTCGGCTGCGGCCAAAACTTCGGCCCATTTTGACAGAAACCGAAGGTGGCTTTTTTTGGCCGAAGGCGAAGTTTCTGTCGTACAGTCGAGGACATAAATATGTATACACTTTTTGAAATTCAAAAGCGATTTTCTCGCATTTTTAACATTCAAGTGTTAAAATATTACAAAATTCATAATAGTATATGTTAGAAGATTCTGCCTGCATAAAATCTCATAATTTCAATCAGTAGTTTTAGAGGAAACCGTTGTTGAATTTTACTAAGTGTATACATATTTGTCCTCGACTGTACACTAAGCAAAATCAACCATTTCATTTCATTAATTAGTTTTGAGTCCGTATTAAAAAATACCAGATAATCGGTAATATGTTTATTGCAAAAAGATAAATAAGATCTTACCTCCGAGATTGAAACTCCTTCGTACAAAGTGAATGAGTGATGTGCTCTATGCTATCACAAAGGCAATGGGTGTAGTCGTATGTGGGGTAAACACACCACTTGTTGCCAGTACGGTGATGAGGTTTGAACCTTATTCTGTAGGCAACAGGGTCCTGTTTACCTTCCTCCAGTGTGATTTTCATTCTTAATGTTGCATCTCCTTCATCGATTTTACCATTTTTCATATCCTGAAAAATATAAATATTTTAATTAACAAACACAACATACAAAATTGCCATTTCGAGTAGTATTTAGCACAAAATCTCATATCTAAACTAAGAGTTTAGAGAAATGCCGTTATAGCGCAACAAACTTATCTGACCCGGTGGCAAAAAGAGGAACTAACAGTTTGAAATGTCAATCTGCCAATGGCCAAAAAACGCCATTGGTTGTTTGCTCCACCAAAAGCGATAACAGCGCCTTTCTCATCGGGCCAGATAAGTTTGTGGGACTGTACTCTGAGTAAGGAGTCCCGCGCGCCTATGTAAGGTGCGTTCGAATTGGAGTGATGTCGTTTTTAACAGTTTCAAAATGGGCATTTTTGTTTATGCTTTCGAATTGGAAAATTTCAACAATTTTGCAACTTTTGCCACAAACGATATTTCCCAAATCGAACGATTAGATACAAAAATGACATTTCCATGCTCATCGCCTGCTTGTCCCTTGTCTCAACCTACCTTTTTAGGGTTCCGTAGCCAAATGGCAAAAAACGGAACCATTATAGATTCGTCATGTCTGTCTGTCCGTCCGTATGTCACAGCCACATTTTTCCGAAACTTTAAGAACTATAATATTGAAACTTGGTAAGTAGATGTATTCTGTGAACCACATTAAGATTTTCATACAAAAATAGAAAAAAAAAAACATTTTGGGGGTTCCCCATACTTAGAACTGAAACTCATTTTTCTTTTTATAAAACCCATAAGTGTGTGGTGTCGTTGGATAGGTTTTCAAAAATGATATTGAGGTTACTAATATAATTTTTTTCTTAACGGAATAGTTTGCGCGAGAGACACTTCAAAAGTGGTAAAATGTGTGTCCCCCCCCCTGTAACTTCTAAAATAAGAGAATGATAAATCTATAAAAAATATATAATGTACATAACGATGCAAACTTCCACCGAAAATTGGTTTGAACGAGATCTAGTAAGTATTTTTTTTTAATACGTCATAAATTGAAATTCATATCAAATACTCAGGTCTATACTACCATTTACTTATATACCTACAGGTTTGTACGGAACCCTCGGTGCGCGAGTCTGACTCGCACTTGGCCGGGTTTTTTTTTCGTCTCTGTAGGTGCGTTCGAATTGGGGTATGGTAGCAAAAATAACAGTCAAAAATGCCAAAAACGATCACAACTGGCGTTCGATTTGGAAAATTGTGGGCGAAATTGGCGTTTTGAACTGTTTTCGTTCACCGTTCGTTTTACTTGGAAACAGTTAAAAACGACATTGTGAACTGCAAATTTTGACATCTTTGAATCTGACTGCCTGAAAGTAAGGGGCAGTAGACAAGATGGTAATCGACAATTGTTATCGTTAGTAAACGATCAACGATAACGATTGTCGACAACCATATTGTCAAGGGGGGCAGCTGGCGCAAGTGCAATTGGTGACAGATTTTCAACTTCAAGGTGGTAACAAGCCAGGCGAATATTACGAAGTACCCTACCACCATACTATGATTCCCTCGCGATGTTTTCGTTTATCGGTAGCTCAAGCTCATTGTAGGAATCGAACCCACACCATTAAATGTGTCAATCAGTGACCTATCATCGATTCAAAATGTTGTAGGACTGAATTTGTTAAGAAATAAGAATAGGTTTAACCTCAAACAGCTGCAAACTTTCTTCAATAGGCCTGTTTCTCCATGGCGAAGGTGGAGGATTGAATCCTTTTATTTCTTCAGATTTCTGGTGACATACATAAGCCAGATCTTTCCTTATCAACTGCACAACCCACACATAAAGTTGATCGAAATAGTCTGATGAATGTGTTATTTTAGCTGGTTTAAAACCTGGAAAATATTATAACACTATGATAGTAACAGTCTAACAGATAATAGTTATTTATGCAACTGTCGTATAATAAGGGGTATTCAAACACGAATGTGTTGATTATCACATGAGGGTTTTAATTCCTAATTATGTGCAGTTGCATACAAGACTTTATCTACACCCATGATCAGGAATTGTATAATGAAATTCAGTA
Organism: Achlya flavicornis; assembly: GCA_947623365.1. Classification (NCBI taxonomy): domain Eukaryota; kingdom Metazoa; phylum Arthropoda; class Insecta; order Lepidoptera; family Drepanidae; genus Achlya; species Achlya flavicornis. The sequence continues at coordinate 8,993,849 of OX392473.1, read as the reverse complement.
CAACATTATAACACTGTTTTGGATGATATTGGTCCGCGTAAGGGCGTTAAGGCTGAATTTTGGGCCGGCATCTTCTTATCAATTCAAAAAAAACTATGAAAGTGTACATAATTACATCTAGACTCAGGACATGCACTCAAATGCATGTCCTGGGTGGGAATCGCACCTATGAAATCTGGCACGCAGTTAGCCTGCCAGCCATATGGTATGGAAAATGACATAGGCTACTTTTTATCCCGGGAATGCGGATAAACCACACGGGAATGCTAGTATTTTATAAAGATTCAAAGATTTTAGTGCAAAAAAAACTCTAAATGGCGCCTAATGAGTATGCCAGGCTCCGAACAAAAATCTTAAAAATCCCCAATCAATCTACAGAGGTTTCGTTGTGCTCCACGATTAAAAAAACAAAATGGCGCAAGAAAAGTATGCCAAAATCGACAAACTCCTTTAACTTACCCAACCATTCAACCATGTCCTTGATCCCGACAAAGAATTTCTCCTCCTCTTTCTCAGGGTTTGTATCATCATATCTCAAGAAACAAATCCCATCATGTGCTGCTGCATAACCAAAGTTTATATTAATAGCTTTAGCATGCCCTATGTGTAAAATACCATTGGGCTCTGGTGGGAATCTTGTGCGAACCTTTCCACCAGTGATTTTAAGGTGTTCTTCAAGCAGCTTCTTTGTATGTGGAGTGACCACATAGCCATCTGACTTGTAATTTTCACCGGGAGCATGGAATGGAAGCTTCTTCATTAACTCATGAATAGATGTTGCACTATCAACATCAGTAGGGGTCTCTGGCTTTTCAGGTTTTGCAACTAAAAATAAAATAATAATTTTAGTGTTTGGGCGATAAAATAACCTAATACTTTATATGGTAAGGCAAGGACACATACCTTTATTATCTTCTTTTTTTGCTTTTTTGGCTAAATCACCTTTACCTTTCTTCTCAGCCTTGGGTGGTGGTGCTAAGTCTGCTTCAGTTTTGGGACCTAATAAATCCAATATCTGTAATCATAACATTTCACTACAGGTAATTAGAAAAAAAAAAAAAAAACATTATTATTATATATGCGAAGCAAAAACGTTAACTCATTTTTTTAGCCTGTGGGGAAGAAGTGCACAAAGCTAATATTCTACTATATAAAAATAAGTCGGGTTTTCCTTCCTGACGCTATAACTCCAGAACGCACGAACCGATTTCCACGGTTTTGCATTCGTTGGAAAGGTCTCGGGCTCCGTGAGGTTTATAGCAAAGAAAATTCAGGTAGGGTAGGGTAGGGTAGTGTAGGGTAGGGTAGGGTAGGGTAGGGTAGGGTAGGGTGGGGTAGGGTAGCACCATAGGGTAGGGTAGCACCACGCGAACGACATCGCGCCGGGCAGCTAGTTTTAATATAATAATACATAAATATATTTTAATAAAAAAAACGTTACACACACTACCATGCAAAACATTACTTACACTACCATGCATTTGACACACAACACACAATTATTATACTCTTTTGTTATCTTCTTCTTCTTAGTTTTGTAGTGTGACAACCAAATTTTGTTTCGGACTTATTTTTGCGAGTGTCAAGTCATATTATTAGTTCATTCATGATAAAAAATTATAGTTAAATCTCGACTCATGGGCAACCTCTAGTATAATTTAAACTGCTTCTGTGTTGTTTGTGGAACCAAAACAAATGCAAATAACACACTATATAATGGAAGCCACACGCAATTGTTGTCATACTGCTATTAGAATTTAAATAACTATTATATAATGAATCTAAGCTTGTTTTGAAAAGAGTAATTTCTGAGTTTATTGCCGGCTCTTCTCAGCAAATGCAACCTTCCAGACCGGTATTAGTGTATTAGAGACAGACTTTTCATAAGTGCCTGTAAAGGTTTATATGAATAAATGATTTTTGTCTGGCATGTAATTAATTTCACAATATTTAAGATGATGCTAGCCCAGTGTTAGTGGCAGAATGCTGTAGCAAAGGTTTGAATCCAACAATGAGAGTATGCTTAAATGAGAGTAAAGGAAAACAGTGAGGAAACCATAGCTGCTAGTAGGTTACTGTGGAGTACCGAACCAGATTGCTTACAACAACTAGTATTATGAGAATGGTTGGATGTTTGTGACTCAATCACATATAAATGGCTGTACAGTACAGATAGCAATAACTTATTTGACCTACAAAAATTTATACATCAAGTTTTCATAAAATGTTAATAAACTTGCATAACTTTGTGACAACTCAGTTGCAATAACAGGCAAAGGATTTCTGGGACTTTGATATAGAGAGATAGATTACAGTTCATGACCACTTAGTGGACTCATAAAATAACATTATTCTTCGAACTTACCTACATAGTTTTAAACAAACAATACTTGGCAATTAAAATTCAAAGGGGACTAAACAAAAGATGTATATATGAACCAATTGCGATAATATTGTGGTATTTGGGGGATACCTTCAATATACCCTTGTGCAAATTGGCATTGAAATCAGACACTGCTGTCTGATTTCAATGCTTCAATGATTTCTGAGAAATTACTACTAAACAGTCATTTGCCACCTCAACAGTACCATTTTTTTAGGTGTTTTTTTTTGTTTTTTTGAATTTATGTAGGACAGTTAAGACTTAAAACAAATTAAATACTGCAAAATACATATGCAATGTACTTTAACTGACACTAACAATGAAAATCAAACAATGGTGCCGATTCTGTTGTAAATCGCACTAAACTAATTTTAGTCACATCTCATCTCTTTCTTACAAACATTATTGAAAAAGGATAGAACTTATTTAAAGCTGTCAAATTAATCTTTGCAGTCTTATTTTGCGTGTATTTAGGCGTAACCGAGATAGATGGCGACTAAAATTATATTGAAAACAAGCATTGGACTAATTTGAGAGGACTAAATTTCTTACATCCTTTTCTTATGTTCTTTGTTAGAAAGAGACATAGGGAGATTAAAATTTGTTTAGTTGTAAACAACAGAATCAGGGCCATTAGCAATCTTGAGATGTTGACCATAAATGAATATGAAAGTGACAGGCAATGTTGGCTGTCCCTCGGCAGGTAATCGGATATTTTAACGCACATGGGAACCAATAGTGGTCAGCGATCTAACTATATCATCCTATCCATTGTCTTTTATCAGAAAATATTTAGATAACATTTTTTATATAAATACTGGGTATATATACAAATTCAAGTTTACACCTACTTGAATATCAACTTCACTCTTTATGGCTTTTCCATCAGCCCATGGCAAATCAGCTCGCACTGCCTGCATGATGATGCCTGAATTCAGCCGATACCTTTTCTCAATCAGTTCTTGTTTGTATTTAGCCATATGTTTCTCTACAGCTTGTTCTACTTGCTCGGGAGTTACCACTACTCCCACACCACAGGCATTCTCAAATGCTTCATTATTAACATTACCTTCATTGACATTGCTTAGCAGGTATTCTAATGCAGCGTCTACTCTTAGAGTGGAATCGAGCTTCCCATTCGCAATATAATCACATAAAAATGCCAATTTGCCTGATATTTGTGGTTTTATTTTGGTTGCCAGATGGTATATCAATACACCGGCCCCAAGCGGCAACTTATGAACATCTATCTATAAAGTTGAGAGGATTAATATTAGTGATTAACATTAGAGGCAGAAAAGTTAAATTACAGCACAAATCTACATATAATTCTAACTTGTAATTGTAAACCTAGTATAATCTAACCTCATTGAGGGCGGCAAGTAGCAACTTTGTAACGTTGGCATTTTTTAGGGTTTCCTTTGCTTTCTGCTCATTCAAGCCTAAGAGCTTAAATCTTTCTATTGTTTCCTCTGGCGACATGGTAAAATTTGGCGAAGCTACTTATTGTATGCGTAACCTGCCGGCGTGAGATTAGTACGATCAAAATACAGATCGATCACTATATTAGTAGCTACGCTACAAAGAGTATTCAATAACTAGTAGAGATGGGTAGCTATTCATATAACTAGCCAAAAAACGGCTATACACAAAATAGCCACGGCTACGTTATCTGTCAACACGATAATTAGCTACTGGCTACTGGATGGCTACTGGCTACTGGATGGCTACTGGCTATGGCTAGCTAAAATGAGGAGTTTTCTTAAGATACCTCTATGCTGAAAATACCTGTGTAACTATTGATAATTCGAACCAATTTGAACCTTAAGTTCACGATTTTCAGGTATTTTGACCTTTTGTAACATAAACAATCCTCCTCATTACGAGAAGTTAACGTCACACACAGCGGGTAGCCGCCTAGCCGCCAAAGGTAAATAGCCACTGTAGCCGTCACTAGCCGGTAGCTGGCCGGCTAGCCAAAGCCATTCTAGCCGAGTAGCCGAGTAGCCGCGTAGCCGCGTAGCCGCGTAGCCGCGTAGCCGCGTAGCCGCGTAGCCGCGTAGCCACGTAGCCGTGTAGCTGCGTAGCCGCGTAGCCGATAGCTGTGTGTGCGTGCGTTCACTGCGAAACTGAGTTGTGTAAGTTCCGAAAGAGTGAAATCCGAGTGCATGTCGTTATTATTAATTCGAATTTGAAAGGTACTAATTATACGAATTTATACCTATTGTTTTTTAATTAAATTAAATTATTCTGTAATATTATTATTTATTAAATAAATCGTTAAAATCATCTAAAGTAGCGCGACATCTATGGTTTACTTACCTACAACTAACGACTGAGTTGATGTACTGTGAAAGCTTTTAGTTCATATCCATAAATAGAGATGACGTTATTGTTGATTTTCGATGTTTTTTTTAGTAATACGTACGACCTATGAGGGAAAGTCATTTATTTTCAAAAAGTATACAACAAAATAAAAAGTAAATGAAAAACAAAATCATTACATTAATTTATTACATTATCATCTAGACTAGACTTGTTGCAGCGGCGAGGATCGAACTCAGATCGCAGTTGAACGTTATTCATCAAGCTGCGCCGCCGCTCAAGCCTAATAGCCAAATAGCCAAAATTGCTGACTAGCTAGCTGGCTTTTAGACCACATATAGCTGGCTAGCTAAGCTATTGAAATTTCGGCTAGTTACCCATCGCTAATAACTAGGCAAAGACTACAGTATACTTAACTGAAGGTGCGTTCGAATTGGGGTATGGTAGCAAAAATAACAGTCCAAAATGCCAAAAACGATCACAACTGGCGTTCGATTTGGAAAGTTGTGGGCGAAATTGGCGTTTTGAACAGATTTCGTTCACCGTTCGTTTTGCTTGGAAACAGTTAAAAACGACATCGTGAACTGCAAATTTTGACCCACCTCCGAGGCAGGGTCGTTTGTGATCATATTTTGACATCTTTAAATCTGACAGATAAGTTTCGGAAAATGCATACGGGAAGCGAAAATTCTAATTTTTATTATAAAATTTTATAGAAATACTAACAGGTAAGAGAATAATTTGTTAGATTAACTTTGTTTAATGATTAACTGAAGGAAAAAGGTAGGTTGAGACAAGTGACAAGCAGGCGATCAGCATGGAAATGTCATTTTTGTATCTAATCGTTCGATTTGGGAAATATCGTTTGTGGCAAAAGTTGCAAAATTGTTGAAATTTACCAATTCGAACGCCCGAACAAAAATGCCCATTTTGAAACTGTTAAAAACGACATCACTCCAATTCGAACGCACTATTAAGGTGCGTTCGAATTGGGGTATGGTAGCAAAAATACAGTCAAAAATGCCAAAAACGATCACAACTAGCGTTCGATTTGGAAAGTTGTGGGCGAAATTGGCGTTTTGAACTGTTTTCGTTCACCGTTCGTTTTGCTTGGAAACAGTTAAAAACGACACCGTGAACTGCAAATTTCGACCCACCTCCGAGGCAGGGTCGTTTGTGATCATATTTTGACATCTTTGAATCTGACAGATAAGTTTCGGAAAATTCATACGGGAAGCGAAAATTCTAATTTTTATTGTAAAATTTTATAGAAATACTAACAGGCAAGAGAATAATATGTTAGATTAACTTTGTTTAATGATTAACTGAAGGAAAAAGGTAGGTTGAGACAAGTGACAAGTAGGCGATCAGAATGGAAATGTCATTTTTGTATCTAATCGTTCGATTTGGGAAATATCGTTTGTGGCAAAAGTTGCAAAATTGTTGAAATTTTCCAATTCGAACGCCTAAACAAAAATGCCAATTTTGAAACTGTTAAAAACGACATCACTCCAATTCGAACGCACAATTAGAGACTAACTAGGTACGTAAGAAGAGACGGGACTCCATAGAGCAAGATAAAAATGATAAAATATCAATTGGGTACCAAAAAAAGCCACAATGAGAACAACTGAGAATAAGAACAATCAGTGAATCAGTACTACCAACCTTAGAACGAAATAGAGATGCGCTGCTTAGTAGATATTTAAATCTATCGATATCGATATATATATACATATATATATATACTGTTGTAAATAATATAGATATTTAAGATCCTCTGATTTTGTTTTAGCACTACCAAAACAAAACCAGTGGTACTTTGTTCAGATTAGGACTTGTATAAAAATATAATATACCATACAATATATTAATACACAAGGTTACATAATAATAATAAATATTAATATTTTTACTGTATAAATATAATATTAAATAGGAAGGGGAATTAGATGCATTTTTTCCTGTGGATCACAGACCGGGGTATTTAAGAAAACCGTAAAATGTCGAGACAAAGAACTAACTAATACAATACACATTATATTAATATACAGTAAGGTTTGTGATTGGAGTTTAATTAAAACTACATAATATTTGCAACTAGACGTTTTATCAAAACAAAAAGTAAATCCTGTTTAGGCCTGATAAGGCACTTTTTTGTGAATCCTAAAAAATTTTGTTAAATGGACTCATAGCTTTATCCCTGCAATATAAAGCGTACACCGTATGCGCCGCTTGCAGTCGTCACACGCAGTCGTCACACGCAGTCGTCACACGCAGTCGTCACACGCAGTCGTCACACGCAGTCGTCACACTCAGTCGCCATAGAACAGTCGCCATAGAGTTACCCCCCACACCCCTACACACACCTGTTTGTACAGACACCCTTACGAGGACCTTATCTTTTCTTGTACAAACCGAGGACCCTCCGAAAAACAGGTTTAATGACCTCTCAGGGTTTTATGAATAAGATAGAAAGAGACAGGAAAAAAAATCTAGAGTGTTGACCTTATTGGTATAGCGCTATCTCAGTTTTTTGTCGTATGAATTGTGGCTATCATACCGAGGACCTAAAATACACACCTAAACGTGACCAGCGATGCACATACGAGGGCTTTGTGTGAGCCAACCGAGGACCTCTTACGTAAGCCCTGCCATATACTTCCGAGGACCTTTTTTACACATTATTACTTATATCTTGTACAAAGTGCGGACGCTGTGTTTGACTTTACATTACCAAACCGAGGGCAGTTTCCCGCGCAGAACTTGATCAAAGCGAGGACTTGGAAAATCTACCTAATCAATTTGCGTTTAAGATAATTTATTAATGTTATCTTTATTTCGTACACACATTTTCTAATCTGAGCTACCAAGCGAGGACATGTCAGTGACTTTAAGTTTGTTGGCGCTTTTCAAAAGATTTTTGTCAGAGTGTCGAAAGCAACAGCTTTATTTAGTAAACAAGCATATACGGCCCGCCTGTTGGTAAGCGGTTCCCGTAGCCATATGGACGCTTGCAACATACGAGGCATCACTCACGCGTTACCGACCCTCCCCAATGAGTTTTTACTTTAGTTACGTTACAAAGTTTAACTAAAATATTAACCATTTGTGGTGATGTGATGCTCCAGCCAGGGTCGTCATAGCACTTCATGAGTCAAGTCCTCAACAGTTGACAGTATCGTCTTAAATTGGCATACGCCTTAGGTTTAGATATTAAACTCTTATAATGGCCAGTCTGTGGTGATGCTGCAGCCAGGGTCGTGTCTTCATGAGACAAGTCCTCAAAGGTTAATAGCATCGTCTTCAAACTTGGCATACCCGTAAGGTTTAGAGAGTTAAACTAGTATATTACCAGTTTTTGGTGATGCTGCAACCAGGGTCGTGTCTTTATGAGGAAAGTCCTAAACGGTTGATAGCATCGTCCTAAAATTTGGCATACGCGTAAGGTTGAGAGAGTTAAACAAGTATATTACCAGTTTTTGGTGATGCTGCAGCCAGGGTCGTGTCATCATGAGGCAAGTCCTCAAAGGTTGATAGCATCGTCTTCAAATTTGGCATACGCGTAAGGTTTAGCCAGTTAGACTAGAAATTTACCAGTTTTTTGTGATGCTGCAGCCAGGGTCGTGTCTTCATGAGGCAAGTCCTCAACGGTTGATAGCATCGTTTTCAAATTTGGCATACGCGTAAGGTTTAGAGAGTTAGACAAGTGTATTACCAGTTTGTGGTGATGCTGCAGCCAGGGGCGTGTCTTCATGAGACAAGTCCTCAACGGTTAATAGCATCGTCTTCAAATTTGGCATACCCGTAAGGTTTAGAGAGTTAAACTAGTAAATTACCAGTTTTTGGTGATGCTGCAGCCAGGGTCGTGTCTTCAGGAGGAAAGTCCTCAAAGGTTGACAGCATCGTCTTCAAATTTGGCATACGCGTAAGGTTTAGAGAGTTAAACTAGTAAATTACCAGTTTTTGGTGATGCTGCAGCAAGGGTCGTGTCTTCATGAGGTAAGTCCTCAACGGTTGATAGCATCGATTTCAAATGTTGCATACGCGTAAGGTTTAGAGAATTAAACAAGTGTATTACCAGTTTTTGATGATGCTGCAGCCAGGGTAATGTCTTCATGAGGCAAGTCCTCAACGGTTGATAGCATTGTCTTCAAATTTGGCATACCCGTAAGGTTTAGCGAGTTAAACTAGTAAATTACCAGTTTTTGGTGATGCTGCAGCCAGGGTCGTGTCTTCATGAGGCAAGTCCTCAACTGTTGATAGCATCGTCTTCAAATTTGGCATACGCGTAAGGTTTAGAGAGTTAAACTAGTAAACTACCAGTTTTTGGTGATGCTGCAGCCAGGGTCGTGTCTTCATGAGGCAAGTCCTCGACGGTTGATAGCATCGTCTTCAAATTTGGCATACGCTTAAGGTTTAGAGAGTTAAACTAGTATATTATCAGTTTTTGGTGATGCTGCAGCAAGGGTCGTGTCTTCATGAGGTAAGTCCTCAACGGTTGATAGCATCGATTTCAAATTTTGCATACGCGTAAGGTTTAGAGAATTAAACAAGTGTATTACCAGTTTGTGGTGATGCTGCAGCCAGGGTCGTGTCTTCATGAGACAAGTCCTCAACGGTTAATAGCATCGTCTTCAAATTTGGCATACCCGTAAGGTTTAGAGAGTTAAACTAGTAAACTACCAGTTTTTGGTGATGCTGCAGCCAGGGTCGTGTCTTCATGAGGAAAGTCCTCAAAGGTTGATAGCATCGTCTTCAAATTTGGCATACGCGTAAGGTTTAGAGAGTTAAACTAGTAAATTACCAGTTTTTGGTGATGCTGCAGCAAGGGTCGTGTCTTCATGAGGTAAGTCCTCAACGGTTGATAGCATCGATTTAAAATTTGGCATACGCGTAAGGTTTAGAGAGTTAAACTAGTAATCTACCAGTTTTTGGTGACGCTGCAGCCAGGGTCGTGTCTTCATGAGGCAAGTCCTCGACGGTTGATAGCATCGTCTTCAAATTTGGCATACGCGTAAGGTTTAGAGAGTTAAACTAGTATATTATCAGTTTTTGGTGATGCTGCAGCAAGGGTCGTGTCTTCATGAAGTAAGTCCTCAACGGTTGATAGCATCGATTTCAAATTTTGCATACGCGTAAGGTTTAGAAAATTAAACAAGTGTATTACCAGTTTGTGGTGATGCTGCAGCCAGGGTCGTGTCTTCATGAGACAAGTCCTCAACGGTTAATAGCATCGTCTTCAAATTTGGCATACTCGTAAGGTTTAGAGAGTTAAACTAGTAAATTACCAGTTTTTGGTGATGCTGCAGCCAGGGTCGTGTCTTTATGAGGAAAGTCCTCAAAAGTTGATAGCATCGTCTTCAAATTTGGCATACGCGTAAGGTTTAGAGAGTTAAACTAGTAAATTACCAGTTTTTGGTGATGCTGCAGCAAGGGTCGTGTCTTCATGAGGTAAGTCCTCAACGGTTGATAGCATCGATTTCAAATTTTGCATACGCGTAAGGTTTAGAGATTTAAAAAAGTGTATTACCAGTTTTTGATGATGCTGCAGCCAGGGTCATGTCTTCATGAGGCAAGTCCTCAACGGTTGATAGCATCGTCTTCAAATTTGGCATACGCGTAAGGTTTAGAGATTTAAACTAGTAAATTACCAATTTTTGGTGATGCTGCAGCCAGGGTCGTGTCTTCATGAGGCAAGTCCTTAAGGGTTGATAGCATCGTCTTCAAATTTGGCATACGCATAAGGTTTAGAGAGTTAAACTAGTAAACTACCAGTTTTGGGTGATGCTGCAGCCAGGGTCTTGTCTTCATGAGGCAAGTCCTCAACGGTTGATAGCATCGTCTTCAAATTTGGCATACGCGTAAGGTTTAGAGAGTTAAACTAGTATATTACCAGTTTTTGGTGATGCTGCAGCAAGGGTCGTGTCTTCATGAGGTAAGTCCTCAACGGTTGATAGCATCGATTTCAAATTTTGCATATGCGTAAGGTTTAGAGAATTAAACAAGTGTATTACCAGTTTTTGATGATGCTGCAGCTAGGGTCTTGTCTTCATGAGGAAAGTCCTCAACGGTTCATAGCATCGATTTCAAGTTTGGCATACGCATAAGGTTTACAGGGTTAAACTAGTATATTACCAGTTTTTGGTGATGCTGCAGCCAGGGTCGTGTCTTCATGAGGCAATTCCTCAACGGTTGATAGCATCGTCTTCAAATTTGGCATATGCGTAAGGTTTAGAGAGTTAAACTAGTCAATCACCAGTTTTTGGTGATACTGCAGCCAGGGTCGTGCCTGCATGAGGCAAGTCCTCAACGGTTGATAGTATCGTCTTCAACCTTGGCATACACATTAGGTTTAGAGAGATAAACTATTATAATGACCTGTTTGTGGTAATGCTGCAGACAGGGTTTTCTCTTCATGAGGAAAGTTTACAACAGTTGATAGCATCGGTTTGGCATACATATTAGGTTTAAATAGTTCTTATGTTTGACCTAATCTCACCATGGTAAGGGTTGAATGATGTCGAAGGTGATAAGCACACAAAGCCTAGAATTTAACGCTACTGGAACACATCGGTAAATGCTCGGAGACAGATTTTCCACTTTCGAATTTCTTCTTTAAAATTCTCATCTGGAATTGTTATGTAAAATCTATTCAATATGTATCATTTATTAAATAAACAACTTACACGTAATATATTTTAATGTATTAAATACATATTCATCATTAAAAAAAAAATACACCTTCGATAAAGTTTTATGTACGTCCACGTTATTTATTTCTTTGTACCTTTTGTTTGCTTCAAATCTTACTACTGACATTTCACTTAGACGGCATTTCTACTTTAGATATAGATTCTTCTTAAACATAATGTCGTATATTAGGTATTTAGCACATATTGCAGAAGAAGCATCATAGTCCTCGTGCACTTAGTAGCTACTAAAGATGTTTTTAAAGATTTAATCCAACTGATGAACGCTTAGGAAATGATAGTACAACACTCGTCTTTACACAAGATGAAAACAGTCAAAACGAGGACTATAATACACACTGTTCGGAAAATCTAGCAAACCGAGGTCCTACATACACACTGTTCGGAAAATCTAGCAAACCGAGGTCCTACATACACATTGTTCCGAAAAACTAGCCAACCGAGGTCTTTTGTGTGAAAGGTAACACATATGTCCTCGGATAATACAATCAACATGAAATTATGTGTAATGAGGGTGTGTGAGAGACGAAGTGGCGCCATCTGGTGGGATACACACTGCCTGTGTAAGATTATGGATTTTCTTGATCAAACCGAGGTTCGGACCACTTTTTCATATTAAGTATATAGAAAGGCTCAAAATCGCTTGCAGATTACGAATCTTTGGTCAGGTCAAACCGAGGACCCTCGAAAAGGTCCTCGCTTTGAAAAGGTCCTCGGTCGTGCCTTGTGTATTCATACGCACGTCCTCGGATGGTACTTAAAACAAACACACACCCCCATACACACACACACACACACAACACTAAACCAATTATAATTATGTAACCTCTTAAAAAAAAAATATTATTATTTTACTTCTTTTATTCTAAATTTAGTTTAATTTTGTTTATTTTATTCCTAAATTTCGATGGTATATTGACACAATCCACTCGTTGTTTAAATCTATTTAAGAAAACTTATAGCCGGACACTGTCTCTTAAGATACAGGTTACCCTAGTTTAAGAGGCAGGGTTTTAAATTTATTGTGTACAGATTTCTGCAGCATACTGTAATACAATTTTAAATTCTACCTTTGTTTTTACCTAATCTGTAACTTTTGTTAATAAATAAATTATTATTATTATTATTAATTATTATTATTATTAATTATTATTATTAGTTCCCAATCTCATCCCAGTCTCAACGTTGCCTTTTGATAAACACACGTGTCATGTTATTATTATTGTTGTGCACTCCTAATATAGCGTAATAAAATATATTCGCAAGTTGGAGTTTTGTTGACTCTGACCACAACGTAACCTTAATAATAGGATTGGCTACATAAGAGTCCTAAACTAGGATTAGCCATAAGAAGAATCCTAAATTGTATGTTATGTTACATATTAGATAAGCACAGTAATATTATTTTGCTGAACTCAACTTAATTGAGCAATTTTATTTTTGTCTGCATTAAACTGTTCTGTGTCACTAACGGAAGCATTAACTTTACGACATTCATTTCTGATTAATAAAGCTGCCAATCGAGACAGCAAAGCCTCAGATAAATTTTTAATGTGCTTCTCACACAACCATGATAAATTTAGGTCTGTCATCATCATTAACTGGCAATATTTGCCAATATTGATAGTGATGATTTTCTCTTACATTATGCTCAAATACAGAAACACATGAATCAACAGTTTTACATAGATCCAGAGTCGGGTACGTAAGAGATAGTGTATCCTTCCACCATTCCCTTAGTGCGATATAGTCGTATATTGTATCCTTTCCAGGCGTAGTTGCGACACGTCTCGTCGCGTCTCGTCTCGGTGTGAACTGACCCTTAAAGACCTTTCAACGCTTTACACTTAACAACATTTTCCCCAATGACCCCTTTAGCTCTACCGCTAGCAGGAACAGTATGAGTATGCGGAATATCTGGAATAGAAGATGATCATTATTTTGTATCAAATTGATTTTATAAAGTCTTGTGAAATAAAATCAAAAAGTGGCTATATACCTTGCAGCTGCTCACTTGTATGGCTCACCTCTATAGTATATTCTACTGGAATATCATACTCGCTATAAATTTCATTGCAATTTACTGATAAATTATCATTTAAATTTATAGATTGTTCAATATCCAGGGAAGCATTTGGGGCCGAAGGAGTAGGTGGATAAACTAGATGAATGTGAAAATATTTAAAATTTTATATAATAAATTATCGTTTTATTTGTATTGATTTTAAATATGTGTCTTACTGACCTGATGCTCACTGTTCTTTATAAAGGTAGCAGGGAAATCCCTTAAGTTTGTCTTTAGAGAGTGGCTTAGCTGAGATTCTTATGGATGGAACTGCAGTCTTCTTTAGCCGTGTTTTTTTCTGAAAGTCCTTCTCAACAAAATGGTTTCCGCAAATATATTTTAATTCATTTAGTTTCTCTATTGGAATGTAAGCCAAGTCCTCGTTGCCTGTCATTTTCACCCATTTTCGGCACCTAAAAATATAAAAATATCGATATCGAATTCGATAATAAATGTTGCACAACTCTATTTTCTTATATATTATTATGGTTAAGATACTATATTTAGATGTTTTTATTAAAGGAATTATAGAACTCATAAATAATATGATATTTTAGTTACCGAACTGCATCCAGGGGAAATTTGGCCATAAAAACACGTTTTTTACCATCTTTCCTTTCCGATCTTAATCCGCACACTTCGCATTTTCTATACTTCAATCTTAGTTAAAAAAAGAAACGGTTTCGTAAGCAAAACATTTATTATTCTACTTAGCAATTAGATTAACCACTATCCTGTATAATATTCTGTAATATAATATAATATTCTCAACTTTTTTTTTTTTTTTTTTTTTTTTTTATACCACTTAGGTGGCAAACAAGCATACGGCCCGCCTGATGGTAAGCGGTTACCGTAGCCTATGGACGCTTGCAACACCAGGGGTATCACGCGCGCGTTGCCGACCCTGCAGAAATCTCTTCATACCCCTTTTGAAGAACCCCATGCTGTACTCCATTGGGAAAACCACGGCGGGGAGCTCATTCCACAGTCTGAGCGTCCGCGGAAGGAAGCTCCTTTGAGCCCGCACAGTACGAAACAATTCAGGTTTCAATATGTGAGGATGGACTCCCCGTCGATGGCGAGAGTTGCGATGGTAGAAAGTAGCCGTGGGCATCATCTTAAACAATTCTTCAGAACACCGTCCGTTGTACAAGCGGTAGAACACACATAAGGAGGCAAAGTCTCTCCTCAGACTGAGGGGCTCTAAACAGCTTGTGAGCTCGGGATCGTCGACAATTCTTATGGCACGTCGTTGAACCGAGTCTAAAGGATCAAGCTGGTATCCAGGTGCCCCCGCCCATAGATGACAGCAGTACTCCATATGAGGCCGGACTTGCGACTTAACAAAATAACTCAACTTATCAAAATGTTTCCATTTATTTAAAACTGGAGGGAAACAACAAGTGACAGATGACGTTTAATCATAGAGCGAGACAGACTACGGAAATGAGAGGGCACCATAAAAGTTCTACCAAACTTCATTGACTTTTTTCTTCTTGTAAGTCGCGACAGACTGAGTACGATTAGTTTGATGCAGTGTTGCCAACTGCTAGCTTTAGGTTTAGGTAGGTAGTAGCAGTAGCTAGACATCTTGCAAAAAGTAGCTAGATTGCCAAATTTTGTTACCAAAAAAAGGTGCTAGAAGTAGCTAAATGTTACTTAGTACGTAAATAACAATAAAAAATAATGTTTTATTAAACCAAACATGAGAGTATTAATAATCAGTAAATAACCTACCATTTTTTCACAGGTTTAGTTCCATTTTCACAATAATATATGTATTAAATCAGCGAGCATCAGTCACATCAGTTCTAAATTAATAAAACAACACAAGGCAGAAGTAGCAGGCCACAAGTAGCACAGACTATTATAGGAGTAATATACGGTTTGAATGAAGAAATGAAACTGGGAATTCCCGGCCATCGACCTATACCCTCACCCAGACTCAAAGCGTCGCGTTTAGTATTTTTCATTCGAGATACAGTGCCCTATTACGAACTCTCGAAAGTATTAAAAAGTTGCTAAATAAGCTACAAATTTCATAAAATTATAGCTGCCTTACCCCAAAAATAGCTAGATCTAGCTATAAAGCATGGCAACACTATAATAATAATAATAATCTTTATTTTGATAAAGCTTAACCTATTACAGATACGAAAAATAATTGTAATGGCACAAATAGATGTTGGTTGAGTACATTATAAAAGTTTCAGCTGAGTCTACACTAGGCAGGCCTGTGTTGTAGACATCAGCTCGTTCCTCCGTGTTACAAAAAAGCTCATAGAATGATACAATACACATTACAATCAAAACAGTAAGAAAATAATACAAAAAATAAGTTAAGATAGGGAAATACCTTGAATCATTAGCAATATAATATAAGGTTCCGCCATATTAAACAGCGTTGGCGGTATACAAAAAATTAAGTTACTTGTTTAGTTAAAATTTAATACCTAGTTTTCATATAGAGAAAGAGTATATTATATAGTTATATAGAGTACTTAAATATAATAAAGTAAATCACATACCACACACATACATATTAATAGAATATTATCTGGGATATAGTATGGTAATATTATATTATCGAGACAAAGAATAACAACGTCAAAGCAAATATATGTATAAATACTAAAACAATAAAAATAGTTAGGTAAAGTATACTATTTGATACATGAATGAAGCCAACCAAAAAAATATGAAAAAAAGCAGTAAAAAATTGTATTTGAAAGTGTTAGCAGAGAAAAAAACTATTAAGAGTCTGGAACAAGAATGAATTTTTCAGTGAAATCATATGAGAGTGTCGTTAGCCACTGCTTGAGATATTGTTTGCATTCATATTTGTTATATAAGGGGAGTTCAGAATTTATTTTCGTAGCATTATTATACAAAAATGGACCTAAAAATGATTTGAAATGCTGTGCAAACACCGTTACTGTTTTGGGTATGTTAATATTTTTTCTGCGTCTACTCTCAATTATATCAGTAGCATTCTTATAGTTGATTGACTTGTGTTGTTCCAAAAAGATTTGATTAATAAAAATTTGGCGAACCGTAAGCATCTTGCATTCCCTGTACAATTGAAAGGTTGGGTAACGAAAAGGCTTAAATAGCATTACCTTCAGTACTGATCTCTGCGCACGTTCTAGTGGAATCATGAGACTTTTGTATGCACCACCCCAAGCGGTGATGCAATAAAAGAGGATCGAGTAGCAGAGAGCATAGTATACCGTAGCAAGTAACTCTTGGTCAGCAATATGTCTCAAATTTCGAAAAACATAAATTAGTTTCCTAACACGAGATGTTAAAAGGTCTATATGTTCCTGCCATCTGAGTCTCTCATCAAGAAACACACCTAGATACCTAATTGAGGTGGTTCTCTCGAGTGTGTAGCATTCACAAGTGCTCTGAAGGGGACTACAAGTGGTATGCGCTCTGATGGGAGGACATTGGATGGAAGAAGAAGGATTTGAAATAGAAAAATTTACAGTTTTGGTTTTAGAAAGGTTTAAGGATAGAAGATTACTTTGTAGCCATTTCATTACCAACCTCAAGCCATTCTCAGCCCGAAGCCGAGTCTCTGTCCAGTCCTTCCCAGTGAAAATTAGTGCAGTGTCATCAGCATACGCAAAGATGGAGCACGCCGGTATTTCTAAGTGACACAGGTCGTTTATATAGATGAGAAAGAGACTAGGTCCCAGGATGCTACCCTGGGGAACACCATAAGTGATCGTTTCGTCATGGCTAAAATATTCTCCAACCCTAGTTTTTTGTTTTCGACCAGTTAGGTAATCTGTCAATAAAGCTAGAGGTATACCCCGCACACCGAAAAGATCCAATTTCGATAAGAGCCTGGGGATGGGGACAGTGTCAAATGCCTTTGCAAGGTCTAAGAAAATACCAATAACCTTTTTCTTCTTATCAAGGTTATCAACGATATGATCTACCAGGCCTGTTACCGCATTTTCAGTACTTTTACCAACCCTAAAACCAAATTGACACGGTGTGAGAAGGTTGAACTTCTCAAGATACATCATAAGCCGTTTATTAATGATTTTTTCTAAAATCTTGGACAGGGCTGGTAAGATAGATATAGGTCTATAGCTAGTGACACTGTCTCCATCGCCACCCTTATATATTGGATGAATAATGGCATTTTTAAAGGCTTCTGGAAAGATCCCAGAGGATAGACTTAGGTTACAAACATGTGTTATAGGTTGAAGTAAAACGTCTTTATTCATTTTGATCACTAGATTTGAAATCGCATCACAGCCTACGGCACAGTCCTGTTTGGAGTTATTTATTATCGATAGAATTTCATTTTCGTCGGTATCCAGTAGGACTAGGGAGTTAGGATTGGAGACTCTTAGACTTGAAGGAGTGAAAGAGGTCGAAAGATGGCTCTCTATCGTGGAAGCAAGCTGCTTTCCAACATTGGCAAAGTGTGTATTTATAAAATCTACAGATTCCTGTGGAGACTCTTTAATATTAAGGAGGCAGTGACAGCTGTTTCTCTGTTTCTTAACATTTGCAATATTCTTTACCATATCCCAAGTTTTCTTTTTGTCATTAGAATATTTTTGTAATTCGGATTTCTCATATAAACGTTTGACTTTTTTAAGTAGGGTATTACAAAAGTTTCGATATCTACGATATGTAGTTCCTAGAACCTCGTTGTCCGGTGACTTTTTCAAACGTAAATGCATTTTGTCCCTGTTACGGATGCATCGGAGGAGTCCCGGTGTTATCCAGGGCTTAATGACACGCTTTTTATTAGAAGTAGTTACTACAATAGTGTTGGATTTGATAGTATTGGAGAGGATATCTGTGAGGAGATTAGCTGCTTGGTTTGCATTAGTGGATGACATGATGGGAGTGAAGTCTGTCTCGTGCAATTGCAGGTTCACGGCTGGTATGTCTATTTTCGTATAAGTGTGGCGAAAAGAATTAGAAATAGATCTCTTTAGACTAAACATAAAGAGAACAGGAGCATGGTCTGTGATCAAACACTGAATAACGGCTGTAGTAGATGGGTAGTTAAATTTTAACATCACATGATCGAGACAGTTATCGCCCCTAGTCGGGGATACATGACCAGGAAGGAACACTGGTTTGATGTACCGTGTACCACAAGATGACCACAAGTGTACCAGCCAGGGCAGCCAGCCACAGACTAGGTAGAGAACTAGAGATCTACGACTACGTATAGCATTGCCAGAGTGACTTCACGATAGGATACGCGCACAGCACCTAAAAATAAAATAGTACGAAACTTAACTTTTGAGAACGCAGTGTGTAGCATACGCACCCACCAAATGGCGAATGGCTTCCTACCACATTGGGACAGACGTGGAGTCTGACGATTAACGTTTTGGTTCAAATCTCGTTATAGGTGATAGCAAATCGATACAATGCACACACGTACCTTGGACTGCCACCAGCACTCGTTGAGTTTCCACCTTGTGATCGTTCTTGGATCTTCACTTGTACTTCTTGTGTTGAAGGAGAAAAAAAGGCGCACGCGTCACGATCCGGGAACACAGATGAATTCGAACTGACTGGTCGTCCCAATTTTTAACCAATACGCGCGTGCCTAACGCCGTGACATACGACGTTTCGATATTGCTTACTTAGACGTAGAGGTGTGTAACTCAGCTCTGAACCAGCTCAATGAATCAGATCACTCGGGTTTGAGCCGCTGAGCTACAGCTCAACAACATAATGACTAGCTCACGGCTCAATCCAACTCCTATTGTATCTGCGACTCCCTCCATAGATTATATTCTTGAATTCTAATCTACGAATTATTATTTCGTTCTAAAACATTTAAATAATAATTACATTCAATAATTAAATACCTATGTAACATAACTCTCAGATCAGATCATGTAAAAAAAAAACAGCTCTAAAGTATGAAAAGAGTCGCTCGGCGGAGTCGAATGAATCGCGGCGGCTCAGTCGGCTCAATTCGACGCGCGGTACGCAGTGAGCGCACGCTCATCGCGTATCGTGGACTATAGGTACATTGAGCTGATCTGCGAGCTGAGTCATTGAACCGGCTCACACACCTGAGCCGTGAGCTTTTCTGCAGCTCGCGTATTTTTGATGAGTTACACACCTCTACTTAGACGAGATTTGAACATCGATATTATGTTGATTATTTAGAAAAAATATAAAAAAAACGTTTTATTACTCGTAAGGTAATGAAACATCCCGCCCACCAAAATACCTATGGTATTTTCTGGTTAAAGATATAAAAAAAAACTAATTAGATTACGGTTACGAATGTTTAACTAAGATTAACTTCTTAAGATTAACTAAAGTTGTTATAATAAAAACTAGTCTTCTATTGGCATCGGACATAATTTTACCAATGGGCGTTGAATAAGATGGTTATTTGAAATTTTTACTGTTGCACTCCGAGCTACCCCATCTCCACCATAATGCAGATCTACAACCCGTGCTCGAGTCCAATGCAACGGAGCACGATTGTCATCTTTGATTATCACCATCGAACCTATAGATAATGGCTTAGAATCTTTTGTCCATTTTGCACGTTGTGTTAATGAATTTAAATACTCCGTTTTCCACCTAGTCCAGAAACTCTGTTGAAAGGCTTGTATCATCTGCCACCGAGGAAGCCGTTTTATGTTAATATTAGCCAGATCTTCATCGGGAACAGATGTCAAAGGCTCTAAGGTCAAGAAATGACCTGGCGTTAAACAAGAGAGATCATTGGGATCAGAACTGATAGGGCAAAGAGGTCTAGAGTTAAGCATAGCTTCAATTTGGACAAAAAGAGTACTTAGCTCTTCGAAGGTTAGTACCTGATCACCCACTACCCGAAACAAATGGGATTTGGCTGCCTTTATTTGTATTTCCCAAACACCGCCGAAATGCGGTGCGCCTGGTGGATTGAACTTGAATTCAATTTTTTCGGCACTAGAAGCATGTTGCATTAAGGGCAACAGTTGATTTCTAGCACCAACAAAATTGGTTCCGCAGTCTGCGTGTATTTCATTACATCGCCCTCGTCGTCCAACGAAACGCCGAAGCGTCGCTATAAAACCATCGGTCGATAAAGTCGATACACCTTCTAGATGGACCGCTTTAGTTGCTAAACAGACGAACAAGCATAGATAAGCCTTGTCTATCTTAGCACCACGGTGTGAACCTAGTTTGATTCGGAATGGTCCACCGAGATCAACGCCTACTATAGAAAAGGGTTTTATTTGGTTAATACGATAGGACGGAAGATCGCTCATAAAGGGCTGTAACGTTTGCGGGTTCATACGGAATCATTATAATAAAATAAAATAAAAATAAAAAAGCCTTTTATTTCCAGTAATACAAAATAAACAAAAAAATTTAAAAAATCTGTGCAATTTATATACAAATGATATATTAAGTAGGTAGGTAATTTATTATTCTTCTGGAACCCCTCTCAGGTAAAGGCCTCCTCCAAAGCTTTCCATTTTTCCCGGTCTTGGGCTATTTTTGCCATTGTGGGCCAGCAATTTTTTTAATCTCGTCTTCCCATCTAGTGAGCGGTCTTCCTCTATATCGCTTACCCAATGGGCCTTTCCATAGCGTAACAGTTTTTGTCCATCTACGATCTTCAAGAATCATTATATCATTGTTAAAAATATTTAAAAAAATCTTAAAGCCCTAAGGGCCTTAAGATACCGAAGTATGGGACATTTACTTTACCTATATACTAATCTAAACTAAACCATCTGCAATATAACGATACAGGTTAAATAAAGGCTTACGTAGGTATATGTTAATTTTGTTGGGTTTAACTCAAATCTTATACGACAATTCATTGATCCGTCTAGCTAGACTATTGGACTGGTTGTCTTACCACATAAACTTCATGTCTGATTATGATAAATTCAATCTTTTGCTTTTATGTGAGTGAACAGTCAATAAGAGGTTTATATAGGGTGTAATGGAAAGTGTATATATCCATTAAAGTAATCCAATTTTGGTACCTACTAGGCGTACAGATAGATAATATTAGCAAGTGACGCACAGTGATAATGACTTTCATTGAGCGGTGACATGTTGGTAATTCAATAAACTTGGAAGCAAAAATTTGGTATGAATTTCTGAGTAGGTAAGTAATTAATTTTGAGCTGAAACTTTTTATAGAGAGTATCTGTACCTGACTGATGTAGTCTTCACACTCCCTTCGGATGTTATATAGCCTTTTTGTTACACCCAGTATATTTACTGTCTACTTAAAATTTTACCTATGAGACTAAATAAATGGCCTAACTCATAAATTGCTCTTTTAATAAACTGATTACATAAATGGTCACGTAAATAACATAAACCGGGAGATACTGGCTCAAATTTCCTGGTCATTTGTATGGCCAGTATGGCATCCTTCAGGGGTCTAATTACGTAATGACGAAAAGGAAAATGATGGTCATAGCGCTGGTACCGGCGGCCCAATCTCGTGGGCGGTAATCGCAGCTTTGCGGTGATATGGCGGCCATTTGGAATCGTCGGAAAAGTATGGGATGGTGATTTTCATGAATGACTACTCGACGATGATTAGCTGTGCAAAAATTAGCCTCGTACAAATAATATAATAACTATTATAATACTTTATTGAAACCACTTGAAACCAACTTAATCGTCTACAACATTTCATTTTAATACGCGCAACCGCCTATTTCTTTTTACTCGACTATCGGAAAATACATAAATGTTGTTGTAACGTTGCATTTTCAGATACACGTTTCATAGCACCATCTTGTGTTATTTCATGTTATTATTGGATATTGGCTTTAGTCTTTAATTTTCTCTGCTAGATGGCGTGGTAATAAAAGGTATTAAATATGAATACAACATACTTTTCAAAATTAATTTCTTTCAATGTTTGAATTATAGAAATATTAAATAAATAATTAAACTAATTTTCAATCAATTTAGAATTATAACTTAATTTACTTTATTTTGATAAAGGATGTTTGCAAAGTTGACCTTTGCCTCTGTGGATAGGAACATTAAAAAGTAGCATGGCTGGACCGGAAACAGTACCTCTACCATGAGTTTTCTACACTACAAAATCTACATACGCTAGCGACTACGGTGAATATTTTGTATAGCGAGCACCGCCTCTAGTGGAACCTTTTGGAAGCATTTCATACAAAATGTGTCACCGTAGTCGATAGCGACTGTAGATTACGTAAGTGTACAAAACTCATGGTAGAGGTACAGAAAACATAATTACTTATACTTTGAAATGCTTAGGAATTTATTAAAAAAAGGAAATTTTAATGAATTGTTTAATATCATTAATTATTATTTAAATTATAACATGAAATGGCACAAAAATAGGGTGATTAATTTGTTAAAATTATTGTAATGAGACAATCAATTGTACGTTTTCTTATACCAGAAAGATGGGGTCGGGTCGATAATGTGATCATCGATTATTGTAAATGATGTATCGATATTTTTCTGATTTTAGTCTAATTTGGATTAATTCCAACTTAAATTTCTTCAGTTTTTGTTGCTTTCAACTTAGAAAGTCATGATAAGTAGGTATGTTAATTTTGAGTGGAAAATCATTGAAAATATGGTATTTTTCATTTAAATATTCTAGACCTCTTAGAAAATATATACGTCTAGAACGACCATGCCCATACTACATGATTTTTAAAAAGTGGCCAACTTTGCTACGTCTTATGCTCGCGGTACGTCATTCTGCTTGTCATAGTGAAGTTTATAATGTTACCAGTTGTTGAAAAAATCCAATAAAATGGGGAAAAATATATAACGGTTTCGATATCTTTGTAAACTACGAAAATAAAAGTTGAATCGGGATAATACATGATAATATAAATAAGAGTAATGGCGCCGATATTAATTTAATACTTATTATTTTTACTTATCTTACTATCGAGTGAAATCGAGTCAACTCGAGTCAAATCAAGTTAAATCCAGACAAATCGAGTGAAATTGAGTCAAATCAAGTGAAATCGAGTCAAATCAAGTCAAACCGAGTCAAAACAAGTCAAATCGAGCAAATCAAGTCAAATCGAGTCAAATCAAGTGAAATTGAGTCAAAACAAGCAAATCGATCAACTCGAGTCAAATCATGTCAAACTGAGTCAAACCAAGTCAAATGAAGTCAAATCGAGCAAATCTAGTCAAATCGAGCCAAATCAAGTCAAATCGAGCCAAATCCAGTCAAACCAAGTCAAATCGAGTCAAACCAAGTGAAATTGAGTCAAATCGATTCAAATCATGGTAAACCGAGTCAAACCAAGTCAAATCAAGCAAATCAAGTTAATTCTAGTCAAATCAAGTCAAATCGAGTCAAATGCTGTCAGATCCAGTCAAAACAAGTCAAATCAAGTCAAATCGAGTCAAATCAAGTGAAATTGAGTCAAAACAATCAAATCGAGTCAAATCAAGTCAAATCATGTCAAACCGAGTCAAACCAAGTCAAATCGAGCAAATTGAGCCAAATCGAGCCAAATCAAGTCAAATGGAGCCAAATCTAGTCAAACCGAATCAAACCAAGTCAAATCGAGTGAAATTGAGACAAATCAAGTCAAACCGAGTCAAACCAAGTCAAATCAAGCAAATCAAGTCAAATCTAGGCAATTCAAGCAAATCGAGTCAAATCTTGTCAAACCGAGTCAAACCAAGTCAAATCGAGCAAATCGAGACAAATCAAGTCAAATCAAGCCAAATCCAGTTAAAACAAGTCAAATTGAGTCAAATCGATTCAAATCAAGTCAAATCATGTCAAATCATGTCAAACCGAGTCAAACCAAGTCAAATCAAGTCAAATCCAGTCAAACCAAGTCAAATTGAGTCAAATCGATTCAAATCAAGTCAAATCATTTCAAATCATGTCAAACCGAGTCAAACCAAGTCAAATCAAGTCAAATCAAGCAAATCAAGTCAAATCGAGTCAAATCCAGTCAAATCAAGTGAAATTGAGTCAAAACAAGCAAATCGAGTCAAATCATGTCAAACCGAGTCAAACTAAGTCAAATCGAGCAAATCAAGTCAAATCGAGCCAAATCAAGTCAAACGAGCCATTTTTTTTTATATAATATACAACTTAGTCGATAAACAAGCATACGGCCCACCTGATGGTAAGCAGTTACCGTAGCCTATGGACGCTTGCAACACCAGTGGTATCATTCGCGCGTTGCCGACCCTGAAGAAATCTCTTCACACCTTTTTTGAAGAACCCCATGCTGCACTCCATTGGGAAAACAACGGCGGGGAGCTCATTCCACAGTCCGAGCGTCCGCGGAAGTTTTTTTTAATATTTCATTTTAATACAAACTTATTTTGGTGACTGTACTTTTTGTTGTAGGTTCAATATATTGGTATATTGGAATTACCACCTATATACCAAAATACCTAGTATACCAAACATCAAGTCAATCAATCAAAGAAGTGGGTGAAATTCGACTTGCAAGATTTGGTCCGAAAACATACAAACATTGCAAGTAAAATGAAAGCTTGTAAAAAATGCTTGCTTTGCAAGGCACTGCTACCTTTTTAATCTCCGGCGTCCCTGCTTATTTACAAAATACATGTAATTCTTATTGAAATGGTCAGAGCCACAGATTACAGAATAAGGATGGAGCGCGCGGAACACGGGAGTTAGGCCAAAAAAGCAAATACAAATTGAAAAACACGTACTATTTTATTTTATTTTATTTGTGTATTTGCTTTGTTTAACAAACTTTATTTAACAAAAAACACTCCTTTATAAAGAAACTGTGGTTAAACAATGCAAATACAAACTGGAAAACGAATACCAGGTATCAGATTTTCAATTTGTATTTGCTTTTTTTGCTTCACTTTCGTGTTCCGCGCACTCCATCTGAATTATTCTGTAATCTGTGGTCAGAGCAAAGAACAGATTTTTTGGCTAGTTTCCAGAGATCTTCACTACGGCTTTTCCGAATGATGTCTATCCATTGGCTTCTTAAAATTGGATCAATTGGTATTCTGTAAAAAAAAGTCTCATTTTCAACTAAAAAAACAATTTAAAAACGTGACATCCACTGTCGAGAATGACATCAGTCATTAAAAAAAAAAGACCGCCATTTAAAAATTCAATTCGAGATTTTCACAAAATGGACGTCACACGCATAATAACTATGATCGAAAAATCCGAAAACGATAAACACGTCAACTTCGCACACGTCACCGTCGCTTTTTAGGGTCTGTCTGTCTGTCCGTCCGTATGTCACAGCCATTTATTTCCGAAACTATAAGAACTATAATGTTGAAACTTGGTAAGTAGATGTATTCTGTGAACCGCATTAAGATTTTCACACAAAAATAGAAAAATACAATAAATTTTGGGGGTTCCCCATACTTAGAACTGAAACTCAATTTTTTTTTTTCATCAAACCCATAAGTGTGGGCTGTCTATGGATAGGTCTTCAAAAATGATATTGAGGTTTTTAATATCATTTTTTTCTTAACTGAATAGTTTGCGCGAGAGACACTTCCAAAGTGGTAAAATGTGTGCCCCCCCCCCTGTAACTTCTAAAATAAGAGAATGATAAATCTATAAAAAATATATGATGTACATTACGGTGCAAAATTCCACCGAAAATTGGTTTGAACGAGATCTAGTAAGTAGTTTTTTTTTAATACGTCATAAATTGAAATTAATATCAAATACTCAGGTCTATACTACCATTTACTTATATACCTACAGGTTTGTACGGAACCCTCGGTGCGCGAGTCTGACTCGCACTTGGCCGGTTTTTATATATAAGTATCTACATACTCGTATTTAGCTATTGACTGATATTACCATGGGAGTTTCGAGTTCATAAACTGGCAGGACAGGCAATACGTAAATATGGCGCTTACTCAAAATAATTTATTTTCGAAAAATTTCAGTGGCTTATATTGCAGGAACTAATAGGAAATATTGTTACTTACTGATGATAGCTGAGTTTTTTTGTTGATCTAGATCGACCTATGTAGTTTCTGCACACTTTTATCACACAAAAAGATATTCTGGAACAATACACTTTTGGTGAATTTGGTTGTGTCTCAGTGACGTCTCGATTGACACTGAGGGCGGGAAAATGATTTGCGCCCTAACAGTTAGAGGACATTTTTATCTACGCGTAAACAGCTTCGTAGTTCAGTCTAGCGATGGGTAACTAGCCGAAATTTCAATAGCTTAGCTAGCCAGCTATATGTGGTCTAAAAGCCAGCTAGCTAGTCAGCTATTTTGGCTATTTGGCTATTAGGCTTGAGCGGCGGCGCAGCTTGATGAATAACGTTCAACTGCGATCTGAGTTCGATCCTCGCCGCTGCAACAAGTCTAGTCTAGATGATAATGTAATAAATTAATGTAATGATTTTGTTTTTCATTTACTTTTATTTTGTTGTATACTTTTTTAAAATAAATGACTTTCCCTCATAGGTCGTACGTATTACTAAAAAAAACATCGAAAATCAACAATAACGTCATCTCTATTTATGGATATGAACTAAAAGCTTTCACAGTACATCAACTCAGTCGTTAGTTGTAGGCAAGTAAACCATAGATGTCGCGCTACTTCAGATGATTTTAACGATTTATTTAATAAATAATAATATTACAGAATAATTTAATTTAATTAAAAAACAATAGGTTTAAATTCGTATAATTAGTACCTTTCAAATTCGAATTAATAATAACGACATGCACTCAAATTTCACTCTTTCGGAACTTACACAACTCAGTTTCGCAGTGAACGCACGCACACACAGCTATCGACTACGCGGTTACGCGGCTACGCGGCTACGCGGCTACGCGGCTACTCGGCTACTCGGCTAGAATGGCTTTGGCTAGCCGGCCAGCTACCGGCTAGTGGCGGCTACAGTGGCTATTAACCTTTGGCGGCTAGGCGGCTACCCGCTGTGTGTGACGTTAACTTCTCGTAATGAGGAGGATTGTTTATGTTACAAAAGGTTAAAATACCTGAAAATCGTGCACTTAAGGTTCAAATTGGTTCGAATTATCAATAGTTACACAGGTATTTTCAGCATAGAGGTATCTTAAGAAAACTCCTCATTTTAGCTAGCCATAGCCAGTAGCCATCCAGTAGCCAGTAGCCATCCAGTAGCCAGTAGCTAATTATCGTGTTGACAGATAACGTAGCCGTGGCTATTTTGTGTATAGCCGTTTTTTGGCTAGTTATATGAATAGCTACCCATCTCTAGTTCAGTCTTGATATATCATTAGTCAAAGCTAGACCTATATTGAAAATTTGCTATGGGATGTTCATCGATATCGATTACTGAGGAGGTAGACCCTTGACTAACTGGAAGAAGCCATTTTATTCTTTTTTGGGATTGGAGCTCAACTAGACTGGATTGTCTGGATTTGTCTTTTTGAAATTGCTCGTTATATGAGTATTTTTGTGAGATTTTCACTTTAATTGACGTATAGTGTCATTTTGTTTATCTGCATTATTATTTCAGGTTGGTAAGCATTGTAATTGTTACATATTAACAAGATTTCAAAGTTGCTTCTGTGCAATGTGATGCAAGTGTTCTCATGGTGTTTTGATTGTTTGTTACAGATAGAAGAAAGACTTGAGAATAGGCTACGCCTATGTATTTTGCAGAAAGGATTAGTAATAATATAGTATCTTCAGCGACCGAGTAAGTTTGCATTGGTTATGTTCTTAGGTATCATATAGGTACCCAAGCCACGTGTCATGTCACCATGTGCAATGCTCCTTATGGTTTCCATCCGTTTCTAAGCTTTAGTGCAGGCCTAGTTCAATAACAATCAGTCATTGCAAGCTTATTTTCTTTCTTTTTCTGCATATTTCAGACATGTGTTCGGTCGCTTTGCTTGGGATGAAATTTGACTTGAGGTGTTTCAACCTGGCATGAGGCTGAGTGAGAGCTGAGCTTATCCTACGCTACAACTACTATTCTTGTCAACAACATCGAGTAATTGAAATTGATTTAAACAACAGAAAGTGGTTATCTACCTTGGTCATCCTACAGGGACAAAAAATTATCAGGTGAACGCTACTCATGTTATCTTAATATCAAACTACTCATGTTATATTGATAATTTCATCGGAAATAAGCTAACTTTAATTTTCCACTAGCTACAATTTAAAGTTTATATAAGGTGCAGTTATTAACTTAAGTACCCATTCAACTGTAATACAATTAAGTGAAGAGCAAAGTAATTATTCTAATATCTATTTTTTTTTGTTTTTGTGTTGATAATATACCTACTTACTGTTTTGAAAAATTATTTTTTTATTTCAACCTTTTCGCACTTTAGGCCAAAAGTGCGTGGCGCCCATTTATAGCCTGCTGCTGCCCCAGAACCCACCAAGCTAGTCGGAGCATAACATCCAAAATTTTAACATCCCACAACTAAAGGTTACATTGTGGAACAAATCATTCGACACTCGTAATTTATCCGACACGTTCGATTAACGCCCACGCGATTGGGCCGCCGATACCAGCGCTATGATCATCATTTTCCATCGAATAATTAACCCAAAGAAGCGCAATGACGTTCATTTTGGTTGAAATATATTCCGCCAATTTCCCACCGCCGACAACGCGCTCTGATTGGTTAAGTCAAGGACACATGCGCTCTGATTGGCCAAGTCACAAACGCACGATGCAGCGAGTGGTCCTTAATGTTCAAATTCAGTGACAAATCACTGACTAGTTTCGGAATTTGATTGTTCAGTATTACTACTCTAAAGGGATATTTCCTCGATGTCATTTTCCTTTTCGTCATTACGTAATTAGACCCCTGAAGGGTCGACATACAGGTACAAACGACCAGGAAATTTGTGCCAGTATCCTCCGGTCTAACACCACCTTACTGTCATTGTCAAACAATGTGGCGTTATTTACCTGACCATTTAATTAGTTTTTTAGTTAAACAGCGTTTTAAGTAGGTGTTTATCGTCCATACTAGGTATAATAGTATTAAGCACATAAAGAAAAAAGCTTTTTTGAGGCTTCTCGTCCCTTCAAGACAAAAACGTTACTTACTTACCTAATGGTTCCTGCTAACGTAACTAGTTACCTCAAAGAATCTTTGGTATTACTTAGTAAATTTTAGTATAGGTACACACGGCTACAGATCAAGCTATACATAAGCTGACCTCCCATTGCACGGAAATCCTATACAATGCGAGATCAGCTTATACTGGAAATGTATAGCTTGATCAGTAGCCGTGTGTACCCAGTAGGTATTAATATTAATGTAGACCTAATTAGATTTGTTGAGGCGTACCTAGGTAACAAGACAACTCGGCCAACTGAATCGAAGGTCGAAGATGCCTTGTGGTAACCGATAGTCTTAATATCATTAAATTCTTATAAGAGATCAAGTTATTCTGAGAAGTTGCGAAGGAGTGCGTAACGTAATAAATACCCGTTAAGAAATTATACTACCTAGGTCTAACTTACGTGTTTAATTTTGTGTGCGTGTAAGTTTTTCGCTTTATACACGGCTTTATAGGTACCCTATGACCTGTGTAATGTGTACCTATGCATAAAAAAGTATGTTTTTATTACAGCAGATAGGTACCTAATAATATTCAAAAAACTAAATACTTAATACACTTAATATAATAAATGCATAAGTGATTTGTTTGTTACCTCTTCAAGTCTTGATGCATCAACGGCTAAATCAATCGTGATGCTGCTTGCACACGAGTAGATCATTGGGTACCTACTTACCTGGAATAAAAAGGGATACTTTTTATTATTATTATTTTATTACCTGCACTTATTTTACCGAAGAAACATTAGATCATTCAGGAACGCGGGTGAAACCGTGGGGGGTAAACTATAGTAATTAGGTATATATTTTTTTTAATTAAGTTAATGCCTTATAAAACTGTATTAGCTTCTAAACTACCGCTAATTTGAGGGCATTGAATATCAAATAGCAGGAATGTATAAGAATCGAGTGTGTCATTACATATTTAGACACATCGTTATTTTCGCCCGATCAATAACTTCGGACGGTGCCTATTAGAAAACAAGTAAATGTGTGTGCCCATAATAAAATGAGTTTTCCTCATATTATCAGTAGGTAAAACCGTGTGAAAGAACATCTGTCGAAACAAAAGAGGTCGCTAATGCCGCCGTGTAATGAAGAGTTATCGCTACGGTAGTAGGTACGATTATAATATTCATTCAAGTCTATCATATATACAAGAGAATTTATAGCAACCAAAATCAGGGCGCCTTTCAATTTATCTTCCTAAATTAATGATGTTATCACGCTGCAGGTCGCGGGTTCGATTTCCACCTAGGACATGCATTTGTGTGCACGAACATGTCTGCATATCCTGAGTCTGATGTATTCACAAATAAAAAAGTTGTTTAAGTAGTATTACCTATCAGGTATCTGGTTTCCATTAAATTAATTAAATTATTATTATATATTACCTAAGCTAATTCTAGAATATGACAAAGGATATCCAAATACAAAATACTCATCATTAGAACCAGATAAGAGAGCTTAGAATAATGAGCCGATATGTGGTTTACCTTCCATAACACTGTTCCTAATCCTAATCTAAGTTCCTAATCTATGATATTACCCGCAAACCAGGTAACTTTCATAACCATTATTTAATAAAATACTATGATAAGCTCTGTATTGATTTCCGTCCTACGGCATTTTTGTACCTGTAGGTAGTGGTCGCCCATAGTTAGTCATATCATATCAATAGATTATTATTTACGCACTCTGTCTAAAAATACATTATGAAAGTTGACTTATCTCTTTTGGCAAAATTTGGCTGTGCGCTGTGCATGTTTCTGTACCTACCTAATGTATCAATCCAATTTGATATTGTAACATTTATAACAATACTAGTTGTCCCCCGCGGTTTCACCCGCGTTCTCGGGATAAAAAGTAGCCTATGTCCTTCTCCATACCATAGGCTATCTGCATGCCAAATTACATGATGATCCGTTGCGTAGATGAGGCGTGAAGGCGTAACAAACAAACAAACAAACTCACTTTCGCATTTATAATAGGGAACTAATTTTTTGAGCTGTTATTTAAATAATCGAGATGTTATTATGATCAGTTGAAAAACATATTGAGCAGTTATTTAATTTAATGGCGGTTGATTAATTATTGCGACAGTAAAACATGGACAGTAATAAAAAATCAATTAGTCGGTTATTTTATCATACAATGTCAATTCTAAAAATAATTGAGCAGTCCAATACCTGAATGAGCGGTAAAAATGATGGAATGAGCGGTTCGATAAATCGTTCGGCAGATCATAGCGAGCGGTGACACCCGAACTCAAATTCATTGAAAAGAGAGGTAAATGTTCGTTAGTTGGGCGGAGATTCATAACTAATAATGATAATTTGACTCATTATCAAGTACCTGCTGCAGAAGCTAAAGAATGCGCCATATTTGAAAATCCACCAGAAAAATTTGATGAGTTTAAAGAGCAATTTTTCAATAAACGGGAAGTTATATTGCGGCAAAATAAAGAAGAATGGACTCAAGGAAAATGTACTTGCCCAAACTTTTATAAAATGTATATGTGTAAACATATAATTGGCCTGTCCGTACATACGCTTGAAGTACGCCGTACCTCCAGTTGAAGCTAAAAACATTCCACTCGGACAAAAAAGGAAGAGAGGCAGACCGTCGAAAGCCAAACCTGCTCTTATTATACAATCAGTTTATTTTAGCTGCTACTAAGCAAATTCTATGTCATTTTTAACCGACTTCAAAAAAAGGAGGAGGTTCTCAATTCGGTTGTTTTTTTTTTTTTAGGGTTCTGTACCAAAAAGGTAAAAAGGAACCCTTATGGTGCGACTTCGTCCGTCTGTCCGTCCGTCCGTCACACCGCTATATCTCGAAAACTACTTTACCACCTCATTGTTTATAGAATTGCTTGGAATGAGATTTCTTACCGACAAATTCCGATTTATTACTGCCCACACGTAACCGCTCGTTCAATAATTTTTACCGCTCATTATTTCCTGCTCAATTATATATTCACTGATCCATTTCATTATTTTTTATTACTCATTTTTGTTTACTTTACTGCTTAGTTTTAACGGCTGAACTAGTTATTAAACGTGCCATTTATAATTTTTTACTTACCAAAACCGCTATTTGCAACTGCCTCTTTAAATCAGTGCCTTTATAATATTAGTTAGGATTAGGATAAAGCAGAGCACCTAACGTTACGTAACCTAACGTATATTTATAACTATATAACGGTCTATAACGGTATTTTTAATTATACCTATAAGACCCAAGCCTGCGCGTTCACCGCTAAGAAAACCCCATGGTCTGTGGCTCCACAATTCCAGAACACTTCCTTGAACATCAGTCAAAGCATCGGGATCCTTGGCGTCGACATTTCTGGCGACGTTTTGTTCCGAAGTCATTTGGAAGACAAGGTTAAGCTGGCATCCAAAAAGCTTGGAGTGCTCAAAAGAGCGAGGCAGTACTTCACATCGGGGCAAAGGCTGCAACTTTATAAGTCGCAGGTCCGGCCTCATACTACTGTCCTACTGGAGTACTGCTGTCATCTATGGGCGGGAGCACCTTGATACCAGCTTGGGCCTTTAGACTCAGTCCAGCGACGTGTCACCAGAATTGTTGACGATCCTGAGCTCACAAGCGGTTTAGAGCCCCTCAGTCTGAGGAGAGAATTTGCCTCCTTACGTACCGCTTGTACAACGGAGAGTGTTTTAAGGAATTGTTCGACTAGATGCCCACGGCTACCTTCCACCATCGCAACTCTCGCCATCAACGGGGAATCCATCCACACACATTGAAACCAGAATTGTTTCGAACTGTACGGGCTAAAAGGAGTTATCTTCCGCGGCCGCTCAGACTGAGGAATGAGCTCCCCGCCGTGGTTTTCCCAATGGAGTACAGCATGGGGTTCTTCAAAAAGGGGGTGTGAAGAGGTTTCTTCAGGGTCAGCAACGCTCCTGGCTGGTGTTGCAAGCGTCCATAGGCTACGGTAACTGCTTACCATCAGGCGGGCCGGATGCTTGTTTGCCACCTCAGTGGTATATAAAAAAAAACTATTAACGGTTTAATTCCGCCATTTAAATATATTTTCATACCACCTGGGGCCCAATTCTGCTATTACAATTGTGTTCCGCTATGTTGTCGCTAACGTGCCTTCCGTACTGGAACCAGTCGATATTGCGCGGGGCGATGGCAAGAGACCGGATGGTATGTCTTTGATCCCTTGGAGTGTCGGCAAGTCGCTGGTGTGGGTGTGGGATACCACATGGGTCGATACACTCGCGCCATCTCACTTACCGGCAACTTGTAAAGCTGCAGGGGCAGCTGCGGCCAGTGAGGAAAATTCAAAATTCCAATAATATGTATCGATTGGACCCAATTATATTTTTACGCCTTTTGCGGTCGAGACCTTGGGACCGTGGGGGTCCGAAGCTCGCCGTTTTGCCGTTTTGTTCGCACTTTGTCTTCAAAATTGATCGAGACCTCCGGAGACCAGCGGGCGGGGAGCTTTTTCCGCCAACGCGTCAGCTTGGCTATCCAAAGAGGAAACGCTGCCAGCCTTCTGGGAACCTTGCCGATAATCGGAAGCAGCGGCAGGCTTGAGGATTTTTTTTATATATATATAGATTGTATTTTTTATAAAGCTAATTATACAGCAGATTGCTCTTTAGCGATAAGACCGCCCATTGTACAGTTATTAATATTATGTTCTTTTCTTTCTGTTTTGTTAACTGTTTTTCTGGTGTACAATAAAGAGTTATCTATCTATCTATCTATACATAATAAATCATCAAAAACAATTGAAATATAGAATAAAGTAGGTACCTAGATTAGAAATAAAAAACACTTCAAAAAGTTAATAAGCTAAATTCCAATATTGTACTTAATTCGTTAAACAAAAGCTCAAAGTTCAAAGTTCTTAGCTTGCTAGAGATTAGTTAGTATACCACAGTTTGTTTGTAAACTCTAAAGGAAAGAGGAACTTAGAACCGTTTTCTATTTATTTATACTGGTTGAAAACAAGTTTAAATTAATTATCTACATCATAATCATCATCAGATGTAGTCTCTAACAATTATCGCAATAAAATGAATTTTATCGTGAAAAACATTCGTCCTCAGGCAGGAATATGAATTATGTGGGATGATGGAATACAACTCTGAATAAATTATTTTTTACAGAGACTGCACGAAATAAACCAAATCTTGGATTAGATTTAGGCAATAGTCGCAACAAGCTTCACATTGTTTTTTCTTATTTCTTTGCAGATTTTTAGACTCATCTTGACTATTCATCGTTTTGCTTCTATAACTAACCTAGATACCAACTATCAATAACCTAGATACCAACTGCAGCGCCATCTGACGGGCTGATTTGTGAATCTAAACCATATTTAATAACCCTATTGTGTGCCTGAAGTACCAAATACCAATGGGGTGGCAAACGGTTTGTACATATTACATTATGGGAGGACTGCAGGTACACACGGCTACACATCATGCTATACATTTCCAGTATAAGCTGATCTCGCATTGTATAGGATTTCCGTACAATGAGAGGTCAATCAGCTTATATTGGAAATGTATAACTTGATCAGTAGCCATGCGTACGTACATTGTTATGTACTTATTCATACAAGTAGGTACCTTCCAACAAAACGCGTAAGAATACCATACCTTCCTACTACCTTTCGACTTCAGCACAGATCTCGATTTCAGGGAGTCGGGGAGGGTGGAGAGGAGAGAGCAAATAGCTAAATTTTGCCTATGGCTGGCTGGCAATAATAACGTAGTCAAGTCAGTCAGTCAGACATCGTACGCGATTTCAGCCGCACACTGAACTCGGCTACAGAGTCGCGCGCATTTTCCAATTTCAATACGTGCATAACTCCTTCAACGCTTCATAAATACCTATGATTTTCTCATGAAAGACTAGATATTTTCACGTCACCTACAGCTATCTCATAAAGCTTATTAATGTTTAAATGCGATGTTTGTCTTCATCATCATAATATTAGTGCAATTCAATATTGTGAAAGTGATTTAGGTAGTGAGTAATAGGTACGTACCAAATATAATATCAATTAACCTTACCTTTGACTTAGAAATAGGTATTTTAATAATTATTATAAAAAAGCCTATCATTTTTTTATACCACTAAGGTGGCAAACAAGCATACGGCCCGCCTGATGGTAAGCAGTTACCGTAGCCTATGGACGCTTGCAACACCAGGGGTATAACTCGCGCGTTGTCGACCCTGAAGAAATCGCTTTACACTCTTTTTGAAGAACCCCATGCTGTACTCCATAAACTCGGAAACGGAAGAAAACTCCTTTTAGCTCGCACGTTTCGAAACAATTCTGGTTTCAATGTGTGAGTATGGACTTCCCGTCAATGGCGAGAGTTGCGACGGTGGAAGGTAGCCGTGGGCATCAAGTCGAACAATTCATTAGAACACTGTCCGTTGACAAGCGGTAGAACACACATAAGGAGGCAAAGTCTCTGCTCAGACTGAGGGGCTATAAACTAAATTTATATATTAATTATATACAGGGTGATGGGAAGATGGGTGCAAAGCTATAAGGCGATGCTAGTATAGATCATTTAGACCCTTATTAGCCATGGTTGTCTTAGACGAAGTGTGAGATATTTTTTTCTACCAATATTTTCTGGTTTTTCGCGCAAAACCCCGAAACTTACCCGTTAATTAATAATTATAGCCAGTTTGAATGATGTGTGAAAATTTTTTCATTTTATTTATTTAAAATAATGTGTAAGCAATCCAAACAAACATGTACTAAAGATGTGTGTCATCATTTTTTATTTTTACAGTCACTTGAACATCACGAAAAATTTAAGAAAACTGCATTTGACGGCGTTTTAAAAAAACATTAAAAGGTTTTTTTTGTTCAAATCTGTTTAAAAACATACTTGATTATTGCTCTTTCGTTTCAGGGATCATTTACGCGGATATCTCAAATATTACTAAAAACTAAATTGAGGGAGAAAATTTTAATGACGTTTAAGTGACTGTAATAAATAAAAACTGATGACACACATGTTTAGTACATGTTTGTTTGGATTGCTTACACATTATTTTAAATAAATAATATGAAAAAGAATTCACACATCATCCAAACTGGCAAAATTATCAATTAACGGATAAGTTTCGGAGTTTTGAGCCAAAAACCAGAAAAGATTGGTAAAAAAAAATTTCACACTTCGTCTTAGACAACCATGGCTAAAAAGGGTCTAAATGATCTATACTATCATCGCCTTACAGCTTTGCACCCATCTTCCCATCATCCTGTATATCTTTTTTTTTTTTTTTATTTATTTATTTTATTTATCCGTTCAAACATTTTTTTTTTTTTTTTTACTGTGTATAGGCCTGTGTTTGACCACAATCTCACTATGGTAAGTGATGATGTGGTCGAAGGTGGTAAGCACACAAAGCCTAGAAGGAACTGGCTCTCAAGTGCAGCTGACGGAACACACCGATAGGTGCTTGGCGACAGATTTTCAACTTGAGGGTGGTAGCCAGCCAGACGGGTACTACAATGTACCCTACCACCGTGCTATGGTTTCCTCACGATGTTTTCCTTCACCGAAAGCTCAAGCTCATTGTAGGATTCGAACCCGGGACCTTCGTCTCGGTATCCGACGTCACTACCACTGAGCTATCATTGCCTTAAAACACCCTTCGTTTCGAACATCCTATTGTCGTTATTGCTTTGGTTCACCCTTTCAAGATTATACCTAACATATAATGTTATGGTGAATGCAAATAGACCCTTGAAACGATTGCCATCATATGTAGGTAATTTATGAATGATCGTTTTGTGGGTAAGTACATGACAGTACATCAGAGGTCTGACTGTCACGGCTATGTAGATATCCTTCGATTTGCTTTGACTTGAGAGTAGGTTTGGCCACTTTGGTCGGTGTCAGTTGGGGGAGAGTCCTACAGTACCGTGATACCGTCACCTTAAGGTTTATGCAAGATTAAATAAAATCTCTAGGGTTTTATGTTAAATATCAGCTGAAATGTGTTAAAGAACTCATATCCCATAAATAAAAATAATAAAACATTGATATATTTAGAAATAATCAACTTTATTAATAAAATTTGAAGACTATGAAAAATCAACCTGCACAAAATTCGCCTCCAGTACCGGCCAGCAAAAATACGAGCTGTTATGCCAGGCAGGCAATAACTACAAATATATTGGTTAGACAGCTCTGATATGTTTACACAAGCCTCATGGACCCAAATCTTGCAGTTTCCACATTAAATCCAATCCTCTTCATGAGATTCAAGGCTCAAAGGACAAATTGTCTCTTCCTGGATCGGTTTGTGGGATGGATTCTTCTGTTATTAATGGGATCCCAGTAGGGGAAAGGTGTACGAGATGATCCGTTGAGGTTAGATGATCCTTCTTTATTGCAACGAAACTATTAGCGCCATCTAGTTGTATTCATTGGTAAAACATAGTCCTCGGTGGTCCCTCGCCACATTCAATCGTAATGGCGTCGTGAGTGACAAACAATTTTTTTGCGGAGAAAAACAAAAATTATGTGACTTTGCTCTAAGGTATGGTTGACTTTAAGCTTATGTCAAATGTGTTCTGGGTAGTCTATTGTAAAGGCTGTTGTCTCAGAACCTTGGTTTATTGCTCTATTTCGTTTTTTTAAAGGCATGGTAACAGTTGAAAACATATATGTTATGTTTTCGAACATAGAATAAAAAAGTTAATGTTGGGGCAAGATGATTATATTACTAGTGTACAAGATGATCCGCTCTATATGTTTTTTACAAACAACTTAGACTTAATTCGTTATTTAACGAAGTAATTCTGCCTGCCTTTTGCCTGCCTGCAGCCTGCATTTTGTATCCTTTTAATGTTACACCGGTCCAAATTCATCCTTTGCCAACGATTGTAGGCAGAAGTCATCTGAAAAGAAAACGAATGGACACGTCGATTCTAACTAGCACGCCTTACAAAAATTATTTAGAGGAAGAAAAAAATAGAAAGAGCGAAAAAGAAAATAGAAAAACACAAAAAGAACACAATGTTAAAAAAACTCATTATAAAAAGAGACAGAAAGGGAAAGGAGTAGGCAAAGGAATGTCAAATAAAAGGAAGAAAACTGATGTGTCAGACTCATCCGAAGAAGATGCAGAATGTCTATTCAGCACGGAAACATTTTCCAAAGATGATATAGGCGCGGGATGGATAAAATGTATTGTATTGTATGCCAAAGATCATGAAGCTTGTGCAGGGAGGGAAAGTGATGATCCTGATGAATTCACATGTGATTTGTCTACAACAACCCCAGGATATGCGCGCTTGGAACTATAAAAGTTTTATTTATTTAGTTTCAGTTTGATTGTTCAGTTCTTAAAAACGGAGAATTATAAGAAATATTATTTATGTTTTAAAAATTTATGGTTTTATGTTGATTATAGTTACTGAAATTTGTCATTTCAATTATTTTAGAAGATTATATAATTATTGTTAAACTTTTACTTATCGATTGGTCTCATTTGTGATGATGGTTGACTACATATTTAGTGATTTTGAGACTGAATATTAATTAGTCAGACTGGTTCATTCTACTTAAGTCAAGGTCTGTAAGATACTTGATTTCCTAATTAAAGATAGATTAATGTGATAAGTTATTTTTTATTTAATTCTACTAAAACCTAGGTCATGTCCAAAATAGGGGTAACATGATCCGCAGGATCATCTTGCCCCTACCCATAGGATCATCTTGGACACCGGGGTGTACAAGATGATTCTTTCATAGTGTTTTAAAAAATGTGAATTTTAATAATAATAAACCTGAAAATTTAATATTTTGAGTATGAGAACAGGTAGACAGATAAATTTACTGTGAATAAACGCTTTTTCTGCTGCATTAAGTTGAATATCGTTTAAACTACAAGCATTCTCCCTTAAGTGGATCATCTCGTACACCTTTCCCCTATATATAAGGTCCTAATAAATTAGTGAACTTCCTCTTGAGGGATGAATGTATAGGTCAATAGTAATAAAAAAAAAATATTAGAAAAACAATCCGAGGAAAAAAAAAAAAAACCTTCGCGCGGCTTCTTTGATTTGTATAGAGAAGAGACAGTATAGGATTTTTTATTTTTTTTCCCTCGGATTATTTTTCTAATATTATTTTTTGATGACTAATGACCTATACATTCATCCCTCAAGAGGAAGTTCACTAATTTATTAGGACCTTATATAGTGCGTTCACCACGTACAACACAAATCTGCACACTGTTAATAAACACGTCGCGACAGATTGCCACCCTTCGGGGCTTAAACATATAAACATACTAGCTGCCCGGCGCGACTTCATTCGCGTGGTGCTACCCTACCCTACCCTACCCTACCCTACCCTACCCTACCCTACCCTACCCTACCCTACCCTACCCTACCCTACCCTACCCTACCCTACCCTACCCTACGTATAACTGCCCAAAATTAAAATATTGGTTTGAAGTACATGCTATGTATCAGAGATGGCGCTGTATGTGAAAAAAGATTTTCCCGCTTTTCTTTGAACTTTTCCTGAATTTTCTTTGCTATAAACCTCACGGAGCCCGAGACCTTTCCAACGAATGCAAAACCGTGGAAATCGGTTCGTGCGTTCTGGAGTTATAGCGTCAGGAAGGAAAACCCGACTTATTTTTATATAGTAGAAGATCAGCGCTACATGTTATAGATTTTTGGAAACTCCAACTGGCCGGTACTGTAGGACTTTCCCCTTTTAGTGTAGCCTATTGTAGCTCACAGATCAACATCATGTGTAATATTGCCGCTCTTCAAAATTAATAACACATGCGTGCTAGCTCTACGTTTTCATCATTTCATTCATCTATTTACTGTGAATAGATTTTACTTTATTTTCCGCCATATTCCAACTTAAATAATTTTAATGTATAGACACAAAATAACTTAAAAACTATAACAAAACTAAAACTAAGTATAACTTAAAAAATAAACGTAATCAAGCAAGATCTTCAAATCTACCAGTATGCAACGTGCCCAAAATGCTGGCTGCATTGCCACGTTGTATGGCAATGCTTAATCTGTGCCCAAAATAAAAACCAGCATTTTGGTCACGTGTTGCTTCGACCAGACATCCAGATATATTATTGAAAATTTTGTGTGCTCCCGGTCCCCACGGTCCCAGCGTTTCAACCCCAAAAGGCTCAAATATGTACCCGCTATCAAGGGTACTATATTTGCGCCTTTTGAGGCTCTCCGCAGATTCCGCCGCCGCACCAGCCCTATTTTTAGTTCCATGAAGATGAGACGGCGCAAGAGTGTCTACGCAAGTAGCGTCCCACACTAAACGCCGCCCCATCTTCCATGGAATAAGAGTCATTCCGTCAGGTCTTTTACCATTGTCACGCATGAGGCCATTTGGTTCCAAAATGGCCGCACAGTTGGCGGTGGTAAAAGCCCGACGTATGATATCATTAAGGCTGGTGTGGCGGGGAATTCTTCCCGCACTTCTGACACAAGACAGACCGTGGTGACCGAGCCGGTCGACAGCAGTGCGGGCATGCCACACTGGCAGCGGTGCGGAGCACTACACGAAGCGCCCAAGCTAATGGATACTGCAATTCGGAAAGATGTTGAATCAATTAAAGTACCAGTATTGGGCGATGGGAGAGCCTGTAGCCACAAACCCGATTCCCACTCTCCAACGGCTAACTGGCAGGCACGATCTGCGGAGCTTAAGCACGTATTTAAAAGATACTTCCGTGTTAACTCGCAGATCGGCCCATCCCACAGCCGCTGAGAAGATGTGGTTTGTGGCAAATCAAAGTTAGGACAGGCTAATCGCCACGCATTCCTGGCCTCGTTTAAGTAGTTTATTTCCAAACTGTCCAAAGAAGCCGCGAGAATTTTTTGTGTTAAGTTTTGAGTACTATGGACAGAGGACAGGAATGCGGGGAGAGCTACACCAGAAATAGATCGTACTCCCTGAAGCCTGTAACCATACCCGCTCTTCAAAATTTATATTCAAAATAGACGCCAAAGTATTTTTTACGATGCTGTCTAATCTTTGAAGAAGCTCTTTATGTTTCCAGAGCTGACAACATCGTAAAATGTAAGTAAATTTGGGGACAAAAAGACAAATTTTATAATAGTAAAACTTAAAAGCCATGTGGGTATTAATTTTTGATAATCGGTCTGAAGTTTGTAAAAAAAAATAAAATGGAATTTTGTCTTTAACTTGCGTTAATAAGGCTCCTCTATCCACAGAATTGAAGGCATTCTTCACGTCCACCTTCAGCAGCACATCTCCACAATTTTGATCTAAAAATGTACGCACTGAATGAACGGCAGCTTCGCAGCCACCTCGCGAGCCAAAACCTAGCTGCACTGGCTGGAAAAGGTTTGCCAATTGAGGCGCGGTCTTTTTGCAGCAGATTTTGGCTGCAAGGCGAAGATATGCCATACCGACGCACACTGGGGCAGCATGTATGGGGCCACATATGCGCGAAAATGAATTTTCAAGTGAAAGTTATTTGAAAAATCAAATTGATATTATTTTATTAGAGGGCATTTGACAATCATTAATGAATCTTAAACCGCAAAAAAGATTATTAGTTAGACATTATATCAATACAAAGTTGCATAATCTGAGGTTCGTTGCATTTTACTCGCGCGCAATATCAGATTTGTTTATTTAATTGTAGTGATTTGGTTGAAACTACTTCTTAAGTAAATTATGTTTATTTAAGACCAATATTTGAACTTTTGAATACATATTTTTTTGTATGATTTAGGTTTGTTTGTAGATATCTGTATATTGAAAAATATCACGCGACTACAATTTGACTAGCTACAAAA
Source organism: Achlya flavicornis (assembly GCA_947623365.1). NCBI lineage: Eukaryota > Metazoa > Arthropoda > Insecta > Lepidoptera > Drepanidae > Achlya > Achlya flavicornis. The sequence goes on along the minus strand of OX392473.1, from coordinate 8,951,450 downwards.
ATGAAAATATTTCGAATTCGGGCAACAGGCTTTCACTTTGGACTTCAGTTCCGTAATATAGAAGGTTCAGTGTTATTTATGACATCAATAAATTAAAAAGCCCTTTGCCCCAATTTTAATTATTTTGCGACAAAAAAAAATTGACGGACAAATTTTTTATATACAGATATGTCAAAGAAAACAAACCTAAATCGTACAAAAAATATGTTTTCTAAAGTTCAAATATTGGTCTTAAATATACATAATTTACTTAAGAAGTAGTTTCAACCAAATCACTACAAATCTGATATTGCGCGCGAGTAAAATGCAACGAACCTCAGATTATGCAACTTTGTATTGATATAATGTCTAACTAATAATCTTTTTTGCAGTTTAATATTCATCAATGATTGTCAAATGCCCTCTAATAAAAGAATACAAAATTATTTTTTCAAATAACTTTCATTCGAAAATTCATTTTTGCGCATGTGTCCCATACATCCTGCCCCAGTGTGCGACGGCTATTGGTCTAATTAATGCCACCGTCATTCTTTTTTAGAGCACAAAGATTGGCACCGTAAAGAATTTCCGTGATGTCTCCGTTGACTCGCCCTGACAGCATAAGGTTAACCAAAGCCGTCAAGTCCCTAAGTAGCGCCTCACCAGTTTCACCATTGCCGCCACACAATAAGTCTTTTAAATGTTGCGGCGTTAGGGCATCTAAACCTCCTGCGGAGCCACTCTGAAAGGACGCGACGGCTGCAGATACATCCTGAGCGGTAACTTCAACGGAAACATCAGACTCTTTCGGTGCCTCGGGAAGTTGAAGATCTGCTGCCGGAGATGGATGTTTTCCTTCTAGAGCCAGAAGCGTTTCAGGGGTAGCGGGTGCTATTGTGTCACTGGAAAAAAGGATTCGCGAAGCACCTTTTATATCTCCGTCACCGAGTTTGCTCTCTACAAGTCTGTAGATAGCAGACTCCGTGGCGGGTTTCAGAGTGAAATTTGAATTTTGATTTCATACTAAACTGCTGTCCGAAGTACAAGTTCTTCCAGTGTGCTGTACTTCACGCAGTTCTCTTTAACTCGAGTAGATATAGATTTTTTATTATTTTGTACTGGACTGACGTAAAGCACAGCATAAGGGAAAGACAACAAATGCTCCCAAGCACGTCTTGTATTTTTCAAAACTACTAACTTGTTGCCTGTGATAATGCGCTAGCGACAGAGAGGCGGGCACCACGTGGAATCCGTTTTAAAACTGGTGTTGATATTTTTGAATGCGATAAAGTTTTCCAAAAGGGTTGATCAGGACTATTCTGAGAAGTAGTACCTTGGTTAGAATTCGGAACCGAAAGGGGGATCTTAACATTTTTATGGCATTTGCCCTGGTGGATTTTTAGACCTCTCTGTCCCTTGAAAAAACGTACCTGAGAACATTCATGGCCTTGCACGAGATCTTCCAGTGACACAACTGGGTGGTTACTGGATTCACTTTGATTCGCATCGTGGCATGTCCGGAGCAAAAATGTCTTTAAGTAACCTATATAAAAATACGATAAAATAAGCCAAAACACATAAAAACGCACAAGAAAACATATAAAACAAACCGAACACTTCACATGGCGTATGTATGAAGAGAGCACATTGGCGGCGCCGGCGGACCACGGCTTGGAGCCATGGTAGCACTAATCTTCTATGGGCTCTTAGTTTTTTCTATGCGCTCACTTACGTACGTGTTAGTACGGTATGCCTCTTGCAGTTCAGCTGCTATGTACTAGGTTTATAAAAAAAAATAAGATGAACAGTCGTGAATTTGCTTGCAACGAGGCACGATGCCCTATGAAAATCTTTGCTTGCAACAAAAATATTTTCCTTTGACGTCTGTCAAGACGCTTTGGCTCGTATATTTTTTATTAAAATTTCTATGTATACGATTAAAAAAAGCTGAAAATAACAATGGAGCTTGTTTATCTGGTATTCACCGTCACTTAAATCGCTGTATTGTTAATATAAAGCACTTTAAATAGGTATTATAAATTTATAATTTGTACAGAGCTGATGTTTACCATATGAAAGTCAGTTTCAAAATCCAAATAAATATCCTAGAACAACTAGGGTGGGCGACATACATAATAATATGATACATACCTCATAGAGTCATGAGTGAGCCCACGCGTCGTCACCCATCACCAAATGCAGACAGCAACCAAATAGTACAACGTTACTACGTTAAAATAAACACAGACTGACGAAATCTCTCTGTAATATTCAAAGCAAAAGAAAACATCACACTTACCTTGAATATTTAGAACGACTATTTAAAACAGACAATCCTCCAACTTTTAGTTTTCGTCAACTGACTGCAGTGTACACACAGTGTACATCATCATCATATTATTATTGCATAGTTTACTTAATTTCGAGTTCTTTCATCGATAAGTATATTTTTTTTATACCATAAGAGTTGTACTTAGATCTATCATCTGTCGTAGCGTTGGTACTTTATTATTTCTATGGTCGTAGCGTAAGTAAATCTGTAGGTATTCGTAGCTCCCAAACTGATGAAGATGAACCGATTCCAAATAATGTCAATCCGTTCAAATCACAGTCCCTATGATAGATAAGTTTAGAATAGGACTAGGACAGTAACACATAGATTTACATAGGGCATCGTGTGCCTCTACTCTACCCAGATGGATAGTCCGGTTGATCAAAGCATGACATTTATATATCACTCCGCGTGATGGGCTTCTGAGCAAAGTACTCTGAGTAAAGTTTTTATTGCACACTCCGCTGTAATTGTGCTCCCACGGTTATTGAAAAGTACGTTTTATGTAAACAAATTGTGTTTATTATTTTAAGAGTTAAAATACAACAACAAGTTATTATAGTATATATTTTTTGTCATTTTTGTTCGGTGCATTAATAGTCGCCTCTGCGAAGTAGGCCTCCCCTATCATCATCATCATATCAACCCATGGATGTCCACTGCTGAACATAGGCCTCCCCCATTGATTTCCACTTCGAACGGTTCAGGGCCTATACTACGAAAAACGATACACGATAGTCCGATTATCGTTGTTGCACAAAATTTACGTCTCGTCAGTTTTGCTGCAATTCTATTAGACAACGATGATCGGACTATCGTATATCGTTTTTCGTAGTAGATCCTCTGGGCCGCTTGCATCCAGCGGCGCCCAGCGACTCTGACCAGGTCGTTGGTCCACCTGGTGGGAGGTCGTCCCGCTCGGCGTTTTCCAGTACGTGGTCGCCACTCGAGAACCTTCCTTCCCCATCGGTTATCGGCTCTTCGAGCGATGTGGCCTGCCCATTGCCACTTCAGCTTACTAACTGTACGAGCTATGTCCGTAATTTTTGTTCTCCTACGAATGTCCTCATTTTGGACCCTGTCACGTAGAGAAATTCCGAGCATAGCTCGTTCCATAGCTCGCTGAGTGACTCTGAGCTTATTTATGCGGCCAGCAGTGAAAGACCACGTCTCTGTCCCGTATGTCATCACTGGTAACACGCACTGATTGAAGACCTTTGTCTTCAGACTCTGAGGTATTTTGGACGTGAAGATATGCCGTAGCTTCCCGAACGCTGCCCAGACGAGTTGGATTCTTCGATTGACCTCTTTGTCGAAGTTGGACCTACCTAATTGGACAATTTGTCCTAGGTAAACATACTCGTCTACAACTTCGAGAACAGTGCTCCCAACAATCACCGGCATTGGCGGAATATGAACATTAGACATAATTTTTGTCTTGTCCATATTCATTTGTAGGCCTACCTGTTGGGAAACTCTGTTGAGGTCATTGAGCATGTTGTTCAAAGCTTCCAGGCCTCCTCTATACCCTTCCACATGTCTCTTGCTGCCTTTTGCATCTAATTTGGTCCACCTATTTGACTGAAAATGTCTCTCCATCTTGTACTTGGTCTTCCTTTTTTCTTTTTCCTTCCCTTGGTACACATTCTTTCAAACGTTTAGTCCATCTACTTTTATTCAACCTACATACATGTCCTGCGCAATGTCATTTCAACAATCTAGTTCTTTGCCGTACTTACATCTACTGTTTCTGTTTTACTTCTCATAATAAAGTTTCTAATTGTATCAAGCATACTTCTTTCCACTTTACGTTGGCAGACAGTAATTTTTTCTTCCTCCTCTTTTCTTAATGACCACGTTTGGCCGTATGTTAAGCACGGAAGTATTGCTACTTCGCATAACTATTTCTTCATATGTTTATTGATATTTTTGTTTTTCATAATTTCTTTCAATCCCCAGTACTTTTTCTAAGCTAAAGCTATTCTTCTTTGTGCTATTCTCAAAATATACAAGCTGTCCTAGATATACGTATTTCGTTACATATTCAACTTTTACATGTCCTGTATTAATGTCTCGGGGTGTTCCATTGGTTAAAATCTTGGTTTTTGATGTATTCAACGATAATCCAACCTTCTGACTCTCTATTGCTAGTTCGATGACCATGATCTCGATTTGGTGCAGTAATGTAATTGTAGACTTTGACCACTGTTCTGGTTTGATTTCTGTTCTCTGGATATTATTGAAAAGCAATTGAATTGAAATAGACAGAGCTTTCAGTACCTCATTAGCAATGTTGTCACTTCCTGGTGTCTCATCTTTTTTTTTGGATGTTATTGCGTATTCAATTTCTAATCTGAGAATGCTTGGTAGATCTGGGGGCCTACCACAAGCTCTTAAAACAAGGTTAAAATAACCTTATTTGTCTTTTGTCCCTCTTTGACATCCGGCGTCAAAACAAGACAAAATACAAATAAGGTTATTTTAACCTTGTTTTAAGAGCTTGTGGTAGGCCCCCTGTGTCTGTAGGTACTCGCCGCGTTGTAGACATGCTTGTATACATGTGAAGAAGAAGACTGTTGCGATTACTAATTAAATAATCATGTGCTCAATTTTTAATACCTTTAAAACCTGAAGACGCCATGTTTTATGTATTAGAATTGCCATTACATGAAATTTAATTTCCCATCATTTGAAGCTTGTACCTAGGTACGTAGGTATGTGGAAAATATGTTTGATTTCATTGGTTGAAAAATTAAGTACTTACCTATCTTGGGTTTACAAAATAAGAATCTGTTCTATTTTTTTAATTGTCACCATTTGGGACTGCTTTAAAAATTTAGATTTGAGATGCCTCGGGACCACATAACATGAATCTTTGCTCAAGTTTCAATGTGAGACTTTTTGCATCGTGTAAGCCATCGAGCGAGACACTCGACTTATAGTATATCAATATGTACTTATTCCATTTTTATGCTTACGCATTGACTTTTTTATCACTGCGCGGCGTAATAAACCCAGAATAGCGCATCAATACCTGGCGACGGTCATTCACTCACAAGCTCTGCAGGCGAGATTTTTTAACACCGCAGTGCATTACCACAACAACACTTAATTATGTTGTGATATAAAATTATATCACAACATAATTTTCATAAAAATCAAAAGAGAACATTGCAATTTTCATATTGATAGATTCATAGGTACCTAACCTATTTTACCATATTTTCAGAACGGTCTACAGTTTTTGCTCACCAATAACAAATAAAAAACCATGGCTTCAGTTGTAGCTATGAACACCACCACATCACCTAGGACGTCTCTAGCTAAACTTGTTCTGTATCCCAAGCCAAAACCCTTTAAAGTCATGGTACTGGGACAATCCGGTGTCGGGAAATCAGGTAACTACTTATATTATTCTCATACCATACCGCTATACAGGTTGTTTTTTTTTCCAGCTAGTGAGGGCAACTTCTGAGCTACAGCTCTTAGAGAGAAACGCTGAAAGGAACTCCGAGCTGAATTTTGAAGAAAATAAAAATGCCATTAAAAAAAATGAACAAAAATATGCGTTTTTTTCATTTTTTTTTCATTTTCTGCTTCTACTTAGCAACACGAACAAAATAAATTGAAAAAAAAAACAACCTGTATAATTTAACAAGTTAATTCAAACTGGTGCCTATTTTATCATTATGAACAATCTGTGACAATTTTGCAGCTCTCGTCGTAAGATTTATTACCCGACGATTCATCGGGGAATACGATCCTAATTTAGAAAAGATTTACGCCTTTCAAACTGTTATAGATAACGAGATGGTTTATTTTGAAATACTGGACTCTGCTGGTGATTCACATGTGAGCATTTTGATTTTATCGGTTTATGATACGCGTTACTTATGTTTCCATACAAACGATATGTTGAAATAACGAATGTTTTAAAATTAAAATGTATGTCAAAATCATCAAACAGGTATGTATGTTTGTAAAAGACGTTTGTAAGTATAGTAACCTCAGAAGAGTATGTATACTGGGTGGAGATTTCGAGATGGCATAATTAAGAAACCTATCTTGGGTTAGTCATGCTGAACAACTTTTACTATGGGAACAACACTGAATACTAAAAAAATTTTTTTTACTTTTCACACATTATGATCGATCAAGGTTGACATTTAAAAATATTTTTGAGAATTCGCTATTGGTCCCTTTAGTAAAAGTTGTTCAGCATGACTAACCCAACATAGGTTTAAATATACCATCTCGAAATCTCCACCTGCTATAAATACTACGTACAAGCATAACCGTCTTAACGTCGCTTATTGACAATAATACATATATTTATGATATGATTGCATATTATCGCACATTAATTTGGATTCGTTTAGCAGGAAAGTGAATATGCAAATCTGGAGAGCAATATACGATGGGCTGAGGCGTTTATTTTAATGTATTCAGTCACGGACAAGTGCTCCTTCGACGAGTGCCATCGACTGAAATTTCTCATCAACTACAACAAGAGGCGACGTCGACTCACATCGTCTATGAGGGTAAGCAGTTATAAGCACACTTAGGTAGGTACCTACCTAGCATACGAATCATCATCACCTGTCGGCAGTCTTTTTTTTTTTTTTTTTTTTTATTAGCGTGGGGAAATCCTCATAGGATACCCGACCGCCCTGGGTGGGAGCGGCCAGGTTATGCCGGACTTTTACCGGCTAAAACCCCACGGTGGTCGCCACCTGCGCTACAGAGGGGGGCGGGCTCTCGTGCAGATCGCGTACCTGCTCGCCCCTCCACGCGCGGCGCTGTGATAGCCCGTCCCGGGGGAAGTGTGATACCTCCCCCCAGCACCCTCGCGGTGCTATCGCACGATGAGTCGTGACCACAACGACTCATCGTCCTCCTCGGGGCCGCTTCTGGGCATTCAGGGTCCCCACCCCGATTGCCCACGACCCCGAAGGTCCCCGTTTAGTCGCCTTTTACGACAGGCAGGGGAACACCGTAGCTGTGATTCTAAGCCCCAGCTACAGGGCAGGAGGGCCGCCACGAGGCACGGCCGCGCCTCGGCGGCGTCGTCTCCGGGCGGGATCGGCCCTCTCCCGATCCCGCTCAGCAGCCTCCTTCTGGACCATTACGGTCTCACAGAAGGAGGCTACGGCCCTCCACGCCGTATCCCCGCTCAGCATCGCCGACACGACTGCTGGCAGGGAGAGATTCCGACCGATCAGGTCGACCAGGATCCGCCGCTCGGGTTCCCACGCAGGGCACACCGCGAGCGTGTGCGATGCGGAGTCCTGGTCGCTTCCACCGCAATGGAAGCAAGCCGCCGTCGCCTCACGTCCGATCCTACACAAATAATCACCGAAGCACCCATGCCCGGTGAGAATCTGTGTAAGTCTGTAGGTGAGTCTTCCACCTTGTCGCTGCATCCAGGCCTCGAAGACCGGCAGGACTGCTCCAACAACGCGTTTGCGCGCATGCCGCTCCTCACGGAGCCTTGCACGCCACGTTGCGAATGCGATAAGTCGCTCCTGCCGTCTGATCGCCTCTTCTGGATCGCCTCCACCACTCTGGCGGACGATGCGGATCCGGTCATAAACCCTCGCATCCATGTCCGCCAGAATGTCCAGCGGCGGAAAGCGAGCCAGAACAGTTGCCGCCTCAAAGGATATTGTGCGATATCCCCGTACGATCCGTAGGGCCATCTTACGCTGGACGCTGTAGACTTTCGTTCTACAGCGTCGGATGGCCAGCCTCTTTGCCCATACGGGCGCCCCGTATAGGGCTACGGATCGTATGACCCCCGCATAGAGGCGGCGAACTTCCTCTCTCGGTCCCCCGAGATTGGGCAGCAGTCTGTGCATAGCACCCGCTACCCTCTCAATCCGGGGGACTAGGCGATCAAAGTGCTCTTCGAAGCCCCAGCGACTGTCAAGGATGAGGCCCAGGTACTTCATGTACCGCCCCACCCCGACTTCTGACTCACCTACTCGGACACACGAGTCGGGTGGTTCCCTGGTCCGAGGCAGTTTGTGGAACCATAGCGCCTCGGTCTTGTGAGGCGCTATTTCTAAACCCAACTCGCGGATTTTGGCGACGACAACTTCCACCCCAAGCTCGGCGAGCTGTTTGGTCCCCTCGAAGGTATCCCCACTGGCGACCACCAAGGTGTCGTCTGCATAGCAAACGACATTTACGCCAGCGGGGAGATTTACACGCAGAACCGCATCGTACGCTAGGTTCCACAGCAGCGGGCCCAACACCGACCCCTGTGGAACCCCACACGTGATCTCCCTCCGGATTCTCCTACCGTCTTGGTCCATGTACAAGATGTACCTGTCGTGCAAGTAGTCCCTGACTATACCTTGCAGGTAGGAGGGCACCTGATGGTATGCCAGAGCCCCCCTGATTGCGTCCCAAGGCAGAGAGTTAAAGGCGTTGACGATATCGAGACTTATCGCCAACGCCACTCCACCCCGGGACACAGCCTGCTCCGACAGAGAGCGGACGCGCAAGACCGCGTCTACAGTTGAACGCCCCCGTCGGAAGCCGAACTGGCTATCAGCCAGGTCGGGACCAACGCACGACAGATGCCCGTTGAGACGAGCGGCAAGTATTCGTTCGAACAGCTTGCCCACCTCGTTCAACAGGCATATGGGACGGTATGCAGAGGGAGAATCTGCGGGTCTGCCTTCCTTCTTCAATAGGACCAAACATGCCTCCTTCCAAGCCGTGGGAAACTTAGCATATCGGAGGCAGCTGTTGAACAACTGCCTCAGCCTGTACCCCAGGGCAGCCAGACTCAACACCCACACCCTACCCGGTACACCATCGGGTCCTGGTGCGGTGTTTCGGGCTTTCAAGCGGCAAACTGCTCGATCTAGCTCCTGTACGGTCACCCCCATCTCGTCATGCCACTCCCACGACGTCAGGGGGTGGACTGAGGGTCTTGACCGGCCTGCCGGGAAGAGAGTGTTCACCACTCTACCCAGCAGGCCCGGATCTAGGGTTTCCGTTAAGGGGGGCACCCATGGCCTGAGTTTACCCAGGACCATCTTATAAGGGCGCCCCCACGGATCCTCGTTGAGTCCCTCCAGGAGCTCATCCCAGCACCGTTTTTTGGCGTCTGAGATGGCGATCTGCATCGCAACTGTAGCCACTCGATAAGCCCTATAGAGACTGGCTGTCTCCTCGGCAGGAGTTCGCCTTCGCCTCCGGGCTCTGGTGTATAGGCGGCGGCTCCGCAAGCAAACTGCACGAATTTGCGCGATTTCTGCCGACCACCAGTACACCGCCCGGTGCTTGGGGCGACTGGACCGCGGCATTGATGCATCGCAAATTTGCGTCATCGTGCCGCGAAACCAGTTCGCTTCTCTTTCCGGATCGGACGGAATCTCTTCGGCTTCTGGCCATGCCGCGACATTGGCGGCGGCTTCGAGCATGTCTCGATCTAGCCGCTTAAGACACCAACGTCGCGGAGTGCTACCTTCATGGCGGCTGGTATTGCCGATGGGACGGCGGAATGCCACATCCATGAGGATGTGGCGGTGGTCAGATAGAGTGACCACCTCTTCTGCAACTCGCCATCCCGAGAGCATGTGCATGGCAGCAGGAGTCGCCCATGTAAGGTCCACGATCGACTCCCCCTGCCAACGCACGCATGTGCTCACGGACCCCCGATTAATTAAACGGAGGTCCAGACCAGCCGCCCACTCCTGTATGGTCTCTCCCCTCGGACTGTCTCTGGGGTTACCCCACGCCCTTGCGTGGGCATTGAAGTCCCCCAGAACAATCAATGGACGAGATGGGCATCTGCGGACGCAGTCAGCCACCTCATCCAGGTACTCCTCGTAGTCGGCGAGGGACCTATTGGGAGAGACGTAGCAGCCCACTATGGCCAGGGTGCCCCATTGCACTGCAACGAAGCCCTGTCACCTGTCGGCAGTCTGGTCTGTTCCGAATTGTTTGGGGTAGGCTCAATATGTACCTACCGATGCTTCTTGCATGCATTCGAGTTTAGACCCTTCTAAATTATTTGTCATATCAGCCAGCATTGAGTAGTGTAACATAACTCGTATCATCTACATATACATTCGAATAATATTATTCTAAAATAAATTCAGAAATTAGTTTGCCTATCCGATTTAGTAAATTTGGCTACCAGCAACTCTCTTTTTTTATTCTACTAATAAGCAAACAAGCGTATGGCTGCCAGCCTGATGATAAGCAGTTACCATGGACGCTTGCAATATCACTCGCGCGTTGTTATACGCGCGAGGTGTGTGAGATATGTCGCTCAACAAATCTTGATCTCAAGAGTTGCGTGTTGAACACTCGTTCCATCACTTTGGAGAGAAGGGAGGATAGTGATAGGCCTGTAATTGGCCGGGTCTGATCTGTGACCCTATTTGAGCACTGGGTGCACGTGGGCAGTCTTCCACGAAGACGAGACTTCTATTTTCGAGAAGGAAAGTGCGAAAAGGCGCGTTAGTACAGGACACAATTCAGAAGCACACTGTTCCGCACCACTGCCAGTATATTACTATAGCGACACTTGACTTATGGATATCCATAAAGATGGACTTCTCATTGGGATATAAAAATCTCCTGCATGGAGCTGTCATAGCATAATAATTATATGGGATATTGTATAAGTATTTGGAAAAAAAGCTGTAATATGAAAGATCTTCCACGACCAAAAAAAAAGCCTTGCCTTGAGTATCTTGCCGGAGTCTTCTCAGTTTAAGTGTATTTCGAACCGGTGGTAAATTCAACTGTAATATAAATGTAACGTTCATAAGTGCCTTACCAGGGCCTAAACTGAATAAAAGACTTTTTGATTTTGATTAGTTGACATTGTATATTACAGGATAGCGTCATGGAAACTCCTGTTGTGATGGTTGGCAACAAAGTGGACCAGGTTGGTGATCGCATGGTCAGCACAGAAGAGGGCCAACGCCGGAGTAAAGAAATCGGTTGCGTTTGCTTTCACGAGATTTCCGTAAGGGAAAGCATCGATCAGGTAAATTGATCTAGACTAGTCGCATAAAAAACTTTAAATAGACAGCAATAATTCGGATTAAGAAGCAAGAAAAATTGAATAGGACAATTAACCGACTCATCCATATCGACCATGGTGGCAACAACCTTCAAATGAATATATCAACATTTCATTGATCGCAATGGGTTGGTCATTTTTGAGAGTCATAACGGCTCTCTCGCGCATAACCTTTTCTAGTTTTCTACCGCGTACACTCAGGCTGTGGAATGAGCTCCCCGTCGTGGCTTTCCAAAGGAGTATAGCCAGGGTGTCTTCAAAAAGTGTATAAAGATATTTCTGTAGGGTCGGCAACGCACGAGTGATACCTACGGTGACCACTTACCATCAGGCGGGCCCTATGCTTATTTGACACCATAGTATTAAATTTATATAATAATAATAATTTAAAAATTGCCCGTGGCAGACAGACGGATCGACGGGCGGAGATCTATCCAAAAGTTCCTCAACCAGACAGCTGAGAATTTTTCTTTTGGCTGACAGACAGATAGATGGGCGGCAGCGGGCTTCACGTGTAACATTATTTTAACTTGAATACAAAATTGTGTGAATGTACAACTTTATCCCCCTTTAGCTTCTTCAAGAGTTGAAATTCGAAAAACGCGATATAAGTTGCGTTATTTTCAAACCATAAGCCGAAATAATAAATTTCGTGATTTTTATTCCGAAAATAAAGAACTTCAAATACAAAATTTGGTCCCCCTTTTCACCCCTTAAGGGTTAAAATTCAAACAACACCAGTTAGTTTCCAACTATAAGCTTACTGTTGTACTTCCATACACAATTTCATCCCCTTTTTAGGGTTCCGTAGCCAAATGGCAAAAAACGGAACCCTTATAGATTCGTCATGTCTGTCTGTCTGTCTGTCTGTCTGTCTGTCTGTCCGTATGTCACAGCCATTTATTTCCGAAACTATAAGAACTATAATGTTGAAACTTGGTAAGTAGATGTATTCTGTGAACCGCATTAAGATTTTCACACAAAAATAGAAAAAAAACAATAAATTTTGGGGGTTCCCCATACTTAGAACTGAAACTCAAAATTTTTTTTTTCATCAAACCCATAAGTGTGGGGTGTCTATGGATAGGTCTTCAAAAATGATATTGAGGTTTCTAATATCATTTTTTTCTAAACTGAATAGTTTGCGCGAGAGACACTTCCAAAGTGGTAAAATGTATGCCCCCCCCCCTGTAACTTCTAAAATAAGAGAATGATAAATCTATAAAAAATATATGATGTACATTACGGTGCAAACTTCCACCGAAAATTGGTTTGAACGAGATCTAGTAAGTAGTTTTTTTTTAATACGTCATAAATTGAAATTAATATCAAATACTCAGGTCTATACTACCATTTACTTATATACCTACAGGTTTGTACGGAACCCTCGGTGCGTGAGTCTGACTCGCACTTGGCCGGTTTTTTTTACCCCTTCGGGGTCTGAATTATCAAGAACGCTGATGCACATATAAATTAATTTTCAAACACAAAATTTGAAGGTCCTAAAGACCTCCTAAACGTATCCTTCGAAACGTATAGACTTTCATGCAAACTTGCATCCCCTATTTTACCCCCCTAGGGGTGTAATATAAAAAAATCCTTTGTTAGTCGATAGCTACTCTGTATAATAATAAATTTTGTGGTGTTATGTATACAACTTAATCCCCCTTTTCCCCTTTTCGGGGGTGGAATTGTCACAAACACTGAGACAACTTTACATTAATTTTCAATCGTCAGCGTAAACACAAAATTTGAAGATCCTAACTTCAAAACTGACGGACTTGCATACAAAGTTTCATCCCCTATTTTACCCGCTTAGGGGCGGAATTTCCAAAAATCCTTTCTTACTGAATACCTACACTGTATAATAATAAATTTAGTGAAGTTTATTGTGGAATTGAAGGCCTTTCATACCCAACTTCATCCCCCTTTATCCCCCTTCGGGCATGGAATTATCACAAACGCTGAGACAACTTTACATTCATTTTCAATCGTCAGCCTATACACACAATTTGAAGATCCTTACTTCATAACTGACGGACTTGCATACAAACTTTCATCCCCTATTTTACCCTCTTAGGAGTGGAATTTCCAAAAATCCTTCCTTAGTGGATGCCTCCACTGTATAAGGTATCTGTGTGCAAAATTTCAAGTCTCTAGGTCCAGCTTTGAAAGGGACGAATGTAGGCGAAAACCGATGAAAATCTCTCCTTGAGTGTAGTTTTTATAAAGCCCCTGTTTAATCTGACGGTTGCCGATTCTGTTGTAAATCACACTTAACAAAATAAATGATTTGCTTGATTTGAAAAGATTGTTTTTTTAAATTATTAAGCTCGTTTTTTATTAGGGTTCCGTAGCCAAATGGCAAAAAACGGAACCCTTATAGATTCGTCATGTCTGTCTGTCTGTCTGTCTGTCTGTCTGTCTGTCTGTCTGTCTGTCTGTCTGTCTGTCCGTCCGTATGACACAGCCATTTATTTCCGAAACTATAAGAACTATAATGTTGAAACTTGGTAAGTGGATGTATTCTGTGAACCGCATTAAGATTTTCACACAAAAATAGAAAAAAAACTATACATTTTGGGGGTTCCCCATACTTAGAACTGAAACTCAAAATTTTTTTTTTCATCAAACCCATAAGTGTGGGCTGTCTATGGATAGGTCTTCAAAAATGATATTGAGGTTTCTAATATCATTTTTTTCTAAACTGAATAGTTTGCGCGAGAGATACATCCAAAGTGGTAAAATGTGTGTCCCCCCCCCTGTAACTTCTAAAATAAGAGAATGATAAATCTATAAAAAATATATGATGTACATTACGGTGGAAACTTCCACCGAAAATTGGTTTGAACGAGATCTAGTAAGTAGTTTTTTTTAATACGTCATAAATTGAAATTAATATCAAATACTCAGGTCTATACTACCATTTACTTATATACCTACAGGTTTGCACGGAACCCTCGGTGCGCGAGTCTGACTCGCACTTGGCCGGTTTTTCGTAATGTTTAAGTCGATTAAAAAGAGATGTGATGTCATTAATGTATTCACATAATAATAATCTATTAAGACTTCCAAACAAATATACTTTTCTAATGTGTACGTAATGTATGTTTGTCCACGCATATCTGAAGTAAATTATTCCCTCCTATTCTTATTCTCTTTGTTAGAAAGAGATACACTGAGCTGAGACTAAATTAGTTTAGTTGTAGCTCAGAGTAGATAAATACTACGTAGTAGACAACAGAATAAGCACCAGTGTAGCTGAGCTCACTTCATATGGGTATAGATCACAGACATAAATAAAATATCCTGGGACATTCCTCACACACGGCTAACTGGTCCCAAACTAAGCAGAGATTGTACTATGGTAACCAGATAACTGATATAATACATATATACTACTTTTTGTTTGAAAATACATACTTAATATACATAATTACACCCAGACTCAGGACATGCAGACATGTTCATGCACACAAATGCATGTCCTGTGTGGGAATCGAACCCACGACCTGCGGCGCGATAGGTGGAATCGCGCCAATGGCCCGTCATCGAAATAGATACCGCAAATCTAAATAGATACCGCAAATCCCTCCATCCGTATGAAAACCAAACGTATAACTTTTGTACCTACCATAATGTCACAAGGTCACAAGATTGATTTAGTTAGGCTGGCATTCGATTTTTAACGTGAAAATGAAGCTATCCTATTTGTCAGCTAAACATATCCCTCGCTACACATCTCTGGTAGATTATGCAGCCTTCTGCGAGTTCCCTGTCCGCGCGAAACAGTTTCAAAAGAAGAACATTCGGCCCCATTTTTGCACAGCTTTTGTACGCGATGTACAGTCGAGGACATAAATATGTATACACTTTTTGAAATTCAAAAGCGATTTTCTCGCATGTTTAACATTTAAGTGTTAAGCTATTACACAAATCATAATAGTAGTTATATGTTAGAAGATTCTGCCTTTATAATATCTCATAATTTCAATCAGTAGTTTAAGAGGAAACCTTTGTTGAATTGTACTAATTGTATACATATTTATGTCCTCGACTGTACATAACATACACTCGCGGCATCTAGGTATTTCGATGTATATCTGTGGTATAGATACATACATAGCATAGCAACAAACATCTTACACATTCCTGAATCCTAAGCTTCTAAGACTCGCTCAAGCTCAGTAGTACCCAACTGATAAGGCGCGTCGTGAATCTTCGTTCGCACAGAAAAGAAAGTATGGCCCCGAAGATTAACGAAAGAATTCTTAAACTTACAATCAACCTTAGATCACTAGTATGAGGTTTATAATACACTGCAGCTGTTAGTTCCGTCTCCTGCGCTTTAAAAATGTATCTTCTGCGCAGGTACATCGGTAAGCCATATCAGTTGGGTACTACTGTACATAGTTACAACTTCCTGAAGCACCTAGTAGTAGTTAGATAGAGTAATTTAACTTAGCAGTAGGTAGGTATAGTCGTACTACTGCTCTGAAATTGGTCACATTTAACTCGAAATTCGGAATGTTAGTTCGGTTTATAACCATAGACGAATCACAAGTAAATACATATCCTGGGACAGGGGAGTCACTCGTGTAGATAAATGGCGGAACAAATATTTTCTATTTATTTTGTTATTGTTTTGTATTTAATTTTTATTAATATGAAAAATGTCTTTCCTGTCCTGTATATGAATCTGGGGGCACGGGAGTGTCCCCCGCCAAGACGAGCCAAGCGAAGCGCACCTACCTTTTCTCGAATCGCTTCGTCGTTTTTTGAACCCTCATAACTTGGGTTTGGATTATACCAGAGAAACAAAATTTTCGGGATATGTTGTCAATAGTGAACATATTAAACATGTTAAATTTCAATAATTATCTTAATCTTATCTCAATTCTTATCTTAATAATTTATTTAACTATTTAGCATTTGTTAAAGTTAGTCTCTATTCATTAGAACTAAGTCATAAAAATATTTAATATTTGCACACCGAAGCTCGGTAGAGTAAGCTTGGAACTGTATAATTGTACCATCACTATTTTGTCACCCTTATTCTAGCAAATAAATTAATTTCATTTCATTTCATTTCATTTCAATAACATAGCTCTTATACTTTAGATTTTATTCATATCTAAAAAACCCCGAATCTGTCACTGACTCACTGATGATCATCAAAACTCTTAGGGTACTTCCTGGAGTCCTAGAAAAGTGAAATTTGGTGTGTAAGCTTGTATTAGTACACAATCAACAAAAAAATTATAAAACTTGGAACATTCAAGCAAAAAAAAAAACGGCCAGCCACATATTTTGACTAAGGTGTAGGTGTAGAGTTTGTGAAGTTAGGGCGTGTAGAGTTATAAACTTGGCTCTACATGAGATCTGTTAACTTTGTGACGTTGTGAGCCATATATGGTCTCATATTGGCAACATTTTACATAAAAATGTTTTTGGTGGGATAGGTACTTATTCCAAATGAAATAAGGTGGCTCATAAATTTTCAATGAAACATAGTTGAAAAAAAGTGAAAACATACTTTAATAATATTAGGTCCTTACAGGTCCTTACAGGTCCTTACATATGAAATTGGGGTTTTGTACGGGAGGAATATAAAGTCATTGTAAAATATATTTAATTGATCAAAGTATGCACCGTTGTTATCTATGCACTTTTGCCATCTCGTAGGTAGTTTATTGATCCCTTTACTAAAAAAAAACATGGGAGCGAGAATCAATAAACTCTTTGAAGGCGGTTTGGACTGCCGCATCAGAGTTGAATTTTTTTCCTTGTTGTTGTCCAAATTTCGGAAAAAATGGTAATAAAAAAGTTGGAGCAAGGTCCGGGGAGTACGGTGGATGTCGCAGACATTCCAATTTTAGCTCATCTAACTTAGTGATTGTTTGTTGTGCAGTGTGTGGTCTTGCGTTGTCGTGAAGCAGCAGTGGCCTATAGAGCTATTGATCAGTCTCGGTTGTTTAGCAGCTAGTTCTTCCTTTATGGTTTGCATTTGCTGACAATAGATATCTGCCGTAATCGTTTGGCCAGACACCGGCGCTAGTCCACCAAACTAACAAGTAACTTTTTCTGAGTCAATTTTTGTTTAGGGCAGGATTTGGCTGGACACCCAGGGTTCAGCCATTGCGACGAGCGCTTCCGATTATCGTACAGTATCCACTTTTCATCACAAGTAATGATTCGATTTACAATCCCTTCATTATTGTTTCGGTTGAGCAAAGTAACACAGCAGTCGACGTGTGTTTGCTAGTTCGATTCACTCAATTCATGAGGTACCCATATGTTCAAGTTTTTTTACTTTCCCGATTTGCTTCAAGAGGCCGTACACATCATTAATCCTTCGAGCTGTTACTGCAGCACTGGTGCCACGGTAGAACTCGTACTCGTAAATATAAGTTTTCCATTGTGCGGTAAAAGCGACGCCAAAGAAAAATATTGTAAAAACCGACCAAGTGCGAGTCAGACTCGCGCACCGAGGGTTCCGTACAAACCTGTAGGTATATAAGTAAATGGTAGTATAGACCTGAGTATTTGATATTAATTTCAATTTATGACCTATTAAAAAAAAACTACTTACTAGATCTCGTTCAAACCAATTTTCAGTGGAAGTTTGCACCGTAATGTACATCATATATTTTTTATAGATTTATCATTCTCTTATTTTAGAAGTTACAGGGGGGGGGGGACACACATTTTACCACTTTGGAAGTGTCTCTCGCGCAAACTATTCAGTTTAGAAAAAAATGATATTAGAAACCTCAATATCATTTTTGAAGACCTATCCATAGACACCCCACACTTATGGGTTTGATGAAAAAAAAAAAATTGAGTTTCAGTTCTAAGTATGGGGAACCCCCAAAATTTATTGTTTTTTTTCTATTTTTGTGTAAAAATCTTAATGCGGTTCACAGAATACATCTACTTACCAAGTTTCAACATTATAGTTCTTATAGTTTCGGAAATAAATGGCTGTGACATACACGGACAGACAGACAGACAGACAGACAGACAGACATGACGAATCTATAAGGGTTCCGTTTTTTGCCATTTGGCGACGGAACCCTAAAAATGAGGAAAGAACAAATAAATGACTGTTTTCAAAACTCAAATGTACCAGCTAAATGAATTTATAAATTTGAATTTGGAATTCTTAACCAAAGAGGAGATATTTCAGATCAAAGTGTTCAGTGCGACAAAACGCTAATTTCATATGTAAGGACGTAATATATTATAAGTTAAAGAGATAGTGATGATTCATGATAATAATTGACCCAGATTTGAATAATCAGATCCCTTTGTATCAGGTATTTTTAATTTCCTCGCTTTAGTTCGCTCGCTCGTGCAAATAAATCACTTACTTAGCTCTCATGTATGCTTAACCTACGATAATAATAATTAGTGATAAATAAATTTACAGTTCAAATAACATTGCAATAGGTGTGGGATGTGTTCCACGATACGCGTCGGTTCTGGCGCGTGAGCAGTAAATGGACCCGCGGACGAGGTGACTCTGATGTGCATCCAGCACCGCCACCACTCGCTCGCCAGCTCTCGCGAGCTTCACCCGACTCCAGTCAGGATCCTTCCACCGCACCCTTATGTAAGTTTTTGTAATAATCATAAAACTTTACGGTAAATACCTACTTACGTAAGAATTAAGCTTTCCGCCCCGCGGGTTTTATCCGCGCTCGCTATCTTTACCTTCTTAGGAATGGAATTTCAAAATCCTTTCATTGGTTACAAAAGGAACCAATGTAATACCAAGTCTTGAGTCTTTTTGCCCCGTTATAGACCGAGATCCCAGGCTCGTCAGACATTACTTATTTGCTGACGGACGAAATTTACAATTGAGTAGTGTTATTAGGTACGTACTTCAAACGTAGGTATTGATACCTGCAAACTTATCCCGTCGAACAATTTATAGGTAAGTATACCGTGTTCCAAGTTAACGTACCTACCTACAAGACGCAAAGAATTTAAAACATGGCACGATGCCCTATGTAAATCTATGACCACACCACACTTTAGTTTTCTTCCACTCCCTGACTTCAAACAGTGTCAAATTAGAGTTTCTACGTCTGTATATTTCGTACTTTTTTTTTACCGTTTTTTTCCAATCATTTTTCAATGTTGAGTATCAAATGCGTTTTCAATAAATATCTCTCAAGATTTGTCACGGACCGAGGATCTGCATGATTCTGTTCTTTTTCGTTGAGGAATTCCATATCTTCAAATTCCATGGTCGCATATTTATATGGGACCACCGTGGGATCCATTGTAAGGCGCCGAGAGAGAGAGTTCTAGAGTTCCACGTTCCGAGTACCGCGTTCACTACACACAGCGAGCGAGCAGCCTAGAGTTCTAAAGGTAAATGGGCAAATTTTTATGGAGATTGTTCCATTGGCGGGCAGCAATATTTTCTGTTTTCTATTAGGCAATAATATATTAACAAAAACATGAAAGCTTATTACTGTGGTGTATTTAGAAAAAAACCGTGGAAAAAAAGTTATAAAGTATTGAAGATTTAAGAAATAATTGGAGATATTATGAAATTGCAAGTAATTGCATTTAATGTAATTAGTATCCCATACCAAAAGGTGTAATTATATACATATTGCAAACAAAAGTTTGTTTACATTCTTTATCTCGTCTCATTGGCCGTACTTTAGTTTCATTTAGCTCATGGGCCAGAATGCCCATTGTCCTTTCTGCCTTATGCAGTACCCCAAGTGTAAAGAATTGACGTTTGTAAACGCTAGGGATTGCAAAATCCGGATTTTTTTCAAATCCGGATTCAAATTTTATTATCACATATAAATCCGGGTTATCCGGATTTTTCGAATTTTTGTATTTTTTTTGCAATCTCTTGTAATTTTTAATTGTACGCGTAGTTTATGCTTAATTATTAGTAGTTTGAAGAGAGGTGTTCTATTTTATTGTATTTCCATTGCTTGCTTTTGAAAAAAAAATTGGATCTTGTTAAAACAACTGTATTTTTAGGTATTACATTAGACGATAAGTTACAATGGGGTCCACACATACATAATCTAGTGAATAGACTTAGTTCTGCAGCGTATGCAGTGAAGAAAATCCGTTCTCTCACTGACGAATTTACGGCAAGATTAGTTTATTTTAGTTATTTTCATAGTTTAATGTCTTACGGCATCCTCCTTTGGGGCAGCGGTGCAGACATCAATAGAATTTTTATCCTGTAGAAGAAGGCTATTCGCGCAATATATAACTTAAAGCCAATAGATTCCCATAGGGATAAGTTTAAAACCATAAATGTAATGACAGTGTCGTCTCAGTACATATATGAAAACTTAATTTATGTTCGAAAAAATATACTTAACTTTCCTAAAATAGCGACACTCATAGTTTAAACACTAGAAATAAGGACAAACTTGCTGTACCTGTAACACGGCTCAGCAAAGTTAGGGATTCTTTTAAGGGGCAATGTATACGCTTCTATAACAAAGTACCCAAATCAATTCAAGAACTATCTGTGTATAGATTTAAAAAGTTAGTTAAACAAAAATTGTGTTATAAAGGGTACTATAAAGTTTCCGACTTTGTAGAAGACAAGAACGCATTTGAATGAAGTGTTCGCTTTACAGGCTATTTTAATTTAATTATCTAATATTGTCAAATTTATTATAAGATAATTAAAAAAAATAGATCCTTGCTCGGTTTCTTGCCGGGAGTCTTCTCAGTTTAAGTGTATTACGAACCGTTGGTAAAATCAATTGTACCGTTTAAGTGCCTTATTAAGGCCAATATTGAATAAACAATTTATGAATTTGAATTTGAATTAAACTGCAAGTAATATTTAAAAAAAAATGGGCTTGTATTTGGCTACTGAGCCGTCCATAGAGGATAATTACGAAGCCTAAGGTGGAGCACGCTAACCCAAATGGAACCTATTCATTCTGGCCGTGAAAGTCCCTACATTCTAAGAGTCAGTAAATACAGTCGCCTGAAGCAAGCTCCACTCCCTTGCTGTCCGCATTATAATTGAGGATACAAAAGAAAAATTTCCCCGTGTCTTGTGGTTCGGAGTAAAAATAGGGATGGTGGTTGGAATAAGGTTGAGCAATTCCTGCACATATATCCTGTACAAAACCAATAAGGCAAGCAACCTTTCTTCGATGGTCGAGCCTCGTGAGTTTCGTCATAATTAGTCTCATATTGGATGAGTCTTCTGGCTCGGCGGTTTATTGAGTCGAGGGCGAGAGCCTAGTGGAAAGGGCTCAGTTTGGTGGTGAAAAGACACACCTGCGTCTTGGTAGCATTAAAAGTGACCAGATTGGCATTGCCCCAATCGGAGACTGCCTGTAAAGTTACGTTCAAACGCTCTACCATGGCCTCTCGCAACAATTGGATCTATGACAACGGTGCTATCGTCTACGTACCCAAAGATACCGGGCTTCACCAGATCGTTAATATGCAGCAGAAATAAGGTTGCAGAGAGAACTGAATCTGATCTCTGTGGAATTGATTGCGAAAAGGTCCGACGAATACCCGTCTATGACTACATGAATAGACTGTTCGCTCAGGAAATTGGAAATCCAAGCGCACAGACCACCAGACATTTCATATTAAGGAAGCTTGCTTAGAAGGCTGGTGTGTCAGACCCTTTCAAAAGTAACAATTTTCTGAGATCAGCCGATGTACAAAATGCTTTCAGCGGTAACCCGACTAAGAACTATCATTCTTGTTACGTTGTGCAAAGAGTTGTTACTCGCGCCGCACGCGCATCGCCTCCATCTAAGACTCACTGGCCGACTTAACTATTAGCTAGATGGATGAGCGGTAGCAGCTAGCCGCGTGTGTGCCGAGCGGTGTATAGATTTCAGAGTAATACTGACCAAAATCTACTGGATATTTAATGAAAATTTTTAGTTAAACATCAACTATTATCAATTATGATTAAAATTCGAAAAAACCGGATTTTATTCTCAATATTCGGATTTATAATAGGCCCCTAAAATCCGGATTTTTCAGTCATTTTCGGATTTCGAAGTATCCGGATTGCAATCCCTAGTAAACGCTTACTAATTAGCATGGACGAATATATATAATTAGTTTGCGTTTACGACACTTCTCTATAGGAATTGGCAGAGCGCCTCAAGCGGAATACTCATGGTACTAATTTCTCCCATATTAGTAAGCGTTTATTATTTATTTATTTATTTTCTGAAAGCTAACAGCTATTTATTACATAATACGGGACAGAGACGTGGTCTTTCACTGCTGGCCGCATAAATAAGCTCAGAGTCACTCAGCGAGCTATGGAACGAGCTATGCTCGGAATCTTTCTTCGTGACAGGGTCCGAAACGAGGACATTCGTATATATCTGATAGCCGATGGGGAAGGAAGGTTCTCGAGTGGCGACCACGTACTGGAAAGCGCCGAGCGGGACGACCTCCCACCAGGTGGACCGACGACCTGGTCAGAGTCGCTGGGCGCCGCTGGATACAAGCGGCCCAGAACCGTTTGAAGTGGAAATCAATGGGGGAGGCCTATGTTCCGCAGTGGACATCCATGTGCTGATATGATGAAAGCTATTCTGGTTTTCTACTAGGTATACACTTCTCTGTGTAATGTTGATATGTTAGTGGTATGAATAAATTTACAAGTACCAAAATTATTGGATTACACCCATTGAGGTATTATTACTAAGTATAGAGAAGCTATCATAAGCTAAGGTTATGTCCCATTTTTTTAGAGTCAACTGAAGTTCTCTTTAGCGCTGAAACAATAATTAGTCGTCTAAGCAGACAGTAGAGACGTAGCGCTACAGAACGCTTTTCTCGGAAACATCGTGATTTTTAACGGCGCTTGCGTGTTTCGTTCATCGTTCTACAGCAACAAGTGAGGCCGGAAGGCCTCACTTGAACGGAGCATAGTTGTGGTGTGTAGTGTCTTCTCTTTACGTAGTAATAATAACTCAATGATTGCACCATGATTACACCAAAGTATTTATCTAAGACATTCGATAAAATACACAAAAATCAGTCTATTGTAAGTAATCTATACATATAAAATGCTTTGTCCTGAATTACTGAGAATCAACGCACAGCCTAAACCGCTGATCGTAGAGACCATATAAAATGCTTTGTCCTGAATGACTTTCCGAAATTCTACCCCTAAGGGGGTGAAAAACGGGGGCAAAGTTTGTATGGGACAACGTTGATTCCTTGTTCCATCTACTTCAATTTTTGCATAAACATTCTTTAACAGGATTTATGGAAGACGTGTTTCATATTTTATTGAAATTCATCGCCTAACTGTTTAAAAAGGGTTAGAAAGTTATTTTAGGGATGATTTGTATCGAAATTGATATCAATACTACTTTGTGCTTTTGATTTAAATATTCTTTGATAGGTATTTGACATTCCAATTTAAAAAGTATTGCCATAAGTATTGCATTGCACCCATTGCACCGTAGACGGAGAATTGTAGTACGACAATCCAAGATACGCATATATGTCAAAACGTGTATGTTTGAGCAGGACTAAGCGTATTTTTGTGTCCCTATCTCGCGTAGGTATAGGTTTTTATTGTTTGACCTCAGTGTCGATAGGTATTTGTTGATGAGAGCAGTGAAACTGTGAAACCCAATTGTATGATATTTGTGACTTGACGTCGTCGTTTTTTTTAACTGATACAGAAAGTAGATCAAAAGATTACTTTACTCAAGTGTATTTTCTGTCAATATCATGCAAATTGTATAGATAATTTCGTCTCAATTCGATAAAAGTCCAAATATATATGTAATTATGTCGAACTATCGCTATCTTCTTCGCTATACGCTGACAGCCTATCTACCTATAATTCTCTATCTACGCATTGCACCAAGCTTTCAACTCACATAGAGTTCAACTATTTTATAAAATCGGATTGAGTTTTTAAACATTTTTGTCTGTCTGTTCCGGTTCATAGCTGATGTTATAAGGAGTAACTTAGCTACTTTTATTTTTGAAAAATAGAGTTGTGCAAAAAAAATTTAACCGCTCGCGTGTGAAACCGCGGGGGTCTGCTAGTCAGTAAAGATATGTCGACAAATGCAGAACTGGTAAAAAGGTACAATATAATTATAAAACGCGTAATATTTAGTTAATTTCAAGCAAATTATCTGAAAAACGTGTTTTGTTTTAATCAGAGTACAAAAATATAATCGTTGAACTATTGACTGGTCAATGGCGGGGTCGTCTTAGCTGCCAGGACAAAACAATACAAATAGTAGATTAGGATTGTTGCGCAGGCAGGGCCCAGTCGTCCAGTGCCCCGTTGACATGTGTGTGACTGATGAATATTTTATTGCTGCTCTACTGCCCACGACACGACCGCAACTTGCTGCACTCAATCTGCCTGCAATTTGGTGTTACACTTATTGTAATTGTAAGTATGTAGGTAGCATAGGCGAAGGAAAGATGACACACAGTCAGATATGCATGATAAGTGCACAAACACAGGATAACTTTAGCTTTATTGGTTTCTGTTTTTAGTCTAGACAACGTAGCAGTCACCCATTCAGTCATAACATCGTACCTAAATGTGTGCAGAACAGGCCACCCAACTGTGAAATCTCAAGATAGACTAACTGGTTTAACGTTAACTGATTGGTTAGGTAGCAACTAATTATTAACTTTGGTGCATCTACAGGGTACCTGAAGAATTAAATATTTCTTTACCAAATGTATCGGACGTACCTACCTACTTATACGAATAGGTGAACAAAAAACGTTGATATTTCTATATCCTATCGTAAATTTGAGAGTGACACTCCTCAGGCGTAGTGGCCATGGCCTTTTGACAGACTTCACCGAAATTCGCGATTTTTAGGGTTCCGTAGCCAAATGGCAAAAAACGGAACCCTTATAGATTCGTCATGTCTGTCTGTCTGTCCGTCCTCCGTATGTCACAGCCACTTTTTTCCGAAACTATAAGAACTATAATGTTGAAACTAGATGTATTCTGTGAACTGCTTTAAGATTTTCAAACAAAAATAGAAAAAAAAACAATACATTTTGGGGGTTCCCCATACATAGAACTGAAACAAAAATTTTTTTTTTATAAAACCTATAAGCCTTGTCCTATAACCTATAAGGGGTGTCTATGGATAGGTCTTCAAAATGATATTGCGGTTTCTAATATCATTTTTTTCTAAACACCCCCCCTGTAACTTCTAAAATAAGAGAATGATAAAACTAAAAAAAATATATGATATACCTATACTCTATACCTACATTATGATGCAAACTTCCACCGAAAATTGGTTTCATCGAGATCTAGTAAGTAGTTTTTAGGGTTCCGCAGCCAAATGGCAAAAAACGGAACCCTTATAGATTCGTCATGTCTGTCTGTCTGTCTGTCTGTCTGTCTGTCTGTCTGTCTGTCTGTCTGTCCGTGTATGTCACAGCCATTTATTTCCGAAACTATAAGAACTATAATGTTGAAAGTTGGTAAGTAGATGTATTCTGTGAACCGCATTAAGATTTTTACACAAAAATAGAAAAAAAACAATAAATTTTGGGGGTTCCCCATACTTAGAACTGAAACTCAAATTTTTTTTTTTCATCAAACCCATAAGTGTGGGGTGTCTATGGATAGGTCTTCAAAAATGATATTGAGGTTTCTAATATCATTTTTTTCTTAACTGAATAGTTTGCGCGAGAGACACTTCCAAAGTGGTAAAATGTGTGTCCCCCCCCCTGTAACTTCTAAAATAAGAGAATGATAAATCTATAAAAAATATATGATGTACATTACGGTGCAAACTTCCACTGAAAATTGGTTTGAACGAGATCTAGTAAGTAGTTTTTTTTGAATAGGTCATAAATTGAAATTAATATCAAATACTCAGGTCTATACTACCATTTACTTATATACCTACAGGTTTGTACGGAACCCTCGGTGCGTGAGTCTGACTCGCACTTGGCCGGTTTTTTTTTAATACGTCATAAATTTAAATTCATATCAAATACTCAGGTCTATACTACCATTTACTTATATACCTACAGGTTTGTACGGAACCCTCGGTGCGCGAGTCCGTCTCGCACTAGGCCGGTTTTTTAATGATAGAGCGCGAAAATGAAATAAATAATTAAGGTTCTTGCTGTAACAGTGTAACCACAACCATACGAAGTATGTCTGTGGTTGTAACCACGGAAAAGAGAATACACTTTTAATTAAGTAGGTATATGTCTTTTGGCTAAAAGGATAGAAGGACTCTTTACTGTACAAAAAGTATTTAGCGAAGTATAAAAATAGTACAATAGGCAGTCTTATCGCTAAGAAGCGATCTCTTCGACACAACCGCTGGTGGCGTTTGTTCCATACAAACGTAATCCTCAGTTTCCTCTCTGGATAATGACACTAGAGCAATGATTATTCTACCATGCATTCTGTAGGTACCTACCACTGTATGTCCCTCGGTTGTGTTTTTCTCCATAAATTAATTATTATAAGAATTAGAAGCCTTCTAAAATCACAAAAACTTATCAGACGTCCAGCGAACAAATTTGAAGAATAGGTATAAAACATTATACCTATGTCGCCGTAAGTTACTAATAGCACAGAATATTTAATAGTACTACGTACAGAAAACCCACTTCGAAAACGACATTTAAACAAAAATCGACTCTTGGAACGACAGAATAAAGCGCAATCCAGTTCGCGCAGCACTGCGCGCCTAAAATTATATTCACCTACAACTTCCCTCTCTTTCTATCGTATAACTCTTTCCTGTATGACGCGGCACGTGTTACGGTAGGGTTGTCTAATGACGTATTATGAATCATCAATATTTCCTTATCGCCTATGTATGTCCTATTACTATTCTCTGTGTTTATTTTATTTCTATGCTATTCTCCTTTCGTGAACAATGACATTTAAAATATCCTAGCTAACTAGTATTAGATCAGAAAGTTATTTTAAAATGTCTACATACTTTAATCTAAGTTGTTAGACCTATACGTACTTTGTATACTGAATGTGTATTCTGTCTACGAAACTGAATACAACTATTTTGGGGAAGGGTTTTAGTAACATACATGCTTATCAAATCTGGAATGACTGACGACGCGACAAGAAACGGCACGATTACCTAGTCCAGTAGCCGTCAGCCGAAATTCACAATATTTGTTCTGAATAATCTTCATGTTGATTAAAGAAGTTTGTTATATAAAAATGAATAAAGAATTAACCAAAAAAGAATATATTGAGTTACTTACCTACATAACAATAAGAATTGTTAAATTTTTCTGAATATTGTTCTACTGATTTTTGAAATAGTGGTATGTTAAATCTTAGTTATTCTAAGAGTTGTAAGGTAGAATTACTGTATATTTAAAGAGGGAACTCTCTCTATTCTGGAACTACTAACAGTTTCTAAAAAAAAAATCGTCAAAATCGGTTCATAAACGACCAAGTTATCCGCGAACACACAAAAATAGTTAGACTGTTTTACAAAAAACTTAAACCGACTTCAAAGTACACTAAGAAGTAATCAAATCCTGATCTGATGACAATGGGACCTAACGGGAAGTGTACCCTTCCAGACAAAAAAAGAATTTTCCAAATCTGTTTATAAACGACGGAGTTATGAGGTAACAAACATAAAAAAAAAAAAAAAAAAAAAAAAACATACAACCGAATTGAGAACCTCCTCCTTTTTTTGAAGTCGGTTAAAAAATATACGGTCGAATTGAGAAACCTCCTTTTTTTGAAGTGGGTTAAAAATCATTCACATGAGTTTTCGAGATCTAAGAGGCCCGTTTATACAAGATGGTCTCTTCTGGTCGCTCTATCTTTGTCTCTTTTTAACACACTGGTATGTTATCAAAACGGGCCTATTATTATAATAAGGACTTTAGGACAATACAATGAAACAACAACATAATATCTAGAACCATAAAAACAACGATGTCTACACAAGATAGTGTTAAAAAAAGAACAGTAAACACTTTATATAGGTAGTACGTAGGTATTTATACCCACACGCGTCTTGCGCTGCGTGCGCGTTGCAACCGACTAGCGTTGTTCCGGTAGTCCGCGTGCGCGCGATCGTACCTAAACATGGGAGTGGGTCAGGCCTGCTAATAGCCATGATATAATCAAATCCCTAGTGATATTATTATGTAGGTACCGGCCGATAGATACCTATTTGAAAGCGGTTCATCACTATCTCACTAGGGAAATAATTATGAAACGAACACGATCTAGTAATCATAATCATTTCACTAGACTAAGTCTAGTGGCTAGTGCGGGGCGCTTCCCGTGTCAACGTGTCATTGACCTTGCACGCTCGCACGTCCGTTTGTGGTTTGTCAGTTGATGGTCGGCTTTTACGACGATATAAAGTTTTCCAACAACCCTAAACACGGCTATGGTACGCTGTTCCGCTATGAACTTCCAGTGCCATCATCAAGCCTTGAAAACCATATACCTATGGTCAAAGTTCATCTCCCCAAAAAGCCAACAACCCTAAACACGGCTAACATACGTTCACAAACTAAGTAGAGATACTACGCATCATACGTTGCTCCGCTATGGACATGGAGTTCGAGTGCCTAGTTAGTGTTGCCAGGTCCCGTTAGAGATGGGTAGCTATTCATATAACTAGCCAAAAAACGGCTATTCACAAAATAGCCACGGCTACGTTATCTGTCAACACGATAATTAGCTACTGGCTACTGGATGGCTACTGGCTACTGGCTATGGCTAGAAAGAATGAGGAGTTTTCTTAAGATACCTACCTCTATGCTGAAAATACCTGTCTAACTACCTATTGATAATTCGAACCAATTTGAACGTTAAGTGCATGATTTTACAGATATTTTGACCCTTTGTAACATAGACAATCCTCCTCATTACACACGTTTCACTAGAAAACACACCGTTCAAAAAAAGATATTACGAAATGCAAGTAATCTTATATTACGGCCATCACGGACAAATTATGGAAAACGAAACATTGCTTATGAAGGCGCTAAAATATATAATAACTTTTTGCCAAACCGTGTCGTGTGTGCGTGGAATAAGCTACCAGAGACAGTGATCAGTGCTCCTTCAGTGAACAGTTTCAAGAATAGACTCGATAATTATATTAGGACAAGTGCACTGAAGTGATATACACGCATCAGCTTTAAGCTGCATAGTGTATTAACAATAATAATAATAAGTCCCCTGTGGTTCTGCCTAGCTTTGAATCCGCTCAGTACTCTGCTGAAGGATTCAGGACTAGGCTGCCGGCTTCGAAGAGGGGGTGAGGTCATTTCTCACCTGTTGTACATGGATGATCTTAAACTATTTGCACCAAAACGCCAAGATTTGTTGGAGTTACTGAAAATTACAGAAGTTTTTAGTAGCGCCATCAAAATGGAGTTTGGTGTAGATAAGTGTGCGGTCATGCATGTACAGCGGGGGAAAGTCGTAAATTCAATGAATTTACAGCTTTCTGAGACAATGTCTCTCAGATCACTCTCCGAAGCAGAAACCTATAAGTACCTTGGTATATCACAGTCGTTGGGTATTGTGGACGGGGACATAAAGCGGGCTGTGAAGGAGCGCTTCTTCTGTCGCCTGACAAAAGTACTGAACAGTCTTTTGTCAGGTGGTAACAAGGTGCGCGCCTTCAACGTCTGGGTGATGCCCCTGCTCACGTACTCCTTTGGCATACTAAGGTGGACTCAAACTGAGCTGGACGCCCTGGATAGGAGGGTCCGTCTCCTGCTCACAACACATCGCATGCTACACCCACGCTCGTCTGTTATGAGACTGTACATCCCGCGTAAGTGTGGAGGCCGTGGCTTTTTAAACGCCAAGAACCTCCACAACCGCGAGGTGTACAGTCTTAGGAAGTATTTCCTTGACAACAAGTGTGGGATGCATCGCGATGTGGTGGCAGTAGACAGAGGCCTCACCCCGCTGTCCTTGGCAAACGAGAACTGGCGCAGGCCAAAGGTGCTAAGCACCGAGGACCGCAGGGACGTATGGAAGAGTAAGGAGCTTCACGGGCGGTTCTACAGGGCCCTAACAGGGCCCGATGTAGATCTGCTCGCGTCGGTGAACTGGCTACGTTTCGGTGACCTCTTTGGGGAAACCGAAGGTTTTGCCTGTGCAATTGCGGACGAAGTTATCAAGACGAATAACTACCGGAAATATATCCTGAAGGACGGTACGGTCGACATCTGTCGAACATGCCGCCGTCCCGGAGAGTTACTCAGGCATATTATTTCCGGTTGTTCTCATCTTGCTAACGGCGAGTACTTGCACAGACATAACCTAGTAGCCAGAATCATCCACCAGCAACTTGCTCTTCAATACGGCCTTGTAGAGTCCGAAATGCCGTACTATAAGTACGCACCTGCGCCAGTTCTCGAAAATTGTCGTGCCACGCTCTATTGGGATCGATCTGTCATCACGGACAGGACTATTGTAGCCAATAAGCCTGATATCGTGCTGACAGATCGATTGAAGCGCCGGGCAGTGCTCGTTGACATCACCATCCCCCATGACGAGAACCTCGTGAAGGCCGAGAAGGACAAGCTCAGCAAGTACCTTGACTTGGCTCACGAGGTGACCGCCATGTGGGATGTTGATTCGACGATCATTGTCCCGATAGTTGTTTCAGCGAACGGTCTCATAGCGAAGAGCCTCGACCAACACCTTGAGAGGCTCTCGCTGGATGGCTGGATCAAGGGTCAGATACAGAAGGCGGTACTCCTGGACACGGCGCGCATCGTCAGGAGATTCCTCTCTCTGCAGCCCTAACCACCGGTAGCTTGGGCCCTTCCCCGCTGCCGGCGGCACACTAGGATTAGGTTTTTTTATAACATTTTTAGATTTTGTAAAGATATTGTAAAAAAAAATAATCATATATATACATAGGATTAGGTTTTTTATAATATTTTTGAATTTTATTTTTACTAATGTTATAAAAAAAGTAATTTTAAGGACCTAAAGAAATAAAGAGAATAATAATAATAATAATAACTTGCCAAAGGATATTAAAGATTCACAATCCATGGCAACATTTAAGAGGCTGCAATACCATATCCTTAACAAATTAAACTGAAGGACTGTCTATGCCACATCTAGTTATCTATCGTTTTTTTAAGTTCTAAATGGTTGATGCACAAAAATAATTAAATCTACCTCCACTTTGTTTTATATTCTTATATTTTAATATGTTTAGTTTAATCTGTACGCTAACTATTTTCTTACTAGTAAATAAGTGTTTAATTCCTCATGTAAGTGAATTGTAAATTCTTAATGAGAGAAATAAAAAGTCTTAAACCTAAAACAATCCTCCTCATTACGAGAAGTTTACGTCACACGCGTCACACACAGCGGGTAGCCGCCTAGCCGCCAAAGGTTAATAGCCTCAGTAGGCACCACTAGCCAACCGCTAGCCGGTAGCTGGCCGGCAGCCAAAGCCATTCTAGCCGAGTAGCCGAGTAGCCGCGTAGCCGATAGCTGTATGTGCGTGCGAACACTGCGAAACTGAGTTTTGTAAGTTCCGAAACAGTGAAATTCGAGTGCATTTCGTTATTATTAATTTGAATTTGAAAGGTACTAATTATACGAATTTAAACCTATTGTTTTTTAATTAAATTAAATTATTCTGTAATATTATTATTTATTAAATAAATCGTTAAAATCATCTGAAGCAGCGCGACATCTATGGTTTACTTGCCTACAACTAACTACTGGGTCGATGTACTGTGAAAGCTTTTAGTTCATATTCATACATAGAGATGACGTTATTGTTGATTTTCGATGTTTTTTTTTTGTAATACGTACGACCTATGAGGAAAAGTCATTTCTTTTCAAAAAGTATACAATAAAATAAAAAGTAAATTAAAAACAAAATCATTACATTAATTTATTACATTATCATCTAGACTAGACTTGTTGCAGCGGCGAGGATCGAACTCAGATCTCAGTTGAACGTTATTCAACTAGCTGCGCCGCCGCTCAAGCCAATTAGCATAAATAGCTGACTAGCTAGCTGGTTTTTACACCACATATAGCTGGCTAGCTAAGCTATTACCCATCGCTAGGTCCCGTGCACAGACTACCATCACTGCTAATACTATGCGACATATAGACATAGCCAAAGCCTTCCTTATTATGATTCTTGATTATTATTTTTTAATCGAATCCGTTTTAGAGGAGAAAACCGGGCTTACCTTACGAAATAGCGATTTCGTCTAATTTAAATAGGTATAATCGGTCCAAGCTGTAGTTGTCTCTATCGCCCTTGGGCGGGATAGTTCGGGCACAGCGCGACAGCAATAGATATGTTAAAAACCTATTTATCTTTCTTGCAGCCATCCGGACGAATCTTTTGAAGGGACAACTTTGAAGAATCATTTCCAAATACCTACTTATCTAGAGAAAAAAGTCTTTGCATTTGACTAATAACTTTACCTTAGTAATTAATGAGGAATGTTAATAGGTTGCAAAACCACTTGAAAGTTTGTAACAGTAGAGCAATTATGTACACACAACGACAGATCAACCTATACATGACCTATACTGTTTGGACTTTGGACTATTTATTCACAATTAAGCTCATGCAGAGTTTTTCTCTAAAATCGGCAGTATAGAAACTGCCCATAGTAACTATGACCTGTAGATTGATATTATTATTTTAAATTTTCTTCTGGTGTTTGTGAGCCCACAAATAGGTAATTAAAATAAATTACGTGATTTACTTGACATTTGATAGGTTACAAAACAAAAAAAAAACGAAGAACTTGAAATTTATCAAAGAAATAACGTTATCTCCGATAATACACACTTCCTACAGTTCCTTTCAGCGATTTCTCATAAGCTTGTAGTTCAGTTCGTTCGATTTCGGTGGATTTAGACATTTGTTTTAAGAATGTATGCAACATCTTTGTGTTTCAATGGTTTTTCGTTAATTTTAACCAATATTTGCAGGTCTTTTAGAACATTCAATCTCATAAAGAAATACCCGGGAATGCCCGGGAAATCGCAAAAAAAATCCCAACTTCGGGAACGATGTATATTAACGACCCGGGAACAAAACCCTAATTCTGACGCGGACGCCAATACAATTTTCACTAAATATTGTCATTCTAATTATAGAATATAAGTATTATTGTTAATGTGTTGCCATAAAATACATTTAGTAAGATATTGGTATAATTCAATTATTGCTACTTTTTTACAATCTTAAGAGTATTGGGACACTGTCTACATTATCAGCGTTTACCTTATATATGTAATGTAACTATTAAGGCGAGGTTCTCCGACGAGCTGTAGGTATTTTACGCTACCTCGTACCCCGCCATTTGAGCGCGCTACGTATTCATCTACGCACGATGCAGCTATTCGCGCCAAAATTCACCGCGGCGCACCATTTGAAATTCCATTATGGCGTCCGATTTTATTTTGCCACAGTACAGAAAATAAAGCAGTAGATACTTACGTATTTAGATAATAATTAAGGTTCTAGGTATCAATTTGGTTTTATTGCAATACTAATATAATATTGTGAATGGAAAGACTGTAGGAATATTTGTTTGTTTATTTTATTTGTTGAAGCGATGTAGCTTGATTAGCCGTTCTTCATCAATCAACAAAGTTAAGTAATTACCGGTGTGGACGGTATCCAGAGTTCTAGACGGGTGACCGCCTAGTGGGCCTTTTTTTACAATCTTTTTATTAACTTGCAATGTATGTATGTATGTATGTATGTTCATACAAATCAAATCAAATCTTGCAAGTCGAATTTCACCTACTTCCAGTGGTCGGATTGACTTGATATTTGGTATATTAGAAGACAATGCATGTACAATCAACAAAATGTACAGTCACCAAAAAAAGCTTGAATTAAAAATATTTTTTTAACTAAAACTTATATTTTTGTTCCTCGAACATAGTTCCTGAAATAAGCCGGCACTGCTAACTTCACACAAAGTTAGCGGGACCAAACGCTATAGAGAGAAGGTACTCGTAGAAATATTGAAAGTACTCGTAAATTTGAACCTTGTGATAAAACGACGCAAACCCTTCGATTTTGGACTCGTTTGATTCTTCGG
Source organism: Achlya flavicornis (assembly GCA_947623365.1). Lineage (NCBI taxonomy): Eukaryota > Metazoa > Arthropoda > Insecta > Lepidoptera > Drepanidae > Achlya > Achlya flavicornis. The sequence continues at coordinate 8,916,990 of OX392473.1, read as the reverse complement.
ATCTTGACTACTCTGATCTGATGATTAAGTTATTCGACTTAAGATTGATTAAGTATATAAAAAAACGTATATTTTACCTACTTACTCTGCTAAAAAGAACCTAATAAGTCGGTATATAGGCGGACGACTCGGAGTAAATCGGTTTCGCGCGGACGGGTTATTCATATCACTAAAACGCTTGTGTAACGTCACAGTAGGTGGTAAAAAAGTTACACGCTTGGTTTCCATACAGATTGAACGACAGGCGGTATCTATTTAGATATTAATGTCTGTGGTTATACCAATGATAAATGTAAATGTTGGTTTTGGGAACAAAACAATGTAATATGATTAAAAATTAGTTAATATACATAGCAATGTTATGAGTATTTAAAATATTTAAAAAACCTATTTAAAATATTTTTGAAATACTTTTTAAAAAGTAAAAATACTTTATATTAAATAAATTAAAATGTTCCTGTGACGAACAATATCTACATTATGAACTTTTTCTGATTTCGCCTGGTGGAATTTTCAAACTAGTTCCCTTTCACATCATCATATCAGCCTTACGATGTCCACTGCTGAACATAGGCCTTCCCCATTAACTTCCACCTGGAACGGTTTTGGGCCGCTTGCATCCAGTGACACCCAGCGACTCTGATCAGCTCGTCGGTCCACCTGGTGGAAGGTCGTCCCGCTCGGCGCTTTCCACTACGTGATCGCCACTTAAGAACCTTCCTTCCCCATCGGACATCTATTCTTCGAGCGATGTGGCCTGCCCATTGCCACTTCAGCTTGCTAACTCCACGAGCTATATCGGTAATTTTTGTCTTCGTTTCGGACTCTGTCACGTAGAGAAATTCCGAGCATAGCTCGTTCCATAGTTCGCTGAGAGACTCTGAGATTATTTATGCGGCCAGCAGTAAAATACCACGTGTCTGTTTCGTGTGTCATAACTGGTAACACGAACTGATTGAAGACCTTTGTCTTCAGACTCTGAGGTATTCTGGACGTGAAGATATGCCGTAGCTTCCCGAACGCTGCCAAGCCGAGTTGGATTCTTCGATTGACCTCTTTACCGAAGTTGGACCTTCCTAGTTAGACAATTTGTCCTAGGTAAACAACTTCGAGAATAGTGTTCCCAACAATCACCGGTATTGGCGGAATATGAACATTAGACATAATATTTATCTTGTCCATATTCAGCTGCCCCCACCTGGATTTCGTACTTTACAATATTATGATATGCGTAAACTTTTTAAAAAAAGCTGCGTGTCCGGTCAAATTGCATTCATGCATAACGTGACCATATTTTTTTTTTCGTTGAGCGGGAAGCCTGCTGAATTATTTAAAAAAAGTGATTTTACTAAATTATTTTGGAAAATTAAGAACTATTTCTTTATTTTCACGTTATAAGTACTTATTTATTATATGTTAACCTTAGTGACATGATTTCTGATTTCTAACGTCTAAGCGGTTGTAAGCAGAAAAAATGAGTTTCAAAATAACGGGTCAATTCGGGTCTAGTTTTTAAGTAAAGTACGAACGGACCTCATTATTTCTTTACATGATTTGTTAGTTTGATAATCAAAATTACTTTCAATCTTTCAATGCTGCGACTGGTCTTTTTGTAAATATTTTATTAATTAGTGGAAAATCTTCTTCGAACCGAACCTATCTAGGCACCTAAGCTATTGAAAATAACCTAAGTTTTTGAAAACGAGACATTATTCCCTCACCGGGGCCTGAAAGCGGGACTGTCCCGCCCAAAGCGGGATGTATGGTTACGTAAGTAATACAAAACATATTAGCTAAGTTCAGCAGTGGACATCCATGGGCTGATATGATGATTAGCTATGTTACTAAACTGTAGTGACATTACTTCTAACGTCCGTGTGATGTTTCGAATTTGTCGACAGAACAAATCAGTTTCAAAATATCGGGTCTAGTTTTCAAGTAGGAATGGTGCTCATTACAAGATTTGTTAATGTTGGTAATCAAAAAGGGTTTCAGTAACTACTGCCACACTTGCTGCGATTTGTCTCTTGAATATATTTTATTCATAACAGAAAAAATAACTCATTCGACGCGTACCGCAAATTATGTTATCGTTTGTTCTGTTTGCGAAAGCGGGACATTTTTGCTCTCACTGGTGACAGTGGGGCAGACAACCTGAAAGGGATAGTCCCGCCTAGGGATTGCAATCCGGATACTTCGAAATTCGAAAATAACTGAAAAATCCGGATTTTAGGGGCCTATTATAAATCCGAATATTGATAATAAAATTCGGATTTTTCGAATTTTAGTCATAATTTATAATAGTTGATGTTTTACTAAACATTTTCATTTAATATCTAGTAGATTTAGGTCAGTATTACTCTGAAATCTATACACCGCTCGGCTCACAAGCGGCTAGCTGCTACCGCTCATCCATCTAGCTAATAGCTCGGTCTAAGTCGGCCAGTGAGTGTTAGATGGAGGAGATCACCACAATCCCTATTTTTACTCCGAACCACAAAACACAGGGAAAACATTTCTTTTGCATCCTCAATTATAATGCGTACAGCAAGGGAGTGGAACTTGCTTCCGGCGACTTTATTTCCTGACTTTTAGAATCTAGGGATCTAGGTATCTATCTTTCACAGCCAGAATGAATAGGTTTCATTTGGGTTAGCGTGCTCCACCTTAGGCTTCGTCATTATCTTTTATGGACGGCTCAGTGACCAAATACAAGCCCATTTTTTTTTAAATATTACGTGCAGTTTAATTGATTTTTTATTCAAAAGCAAGCAATGGAAATACAATAAAATAGAACACCTCTCAGCATAAACTACGCGTACAATTTAAAATTACAAAAGATTGCAAAAAAATACAAAAATTCTTAAAATCCGGATAATCCGGATTTGTCATGGACGTGGGCCTCGACTGAAAACCAGCGCGAGGGTTAGTCTTTCTTACTAACCTGAGCATATTGCTGAGTCGAGACCTATTCCTGACATCACGCAATATTGCATTTTTGTGTAGTTTTTAAATTGGTTCTGTTTGTTTTTTTTTAATTCTCGTTTTTTTGTAATTTCTACAGTCTTTAATGTAATGTTGTGTGTTGTCCAGAATAAAGATTATTATAAGATATAAGATATAAGATTCTTGTTTTGTGACCCCCAGGACTCTCAAATATCAATTTTGACAGCAATCGGACCATTATCTAAAAAGTTCAAAATGGCGGACACTTTTTCAAAATTTTGATAAAAGATTCTTGTTTTGTGACCCCCAGGACTCTCAAATATCGATTTTGACAGCAATCTGACCATTATCTAAAAAGTTTAACATGGCGGACACTTTTTCAAAATTTTGAGAAAATATTCTTGTTTTGTGACCCCCAGGACTCTCAAATATCGATTTTGACAGCAATCGGACCATTATCTAAAAAGTTCAACATGACGGACACTTTTTCAAAATTTTGATAAAAGATTCTTGTTTTGTGACCCCACGGTCTCTCATATATCGATTTTGAGAGCAATCGGACAAGTAACTAAAAAGTTCAACATGGCGGATCAAAATTTTGAGAAAAGATTCTTGTTTTGTGACCCCAAGGTCTCTCAGATATCGATTTTGAGAGCAATCGGACCATTATCTAAAAAGTTCAACATGGCGGACACTTTTTCAAAATTTTGAGAACAGATTCTTGTTCTGTGACCCCAAGGTCTCTCAGATATCGATTTTGAGAGTAATCGGACAAGTAACTAAAAAGTTCAACATGGCGGACACTTTTTAAAAATTTTGAGAAAAGATTCTTGTTTGTTTTGTGACCCCCAGGACTCTCAGATATCGATTTTAAACGCAATCGGACCATTATCTAAAAAGTTCAACATGGCGGACACTTTTTCAAAATTTTGAGAAAAGATTCTTGTTTTGTGACCCCAAGGTCTCTCAGATCGATTTTGAGAGCAATCAGACTAGTAACTAAAAAGTTCAACATGGTGGACACTTTTTCAAAATTTTGATAAAAGATTCTTGTTTTGTGACCCCAAGGTCTCTCATATATCGATTTTGAGAGCAATCGGACCATTTTTTTTTTTTTTTTTTTTTTTATACCACTTAGGTGGCAAACAAGCATACGGCCCGCCTGATGGTAAGCGGTTACCGTAGCCTATGGACGCTTGCAACACCAGGGGTATCACGCGCGCGTTGCCGACCCTGCAGAAATCTCTTCACACCCCTTTTGAAGAACCCCATGCTGTACTCCATTGGGAAAACCACGGCGGGGAGCTCATTCCACAGTCTGAGCGTCCGCGGAAGGAAGCTCCTTTGAGCCCGCACAGTACGAAACAATTCAGGTTTCAATATGTGAGGATGGACTCCCCGTCGATGGCGAGAGTTGCGATGGTAGAAAGTAGCCGTGGGCATCATCTTAAACAATTCTTCAGAACACCGTCCGTTGTACAAGCGGTAGAACACACATAAGGAGGCAAAGTCTCTCCTCAGACTGAGGGGCTCTAAACCGCTTGTGAGCTCGGGATCGTCGACAATTCTGATGGCACGTCGTTGAACCGAGTCTAAAGGATCAAGCTGGTATCCAGGTGCTCCCGCCCATAGATGACAGCAGTACTCCATATGAGGCCGGACTTGCGACTTGTAAAGTTGCAGCCTTTGCCCCGATGTGAAGTACTGCCTCGCTCTGTTGAGCACTCCGAGCTTTTTGGATGCCAGCTTAACCTTGTCTTCTAAGTGACTTCGGAACAAAACGTCGCTAGAAATGTCGACGCCAAGGATCCCGATGCTTTTGCTGATGTTCAGGGACGTGTTCTGGAACTGTGGAGCCACAGCAAATGGGGTTTTCTTAGCGGTGAACGCGCAGGCTTGAGTCTTATTGGGGTTGAAATGGACTAGGTTTAGTCTGCCCCAATCGGAGACACTAGTTAGTGTACTCTCGATTTCAGACAACAGCCGTTCGCGGCTTTCCTCCACCTCGGAACGAGGGATATTAGCACGGCCCGTGTAATAAGCATCCCCTGTACTGTCGTCTGCATAACAATGAACGCCGTCAATAGACAGCATATCATTGATATGCAGTAGGAACAGTGTTGGGGACAGCACAGAGCCTTGCGGGACGCCGGCATTTATGTCCATGCTGTCGGAGCAGCTACCGTCAACGACGGCTCTTATGCATCTGCTGGACAGAAAGCTGGCAACCCATTTGCATAATCCCTCGGGAAGCCCGTATGCTGGTAACTTCGTTAGAAGACCCCGGTGCCAGACCCGATCGAACGCCTTCGCCACATCTAGGCTTACTGCCAATGCCTCACCTTGACTCTCGATGGCGAGTGACCAACGGTGCGTGAGATACACAAGGAGGTCACCAGCTGAGCGACTGTGGCGAAAGCCATATTGTTGGTCGCTCAACAAATCGTGATCCTCCAGGTATCTCAAAAGCTGCGTGTTGATCACTCGCTCCATGACCTTGGAGAGAAGGGAGGTGATGGCGATAGGCCTGTAATTCGTCGGGTCTGATCTGTCACCCTTTTTGGGCACTGGGTGCACATGGGCAGTCTTCCACGAAGACGGGACTTCCTTTTTGGTGTAGGAAAGCGCGAAAAGGCGCGTTAGTACTGGACACAATTCAGGAGCACACCGCTTCAGCACCACTGCCGGTATGCCGTCTGGCCCACTCGACTTATGGATGTCCAGAGAAAGCAATTCCCGCCGGACCTCCCGTTGGGTAATGCTTATCTCTGGCATGGAGCTGTCACACCGCGGAATGGTAGGCGGTGTGGCGCCACCATCATCCAAAGTCGAGTTCGAGGCAAAGAGAGAGCCTAAAAGGTCAGCCTTCTCTTTAGCACTATGGGCCAAGTTCCCGTCCGGCTTACGTAGTGGTGGCAAGGACGACTGGCAAAAGTTTCCCTCAGCAGCTTTGGCAAGAGACCAGAAAGCGCGACTCCCAGAGGGAAGGCTAGTTAGTCTCTCACCAATTCTGCCGACGAAATCGAACTTTGCCCTGGCAATCATTCGCTTACTGGATCTCGAGGCAGCGTTAAATTTGCGTTTCGCATCAGAGATTTTAGGGTCCTGATTAGCTTGGGCCGTGGTCCAAGCCTCATACAAGGTCTGCTTATTATGTCTAGCATCCTTGCAGGGCCGATTAAACCACGGTCGTTTCTTCACCCCTGCAGCCACTAGCGGGTTTGGGATATAACATTCCATTCCCGCCAGTATCGCCTCAGCGACGGCAGCTGCACAGGTGTCAGGATCATCTGATGCGAAGCAAAGCTGTCTCCACGGGTACGATGCGTAGTATTCACGCAATCCATCCCAGTCTGCTGACTTATAGTGCCACACGCGACGACGCCCGGGTGACCGGAGCGTAACGGGCCGCGCACAAGGCACCTGCGTCCGGACGAGACAGTGGTCCGATGACCCAAGAGGCGCATCCACTGTCACTGCATAGTTGTCCGGTCGCGAAGTCAACAGAAGGTCCAGTAAGGAACTAGTATGGCTCTCAATATCTGGGATTCTCGTAGGAGAAACAACCAGTTGTGAGAGGCCATAGGCCAGGGCAAAGTCGTGAGCAGTCCTCCCCGCGAAGTCAGTGGACCGAGAACTAAGCCACTCAACGTGGTGAGCGTTGAAGTCTCCTAATATCACTAACTCCGCGGAGGGGTACTGCTCCAGTACTTTATCAGTCGTCAATTGCAGGTGCTCAAATAACCGTTTTGTGTCCACGTCACCGCTATGGGACCTGTAAAGGCACGCATAAACTTTGGTGTGGCCACCGTGATCTACGCGCGCCCACAAAATCGACAGGTCCCTGTCTTCCAGGCCATGGAGACGGCGACAGCAAATATCCTCCCTGACGTACATACATTACACACGTACACCATTATCTAAAAAGTTCAACATGGCGGACACTTTTTCAAAATTTTGATAAAAGATTCTTGTTTTGTGACCCCCAGGTCTCTCAGATATCGATTTTGAGAGCAATCGGACCATTACCTAAAAAGTTCAAAATGGCGGACACTTTTTCAAAATTTTGATAAAAGATTCTTGTTTTGTGACCCCCAGGTCTCTCAGATATCGATTTTGAGAGCAATCGGACCATTACCTAAAAAGTTCAAAATGGCGGACACTTTTTCAAAATTTTGAGAAAAGATTCTTGTTTTGTGACCCCAAGGTCTCGCAGATATCGATTTTGAGAGCAATCGGACCATTATCTAAAAAGTTCAACATGGCGGACACTTTTTCAAAATTTTGAGAAAAGATTCTTGTTTTGTGACCCCACGGTCTCTCATATATCGATTTTGAGCGCAATCGGACCATTATCTAAAAAGTTCAACATGGCGGACACTTTTTCAAAATTTTGATAAAAGATTCTTGTTTTGTGACCCCCAGGTCTCTCAGATATCGATTTTGAGAGCAATCGGACCATTACCTAAAAAGTTCAAAATGGCGGACACTTTTTCAAAATTTTGATAAAAGATTCTTGTTTTGTGACCCCCAGGTCTCTCAGATATCGATTTTGAGAGCAATCGGACTATTACCTAAAAAGTTCAAAATGGCGGACACTTTTTCAAAATTTTGAGAAAAGATTCTTGTTTTGTGACCCCCAGGTCTCTCAGATATCGATTTTGAGAGCAATCGGACCATTACCTAAAAAGTTCAAAATGGCGGACACTTTTTCAAAATTTTGATAAAAGATTCTTGTTTTGTGACCCCCAGGTCTCTCTGATATCGATTTTGAGAGCAATCGGACCATTACCTAAAAAGTTCAAAATGGCGGACACTTTTTCAAAATTTTGAGAAAAGATTCTTGTTTTGTGACCCCACGGTCTCTCATATATCGATTTTGAGAGCAATCGGACCATTATCTAAAAAGTTCAACATGGCGAACACTTTTTCAAAATTTTGATAAAAGATTCTTGTTTTGTGACCACACGGTCTCTCAGATATCGATTTTGAGAGCAATCGGACAAGTAACTAAAAAGTTCAACATGGCGGACACTTTTTCAAAATTTTGAGATAAGATTCTTGTTTTGTGACCACACGGTCTCTCAGATATCGATTTTGAGAGCAATCGGACAAGTAACTAAAAAGTTCAAAATGGCGGACACTTTTCAAAATTTTGAGTAAAGATTCTTGTTTTGTGACCCCCATGACTCTCAAATATCGATTTTGACAGCAATCGGACCATTATCTAAAAAGTTCAACAAGGTGGACACTTTTTCAAAATTTCACAAATTCAAAATTGAAAAGAAAATGTATCCGCCATCTTGGAGCGGCGCGCGGCCATATTTAAACAAACAAAACAAACTTCCGCTTTATAATATTAGTATAATAAGGGATTTTAGGAAATTATTATGTAATATACAGAGTTTAGATAATTTAGATAATACTAATGAAATGGAATAGTCATACTGTCACAATTGTATACTGTGGCACTTTTTGTACTATGGTCATGTTGCTAGACCAAATAAAATATTCTGTTTCGTGCAAAATCTAAAACTACTAAAATGTCGTGCTAAAATTGTACGCATATGCTAAACACGTAAAACTAAATATTGCACAGAGTTTTCAGATTTTATATGCCATGTTTTGAGATCTAAGAATAAAATATAACTGATTGTGCAATTCTTTGTATAATACTAAGCAATACTGGGCAATAAGGCAGAAGCTCTAAACATTTGGGTCTTTTAATACAAGGTAATTAATTTAAATTTTTTTTTTGTTCATTTAGATACTGGCGGTTGTCGTTATTGAATGTTCTTTTTTCGATGTATCGGTGTATTGTTGAGTTTTTAGTTTTTTAGACATTCTATCACCGCCTAAAAAGAGACAGCAGACAGATTTGTCTGCGTCTGAAAAATTCATGATAATGAATGCCTACCATGCACGTGTACAAGAATAAGCCTATATGTATATATCAGTTTATAATAAGAGTTTAATGATTCCGATTCTTCATCACCTTCACGAATCAGAGAGTAATTTATTTTTTTAGATTTTTGTAATGAAGCCATATTTTATGTTCGATAACAATTGAAATGTAATAAGTTATCAAATGAAGACAAATGAACAACTTGATACAAAAAATTAAATATTTTATTTTCATTATGAATAATATTATAAATACGACTGTCTAGGCAAATGTTGACTATCCCTGAGTCGTCACTCAGGGGGTGGTGTATATCTAGAAAAAACTGGCATACGTCCGACCTCCAACACGTTCCGCTCGGGACTGAGGGACACGGCGAGGGAGTTGTAGCGCGAACAGCGTTTGAAAAAAACTTATTTTTGGAATTAGGAGGATGGAATTTTACATAATTCAAAATATGAGGGCCGTCATATAATGCATTTTTCATGTACTTTTTTATGGTATAAGTTTCATTACCCAAAAACGTATATAACTCAAATGAAATGAGAACCATTAGACCATTTAGACCTGTCTTTGCGATTTAATTCGATGCAGCAAAGTGCTCGTAATCGTGTATCGAAAGGCCGAAATAGGAAGCTTATATAGTGTAAAATATCATATATTTTTTTCAAAATTTTAATCACTGCTATTTACTAATTAAATGAGAACCAATACTCCGGTTTTGGGAGAACCCCGCCTTAATAAACTCGTACTTCTACAGGGCTATTATGCCGTCATAAATGTAGAACACTAAAATTAGGTCAAAATGATAACATAATATGTTTCTAATCGTACCGAAAGTTCGGGTCAGGAGGCGGTGCTGCTCTTGATGCAACATAGTTTTGTTGATGTTTTAAAATTAATATTTAAAAGTGGAGTTGAAACTGTAAAGAGCTTTGATTTATCGCTAGTTTTCGTTCACTCTAGTTTCTATGGACGTATCAAATATAGGTACCTATATAAAGTGAAGCAAACCATAAAGAATGAAATGACAATGAGATAGAAATACTTAGAATGGTGTAGGTATACAATTAAATGGAAGTCTATCCTAAGCGCGCGTTCGGTTGGCGCCTAAACATTAGCACTTGACAGCTTTCAAGATTATTGTCAATTAAATAGTAGAGTAGAACAGACAGGAGCGATAACGAACACATGCAATAATTATGTAAACAACTCTAGACAAGCGTGACTTGTAAATGTCAGCGCTATTGTAAAGAGGTTATATATAATAATGTATACAGAAACAGAAAATTATAAATAATAAATAAATAGATATCCTGGGACATTCCTCACACACGGTCATCTGATCCCAAACTAAGCAGAGCTTGTACTATGGAAAACAGATAACTGATATAATACATATACTACTTTTTGTTTGTAAATACATACTTAACTAGCTGCCCGGCGCGACTTCGTTCGCGTGGTGCTACCCTAGACCCTACCCTATGGTGCTCATACCCTACCCTACCCTACCCTGACAGCAAAATCCCCATTAACAAAATGATCCGCCATTTATTGAATTCATTTGTTACAAAAAATGTGATAAATGAAGAACCGCTCGACCAATTTTGTGCAAACTCTACATAAACCATCTACTAAATAGTCCGAACAAAGCCTAAACATTTGGTTTGGATAGGTGAGCCCGTTCTTGAGTTATAAAATTACAACGAAAAGTGGCATTGATTTTTATATATATAGATATACATAATTACAACCAGACTCAGGACATACAGACATGTTCATGCACACAAATGCATGTCCTGTGCGGGAATCGAAACCACGACCTGCGGCGCAATAGGTGGAATCTGTACCAGAGTCTTAACCAACTGCGCCAACTGGCCCGTCAATTAAAGCTTAAGTATATAATAAGACTCATTTTACTTCAAACGAAAGTCATATTAGTGCTTTACATCGTCAAACTACCTATTTGCTAGAAAGGGTATCCGTTGGTTCTACAGTTGGTGTTACAAGATCCATCCATCCAATGTTTACAACAATGATTTTCATAGGGCATCGTGCGTTTCCAAATACTAGAGATTTCAAATATAAAAATTAAAAAAAATACACTTTCGTTTATTTATAATCTAACGCTCTGTCTACGTAATCTAACCTATTTATGAATGACACAAAAACGACCTCTACCAACTTCCGCATGTGCTTACAGCTACACATTTCCTCGCAAACAAATTATAAATATTTACTATTATTTCTATTGACAAACAAGCGCATTCATGACCAAATTAAATATAAACCTACAATTAAATAACGTAGGTATTTAATCCACGAAATAATATCAAATTGATGTTGAAACGTAAACATTTAATTAACAATTTAATTGATTGTCATTTATTGTGAGGCATAGACGACATGCGACACAGTTTCACAGCAATTAATTCTCATTAACGGGTGACTCCATCCTCCATCCATCAATAAATTGTCACCTTGTTTGTAAATAGCATTACTATATTGAGCTCTACAAATTATTGCAAAGAATCCCTTTTAATTATAGCATCGATGAAGTCACTGACTTGTAGTTGTGCTGTCTATGTAGTAAGCACCTATGTGTATAGTTGGTACACTTTGTAACCTGTCAGTGAACCTCTTCTGCGGGATATTCCAACCCTCTGTGGAAGACATTGTTTACAGATAACAGACTATTAATTTAAGCGTCCTGTTTCATTTTGCACCTTTCGTTGACAACTTGACACGGCTAATTATCGATCTGCGGCCAACGTTCAACTACTATTTACTCGAGTGATATTTTATGGTCTAACTAATGAGATATTTGTACATTATAATGCCAGATAAGAAGATAAGTATACTCCATTGGTAGTTAGGATGTGAGATAAAAATACTTGCTGATGAAGTAACTGGTGCTGGTTGATTAAGGTCTCGCTATTCTTGATAAGTTAGTATAATTATAAAACTTAGTGTTAATAACCGTGATATAGAAACGTTTGTAATATTATGGATGCTTTGTTGAAACCTTGTATATTTTTTCTGTTTTGAAACTGATAGATCTGATAATTATGTGAAATGGCGTGAATAACGTATAGCATATTATAAATATTAGGGAATCGAATCATCAAATATATTGGTACATAATTACACCCAAACTCGGGACATACAGACATGTTCAATGTTAATGCACACAAATGCATGTCCTATGTGGGAATCGAAACCAACCCCGCCCTGATCCTTTTAATTACATTAACGATTTTTTTAAGGATCTGTCTGTAAGATAGATGATAGATATTACGAGGTACCTAAAGGATGCGAATGATCCCAATGTAGGTATATCTGTTCTGTCACACACAAGAGTCTAGCACAGTAATGGAAAAGAGTTGAAAGTATTTGTCGTAAACTTACCTATCGATCAAAAATTCAAGCACACTAGAATTTGAACGCAATACGATTGTAAATATTGTAAAATAGGTACAATAACCATAGATAAGTAAGACCTCTTATCTCTCAAATTATCAATCATACGTAATATAATGTTTTTAAGCTTCTCAAGAATTCTAAATCAGTCTTTCAGTTCCGATCGATGCGTCTGGGGTAAAGTGGGGTATATCATCAGGGTAGTTGTAAGTTGGAGGGGGGCGGAGCGCGGCGCGGGGCGTGTCGGTGTGGCTTTGCTGTGGCTGCGTGTGCACCGCCCAGCAAGTGTTCTAATAAAGTGTGTACAACACACGCGGAGACACGACATCGACACCGTGATCAGCGCCGGCGCCGGTAGACGACGCGCGTTCAGTGTGCAGTGCACGAGCGCGATTCAATATTCGCGCAGTGTTTACGGTCTCCTGTCCCGACCACAAACTGCGTCTGCTGCAGGCGTCCTGGTGCACTCCCCTCAGTACTCCGCGTATTTGTTGTGATTCGCTGCTGTCTTCAATCATTATCAGCAGCGCCGAAGCCGTCATATATACTGCACATAATGTAAGTATCATCACATCACTGAAAACGTACCTATAGCTAGCTCAGCATGCAAAGTCTAACTTGTTAAAACTATCCGCATATTTTCCGCTAGTGCCTGTGGTCACAAAACATTCCAAAAAATATATGTGATAATAAACTAAATAAAATTCGATATAAAAACTTTAATCCCATACATGAATTTGGAAATCCAAGTAAAGTAGCTATAAAAACCATAGAGTTCAAACTTTAACTCTATGTAGGTACTATGAGCTATAGATTTGGTCATCCATGCATGCCCATTTGAAAAAATCATCCTACCCACTTATGTTTTATCTCTTGACTGGGTGGAAAATCAGTCAGTCGCTGGGTGTATTAATGAGTGATCTTAATCTTCTTAGTGAAGCAGCTATTTCTGCTAGGATCGTTAGGTACGCGTTTTAACTGCGCCATAAAATAGGTACCTATGTACTGGAACTTTTAAATGTAGGTACGTGAGGTACGTGAATTAGGAATGGAATAGAATAGAATAAAGAATCATGGCGAGATTTGTACAAAAAAAAAATATTTTTAGATACGTTAGAATGACGTTATAATTGATCCTTGGTGCCTAAGGAATAACTTGAGCCATTTAAAATATTTTTAGAACCCCGGGATAAAAATGCGAATTTCTACGGCATGCCGGCGAATCGCGACTATTCCCGACCAAAACCGTTATGTTGTTGTTATGTTTTGCGGGGTTTATAAAATATTTCAATTGCAATTGCCTATTAAATAATATAGTTCATGTCGATTGATATCAAAAAAACAAATAGGCATCTAAATAACAAATAAAAAGATAATCAATAATGTCTCAGCTCTGCCTATAAACGTTACAAATTATTTAAATTAATGATTTCATTCACAAACATGTCAGATAAGATAATAATTAACAAAGTCCCAGCCCATAAAGATTACAAATTATTTAAATTAATGATTTTATTCTAAATAGTCTTTAACAGAATAATACAATGTATTTATCAACAAATCAAATAGTTTCCCCCGAAATCGGGCGGGGGCCTTTATATTAATATAGGTAATTTGTTATACTTAATATTAGGAGCACAATAATTCTGAATTCTAAGTAAATTAATTAAATAATCCTTAATTATTAATAGGGAAACCTACCTGTTAGCTACATTGTCTCGGCACACAATAGATTCTTAATAATTGGTCACGGTTACAAAATGAACTAACGAATAAAAACAAATGAGAGGTGTATAGATAGAGCATTGCCATAGAGAAAGGATACCCGTGCATTTGGTGTTTGGACCAATGGGTCGTTTTTTGATCACTCAATTTGTATTCGCAGGATTAGTTTACCAAATATACCTATATATACCTACCGGCAGGTAACAAGTTAGAAACATGGCATTGAAACACAGATTCATCAATAAGAAATGATTTAATTATACATAGTAGAAACGCAACTGCCACAGCCAATCGCAGACCGAGCTGCTATTGTTTACACTGACTAAAAAAATACTCTTTTTCACAAACAGCATTCCTAATTTCGTATGCATTTTCATATAACAGCACCTTGAGATACCTACCAATCATATAAGAAAACATGAATAATATAGGTACTTGACCTATTGATACTTTTATAAATCAGCAATGTTTATTTCATCATTTTCAAGTATAGGTACTTAGGTAGGTAAGTACATTTTCAATGTCTCCATGATTGTTATTTTAGATTACATCAATACATCCGGGGAAGATAGGATTTGACCATTCGACAACCGCACCGGCCTTGGCCTTTGTGAAATAGCAATACCTACGTGTTACAATTCGAAAGCAAAAGTCCATTGCAACAGCCGAGGTCCTGATAAATCGTCAGGCTGTTTTGTTGAGTGAGTCCCATCGGACCCGGTGCCTCTGTCCCGTTAACGGGTCTGATGGGAAAAAAAGTGCCATCGGACCCGGTAGCTTCAGTGTGTGCGTGCACCGGGTCCGATGGCACTCTTCTTTCCATCGGCCTCGATGACTCTGTCCCGTTAACGGGGTCGATGGGAAAAAGAGTGCCATCGGACCCGGTAGCTTCAATGTGTGCGTGTACCGGGACCGATGACACTAATTTTTCGATCCACCTCAAGAGTGCCATTGGCCCCGGTATCTCCCATCATCGGGGCAGATACAAAACATAAAATTAGCCGGCGTCGCAGTTTTAACCGCCGGGAAGGATGGCATGGATCAAGTTTCATATGCCAGTTTTATTATATAAAAAAACCTAAATCGACGTAGCTGAGCTGGTTACCAGGATAACAGAAGTTCTTAAGAGATTAGCTCGAGAAAATCAACCACAATTGTATATAGAGCTCACACACACTGGCTTGATTCTAAAAGATGAAGAGTACACAAGTAAAATCCAAATGCTTTTTAGCTCTTAACATGATATCTTTAAAAAATAACAATTACACTTCCAAACTTTTAATATTCTTGTACCTACCGCCATAAATATTTTGTCTGTCATAACTTGAAATTACATAAGATAATTCTTTCAAACTTCTGTTATCCTGGTATTATTGCGACCTTGACGAAAACTGAATATGATGAAACTCGTTTCAACTAGAGAAATTAATGCGTATAGATAAAATAACGATAAATATCAATCAGTATTTATTATATGAAAAACTATAATATTTTAATAATCAACGATTCAAAAAAATAAACGTTGCAAGAAAGAAAATTACAAAAAAGTCTCCATTAGCAAACAATATAATCACCTAATTAATTTCTATAATCACAGATACGTTCATTGTTATCAGTCTCCAATAATCGCATTAATACCTGAACTACTTACTATTTTTATAGTAGTGTTCCTAAACTTTTAAACTAAATATTATTTTAATAATCAACAATTAACGAAAAACAGTATCTACCACCTAGCATAAAATCAACTTCGCAAAACAAGAACATAACAAAATAGTTTTTTTTTCAGCAAAAATATACTAATTACTTAATTACTATAATCACAGATACGTTACATTGATCAGTTATAATCACATTAATATCTAATATCCTAACTACTTATTATCTTAGTGTTTTTAAATTACTTGTATTGTATATTGTAAACAAATACACTATTTTCATAATAAAAACTATTTTAAAAAAAACATTCTGGCAAAAAATCAACGTTACAAATCATTACAAAATAGTACCTTTATCCAACAATATAATTACTATGTTTCCTATAATCAGTTTCGTACATTGATCTGTTGTCATTGATCGTCTTCATTGATTAATTACTTAATATTTATGCCTCAATTTGGTACTAACTAACGCAGTGCTTTCTAGGAAATGTCCAATTGTTATTTGTCCATTTAAAAGTTCCGATGTTTTCTCTCGAATTAAGTTGTCCCAAAGTATAGACTCATTTAAACGGATACCATGCAATGATGCTGACATATTTTCAACTTGTTGTGCTACGACTTCGTAATATGAGGCGATTTCTATTGTTTAAATGATAGATAAGGAAGGGTTGAAATCGCTTTGTATTTATTGTTTGTCTTCGTTACTCCTCGTGGCAGTGGCATATTTTTAAACACCTATTGCTTTTATGTTATGCTTACCTTAGACACGTATCAATTTACGTATTAGTAATTTTAGTAAATAAAATAATAATATTTATAACTTGACTAAGCCAGTATGTGTGAGTTCTATACAAAATTTACTTGATTTTCTTAAGCTTATCTCTTAAGAACTTCTGTTATCCTGGTAACCAGCTCTGTGACGTTTGTTTATATAATCAAACTGGCAATTGAAACTTGATCCGTGCCATCCTTCCTTTTAAATCAGCGACGCCGGTTTATTTTAAGTTTTGTATCTACCCCGTTGACCGGAGCTACCGGGGCCAATGGCACTCTTTTTCCGATCGACCTCAGTGCCTCTGCCCCGTTAACGGGGTAGATAGGAAAAATAGTGCCATCGGTCCCGGCAGCTTCAGTGTGTGCGTGTACCGGGTCCGATGGCACTCTTTTTTCCATCGGCCTCGATGACTCTGCCCCGTTAACGGGGTCGATGGGAAAAAGAGTGCCATCGGACCCGGTAGCTTCAATGTGTGCGTGTACCGGGTCCGATGGCACTTTTTTTCCCAACGGACCCGTTAACGGGGCAGAGGCACCGGGTCCGATGGGACTCACTCGTTTTGTTAGTAGCAGGTTTTCGTTTATAAACAAACTAGGTAACCCGTTTGTAAACACCATATAGCCTGTGATTTAAATATCTTATTTTTTATCATGTAGCATTATGTAGGTACAACTACACTAACAAGTCAGAGGACACTCATCCGAAGTCATAAAAAGTAGATCGATGGAGATACCTACGATTAAAAACAATTCTTGCGATGGAACTTCTGAGAAATGTTGGCTACCAAGTGAGTTTCGCATTTAGCTTTTTACTGCCCGCCATGAAGTCGCCCGGCCGGCTCAGTCAACTGCCACGGGCAGACGCAATTGACATAACATGAAAATCATATAAAAATACTACGGTTTGTAAAGTACTCTCATTGAATTGAAGCCAATACACATACTAAGGATTGATGTGATCTACAATCAATTGGGTTTCATGCTTATTAAATTGTTACCAGACGATAGGATTTTTCCTGACATGTCAGGAATTAAGGCCCTCTCCCAGAGAAACAGGAAAAATCTGAATTTTTCGGGAAAGAATCAGAAAGATAAATTATTTGTTTAGAAAAATATACGGGGAATTAAAGCCCTCTGTCAGAGAAACAGGAAAAATTTTCAGCAATTTTTGAATATTAAAGATAAATAACTATATTATAAAAAATATACAGGGTGGATACGACCATATGACCATAAATGAAACCACGTGAAGTACTGATAGTAGAAAAACACACGTAGTAAAAGTTGGTCCTTTATATCAGTATAGGATCAACTTTTACTACGGAGCCAACATCGAAATCTCAAAAAAAAACTGCTTTTCATACAAAAGGTACATGTCTCCTCGGCAAAAATGTATGAAAAGCTGTATTTTTTTTTACGTAAAGTACCTACTCATGTGCATCGTATACATGAGTACTTTACGTCGTATTCACCCCGTATATTAATACTGCCCGGCGCGACTTCGTTTGCGTAATATCCTACCCTATACCCTAACCTACCCTAAACTACCTACCGTTAAGTTTTCTTAAATTTTCTAAGTTTCTGCGCATTTCTAAATAAGTACTTATGTGTTTATTCCATAGAACAGTACGGTTTCACTTCGGTGTGAAAGTGGTTTGAGACTCAGTTTAGTCACAGAATTACATAAGCTAGTAAGGTAGGTAACATCTTAGTCGATGATCGAGAAACTGTTTCCACGGGCTACATTAATTAGGTACATTCAATTATTAATCAAGCATTCAGTGCAATCTCACGATCAAATTCCCACAAACAAAGATGGCTGCCAATACATATATGATACTTACATCTCATGTTTTGCACCGATCACATTATGAACTTTGTTAGGTCAACTTTTAAATTGGGGTTGCATGCGGTCAGTCTACGCTACGAACTCTCTGGTGCGACTACCTGTGAATTGTGACCCCTATTTTATTCATAAATTGCAGTACAATTTATTCGTTGTAACTTGCATGTGATCTAAACGGTCCATAAGATTTTTTACGCGTGTTGACTCTTAAAACTCTGAACTGGGGACGTCTTTAGGTTTAAAGCGCTAAACTTATACTAATATTATAAAGTACAGTTCATATTGTTAAACCCGCTCCGATATCCGATTTGTAAAAATATTTTTGCGTTATAAAGCACGTTTTTTGAGGAAGACTAAAGCTATAGGGGGACTGGTAATTAGTAAACGATACTTAGACACATGATTGTACTCATTATAACAAACAACTTTCCCAAGGAAACAAATAGGGGTAAATAACTAAATTAAATGAAAGCTGATGGTTTTATTCTATTTAGGTACTAAATATTATGGGCTCATGTCTTTCAAGTTAATTAAAAAAAAATGTTTCAAAGCGAAAGTTGTTTGTTAGTATCGTTTACTAATTACCAGTCACACGATATAGCATCACGCTAACGCTGATTTCCACAATTTATACTATATCGAAAATTATCTGGGGTAAAGTAACTGCAACAAAACATTTATAAATGTACGGACTACGGACGAAGCAAAAGTCCATCTCGCACTAGCTACGTATACTCGTATTTTTATTTAGACCTAAATTTACCTAATACATGAGATGGTTTAAGCTAAGTCTAGTAAAACCTGTGGTAAACTTCAGGTTTTAAGACAGCCCCGAGTCTTTTTGTTAACTCTCTTGACGTTAGAAAGTGACGGATTTATTGATTTAAAATCTGGAGTTTGTTAGTTTAATGAAACGATCTCATCGCCACCAACCTCGTATACCCCTTATACGAGTAAGCTCATGAGTAAGTATGTAGTAAGAACTAATTAGCTTTCGCAAATTTTACTCGAACAGATGCAATAAACAAATAACCTAAGGCTAAATCAACTCAAATATGTTACGAGAACATCTGTTGACATCCATGTATTCTATAACTATACACCTCTAGAAAGGTGTCTTGTCCTGTGCGAAGCCACTGACCGCTACAACTCGCCAATTGGGAGAGCCGACGATACACTTGACCCCGCAAACTCTTAAATTATCTTTTGTTACCTATCGTCTGTCCTCGTCGCCGAGTCTACCGTGTACGTTGCTATGGAACCTAATCGGCCGAGCGAGTCTAACATTACTATATTGTCTTTGAATTCATTAGGAACAATATGGCAACCACATGGCAACATAGTATTTACATGTAACTTTAACCTCAGAGTATATAAATGTTACGTACAGCTTTAATTATATAACTTGCAACTGACAGTTGGTAAGAGAATTTCTAAAGGAACTTAGGACTGAAACCATTATTGCAATAAAGTTTTAAAAATGAACTCTATTTATAGCAATGCCGGCTGATTTAACACTTCATAAAAGAACACAAATAAGTAGGTACATGAAACGAAACCATTCATTTAATTTGTTTTGTCGACCGAATAAATAAGGGAAGGACAACGAGAGAGGCTTGTGTCCGAGTGTCGGTCTCCGGTGGCACTATATAGGAAATTGAAACTACTACTGGGTACCTACTTTTATGCCCAGAGTTGAAAGACTATAATTATATTTAGTTTGAATAAATAAATGAATGTTAGCTATACGATATCTCACAATCCTCCGTATATGCGTAATAAGCCTTAAAAGGTTATAGGTATTATGTTTGACCCTAACTCTGAAATGTGTTTCTTTTAGGAGAGCGTAAAGTTACTTTGCGAATGATACCATCTGGACTAGGATGTGTTTTCTCTACCCTAGCCAGTTTGCAGCGGCCAATTGCACGAATGGGCTTGATCGTGGTTGAGTTGAAGTGAACCATTTAGATCGTTGTAAGTATCTCCATTTTTTCCAAAATAATTGAGAACAGTTCCGCAAATATTGCCAACGTGACAAGTTCGCTATAAGAACGTCTGTTAAATGATATTCTGGTACAGCAGTCAGACTCTTACTTATCAGGAAATGCCCTGGCGTCAAAATATTGAATTCGTGGGATAAATCTCGTTATTTAAGTACTTTTGTCGGTAAATGCATTTTGCAAGAACTCGGGGGCCCAAGTCTGCTATTACAATTGTGTTCCAATTTTACAGATTTGGTAGTCTACTAACACAATCGCGTCATAATAGCTTTCCGATGATTTTCCACTGAAACTACGATCGTGCCACAATGATCTTTTAGTTGTCAGTTTTGACAGGTTTTGTACAAAAATTCTTTTCGTTCATTATGAGACCATTACGAATTAGTAGACTGCGCACATCGGCTCAATGATAATGGAATTGCAATAATATCGCGTCAGTATGACAGTTTAGCAGACGGCCCCCTGGAAGTTGGTATCGGTTGGGACGAACAGTTGGCACATAACGTTTGTGTCAAGTGGCAAGAATTTATTTCAGAGCTACCTCTATTGTCTGAAATGCGCATTGAACGCCATATATTGCTTCCAGAGCAATCTGAATGTGAATTGGTGGGATTATGTGATGCCTCCTCGCGTGGGTACGCTTCATGTGTTTACATTATTTCACGTAATGCTGACCAAGTTAAGATTCGTTTACTATTGGCGAAATCCAAAGTTGCTCCTGTTAGATCGATGACACTAGAACTTATGGGTACTGTTCTTTTGAGCAAGCAAATTGCTTACGTTAAGCAAAAGCCACTTCGACTATATGGCCAGTCCGACGCTGGCTATGTCCATCGTTTTCGTTCACATACGAATGTCTTGATCAGTGAAATGGAATTGGGAGATCAAAACCCGTCCCAACTTTTGAGGAAAATAAAAAAAAATGCACGTAATAAACTATCGGATGATACGCTACGAGTTGTATGGCAGAACATGCTAGGTACCTCCAAACAGTGCGTGCGGTACTTGCAGTCACAGAGAATAAAGACATAAATTGGCATCAAGTCTCTGACGATGTCAATGAGACAACCAAGTCTAATATGATCTCTTTAGTGTCTCAGTAATCATCGGCATCCTCCACATCCAACGGAATAATTTTAGCGCAAATAGCCAAATTAAGCGCACGTTTTGAGAAGCTGGAAAATGGATTATCGGCGAGGAGATCCAGTCGCAGCAATCGTTACAACCGATCAGTGTCACGCAACAGACGTCTACTTACTTCACGCTGTTCACCTAGAAGCCCAGACTGGTTGTGTACTTTCCCTACGCAGAAAAAGCCCGGCAATTTGCAGAACCTTATGAATAGAAGACGGAAAACTAGATCAAGTGCAACTGGCGGCGGATATCTGCACTATATTTCCTATTAATCACCTAGTGTTCCAACTTTAATAGCGGTAAAAAAATGTTATACATGAGCCAGCGTTTCGGTAATACCAGTGAATAATATAACCAACCAGTGATATCACACTATACCAGCGTTTCCCATTAGCCGGGTCGCGACCCAGTCAGTACCAGCCCATCAAAATAAAATGCCGGGTCGCAACATTTTCCGCGAACTTGGATTCTTTGTCTGTACTATACTAATAATATAATAGAGCGGAAGAGGTTTTTTGTTTGTTTAAACGCGCTAATCAGTGGAACTACCAGTCGTATTCGAAAAAATCTTTCACTAATAGGAAGCTTCATTATCCCCGAGTATTATAGGCTATAATCACTTTTTATCACGGGAACGCGGGTGAAACCGCGCGAGACAGCTGGTTAAAAAATAAGCAGCAGCTCTATACTTCGCACAAAAATTTTGTGACTAAATAGGCAAAACCAAAATATGTAGTATTAATAAAACATTTTTAAAATTAATTATTTATAAGAGTATTACTAGTTTACCTAATGGACCCAGCTTGGGTACAAAAGTATTAAGTTAATCACGAAGGGGCAGTGTGAACACTACCGGGTCATGGCAGAACTATGTTTGGGAAACACTGCAATACACCATCTCAATCTAGCTCTATTATATTTAATAATATGATTACCTCGAATCAATTAAACTCTACTAATTAAAGTTGAAACGTAATAGAGGTACATTTTTATTACAACAAACAAACGGGTTTGCCTTTTTTATATATCCAGGCCAACAAACTTACAAAAACTAAGAATCAAAGGTGGTCTGGTCCTGGTGCAAGAACTGCATGCAGCCAATCTAATACCGGTTTTCTTTCAGCTGTTGCTAAGTCTACCGATGCAAATAGCAATACATTAGTAGGTAGCCCCTTCGCTCACCGTACCTACGTAATTACATGATTACCTATCTGAGCTGCTTGCATCTGAGATATACGCAATTATCATCAACGGAAAATGTAGATACCTACCTAAGTAACTTAGATTGCATAACGCGGCAGTAGGTCCTACCAAGTCGTGCAACTCATGCACATATGTAATACATGTTCGTTTGATGGTCAATCTGATTTCAATTAATTGTGGAAAGCCCTAAATGCATTCATGAATTTTTGTCTACAATTCAAAGGAATAATTCAATACAACAAATAAAAAATAAAAACGGCCAGAGTCTGAGTCTGATACCGACGGTTCCGAGTTCGGACCTTCCTTTGACGAATAATAATTCATAATGGTCACATGGGACAAAAACTTTCAAAACTGACAACTAAAAGAGGCTGTGTGAAAATGGCACCCGACTTTGAAAAATCGATATTATTATTTTTGTTTCTTATAGATCTTCGTTAGTAGTTGATTGTAGTGAAAAAAATGTTGAATGTAGTAGCTCCAAAAAAAAGATATAGGACTTTGAAAAAATACCTGGCACCCGACTTTGGAAATTTGAAATTATTCTTTTTGATTCTTGTAGACCTTGGTTTGTAGTTGATTGTAGTGAAAACCATTTCGGAGGCCTTTGAATATTGAATAATTCCTGCCACCCGACATTGGAAAATCGAAATTATTCGTTTTGATTCTTGTATATAGACCTTGGTTTGTAGTTGATTGTAGTGAAAGCAATTTCGTTTGTAGTAGCTCCAAAAAAAAGTTTGGCCTTTGCATAGTTTTTGCCACCCGACTTTGGAATACCTATCTAAATTATTCGTTTTGATTCTTGTAGAACTTGGTTTGTAGTTGATTGTAGTGAAAACCATTTCGTTTGTAGTAGCTCAAAAAAAAAGTTAGGCCTTTGCACTATTATGACCATTATGAGTCATAATGGCCCGATCTGGTCCGATGATTTATATAACTATTGTGTTAGTAGACTACAAAAACTGTAAAATGTGTCAATTTTGACACCACTGATAGTCCATTGGAACACAATTGTAATAGCAGACTTGGGCCCCTAGCCAGATCATAAAATGTGCACAAACGTGGTGATGAAAGTGCCCAAAGGTACGTGTAGTAGGGCCTTCCGTCATAGAATTTTCTACCTATTTGTTTTTTTTATTATAAGAGTATTATGCATGCTCTATAGTAGAACAACAAATATAATAAATTAGGTAGCTATACAATAGATCATAGCTTTCACATACCTACTTATTCAGGGTTACATTATAGCGCAGGCTGTTTTAAAACTGTTAAAACTTACGGCAAAACAAAAATGAGTAGGTAACCGAACCTATTATAATCACAGAACTAATAAAAGTTGATGGTTCGATAAATCGATATCAATGTATGAAGATAATATGATTTTACAATTATTTTTGAAATTCTTATCACTTAGGCAGTTAAAAAATAAACCTTTTCGATTCTGCGAAATTATACCTATCTTGCGGCAACATTACTGTAAACTAAGGGCAACGATACACATTCAGATCTCAGGTAGTAGGTACAATAAGTTAAACTAAAGCATAGCAAGGCTGCGTGCAGTCTGAGATTCATGTAATTATCCAATAGAGTGCGCGAGCACCGAGATGTTTGTTTGGTTGGTGCGGCAAGTGCGCCTGAGCTCGCAAACAGCGACCGACATAGAAGGAACGAGCGACATGGGAGGCGCGGGCGCACCGCGTGAGTGTGTGGTCGCACGCGCCCTACGTGTGACCGACTCTCGTTTCATCTTTTCGTCCCATCATTCAATGTAGTTATCTTATTTATATCACTACACGTCGGTTCTCGCGAGGGACGCGCGTCCTATTATAACAATTGATGTAATTGTTAATTTTTAACCGCGAGCCAAAGAGTTAAATAACAGGGGCCCAAGTCTGCTATTTCAATTGTGTTCCAATGATCTTTCAGTGGTGTAAAATTTTTTTTTTCAAAATTTTTATCTCAGTTTTTCGAAGATAATTTTCGTAGTATCTTAAATATCTTTAAAAATATATGTATAAAAGTGACCCCAATATTCCAAATTAATTTATTTACACTCCGTGTTCGTGTTACAGAAATTCAAATGTGTACTATAAGGGTTCCCTCTCACCACGTGTTGGACATGAAAACAACGTCTAGTTTACCGAGTCAGTTGTTAGCAGAGCGGTAAAATGAAGAAGGCATTTAACAATAAGATCGCGCGAGCTAGCGAGTCCATAACTCTCACGGCTGCCTGAACGGTAGGATAGATTTTATTTCGTACCATACAATCGACTGCCTCATCCCGAATGGAAGTCTAAAATTGGAATAAAGGTGCCATTCGATTCGGTAGAGTCGAATAGCTCTGTCTGAATACCACGATCGTACCTTGCGTAAAATAGGTGCCATTCCATTCGGTAGAGTCGAATAGCTCTGTCTGAATGCCACGATTGTACTTTGCGTAAAATAGGTGCCATTCCATTCGGTAGGGTCGAATAGCTGTCTGAATACCACGATTGTACCTTGCGGAAAACAAGTAGGTACCATTCAATTCGGTAGAGTAGTCCGAATACCCCGATTTTACCTTGCGGAAAATCGGTGCCATTCGATTCGGTAGAGTCGAATAGCTCTGACAGAATACCCCGCAGGTAAGTCTTTGTAAATGTCTATATGAACCATTTGTAAGTGGTAATGTTCCGTACCTCAAAAGGTAAAAAAGGAACCCTTATAAGATCAGTCTCTTGTCCGTCTGTCTGTCCGTGTGTCACCACCGATATTCTCAAGAACAATTGGACCTTGCAAGTTCAAATTTATACCAGATACTGAGGTCTATAGTCCCTATTAGGTGTATAAAAATCAACAGAGGTCCTGAGTCAGCACGATAAAAAGATATGGGCAAATTTAGATTTCCGAAAAACTTGTAAGTAGGTACCAAAATTGACAACTCTAGGCATACTCTAGGTCAACCGGAAGTACCCCATAGGTTTTGGGTCGAAAACCTGCATGGTAGGTTTCGTTGTCCTAGGATCACGAAATTTGGCAAAAAGCAACGTTTTACTGCAAAAGTTCCGAAAGGAAAATTCCGAAAAATAAAAAACGTTAAAAATTAAGGTAAATTTGGGAGGTAGGTAAGTAGCACTTTTAAATTTTGCGCCTACTATTCATTTCACAGTAAATTTGAGTAAGGTTACATTATTATTATTATTGTACGAAACCCTCCGTGTGCGATACCGACTCGTACTTGGCCGGTTTTTTTTAAACTAAATTAGAAACAAGTTGTTAGTACAACTAGTAGCGTAGTTGTAGTAGTAAGTACTTAGGTAATAGCGCGCGGACTGAATGTTCTCGTTTATTATGTTCGTGTACATATGTATGGTATGAATGCAGAATTGGCTAAGTGGCTGCCTTGTGTTTACTATGTACGCTTGACTGTGAAACCATCTGCGCGGGCCAGGATAACAATAAAAATCAATTGTTATTTTTTAACCGCAAGTCAATTAGGTGCCCTTTCGCAGCCTGCAGCTAGCCAGCATACAGCAGCAGACATGTCGCTGCGACACTACTGGTTTCTAAAAGTATGAATTACCTTCAGTTGCTGGCAACATGTCGCCTCCATAGCCTACATAGGCACGAAACACAAAGGAGTATTGTCGCCACATTGTCGCGGTGATACGTCGCCTGCTGCTTCTGCATGCGGTCGGCTGCGAACCGTATTGCATTGAGCATGCATTCTTTTTAACGTTGCGACTTAAACTATCGTTGCGAGTAGGTACACATGATTCGAACCGCCAAGCAACTATAAATATAACTCTCAGTACGTTGCAGAATAAAGAAATAGTCGCTCCTACCTAATACGATATAACGTGGCAGTGGCACCCACCCTACACTATTCTTGTAAAGACACTTAATAAAAGGAAGAAGCTGATTTGCATTTTTATGAACAAGGAAGGTGAAATGAAGTCATCTTCATTAATCTGTCCGACCGACTGAACTGAACTCATTGCTGAATACATTGCTGCATTCGATTTATCAATATTTACCTAATCACTAGTAGGTATATTATCATATATCAATGTAACCTTAGTAAATAGAGCTAATCTTCTGAATTTAATAGGGATGTGGTTGATCTTGTTGTGATTCCCCAGTCGTGATTCAAAAACGTGTTGAGAGCATGTTGATAATATTTGGTCCAAGGAGGTCTTTATATAGAAAAGAAGATATCGATTTGTTCACAGTACTAAACCCGAAATCATTAGTAAACAACGTGAATTGAATTAATTATTTTAATACAATATGTAACGGTTCACGGAGATTAATGAGATGAGTATGTATATAACATTTGAACTCCGACACGCATCTACACGAGGAATTATTATAATACATATTTTGATATTCAATTACAATACATATCCACAATCGCTTATTGATAAAAATGCATTTCACTGCCAATAACACCAATGAATGCAGCACTTAGGAAATGAAAAAAATGAATTTTTGAGGGATACGTATCTTGTATCTATGGGCGGAGCCGGGAACCGGTGTCGGGTTACAACCATACCCTTCAGTATAAAAGCGCCAAAACGACTCGGATTACGCACATTCACGGCAAAGAACTTACGTAAAATAGCGCTAGGGGTTCTTAATTTGTCTGTGGGCCAATATTATGTAACAATTCTACTTTTCAGAGCCACAATCATGTTGGTGAGCAAAGTTGTGCAGTTTGCTGCGTTGGCGGCGGCTGTTCTCTGGGATAGCACGACAGAAGCGGCCACCTCTACAGTGGTAAAATTCTGTGGTCGCCAACTTGGAGAGATGATGAGCAGAGTGTGCCATGCATATAACAGCCCTTCGTGGGACGTTCCTACAGGTAAATAATTATACCAAACTTGGTGATATTTGTAACGCGTGATTTGAGAACCATACCAACCAAGGTATATCATATCTAATGCCTTTATTTTGGTTATATTTGTACGTAGTATTTATATACTCTGAGGTTATATCATATAACGAATGACCTTCTAAGAAACTACCCTAAAAATAACATCCGCAAAGCAACAGGGTTTATCAAAAACGTTATCATTTTAACAGCTAATATTAATAAAGAAAGGTCATTCCATGCGATGATAAGGTACAAGTACCTAAGTAGATATATTAATTATTGACTGCTTACTTACGCTACATTAACTATACACAATAATATATATACACTATAGCACAATAATATTATGGTAGGTAAGAAGGTACCATAATATTATTGTGAGTTATCATTTTTTAAATTTAGCTGTGTTAAATAAGTAAATTACTTTTGTGTTATTATTTTTTACACGAACCACTTGATATTTTTAGAATTCCAGTATAACTGAGAGAGGTAGAGCATAGTGAGAGAGGTAGAGCATAGCGTTTATTCGCTCAAAGAGCAGCTCTACTGGGGAAGTACCTCCACCTTACAGAATACCGCAGCCAAATAACTTTACGTTGTGTAAAGTTGTGTTCCTGCAAGTGAGTAAGGTCGCCAGAGCTCATAGGGGAGGTGGGAAAGGTCGGTAACGCGTGAGCAATGCTTCTTGTGTTGCAAGCGTCCATATGGCTACGGTAACCGCTTACCATCAGGCGTATGCTTGTTTACCGACTTAGTTGTATAAAAAAAAAAAGATTTTAAAGTAAATATTTAGACGATACTTTGATTAGATCAGACCAAAACCTGCTATTTTAATCGAATAATATTTTATATGATGTTTTTTCATTCGACTAAATAATCAAACGCCTGGTGATTAGCCAAATACCTATACATTATGTGGGGTTTATGAAATATTTAATGTAAGTTTGTACATAATTTTCATGTAACTTTAAAGCAAGATTATGTATTTTTTTATACACTATGGTAGCAAACACGCAGACGGCCCGCCTGATGGTAAGCGGTTTCCGGAGCCTATGGACGCTTGCAACACCAGGGGTATCACTCGCGCGTTGCCAACTCTGCAGAAATATCTTCACACCCTTTTTGAACAACCCCATGCTTTATCTACTCCCTTGGGAAAACCACGGCGGGCAGCTTTTTCCAGTCTGAGCGTCTGCGAAAGGAAACTCCATTGAGATCGCACGGTACGAAACCATTGTGGTTCCAATATGTGAGGATAGACTCCCCATCGAAAGTCCCATAATATTTATTTATTTATTTATCAGGCCAAACAATTCTTCAGAACACTGTCCGTTGTACCGACAAGCGGTATTAGAACACACATAAGGCAGCAAAGTATTTCCTCACACTGAGGGGCTTTAAACCGCTTGTGAGCTCGGGATAGCAGACAATTATAATGGCACGTCGCTGAACAGAGTCTAAAGGCCAAAGTTGGTATCCAGGTGCACCAGCCTTGCCTAGATGACAGCAGCAAGGTAATTCATATGAGGCCGGACTGGCTACTAATAAAGTTGCAGCCTTTGCCCCGATGTGAATTATTGCCTCGCTCTACTGAGCACTCCGAGCTTTATGGATACCAGCATAACCTTGTCATCCAAGTGACTTCGGAACAGAACGTGAAAATGAAATATTTACTGCCATTTTGCACGACGTACCTTTGCGAAAGCGGTTTTTCGGCTATGACAAACTTAAAAACTAAAAATCGTCACAGACTTCAACTTGAAGTCTTAGACGTCTTGACTTGCGACTGAAGCTGCTTTTTGGTCAGCTTCAGTCGCACGCAAGTCATCTTCAAGTCTTGAAGTGGTACTCAGAAAAACTAATTGGGAACCACTGGTTTAGTGTGTCAACTTATTGTTTTAAGGAGAATTAAGATCTGTAATAGAGTCTGATCGAAGACGAGAAAATCTTAAAAAGATAAAAGTTTGAGTGACTTTCGAGATAAAATTATTTCGTTTCATGGCAGAAAGGATAAGACATTATTTCATGAAGACGACAAAAGGAAAGTTATAGTTGAAGATATAGACGCGATAAATGAATCCACTCAATACTCTTTTTCGTCTGTCTGTTTGTCAATTTGCGGTTTAATAAACGGAACAAAATGTATACCATCTTGCTTGTATCGCGAATGCGCAATGTTTGATAGGCAAGATAATTTAGTTTTTGAATATTTTTTATTCACTTTATTAGTTTATTTATTTTAATGTTACTGTCAATAGGAAAATCAAAACACGTGGACCCCCCTCCCCCCACTAGTGCTGCCTCTGGCGGATCTTTTTAAATTCTTCAGAGGAAACAGGCTAATTGGAACGGATTTCGCGATTGGGCTTCATTCAATGATTCTGAATGTATCTATATTAAAAAATATTGTTACAGTAGTGGAGCAGCACGGCGCAACGGTGCGGAGACGACGCCAGCTCGGAGGCATCGCGGACGAGTGCTGCATCATCGGGTGTACGTGGGAGCAGCTCAGCGAGTATTGCTCAATCAGTGCTTAGTAAGTTTATACACTCTTTGTTTATATACTTACTATCATTCCATTCAAATTATTTGTTTATATATTTAGAGTAAACCGATAGCAGACTCGGTTCAATTCTTATCATTAAAACCTAAAAAAGATATTTTCAAATATAAAAATCCTACACATTGCGGGTTTTATTGTAGGACACCGAATTGATAACGGAATTCATAAACGCGAGGCACAATTGTTTACAATTTAACAAAGATAGTAGAATCTCTTGTGAATAGAAATGACAACAGAAATCTACATAATGAAAGTCGAACTAAATTAGTTAGTTTTTTGTTGCAAATACAAATACATTACCCATACATATATGTGTACCAAAATTCAACGATAAGCTGACTCCAGAGAGTGTAACTACTCATAACTAGAGAAAAAATAAAAAATAAATATTTTATATTACAAAAAAATAAAGAATTCCTTCGAAAATTTACACCCCTTAAGATATTTCTAACTACAGTATGAGGCACGAGTGGTGAGCACAGATAGGCAGTAGTGAGGGCAAGCTCGCGCATGTACACTTTTGGCTAAATCACAGTAGCCAAATGACACGCGAGAATCCAATAGACGACGACGAGCATCGACTGACGAACCAAATTGAACCAATCGTATGCAGCTCGGCGCTCCCCCTTCTTCATTCCGCCAAACAGACCGAAAAAATAACTACTGCGCAGGTGTGCTCACGACTCGTGCCCCTTACTATACCATCATTTTTCAAATCTATCTCTTCAAGAAGCTGAAGTGGCGATACATGTCCAATAAACGTGCGGCCAGAGCTGGAAGCTACCAGTTAAGAATGTCCTCACATCACACGTAGTTTCAAATAAACGGCCACCAAATGTTGGAATAACCTCCTGCCTCCAATAAGGGAAGCTAATAGCATTGCGTCTTTCAAGACAAAATTTAAAGCTTTTTTAATTTGCTATCAGAAAGATTTTCCTGCTGGTGGTCGAGTAGTTCCATCTTATTTGAGCAGTTCCTATCAGTAATTGTAGTTTATTTTCCACACTTAAGTATCAGGGGGCCTACCACAAGCTCTTAAAACAAGGTTAAAATAACCTTATTTGTGTTTTGTCTTGTTTTGACGTTGGATGTCAAAAAGGGACAAAAGACAAATAAGGTTATTTTAACCTTGTTTTAAGAGCTTGTGGTAGGCCCCCTGTACTCGCATTATATATTGTATTACATATTTTCATTAGGTATATCATTATCTCACTATATATTTATACGTAAATATCTCTATAAAGTATTAATTAACTGATTTATTTATTTTATTTACGTATATTACACGACACATTTATTTATTTAAGTCAGGAGCACCGCGCGAGCGCATCTCAACTTTTCGGGCTCCACTGAAAATCAGTGCTGATGGTACCTATGTGCCACAGCAATATGCTGAGTTGGAGTCCTTTTTGGCATCACACCACAAATATCTATGCTTTTTCTTTTTTCTTTTATTGTTTATTATAATTATAAAAGCTTTGTGTGTTATTATTATTTTTTGTTACTATTTTTTATTTTTATTTTAAGCTTTTTTTTTTTGTTTGTTTTTTGCATACTTTGTATTTTTTATTCTATTTTTATGATGTCAAATAAAGCTATGTCTATTGTCTAAAGCTATGTCTAAATATTTCTGTAGCTCTGCTTTCCACTACAACTTTTAAAAATCCCAGAATGGCTGTAGTTCTTACAAAAAAAAAAAGAGCTGGTTCACCATCTGGTGCCTTTTCGTTGAATTTTGGGACACATTGGATGATAAACTTAATAATAAAAGACAATTTTTGATCACTAATCACTATTATAGAATAGTTACGAGAAACTAAATATTAAAGTAAATGTATAATACAACAGCTCCGAGTCACCACTGGAAGAGCTGGAGGCTCACATAATCGCGGATCGTTCTGCCGAGCAAGATGGAGGCGCAAGGTCCGGAGTGAAGAGCAGCACGGGAGCGTCTACGGGGGCGGGAGGGGCAGGAGGGGCAGGAGGGGCAGGAGCGGCAGGAGCGGCGATGACGACAGGAGCGGCGGTAGGCAGTGCGGGGTACACGGGCGCGGCGGGGGCGCGGCGCGAGGTGGGGCGCGCACGGAGTCGCGGGTACGGCCGGCCACGGGCGAGGGCGCGCCGCTGCTGGTGCCGGCGTAAGCGCCGCTCGGGCCGACGGCGATCCTCCCTCATGGGTAACATGGTGTGTCTGTCAATTCGCCGCCGACTTGCTCTCTTACACGAATCTCCCGTGAAAAATTTCAGGAACCTCTTGGTTTCGAAGTATATGTACCTACCATACCGTTGATGGCCACAGGTATAGAAAACCTGCTCCTATAATATGGAGAAGAAAAAGAAATTAAGACGGCGGCGAGTAACTAACCCTCATATTAACGCTTCTTTTGCATGTTAATTAACAACATAATAACAAAATCAGTCGCCGAGTATGATTTAATGAAACATTCATAAGCATGCATTGTACGAAAATTTTCTGAATGATTTCGCTAGTATATTATAATATAACTTCATGAAATAAGCTTGCTTACCTACTGCACTGCATGAATATGGTCTCTACTATGTGCTCTAACACCATTAAGGAATTCTATCCAATCTGGGCCCACGAATAGTTACAGGATGAAATCATTAATGGTGTTCGATACGATTATTACCACAGATACGCAATAGCCCGGCTGAATGTAAGATAGCGTACTCGTAATAAGTACCTTTATGCCGTAATATTATTATAGTAGGTAATAAAAATATCTAAAAGTTCCTGTTATACGTACATATAGATAAATCTTAACTTTCTTTTAATACCTGAATTCCATGTTATTATCTATAATTATTAGATATAGAGTTGTAAATATGTACAGTATGAGGCAAGAGTCGTGAGCACAGATAGGCAGTAGTGGGGGCAAGCTCGCGCATGTACACTTTTGGCCAAATCACAGTAGCCAAATGACACGCAATAATCTAATAGACGACGAGCATTGACTGATGAACCAATCGTGTGCAGCTCGGCGCTCCCCCTTCTTCATTCCGCCAAACAGACCGAAAAATTACCTACTGCGCAGGTGTAAATTTGTGCTCTAGACTCGTGTCTCTTACTATATACCAATAGTGTACAAGAATTCACAGTACCTACCAACTCTGCTTTGATTGTGATCCCATGGGAAGTGGCCATGTGGATGCTCAAAATACTATGTATTTATACTAACAAGTAGTTTTTAAGCTAACAAATTCTGTTTTGTCCATAGGGCCTCGTAAAAAATGCAGTACGCGCTGCACCCGTGGTGGGTACCGTGTCACCGCTCATAACTTGGGGCAGAACCCTCAACACTGACTTGCCGCCAGCGGAACGAGATCGATACGCTTACGTTGTTTTCAAATAATTTACACCTTCCATATTTATACGAACATATTACATATGTTCGACTACGCAAACCGAAATCTATGTAGTAACAAAAGTTGTAACTAGACAAGAATCCGGCTCGAAGGACCAAGTTTATGCACAAGAACACGTTTGTAGTCAAGAGACCTCCCCAGGTACAATAATTTAGTGTTCATAGATATTAAAATGTATGTAGTAATTATAGGTTTAAGTATCAATCGTTTCGTGTCTAGAGCTCAGCAGGATAATTTTGAAATTGAAATCTCAATATTTCACTTACCTAATATGAATAAAAACCCTTCAATATGTACCTATAAAATATACATAATATTATCAAAGTAATTGTGAAATGTAAATAGAATCTGGTTTTCTCACTTTCTAAGATTTTCTTATAAGAGAGAATAATTATGCATATTATATAATCTACTCTCATCTATAATAATAGAGCATAAGCCCACAACAGTCCTATGTATTACATAACTCGGTTAGTTGCAATCAAATGATTACCATTCTATATGCATTTAATTTTTTATAAGCATTGTGTGATTCTAATCAAATCATAGTGATGCATTAAAAAAATGCCCCTTGTTCTTTTATAATTATTGAAACAAGGAATATATTTCATAAATACATTTTACAACACAATTTTACGCATCTGAAGAAACTATAGAAAACTCCTAAATTATAAAATATCCTTCAATAATAATATATCACATTTAATATTGTCATAATATAGTAACATCACTATTATTTAATTTTAAGTTTTGTATAATGTAACCAAGAAATCTCCTACCTTATAAGAATTAAAGATCTCTAAAATATCTGTGATAATTTCAACTGATAAACGTAAATCATTAATTTATGTCTTTATAGTAATATCAATATGCAGTCAATTATATAATAATAAGCATTATTTCAGAATCCTCACTATGAAAATCTGCAAAATTATAATTTGCAATGTAAGTGATAGCAAAAAAAAATTAAGCAATGATGATAATTTTCCCCATTATTTTGTATTTTCGATTATTTTGAAATAATATTGTCACCTTATTGGTCCTATAATATAATGTAAGTATAAGATTTTGCTGTGACTTTTCAACCAAATTTCAACAGATTTTTATTTGAGGGATATAAAAGTAATACTTATTATTCAAATAAACTGTGCTAGTTGAATGTATTTCCTTACAATACTAGGAAAATATTTGTATTAAGTTATAAAATAAGTAGTAGTAAATGCGACTGATTAAATGAATGCTGTATTAAAACTTTCACTTCCTTCTATTTTTGACATTAATTAAGTATATATAAAAGAAAGAAAATACAAAAACAATTTCTTACAAATAGAATAATAAACATCCACTTATTACTTGCTTTTACAGAAGTAATCATTCACAAAAAATAATTAAACTCTGCTTTTATATGAGTGTACATATTACTATTTATTTACAAAGAACACACAAGCCTCTACGAATTTTACTCGTCACACGTTTGCTTATCAATGGATGCACCTGATTTTGATTTAAAAAAATATAATTTTTTCAATATAACATATTTTGCAATCAAAATTATAGCTACACACATGGCTAGTCATAGTGGTCCTTTATCATTACCACTTTTATTTGAGTCTAGATCATTTGCAGTGTGAGTGCTATTTTCTTTGGATGGTTGTAATTGAAACCTCAAACTGTTACCTTTAACTCTTTTCTGGACCACTTTACCCATAGATTTGATGTTCTTCTCTATCACTGAGTAAATTCTTTCCTGAAAAAAAAAAAAACATTTTTTTAATATTTAATACCAATAGCATAACACTTGGGGATAATTTAGCTTCCTAGAATTTTTCAAATCCGATTGCTAGTTCCAGAAATTTGCGCGTTTTAACAATCTAACAAATATGCGTTTGATCTAGCCGACTCGCCGGCACCGGTACAGAGCGAAGCAATATGAAATCTGTTTACAATTTTAATCTGTGTTGGTAATAGTCGCTTCACAGGGCGCGTGGTAGCACAAGTCGCGCCTCGCACCGTGTTGTGAAAGCAATGTCCTGGCGATGTTCGGCGCTACTCGGGCTGCCGTTTTCGATCCGCTAAATGTCGGTAGCTTCAGCTGCTTCAAAGGCACGGTGTGAGCGCGCTCGTGGGGGGGGGGGGGGGGGGGGGGCGCACACGGGGCGGCGCCGGCGCGGGCCTGCGCGTTTTACATTTACATTGCTCCATGGCTGGAGCTGCGACACTTGAGGAGCATTGTGTGTCTCGATATGCGGCGCAGAGGGTTCCAATACAACTGGGCTGGACTGGGCTCGCTCCTATAAATCGACTCGGCACGGCGCGACTCGTGCTATCACGCGCCGTGAGAAGCAACCATAAAATACGTTATATCGTCCATACTTTAGTTTGGAATCAAATCGTCTGTGGGTGAACAGATTTCTCAAGATATCTTAATAGGTAGGTTTATAGGACAGGCCAGTTGGCGTGGGTAGTTAAGATTCCAGCTATCACGCCGCAGGTTATGGGTTAAATTCCCACCCAGGACATGCATTTGTGTGCTTGTGCATGTCCTGAGTCTGTGTGTAATTATGTATATTAAGTATGTATTTACAAACAAAATTTACAAACAAAAAGTAGTCTATGCAGTATATCAGTTATCTGGTTTCTATAGTTCAAGCTCTGCTTAGTTTGGGACCAGATAGTAGATAGCCGTGTGTGAAGAATGTCCCAAGATATTTATTTATTTCAGACTTCAAGAGTTGATATATCCCACTGATCTAACATACCGATGTTTGTGTTGATGCATCACCTTCGCCAACTCCAGCAATAACTACTCTCACTTCATACTGTTTCTCCAATAGTTTTATCATCTTATTCACTCCTGTCATGAGGTCATTCTCCCCTATTCGTGTGGATAGTGTTAATAACTTTTCTCCCTTGGATGGATTATTCTGCCGAGCATCCTGCTTCTCTTTCCTTTTTTCAAGTTCCTCAGCATGATATTCAGCATTTGTCAATAACCTACAAACAAAAGTATTACATTATTTCAATAGCAATATTATAGCAAAGC
This sequence comes from Achlya flavicornis, assembly GCA_947623365.1. Taxonomy (NCBI): domain Eukaryota; kingdom Metazoa; phylum Arthropoda; class Insecta; order Lepidoptera; family Drepanidae; genus Achlya; species Achlya flavicornis. Next base: position 8,880,528 of record OX392473.1, on the reverse strand, counting down.
TATTATTCTATGATACACTAATTTATTCTTATAACAATTTACAAACTATAATAATATACAACAGCATCAGAAATGAATTGGTAAATAAGCAAACTTTAATCCCTTGTTTCTCTTCTTGCGAAAGACGTACATCCTATAATAACAATTGATGTCATTGCTAATTTTTACTGGGATCCAAAGGATTAAATGTGTATTTTAAGTAATAGTGTTCTTGACAAAATAAGGAATTCTATAAAATTTTATATACATATTATTTTTAGGGTTTTATAAATCAATCTAATTTGCAGGCATTTATCAAATGTCTCTAATATCCGTTCGCGGCAAGCAAAGGCCTTATCTAGGGAACAGCAAGATTTCTTTCAATAGTAGTCTTATATAGTCACTCAGGTATTTTCAGAGCTGCTGGGGTGCAGTACTGACATAGAACCAATTGTATATGGGATAGAATAGGAGCCTTCATGCTTGCTATTTGATTCAGTGTAATCTCACTGAATTAAATAGCAAGTGTAAGGGCTCGTATTTCCAATTATAGAATAAGGTTGTTTATTTGTATATCATGGTAAATAAAGACTATGTCTAATATGGCATAAGCATAAATGTGATTAAATACCTGTACATCAGAATGGCTACTAAGGACTCCCCTTGATTGACTTAATACATGGATTTAATTGCTAGAAATTACACTATAATTAACTCAAAAGAGTGGCTTCCTTTTTTTTTTTTTTTTAATTAAATGGGCTTGCGTTTGGCCACTGACTCGCCCATAAGGGGATGATGAAGCCTAAGATGAAACACGCTTACCCAGAAGAAACCTATTCACTCTGGCCTTGAAAGTTCCTAGATAGTAGCCAATGTTCCTAAAGCCAATATTACCATTACAAGGGTGAGTTCTGGCAGCAGCACATTCAGAGTCAGTACTCATACTAGCTTTGTGTACCACCATCAACTACATCAGCACTTACCATGGGAGATTGTTATAAAAGAAAAGTTTTACTATAGGTATAAAAAAGAACATACCTATAAACAGGCCGTCTCGTTTTTGAGTCAACATCCTGAATTTTTACAAGTTTCAGCTCTCGCCTGAGAGACAAACTTTGAGCATTTCTTAAATCTGTAATACTAACTGAATTATCAGTACCAATAAGAGTTATTCTGTTCTCAAAATGTTTTCTCTTAGGTACTTCCTTGCCATCAGCGGTTATTCTAGTGCTTACTGTTCGACTGTCCAGTATTCTCCTTAAATTAATTAAACCAATGAACTTATTCATGATTTTAAAACATGAAACAAACCACAAACTATTCAGAGAGATACTAAACGAACAATAGATTCATTCATTTAGGTCTGTGAAGAAAAATTTCCGATTAATCAGAAAAAAACAGTGCCCTGCACAGCTGTGCTGTTTATTCAATGGCTATATTCCGAATTAAATAATATCGCTCACAGTGCTCACAGCAATAATTTGCGTACCGAGTTAGATATCACGATATTGACAGCTAAGAACTGTTAACAATTCGGAACGCCCGTTATCGCGCTCACAGTATTCAAAACAGAACATTTACGAATTTAATCAAAATCTGATTTAACAATGCGCTAGGACTCCTTAGATCTTTTTTAATTTAAATCGCAAAAAGGAATATTCGCGTTCTTTATTATTTTTCTCTCATAAAATCATAAAAAGTATCTTTGCCAAATAGAAAACCAAGAATCTTATTAGAATTTCTGCCGAAAACACAATAATTAACCGTCACTTTTGACAGCGCTCACGGTGATATCAGTTTAGGGCATGGTCGGTGTGAGCGCAATATGGCGGATATCATGACGTCATCTATGACGTTTCACGGGACAACGTAATCTGTCATTACTCAATTCGGTACGGGTTTAAGCACGCTCAAATCGATTACAGCGATTATATCATTAATTCGGAATGCAGCCAATGTTGATTGACTTTGACATTGACAGACATTAGACAGTGACATGACACTTGACACTGACAGTTGACTTTTTGGCGGGAACTTGCAGTGACGTTCCGTTATCATTTTTATTTTCATAAATTCATGTATTTTGAGTTTTATTGCATATTATTATTCGGAGGTATTTTATCCAATAAAGATCAATCCATGTGACCAGTGCAGCAGTGAAGTGACATGAAATGAAATGAATTATGCGTATCGTGACTTTTCAAGTTGTCTCAAAAAGTCCATGAAGAGTTTTAGTGGTGTCAGGGCTATTTTCCGACTTACTTATTTTCCATATTCCTATATTGTCCACATTCAAAAAAATCCAACTTTACAATGACCACCATTGTAGTAAAACATAACTTTTATGGACGGTGACTTACTGAGGACTAGGTATTCTAGCTATGATTTAGCTACTTTTTCTATCAACTTTTCAATAATTATGAGAGTTCATAATAGGACTCTGGGCTTACGTCTTTAATCTGTGTCTGGGACTCGAAGTGAAAAGACCAAAAAAGACTAAATGCGACGCTATTGGCTATTGGCCTGAGTGTGGGGTTTAGAATCTTATATATTAGGCACAGATTATAGAATAATTCAGATGGAGCGCGCGGAACACGAAAGTGAAGCCAAAAAAGCAAATACAAATTGAAAATCTGGTATTCGTTTTCCAGTTTGTATTTGCATTGTTTAACCACAGTTTCTTAATAAAGGATTTGAGTGTTTTTCACTACATAAAGTTTGTTAAACAAAGCAAATACACATTCAAAAGCGAATACCAGGTACGTGTTTTTCAATTTGTATTTGCTTTTTTGGCCTCACTCCCTTGTTCCGCGCGCTCCATCTGCCTTATTCTGTAATCTGTGATATTAGGTAGGTATAAGATTCTTGGTGTGGATATAGGTCGGTCGTCGGGAATGAGGAGTTTTCTTATGATACCTCTATGGTCAAAATACCTGTCAAAATTTGATATTTGGAACCAGTTTGAACTTTATGGTGGGTTTCCATGCTTGCCAAGGCTTGACCAGCGGCCACAAGCACAAGCGTGTAAAGAGGGTGTTTGGCTTGGCTTGCGTGAGCTTGTAGACGCTTGTATCCGATCCGGTCTAGTGTCGGTTTTTGGACACAGACCAAAGGGCGCTTGCGGCAAGCGCTTGCGACGCGTTCACACGTTGGCGCGCGCTTAGTAGCCGCTGTGATCTCGAGACGAACGCACGTCTAGTTCTGTCTTCAAAATGAGTGGCTGGTCGAACGAAGAGAGTTTATCGTTTTTAGAATATTACCAGACCGAAACGTGTATCTGGAACCCCAAAGACGTTAACCATAAAGATAAAAAGAAAGTTGCAGATGCTTGGAGTCGTCTTGCCCAGTTAATGGGAAAGCCAGTAAAGGAATTAAAATCCATCTTTATCATCCACCATCTTCGTGGTCGTCGGGCTTTCCTTGCTTTTGTTTTACTTTACTTGTATTTGAAATAAAAGTAGGTTAAACCAAACGTAATAGCCGATACAAGTTCGGTGTCCGCCATGCTTGGATGTACGTAGCACACTGACACATTCACAAGCGTGTAAACGACTTCCAAATTCCAAGCGAGATTTGTGGATGCTTGTGCCTTGTGGATGCTTGCCAAGCCTTGGCAAGCATGGAAACCCACCATTAAGTTCACGATTTAATAGGTATTTTGACCATAGAGGTATTAGAAAACTCCTCATTTAAGGCGGGGTCTAAGCTCAATATTCACAAAATGGGTTTCTTTGAGAGGCAAGTATGACGCAACCTAATGAAAATACCTTACACAAAAAATACCAAGAGTCAGCCAAGAGTCTGAAGAAAAATGTTAACGAATAGAATACTGAAAAGTGGTTTGTATTCCTCACAAAAAAATCGTAAACTAGTGCATAAAAATAAAGGCGTTGCAATTCTCTGTATTTTCAACGACAACAACAATTTTTTTTTAAGAATATATTAATGCATTATATTAAAATGCTTAGAGTATCCAATATATAGGGAGGCGCCAAACACAGGCGACCCCCTCTGCCAAAGTACATTGGCCATATGGCCATATGCGTTTATAAAAACTAGTTCGAACGACGTCCACTATCATTTGGTATCGTTCCGTGTCGTAAGTTTGAGCTCCATAAAAAATGGTGAAATGTGCTGTTTACTCATGCAAAAGGCGACCGGCCACGTCAAATCTGCGGGAACATGGCGTTTCTTATTATTTGTGAGTATTATACCGAACCAATATGTTTCTATTTTAGTGTTATCTCGAAATAAATTAACATAAATTACGACAAGTAAACGACAATACGGTGGTACGGAGGTAGCTGACACGTAGTACATGGAGCGATTTGCGTAGTGTGGGGACATAGCTGGAACCAATTGAGTGAATGATTGAGATCATGATTGAGATCAGTAATGAGTAGTACCTATTATATTCATGTGTATGTAGATACCCCTACTACTTAAAAGAAATTATTTGTTTCTTCAAATTAATATTAAAATACTAGTTATTAATACTTATTTAATACTTATCTACTATATAAAAATAAGTCGGGTTTTCCTTCCTGACGCTATAACTCCAGAACGCACGAACCGATTTCCACGGTTTTGCATTCGTTGGAAAGGTCTCGGGCTCCGTGAGGTTTAAAGCAAAGAAAGTTGGGTAGGGTAGGGTAGGGTAGCACCATAGAGTAGGGTAGCACCACGCGAACGAAGTCGCGCCGGGCAGCTAGTTAGGTATAAATACTTGTTTAACAGATTTCCGAAGGAAGAGGTCTTAAGAAAAGAATGGGTCGCATTTTGCCACAGGAGTGATAGACTGGTAGATCCAGAGATTAGGCCGTTTAAACCAACAAACAAAAAAACTCTTCCGCTTTATTATGTTAGTATAGATTATAGTATAGATAAATGTAGTGTAGACTCTATCTGGTTTACCATTGAGTAATCATAGTCCACTGCAGTAGCTCGTATCGAAATTACATGCCCTAGAATTTGACCCTGGTTTTGAAATGTTTTCTCTTTGATACCACACCCGTAGCTCATATCAATAAGCCAGGCAGTCATAGAGTGAGAGTTACGGTTTCACCCACGTTCCCGGGATAACGTAGCCTATATAACAATCGGGGATAATGTAGCTTCCTAGTATTGAAATAATTTTTCGAATCCGACTGCTAGTTCCAGAGATAGGGCGTTTAAACAAACAAAAAATATATAATATATACTATAATGCTTTCGTATATTAGTATAGGATTATAAGCTATTAATGTAGGTATATATAAATAGCATTGACCAATCTCCATTCCATTAATTTAGTATCATTAATTTTATCGGTCCTTAACAACACCCCATCACTAGTTTTTTTGAGCTAGTGTGCAACTAAACAAAGGCGTAACCATAGCGTAACACAGTCATTCTTTATTTGTGTGCTTGTTTTGTGTTTGTGTGTCAGCTTTTATTTGCGTGTGCGTTTATAGAGATGACTCAACTTTCTGCATGAGTGTGCGTGAGTAAGCAAATGTGTGCTGTGCGTATTTACCTCGCCTCCCGCGAAAACTGGCAGAAAGAATTCAGTACTAGAAGTGGTGCTTGCTACCTCCATTTACTAGATACTCAAAGTTAAAATGTTAAGTTTAACTCTCGCCATCGACGGGGAGTCCATCCTCACACATTGAAACCAGAATTGTTTGAACTGTGCGGGCTCAAAATAGTTTTCTTGCGCGGACGCTCAGATTGTGGAATGAGCTCCCCGCCTTGGTTTTCCCAATGGAGTACAGCATGGTGTTCTTCAAAAAGGCTGTGAAGATATTTCTTCAGGGTCGGCAACGCACGAGTGATACCCCTCGTGTTGCAAGCGTCCATAGGCTACGGTAACTGCTTACCATCAGGCCGTATGCTTATTTGCCACCTTCGTGGTATAAAAAAAAACTAATTTAGATCGGGTACCCTACTCTGAGGTCGCTCTACCATCCACTACTTGCACTCTAGTATCTGGATAGGGTCGTCGCACACTGATCCCATTAAATTGTGGACCTAGCCATAAATGTCAATTTACTGGCTAAAAATATAATTTGACTTTTGAATATGAGTGCTCGATGCGTCAGTGAAAAGACCAAGAGATGCGCTACAGTCCGGGTGCGCGAGAATCTTCGCGGAAGTCAGACTTTTCTTGCACTCTTCGAAACACCTCAATAACTCATGCGTCCAAATAAAAGGCTTGGCACCCTTGCCATGAATAGCAACGCATCAATTAAAGAAGCCTGGTACTTCGCCGCAGCAGGTATGAAACGCCGATAAAAATTGGCCATGCCAAGAAGTCGACGCATGCCTTCAACAGTTTTCGGAGGAGGGAAATCCACAAGGGCTTGGATTCTATCGTCAGGGGGCCTTATAGGGGGCTATATACTCTGCATTAATCCTATACCCCAGAAAGGTAACCTCTTTAACTCCGAAATCGCTCTTGGTAGTCTTAATTACTACACCATACTCATTCAACCTTCTGAAAAGTATCTCCAGGTGTTTAGCATGACAGGAGCTGGAGCTCGTGTAAACCAGGATCTCATCCATGTAAGCATAGCAAAAATCAAGGCCACGAACAACTTCGTCAATGAAACGTTGAAACGTTTGACCTGCATTTCGAAGTCCGAAACTCATATATAGAAATTCGAACAAACCGAATGGTGTAATTATTGCTGTTTTGCAAATGCCAGCGGGAATTACTGGTATTTGTTGGTAAGCCTTCACCAGATCGATTTTGCTGAATATGGTACTTCCAGCAATGTTCTGGCCGACACCCCCAATGTATCGAACCGGATATCTGTCCGGAATGGTGCGTGCATTCAAAGCACGATAGTCTCCACACGGACGCCACGTTGAGTCTTTCTTCTCAACTAGGTGTAACGCCGAAGACCAAGGACTGCTAGATGGTCTGGCTGTACCAGCCTTGAACATGTCCTCGAATTCCTTCTAGGCAGCGCGAAGTTTCAACGGAGCCAAACGACACGGCCGTGCCGATACCGGAGGGCCATCAGTTGTTTTAATGAAATGCATCGTTGTATGTGTAATACTCGGAAATTTCTTTAAAATATCTGAAAAAGGAGAGTCGGGAGCAGTAATTACCTTAATGCTGGACTGGCTCGCGTTATGAACCTCTGCGAACGATGACAGACCGGTTTTCCCATCACGAAGTTTCCCGTGAGCGCAGTCAGGTAACCGAAATTGCGCCGAAGACCTAAATTTAGGCACAATGTGACTAATCCGTATGTTTTAATTTTAGAACCATTAGCTGCCACTAAATCATATGGCTGAACCTGCCTTTGTAATCTATTAACATGGCCGACTGGAACGCAGCAAAGATCCGACCCAGTGTCAATAAGAAATCTCCTATTGGTATACCGGTCGGTAACAAAAAGTCGGCGACTAGATGTGGAGCGATCGGTAGTCGTCTGCACCGGACGCTCTAATAGTTTTCCGAAGTATTGCCAACGCTATTAGCACACGAAGGAGGAGGGCCAGTCCACTTACAGGGCTGGACACACTTCTTCGCCTTAACATTGAAACGATCGTGGTAAAAACACAAATCTTTATTACGCGAACGTGAACGGTTGCGGTAATCACGAAAACCGCGTTCTCGCGAGTGACCACGCTGACCGCTATTCGCTTTGGCTAAAGATGCCACTACACGAGAGAGTTCATCAATTTTCCTGTTCAACTCGGCAACCTGCGGATCGCTGACCGAGGAAGAAAACGACTCAGCCGACGCACAAACCGAATGTTGAGATGGCTGACTGTTGATTTCCATCAGCTGGTCGGCCAACTCACCTAGTTCAGGCAAACTTTGAAGTCGTTGCGCAGTTAGTACGGTTAGTAAATTCCAAGGTCGACTCATCCATATGGTCTTTAAAACGTCCTCAGGAAAAGAATTCCTGCTAATGACTTAAGGTATCTATAGAACGACGACGGCTTGCGGTCGCCAATCTGCTCTTTTTCTAGTAAACACCTAATTTTTTCCTCGTGCGAAACCGAAAACCTATGAATGATCGCGTGCTTTAAGGTATCGTAAGGATTTTCCTTTGGAGGAGAGATGATAATATCTTCCACCTCCCTAGTGCAAGTTGTGTCTAAGTGTGCCACTGCATAATTAAATTTAGTCAACTGCTGAACAACGCCATTTATGCTGAACTGAGCCTCAAGACTCGCAAACCACAGTGCAGGGCGATCCTTACAGAAAGGAGGCGTACGGATAGTTACACGGTTTACGACAACCTTTCCTCCTACCGCGTCGGTGATCTCACTTTCAGACATGTTAAATTAGGTTCAAATGATGTGACGCTTACCTTTACAGACGTTATAAAAGATATTATAAAAATAAACATCTCAATTTAATTAAAAAAAAATGTTTTGCCGCACACTAATCACTTTACGTAATAACCGACACTAAACACGACTTACACAAGCACGGAGAAACTGGATTACTCACAGATTCGGGATGTTTCTGACTCCCCGAATTCAAATATATTTTTTCATCTTGGTTTCAAAAAAAACAATTTTCAAATAAAAAACGTGACTGACGTTTCCGTCAAATTTGGAAATTCTTCCAATCGATAAAATAAATGCTGTCAGTTTGTTGATGAAAAATCATCAAACGCCAGGAAGATCTTCGCTGCTTGCATTTCAATAATAAGAATGAATTTTAGGTACTTTATGTTATCCCTGCTTATTAGGCAATTAATAAATATAAGGAAATTACGACTCCATATTATGTACTTCCATGACTTGAGAGAACCTGAAAATGAAACTGCGTGGATTCGATCTCATGTATAATACCCAACTTGTTTGTTACATTGTTGATACATTGCTATACTTATTATGATATACCAAACAGAATAAATAACTTCTTCAACAGACAAAATCTCTTATAAAACTGAAGAGTTAGGCGTCAGGACATTGAATGACTGCGTGTCATATTTTCAAATAAACAATTAATCAATTAATCATATTATTCTTAATTTTACAAAACAGCCAGTACTAAAAGACTGTGGCCAGTAAGTATGTACATGAAATAGACAATAAATAGGTGGCGCGCAAGTCGCCACAGACTTTTTGGCGGGAACTTGCAGAGTGACGTTGCGTTTTCATTTTTAACCGACTTAAAAAAAAAGGAGGAGGTTCTCAATTCGAATGTTTATATATATATATTTTTTATGTATGTTCGGGCAGAAAAAAATTCAAAATTCAAAATCATTTATTCAAATAGACCTTCGCAGGCACTTATGAAAAGTCTGACTCTAATACTCTAATACCGGTTCGGAAGGTTGCATTTGCTGAGAAGAGCCGGCAATAAACTCAGCAATTACTCTTTTCAAAACAGGCTTAGATTCATTACATAATATTTACATTCTAATCGCACTGAAAACAATTGCAAAACAATTGCAGAACTCCGTCATATATGGACGGATTTTCAAAATTCTTTTACTGTTCGAAAGGGGTTTATTCTGAAATGGTCCCATATAAATATCATATAGATCTGACGATGAGTTTCGAAGACAGACAACGGAAATCTTAAAAAAATTACAGCAAATCAACCGCGATTGCTGCTATCGCATAAATATGCATTGTTTGCGCAGGCCTTTACACGCGAAAGTATTAGTACCTAACTTGTAGTATGAAACTAAAAATTCAAAAATAAATTAACTTTTTAACAAAAAAAAACCGCCTTCAAAGTACACTAAAAATTAAGAAATAGCTCAATCTGACACTGTTTTGAAGTCAGCGAAATATTTTCTACAGAACGATTCATGCGATTTTTATTTTCATATTTTTGTGGTATATTTATTTCTATGATTTTTGTGTATTTTGGGTTTTATTGCATATTATCGGTGGTATTTTATCCAATAAAGATCACACATGTGCACCAGTATGGTGGTCATTGTAGGCGCGAACTTGCAGAGTGACGTTGCGTTTACATTTTTATTCTCATAAATTTGTGTATTTTGAGTTTTATTGTGTATTATTGGTGGTATTTTACCCAATAAAGATCATCCATGTGCACCAGTGAAGTGAAATGAAATGAATTATGTGTATCGTTACTTTTCAAGTTGTCTCAAAATGTCCGTGAAGAGTTTTAGTACAATGACCACCATTGTAGTAAAACATGACTTTTTTGGACGGTGACTGACTGAGGACTATAATGTGAAGTGATTTTGTGACTGTATCATCATCATCAGCCTATAATGTCCCACTGCTGAGCACAGGCCTCCTTTCACAAATCAGGGTGAAAGGGAATGGGCAGATACTCCACCACGCGTGCCCACTGCGGATCGGTGGAGGTAGGCTAGTGGTCAATCTACTGTTGGAATTTTTCAAGCCGCCTAGGAGGCATCCAACTAGCTTAACGACTATCACAATTAAGTGATAACCGGGACCAACGGCTTTACGTGCCTTCCGAAGCACGGAAACGCTCGATTTGAAATACCACTAGGCGGTCACCCATCCAGGTACCGACCAAGACAGGCGTAGCTTAACTTTGCCGATCGATTAAGAACGGCTAATCATGCTACACCACGAGCGCTTCACTGTGACTGTACTGTGTACTGTACTGTTCGCTGTGACTGTATACTATAATATAACTCGACACTGGCAGAAATGAGCCCTAATTTGGGCTTGGTTGCCAAAATTAAAAATAAGAAGAAGAAGAAACGAAAACGAAAGTGAAAAGGAAAATATTTGTTTAACAATAGTTAACGCCATGGGAGGATTGGAATAAAAATGAAAATTATGTCGTTTGCTTTTGTATTTCCCTTTAAAATACGTAAAACTGTTTTGGGGGTTTATTTATTTCTCCAAGCTTATTTTCGGGGGGTTTTCGAAAAAAGTTGGGGAAAATTCACATGGTCATCTGGCAGCACTGACTACTTTTCTCTTTCTGTCACTTAGATTTGACAAGTACAGGCGGCAAGATGGTTTGTATTTTTCTCTGAAATAAATCTTAATATATTGGATGAATCCTAGTGTTGATTAATATATCTTTATTATTTTTTGAATCGTTTCAATTTCAGTCTGCCCACAAGACATTTATTATCAAGCGGAAGCTTGCCAAAAAGCTGAAACAAAACAGACCTATTCCGCAATGGGTTAGAATGCGCACGGGAAATACAATCCGGTAAGTTTTATTGAATTATTTTATGTATATATTTGGCTAACAAGGATTCACATCATACACATTATTTATCGAGTCAGCACATATGTACCTTTGTAAGTTACCTTACTCTTCTGCTCGTCAACTAATTCAAATAGTAAGAATATTTACGAAAGCACCCGTCAATAATACTAGCAGTAGTTACCGAGCCAGTTCCATACAAAAACAGATATTCCGGCCCCTATCTTGGCCCCTTATTTTGATTTCAACAAACACGATTAGTTAACATCATCCATTAACAAGAAGCGTTAAAATGACCTTTAGATGCATCATGAATACCATGCATAATAATATGGCCTAGCATTATTATTTGTTTGGGTTAGTCTGCTATTTCAAATCTTTCCAGAGGAATAATATTTTGTCACTGACCAGACTAGTTGTATTGTGATTGCCATGCATATACAATTTCACTGCTAATACTAATAGGTACTATTATAAACTGCACTATAACTAATATTACATCATAATATAGCCTAGCAGTAATGTCCTCTTAGCCCTTAGTTACTCATGCTAAAAAACTGCTTGCGTGTGGCCTGTCAGACGTCTGAAAATTGGGGTCTGACTCAGACCCCAATTTTCAATCATCATTAAAACTTTAAATTCTTTTAAAATCTCATAAGTTAGTAGATAAAATAATATCTTTTATATATTTACTAAAACATTGCTTTTACTTTTTAAAAAAAGCAACATGGCTCAGAAAATTCCTTTTGAATTAGGAACTACTTTCATCACTATAATTTTGGCATATCATGCTTTGATGCTCAATACATACATAATTATGTATTTTTTTTTGTTGAATCTTTGACTACTGTGGTATCTAACACGAATTTAACATTAGTCAACTTTTGGAAAAGATATGGAGACGCCATCTTCTTCACTTTGCGCAGGTAATTGTGCTACAGATGAAGACGCATTGTTAGTTAGACTGACTGATGTAGCTAAATATTTTCATATCTTCCACAGCTTGCAAAAAAACTGCGAAAAGCATTTCTTATTTGGAAACAAGTACCTAGTTACTAAAATATAATTCACTTAAGTTTTAACCAAAACATATAAATAATAAAAGAATAAGCAGTCATCCCAATCATTTGGTAGCCCACCTGATGGATCCAGTAGTTGGCCAACATAGGCTTAAAAGGAAAATGCCACAAGATAATATTAAATATTAACCAGCAGGAAAATTCACAATGTCTTGCAGAAAATAAGCGACGGATGATTCATAGGAATCATGCCGCAAATGCCATAGATATAATTACCCAAAATTTGCTGAACGCCTTAAAAAAAAAAACCGGCCAAGTGCGAGTCAGACTCGCGCACCGAGGGTTCCGTACAAACCTGTAGGTAAGGTAATGGTAGTATAGACCTGAGTATTTGATATTAATTTCAATTTATGACCTATTAAAAAAAAACTACTTACTAGATCTCGTTCAAACCAATTTTCAGTGGAAGTTTGCACCGTAATGTACATCATATATTTTTTATAGATTTATCATTCTCTTATTTTAGAAGTTACAGGGGGGGGGACACACATTTTACCACTTTGGAAGTGTCTCTCGCGCAAACTATTCAGTTTAGAAAAAAATGATATTAGAAACCTCAATATCATTTTTGAAGACCTATCCATAGACACCCCACACTTATGGGTTTGATGAAAAAAAAAAATTTGAGTTTCAGTTCTAAGTATGGGGAACCCCCAAAATTCATTGTTTTTTTTCTATTTTTGTGTAAAAATCTTAATGCGGTTCACAGAATACATCTACTTACCAAGTTTCAACATTATAGTTCTTATAGTTTCGGAAATAAATGGCTGTGACATACACGGACAGACAGACATGACGAATCTATAAGGGTTCCGTTTTTTGCCATTTGGCTACGGAACCCTAAAAAGGCAGATTGTAAATGCTAAGTTGACAAAAAAAAAGTTTTAACCCGCATTCCCGACAGATAGCTTCATATTCTAGAACGTGAATTAATGCTCAAGTCCAAGTGTTTATTTGAGATTCATCATCATCAGCCTACAATGTCCCACTGCTGAGCACAGGCCTCCTTTCACAAATCAGGGTGAAAGGGAATGGGCAGATACTCCACCACGCGTGCCCACTGCGGATCGGTGGAGGTAGGCTAGTGGTCAACCTACTGTTGGAATTTTTCAAGCCGCCTAGGAGGCATCCAACTAGCTTAACGACTATCACAATTAAGTGATAACCGGGACCAACGGCTTTACGTGCCTTCCGAAGCACGGAAACGCTCGATTTGAAATACCACTAGGCGGTCACCCATCCAGGTACCGACCAAGACAGACGTAGCTTAACTTTGCCGATCGATTAAGAACGGCTAATCCTGCTACACCACGAGCGCTTCATTCGCTTCGCTTTATTTGAGATTAAAACAATTTAATTTAGAAATTGTACCTACTAATATAAATTGGTTTATTTTCGATAAACACTATCTATTCTGGAAATTGATCTGAGTTTTGATCTTATTAAAGGATACTTAATATCCCATATTTTATTTCAAGGTGATCTGTGTACTATGTACCAAATTATGTATGTTTTGAAAAAAATAGCCAATAGATTGTCAAAAAAATATATTTTAAAAATGGAGCCTTGCTGAATTTCTTGCCCGTTCTTCTCAGTTGAAGGTAGACTTACGAACACCAGGGCCATTAGAAAAGATGGTTATCGACAATCGTCATCGTTAGTAAACGATCAACCTTTGTATGGGATCGACATAAGAGATTGTTAAAAATCACGTGATATTTCGATTTGAAATGTCAATCCTATACAAAAGTTGATTGTTTACTAATAATGACGATTGTCGACAACCGTCTTGTCTAGGGGGCTGGTAACTTCAGTAGCTTACACTAGGGCCTAAATTGAAGTAATGGTAATGATTTTGACTTTGAATTTTTTTTTTGTTTCAGGTACAACGCTAAGAGGCGTCACTGGAGGAGGACAAAGCTCAAGCTGTAAGCTGTAGTACTGTGTTAAGCTTAATAAATAACTAAAAACTCAATATGTATTTTAATTTCTAAATAGCTACATATAATAACCAACTACACCACCGACAACAGTTACAAGTTTACAGTTGTAAACCACTATTCAAAACACTTCACATACTTCCTCTTCCTTGCCTATATATTTTTGAAATTTGTATGCTTGTAAGAAAGCAACCAAATATGTTCAAAACAAATGAACAAGTACTCGAAAGAAGTGGCAGAAATAAAGTAAAATTGTGTGTCCCTGAGCAAAGATTGCATATATATAAGAACAATGTGTACTGTATGGCTATACAAATTTATAATAAATTACCTGATAGCTTAAAAAATCTGCCCCAGGCCCGATTTCGGGGGAAACTATTTGATTTTTTGATAAATAAAATGTATTACTCTGTTAAAGACTATTTAGGATAAAATCATTGATTTAAATAATTTGTGACCTTTATAGACTGGGACATTATTGATTAATAATTATCTTCTTATTTTTATCTGACATGTATGTGGAATAAAATCATTAATTAATTTGAATTATTTGTAATCTTTTTAGGCTGATACATTATTAAATTACCAAAAACATTTTGCACACCACCGGCTCCCCGGTAAAACATGTCTGTATCTCTTGAATGTATGTACATCTGCATATTTTAACACATGTTTTGGCAAATAAATTTATTTATTATTATTATTATTACATATCCGCCAATGGAACGCAAGTTAGCTCATAGGGGAGGGGGGAAAGGTCGGTAACGCGTGAGCGATGCTTCGTGTGTTGCAAGCGTCCATAAGGCTACGGTAACCGCATACCATTAGGTGGGCCATATGCTTGTTTACCGACTAAGTTGTATTAAAAAAAAAAACTAGCAAGCTACTAGTTACCGTACCTCAAAAGGTAAAAAAGGGGAACCCTTATGAGATCACTGATTTGATTTGACCTAGAATCACGAAATTTGATAAAAAGCAAGGAACATCACAAGTAAAGAGAAAATTCCGAAAAATAAAAAAGTTGAAAATCAGTAAATTTTCAGTAAGGTTACATTATTATTATTATTGTACGGAACCCTCCGTGTGCGGGTCCGACTCTATACTGAATTCAAAAATGTGGACGTTGCCGCGTTGAGAGATGAAGACTCATGAAACAAATTGTGGTAACATACATTTTGGGAGAATCGGATTAGGTAGGTATGTCCCAAAATAACCTATTTGTAGCTAAGAAGTTTCAGTTTTGGCTCTAATGGACTGATACCGGCCTGAAACTCCACATGAAACTTAGTGTAATTTTGACGTTTTTATATACAGTTTTACTTTCTCATAATAACTTATCACCTTGAACTTAAGAGAAATCCTGATCAGATAAACATTCGTATAAAATTGTCTCCTATAATGGAGAAGAAAATTGGTAATTAGCAAGCTAATATATCAGACATCAACCTGCCAAAATCTAGGAGCAACAGATTCTTGAGATACAGTACAAAGGTGGCCCTGCCAAAACGAGCACTAACAGGGCCGCCTAAAAAATCCGTATAAGTTTGGCCCAGGGACCGACAAAATCTGATAAATAGCGACATGGTGACAAATTAGCGACAAACTTACGAGTCCGCGATGTTGGCCCCGCGGTCCCGATTTAGATAACTAGCCGATTGGGTCACTGAATAAAATACCTACTGGATATTTGCTTAAGATCAAATGGCTCTATTTTCCAATTTAAGACGTCAATTCGGAATTAGGCAATCGATTAGTATGCCATCGCGATTAATGATTTGACGCTCAGTACCTTTACCATGAGTTTTCTACACTAACGAATACTGTAGTCTTTGCACTAACGTACCTAATCTACACACGCTAGCGACTACTTACGGTAGAATGTGAATTAATGAAACTGAATTGCCTTAACTAATCATATTTTATATTTATCAGAGGAAAATAGGAAATTAAACCAAGTGAGTTGTAAAAATAACTATTATATTTATGTATTTACAATTTACTAGATCAAAACCTTGATTGAACCAACTGTACTTATAAAAATGTTATCACATTTGCTAATACTGTAAATGCACTGACAATGAAGTGTTCAGCAAGCAACTCAATCCCATGGAAATATGAAACTACCGCTCTGTCAAGTTGTCTCTTCTTTGGATCCGTTCTTCACTTTGTCTTCTTTTTTCAAAGCTGCTGATTGATTTAGTAAATCTTCTAGTAATAAATCATTATTTATTAACTCGGAACTTCCAGTCCGCTGTGAACAATTCATTCAAGTTAGTTTAAAAAATTAACAGCTCTCAATTATCTATAATATTCTGAGGTCTAATTAAAATAAACCATAGTGATAGATTTCAGTAAGAGCGAAGATTCAATTTGGTTTGCGTCGTTGGTGAAATGGCCGTCTCACGCCAAATGAACCGAAAAAGAGATTAGGGCACATAAATCTGGAGGTCACTGAAGGTCGAAGCTACTTAGTTATATAAGTGATGAGTACCATGTTTATCTATTACATTACATTTTGCTCACATCTCGGTTATCAAGTGATAACTGATAATAATAACAGATAGCTGTAACTTGAAGGAGTCTACCGGATGAAATATTTGCCGATGACTAATAATGAGTCAACAACGACTTGTTTGTTGTGTGTGTGTATACAAATCTGTAATATCTATAATAATCAGCAATGAGTGATTGGAAACAGCATCGTTTAGTGCAGCAGGCTACAAATATATGAAGAAATGTCATGACTTTCCAAAACAAAATAGGTTATATTCAAGAGCAAACATTCATTGTCAAAAAATACCTGTTGTGCGCTGACAGAACGAGCCATTAGTTTTTGTAAATATTTTTCACGTCGATGTTGCTCTCGTATACTTCGCAGGCGATCAAAATCATCCATGTCAGGGTCTTCTCCGCCATCTGCTTCATCCACTGAAATAATAATACGGGCGTGAGTCCCCACCTACTACTATTACTAATCCTACGCCGTCTGTCGGGCTGTATCTATACTATCGTCACAAATTCATGTTTCAAAACATGTTTTTTAAATGGTATAACTACACATTTTGAGTTACAGAAACATAAAATTCTGTTGGCTATAAGTAATCATTATTGTACGGAACTCCGTTACTCCGAGTAACCGAGTACTCTGTGTTAATTCAGAACATATTCTGTCCAATGATTCTGTCATATATCATCCAATCGGTTCAGTAGTTTATGCGGGACAGAGTAACAAACATCCATACACACAAACATTCGTGTTTATAATATTAGTAGAACGCACAGATATAGATATACCTAGATAAAGCAAGTATCACGATCTGTATGAAAACCAAGCGTGCCATTTTTTAACTACCTACTATTTCGTTACAAGCACTATTTAATGACGGAAAACCAAGTCAGCAAGCGTGCCATATTTTGACTACCTAACCTAGTACCTACTATGACGTCACAAGCACTATTTAGTGAATGGAAAAACCAAATCAATTCCAGTGCACCGATGCAATGTGAGCGCGGTTCTGGCCTCGTTAATCATAAGTCGGACACGCGAAGTAGTAGCTCTTGCGTTGTATATCTATATGCATCATATTTGTGAACACGTGCTGCCATGGCATGGGCGTAGCGAGGTACGGGTAGCTGCCCCCCTTAGATAGAAGAGCGGTCGTTCGCTGGTAAACTGTAATTGTGACGAGCTTCATAGCTTGCAACGCTTCTTATGACCTAATATATATACAATTCTCGCTACGCCCTTGGGTGCTGCTTGTGGCTGGGCTGCTGCGGGGGTTAAATATCGATTCAGTCTAATTTGTAGTTTTTCCGCCGGGGCACGCAATTGTTGTCAGTGCGATTAAAATGTAATGAATCTAAGCTTGTTTTGAAAAGAGTAATTGCTGAGTTTATTGCCGGCTCTACTCAGCAAATGCAACCTTCCGAATCGGTATTAGAGTCCAGACTATTCTAAGTACCTGCGAAGGTCTATTTAAAATAAATAATATTGATTGAGTGGTAGGGTTATGTGTTATAGTTACATATTGTCTGACTGCCGGCGGCGCTGAGCGAGGGCCCGACGTCGCTGTCGAGGCGCGGCCGCTGCTCGTCCATGTTGGGGAACGAGTTCTGCGTGTTCAGCGACCGCGCCGCCGGGCTAGTGCCGCCCTCGGCCGGCTCGCCCGCCTCGCCCGCCTCGCCCGCCTCGCCCGGCCCCGTCGCCCACGGCGTCGGCGCTGACGACGATAGACGCGTATCTGACATTATAAGGGCTATTATTGTTACTAATTCATACAATGTTACAATAATAAAGACCACAAAAAAATGCCATCATTAATCACTTGAACAGTAGATCCTGTTTTTTTTTGAGTCGATGATATGTCATTAGGCCTAGCTTGACATATGGATACGCTAGGACCTAGCTGCAGGGAAATGTACTTTGTCTAGGCCTACAGTTGTAGATGCCAAGACGAAGGTCCCGGGCTCGAATCCTACAATGATCTTGAGCGTTCGGTGAAGTAAAACACCGTGAGAAAACTATAGCACGGTGGTAGAGTGCATATAGTATCCACGAGGCTGGCTACCACCCTTATGTTGAAAATCTATCGCCAAGCACCTATCGGTGTGTTCCGACAGCTGCACTTGAGAGCCAGTTCATTCTAAGTTGTGTGCTTACCACCTTCGGCCACATCATCACTTACCATGATGAGACTGCGGTCAAACACAGGCCTATAAACAGTAAAAAAAACCTCGAATACTATTTTTTTTTGGCTAATTATTTTCGAGGCGACTAACAAATTAAAGGGCGACTAACTATTGGTTACTAAAAAAATAACTTGGCAGTTATTAAATAATTTGGTAACTATTAAATTAGATGGGCTACAAATTGCAAGGTATCATAAAAACCAAATAGTGGCAGCTTCTTTAATGTAGCAAATATATTAAACAGGCACATAGAAATAATAGGTGGGGTACTATAAAAAATGACTTGGCGACTAATATTGACAGTGGCATAACAAACATTGTATTATTGGCAACTATAGGCTGCCATATAAAAATACACTTTCGGGCTGCGATTTGCAAGCAGCTGTAAAAATTTAAACGGGTACTATAATTAAGAATTAGGGTTTCAGTATTTTTGTTTGTGGCATCATAATTAGTATCTGGATGACCGAGTTGAACCTGGTTTTTACTTTTTAGCTTATCCTGTTTTTTGGAAATTATATTTAGATTCGAATTTAAAAAAAACTGCTGGACTCGACCTGGGGTCTTCTGGTTTCGGGATCGAAAACAGTGACCTTTGATTTTGTATGGTTTTCAGGGTCTGATGATGGAGTAGGAGGGTTGGCACTGGAACTCCATAGTGGATCATCGTATCCTGGCCGTGTTTGGGGTAGTTAGAATTGGCGTGACATGAACTTTGACCATGTATGATTTTAAGGGTCTGATGATGGAGTAGGAGGGTAGGCACTGGAACTCCATAGTGGAGCAACGTATCCTACCCGTGTTCGAGAAATTGTCATGAGATGAACTTTGACTGTATATAGATTACAGGGTCTGATTATGGAGTAGGAGGGTAAGCACTCGAACTCCATAGTGGATCATCGTATCCTGGCCGTGTTTGGGTTTGTTGGAATTGTCGTGAGATGAACGTTAACCATGTATGATTTTAAGGGTCTGATGATGGAGTAGGAGGGTAGGCACTGGAACTCCATAGTGGAGCAACGTATCCTACCTGTGTTCGAGAAATTGTCATGAGATGAACTTTGACTGTATATAGATTTCAGGGTCTGATGATGGAGTAGGAGGGTAAGCACTCGAACTCCATAGTGGATCATCGTATCCTGGCCGTGTTTGGGTTTGTTGGAATTGTCGTGAGATGAACTTTAACCATGTAAGGTTTTCAGGGTCTGATGATGGAGTAGGAGGGTAAGCACTGGAACTAAAATACTAAAACTAAAACCAAAACTAAAACTAAAATGCATCATCATGCATCTCAAGACGATTCCAACAAGTCCGAACACGGCTTACATATTTGTGATTCCATAGAATGTGAAGCAATTCCATGTTTCCAGGTGAAGCTAATAAAAGCGTGTTGAAAATAAAAGTCAAGAAATAAATTTTTAAGAGAGGTAGAGCATAGCATTTATTCGCTCAAAGAGCAGCTCGACTGGGGAAGTAGGTACCTCCACCTTACAGAATACCGCAGCCAAATAACTTTATGTTGTGTAAAGTTGTGTTCCTGCGCGTGAGTAAGGTTGCCAGAGCTCATAGGGGAGGGGGGATAGGTCGATAACGCGTGAGCCATGCTTCGCGTGCTGCAAGCGTCTATATGGCTACGGTAACTGCTTACCACCAGGCGGGCCGTATGCTTGTTTATCGACTAAGTCGTATAAAAAAAAAAAAAAAAAAAAAATCTATAGACACACACATTTTTTTTGCATGCCACTATTTGCTTTAATTAGAGCTCTTAAAATGTCGCACAAAGTATGTTTTATATGACCATGTTCATATTTTCTTCTCATCTTAGTTTACTTTATATACAACCTCATTATATAATTTAAGAAAGCCTATTTTATACTTTTTATCCGCCATCAAGTCTTCGCCTAACAATAAATTCAGTTACCAAAACAAAAATATCGATGCCAGTTTAAATTAAAACAAAGCTTATTTAGCTGCTGCTTTCTACTTAAAATGATCCTTCACTTTAGCTGCCAACCTATTATTTTTAGTACCTCCTTTCATTTTTTATAAATACCAAATTCAGATTAATTTGTCGCCGCGTTAAATACATGCCTTTTTTTTATATTTAGTTATAGGATGCGTGTCATCCACAAGCAAACGGGTTAATAAGAATTTATTTTTACAATATAAGGTAAAATCAATAGTTAATTTTATTATGATAGAAATGAACTTTATTCAGTAGTTTATTTTTCTTAATCATTCTTAAAATCAATTCTTATAATGGACAAAGAGTAGTGAGTATGCAAAACCACACCCTGTATTACACCAATTTACTTAGAGATAATGAGATTCTACTTAGGTAGGTAATTTAATACGTTGATTAGTTGGAAACTTACTAGAACTGTGATTAGAATTTCGAGACGGAACATTGACGGGATCACTGGGTGCCTGCGACCTTTGCGTGAATAGGCTCATCGCTGTAGGTCTGAAACAAAGAATGGTAATTAGTATCTGGATGCAGTTCATTAATATAATTAGCATTTCGTATACAGACAAGTCTAACATGTGGCATTGAGGGTTAGATCACAGCATTGTGACTAACATTACTAGATCAAGGTTCGGTACACCTCAAACTGGCGTGATATCATAGCATAAGTAATAGTGGGTAGATACTCCGGTAACAAGCATAAAAACATGACTGGTTATGCTTCAAATATCACGCCGAATGGATTTCTTGATACTTTGTTTGCTGTTACTTACCTACATTACGTTAATTAGACAATAAATTTGCTAGTCAGTGTTCCAGGCATTTTAATTAGTCATCCGTTTTCTGAATCGTTATGTGACGGAATCGACTGCATTCCATTCATATACGTACATTTATTTAGCTCGGACGCTTAATAATCAATTGTGCTAATGTTAAATCCATTTTAATATGTATAGGCGATTATAGCTCTGTGATAGTGACGTGTTGTGGGTTCGAATGTGAGGCTAAGTGGCTTAATCCTATCCCCCCACAAAAGCATCTGGATCCACCCCTGATAAATCTCGATAAGGCTTCCCTCAGATAGATCAAGCCCCTCAGCCACCCTCAAACCGTAATCCTGGATACGTCACTGGTTGCAGTGCCTTCTTTTTCTATTTCGCTCACACGATTCACGGCTCGCAGCCATAGCGCTTTCTGATTGGTTGACCAATTTCCCACGTGCTTAAATTGTGTCAAAACTGGGCCCCGAGTCTCGCGTCCTCGACATTAATGTCGCATGGACATTCACCAAAAAACGTGGCGGCTTACACTTTGACAGTTTTAGTTTTAAAAGTTCTTTATTTGTCAATTAAAATTTAAATACAATAGCCCAGTGTAAATTTATCCTAGGCAAATTGAGACATTTAACACTTTGACAGAAGACCGCCATGACTTTTGCCAAATGTCTTTCGAAATCGTTGTCGAAAGCACGAGAATTGGGAGCCTGCCCCCCCAGACAAGATGGTTGTCGATAATCGTTATCGTTAGTAAACGATCAACCTTTGTATGGGATTGACATTTGAAATCGAAATATCACGTGATTTTTAACAATCTCTTATGTCAATCCCATACGAAGGTTCATCGTTTACTAACGATAACGATTGTCGATAACCATCTTGTCCCAGGCAGGCCTACTGTCTACACCTACGCCGGTGGGCCATATTAAATGTGTAGTACTGAATCTACCTACTTTTGTTAAATCTTTATTTTAAGAGTTTATGCACTAGTGCGAATATGACAATCTGTACACTTTACAAAAAATATAGCAATAATAAGTAATTAAACAAATTAAGGACTTACAACAATCTATTATTAAGGGCAATTTTCTCATTTTTTTTAATCGAGATTATTCTGTGGAAAAAGCCGTCACTGTCGTCACCCAGCTGTTTCCTTATGACTTCGTTCCGGACACATCTCGTCATTATGTGATACCTACACATCTTCATCATCATTACACACATCACACTGGTGATATCGATTTCCGCATGAGATATGCTAATTTATTTAGAGGTATATGTCCAGAACGAAGTAGATCTTGTCTACACAATTTAGATTCGTTTATATTCCACGGTACAGTTATAGGTTGTGGCTGGATCGTACGGTACCAGATTCCCTTCTCTCGAGATCTTAGGTCAAAGTATTCTTTCCAATTTTTAAAACATATATTTCTAACTTCTGGAATATAATCACTGTAGTACGGTATGCTCGTTAATTCAACACCATCAGAAGATCCCTGCTTCGCTAAACAATCCACCATTTCATTTCGGGTAATGCCTATGTCAGATGGAATCCATTGGATATGAATGACCTCTACCAGCCGAAAAACTAAAGGATCATGGCGAGATTTGTACAAAAAAATAAAGATTTTTAGAGTCGCTGGAATGACGTTATAATTGATCCTTGGTACCTAAGGAATAACTTGAGCCATTTAAAATATTTTTAGAACCCCGGGATAAAAATGCGAATTTCAATGGCATGCCGGCGAATCGCGACATTTCGCGACCAAAACCATTATATTGTTGTTATGTTTTGCGGGGTTTATAACATATTTAATGTATATTAACATGTTGCTGGTAATGTAATCTCAACATTGGAAGTGATTCAATACCCCCTAAAATATTTATTTTTTTGTACTTTTTTGTGATTCTTTAAGTCTACCTCAAAAAGTCGAAGTGCAACGAGCCAAGCGTTGAATGGAACTTTAAGAATAGGTAAATATCACGGAATCTACCTACTTACCTACCAGTGGCGTGCATTCCATATAGGCAAATAAGCAATGCCTACCTCATAAGATTCAATTCAATAATATTTTGATTCAATTAAACTACATAATCACTTTAAATAAAAATTCTAACCTAACATTCAATACGAAATTTCAAACTTTGCCGCGCACGCACTCGCGAGTTCGCCTCTCAAATTTACGGCAATTCACGCACACTAAAACGATTTCGGCATATTCATACACACACACACACTTTAAGATAATACGACGAAAGCATAAATCACGCTTTTGCTATGCGTAGCATACTGACATTTGACATTCGCGATTTATGGACCAAAAGTAACCTTACCTACTCTGTTGTAAGTAAAGTAACCCATCCAAATTAAAAAGACTACAGTTACGACTGCTTTACCAAGATTAGAGCAACTCAAATATAACTTCGCAATTTATTTGTGTTGGTTTGTTTATGGTTTGGCTGGCATTGTATGCAATGTTGTTGTTATCTACTTATTGTGATTTTGCGAAGTGTATCTATGAAGTGTATTGTGTGTGAAATGAAGAAATTTTGTGGTGAAGATGCAAAATGTGTCGATAAATTATTCCTTTAGTCAGTTTTCGTTTGTTGAAAATAGTAGGTAACTTGCTGTAGACCAACTCCAAAACATTCATGGATTTAAAACAAAGTTAAAAATCTTAGACATTTTAACACAGAATATTAAGTTTATTATACACCTGGCTATCTGGATGCTGTTATTCGAATCTATTATTTTGTTATTATGTATTTTGTTTGCTAATGAATCATACCAAATGTGTGTGGAATGATACGCTGACCTAAACAATTTTACGAATCGGGTCAAAAAACATAATCTATCTAAGAGGCATATTTAGGCGTATATGGCCATGATTTCTTCTGCCTACCTAGTCCGAAAACCAATGCACGCCACTGTTACCTACCTAAATAAAATAGAATAAAACCGATTTCATAAAATTTACAATTTAATTTTGAGGTCGGCCCAAGTTTGAGTGTGATCACTTGATCAGTAATGGCACGCATTGGCAATGACATAGGTACTTTTGTTCAATATTTATGGCTCTTTGTTTTAAGTTGGATATATCGATATATTTTGTTAACAGAATGGAAATCGCAAACCAACAGCGTTATCTACGCATTTTAGTAAATAATACAGAACCAATAAAGTAAGGCTAATAACAGGTTTTCCTTAAACTAACAGTTAGTAAGGCATATAACAAATAAGCCGAATAGAAAAAAAAATATATAAAATTTACTGCTAAAAAAAAGTGCAAAGAAATGAAAAAATCCACTTAGCAAACACACATTAAAAATATACCAAAAATTCAAAAAAATCAGAAAAAACATGTTATAATAATATATATTTCTAAAAATATTTATATAAATATCTTATGCTTGACGCAAGTCGACACATGTTGATGAAAAATAAAAATAAAGAATAAAAACATTGAATTATTACGCTTAGAAGCGAAGTAACGAACAAAAATCCTCGCGACACGTAAGCCACTTGACAACCAATGTATGCGTGAGTACCATATAATTACACTCGCTGACACGCACACAAGTGCACGAGTAATGTTGCAAGCTAAACGAAATTTTTCGGTAAAATTAACCTTCCGATTTCGCCTACTAGTGAAATTGGAAGTAAGTATTCACAAAAATAATTTAATAGTTTAAAAAGTTCTGCGTCTTAGATAATTTATTATAGACACAGGCCTGTTATTTATTTATTACTAGTTGTTTCATAGTACTTATTTCGGGTATTTTAACATAATAAACCAAGATAATGTGCAGTGCTATGAACGATCGTACAATTTGTAGGTTTCCTTGGTAATGATAGGTTTCAGATATGATAGGTTGTATAGAAAAAGAAGATTAAGTAGTATCTAGGTATTTAATTTTCATTAACAAAATTGAAATATTAAAAGCCTGTTAGTTGAATTTGTTTCCGGAACAACTGCCGCTTTGACAATATTTTCCTAGCTATATTCTCTTTTTTCTACCAGTCTGATTCGAAATTATTTCACTAATATGAAGCTACATTATCCCAAGTATTATAAACTACTTATCCCAAGAACGCAGGTGAAACCGCGGGGGACAGCTAGTCGGTTATAATAGCTATAAGTAAAAGAAACAACTTATCGGACTCAACTATCGGATTACGTAAAACAACGCAAATTCGCACAAAAAACAGCTGGCAACACTTTGCTCGAAATCTGAGTGAAGTATTTTTATTTTTGAATTTTGTTATTTTAGATGAATTACACAATAAAATTAGTGGCTTGCCTGTGGAATGTTACATCAGAATGCTTATGTTTCTTCCCTCATGAATTATGACACAATTTTACTACACAAACCGTCATATTTATTATTTTTCTCAGAGCTGCACTCACTAAAACGTCACTCAGTACACTGACAGCGCGGCGGTCATTTGGAGCCATTATGGCTCCAATTGAATGGATTGTTTTCCGCGCGTGTACTTTGCTTCTATAAGTTAAAAAGAACAATTAGTAGGTACGTAATGTGCAAATTCTTAAACGCGTACCTGCTTCATTATTTTTATAATGTGATTCCTAAACGTATGTTTTGAGTGGAAAAAGAGATCGATATTACTAAATACGGTATTGTACTTATGTGCAATACGCGTGAGAACAGAGTTGCTGGCGTAATTGGTTGAGCAGCGCGGAAGTTGCAACAGATTTGTATGGCGCGTGCGGGGTCCCGGGGTACAGAAAGCAACTCCCGCCAACAGCTCCGGGCTGTCTACGCGTCCATTTAATATATCATAAAGAAAGCACATTTCTAAGAAACTGCGTCTCTCCTCAAGAGTCAAGAGGCAGTGACGATTGTAGCTTTCAGAATAATATTCAGAAGATATACGAAGGCGGAAATTTTGATGGTTAAAAAATTTTCTTTGAATACGTTCTAGAGGTTCACTATAAATTTTGTATTGACTCGACCATACTAGGCACGCGTATTCTAGTATACTGCGTACGTACGAAAACTATAAACCGCTTTAAAAGCTTATGATCAAAAACCACTCCCAAGTCTTTAACAGAATCGGTTCTATTAATTGGAATATTATTAAAATGGTATACAAATTTTATTGGAATCTTTTTACGAGTATATGTTATCATTTGATATTTATTTGATATTTATGATACGATTTTCATTGTAATATCGACTCAAAGCATTTAAATCGAACTGCAAAGAGTCACAATCTCTTAATTTACTAATTTTCATGAATATTTTTTTATCATCGGCATACATTAAATGATCAGCATGATTAAAACAGTTTACAATGTCAAATAGATACAAATTGTAGAAAAGAGGTCCCAGGTAGGAGGCCCTGTGGAACGCCAGTGTTTTTTAGGGTTCCGTAGCCAAATGGCAAAAAACGGAACCCTTATAGATTCGTCATGTCTGTCTGTCTGTCTGTCCGTCCGTATGTCACAGCCATTTATTTCCGAAACTATAAGAACTATAATGTTGAAACTTGGTAAGTAGATGTATTCTGTGAACCGCATTAAGATTTTCACACAAAAATAGAAAAAAAAAACAATAAATTTTGGGGGTTCCCCATACTTAGAACTGAAACTCAAAATTTTTTTTTTCATCAAACCCATAAGTGTGGGGTCTATGGATAGGTCTTCAAAAATGATATTGAGGTTTCTAATATCATTTTTTTCTAAACTGAATAGTTTGCGCGAGAGACACTTCCAAAGTGGTAAAATGTGTGTCCCCCCCCCCCTGTAACTTCTAAAATAAGAGAAACTTCCACCGAAAATTGGTTTGAACGAGATCTAGTAAGTAGTTTTTTTTTAATACGTCATAAATTGAAATTAATATCAAATACTCAGGTCTATACTACCATTCACTTATATACTTACAGGTTTGTACGGAACCCTCGGTGCGCGAGTCTGACTTGCACTTGGCCGGTTTTATTTCATTTAACTATAATTATGCAAATAACAAAATCTACCAATGGCATATCAATCATGTGAGCATAGCCAACAATATTCTCACGTGAGACCATTTCTTGGATCTGCTTCAGAGATATGGAATGATACAGAACGATAACAACACAATGGTACTTAGATATAAGTATATATTTTTTGCATTACCATGCAATATGCATTAAAATAATGTGACGACAAACCTAAATCATAATTAACGACCTAACATACAAACCAAATGAGGAGTTTTCTTCTGATACCTCTATGCTCAAAATACCTGTCAAACTGTTGATAATTCGAACCAATTTGAACCTAAAGTACATTGACAGGTATCTGATTCGTATCATAAGAAAACTCCTCATTGTTTAGATATTTTTTACAATAAATAATTTTGCGTTTTGCTGTGGTAAGTGAGTGATGTATGTATAAAGGGCACTTTCTCTCAAGTGTTTTATATACTAGTTGCTGTCCCCCGCAGTTTCACGCTCGTTCCCGGGATAAAAAGTAGCTTATAACACTCGAAGATATTGTAGCTTCCTATTAGTGAAAGATTTTCAGGATCGGATCAGTAGTTCCGGAGATTACCTCCTACATCCAAACTTTACCTCATTATAATGTTAGAACACTTAGGTAGTATTAAGTATATAATAGATAAGATAATGCATAGTTACCTGATATCAGGTCTTTTGCCCATACTAGTGATGGTGGCTTGCTCGTCGACCTCTTCAATAACTTCATTAGCTATCTTCATGCTGCCTGCCGCTGCTGTAGCCGGTTTATTCAACGTTGGATTACTTGCAGATATCGTAAACCGGGATCCTGTAAAACATATTTACATGTAAATCTTAAACAAGCCAATAAATAGTTTAACCAAATCAAAAAAAAAAAACAAAAATTATTTATTCAATTTAGGCCCTGATAAGGCTCTTATGAACGTTAACAAATGACTCTACACCGGTTCCAAATACAACTTGAACTGAGAAGACTCCGGCAAGAAACTCAGCAAGTCATTTTTTTTATGTGTACTTTAAAGTATTATAATTTACAAAATATATATAACAATAGCCTGCGAAGCGAACAATTCATTCAAATGCATTCTTGTCATCTACAAAATCAGAAACTTTATAGTACCCTTTCTTGCATAACTTCTGTTTTACTATCTTTTTGAATCTATGTATAGGTAGCTCTTGGATTTCTTTGGGTACTTTATTATAGAAACGTATACATTGCCCCTTGAAGGAGTTAAGGACTTTGCTGAGCCGAGTTAAAGGTACAGCAAGTTTGTGCTTATTTCTAGTGTTCAAACTATGAGTGTCGCTATTCTTAGGTAAGGTAATAACGGATTCCATGTCGTCAGAGAGGCACGATGCCCTATGAAAATCTTTGGTCGTGAGATAGAACCAACCGCAATTCATCAATTATTATTATAGTGCTAATATGTTTATGATTCATTCCATAGGTACTTGTTACTAACGGGGATTGCATGTTGTTAACATAACACATAAGTACTTGTATGTGAACATACTAGTTATAGTTCTATTTCATGCATAATAATATCACACAAAAGAAACATATTAGTGAAGTCATGACGTGCAAGGTCTTCGTGACAATGAGACGTTTTCTTTCCATAGAGTTTTATAGAGTTGGTTGAAAATACCTGTCAAATCTTAAAAGCCTACTAAGGATCAAATTAGTTCGAATTAACAACAGTTTGACAGGTATTTTCATCCAAACTATAAAACCCTATAGAACGAAAACGTCTCATTGACTTGTCAACAGACAATATTGAGTGGCTCGGAAATTCGGAATGAGGATGTAAAACACGTACCGCCATCTGTCTGTGAGGGTACTGCAGTAGGCTGTCTTTGTTCTTCCTTAGAAAATAGTCTCTTGAGCATTGAGGTGACGGAGTTGGCTCGCGGTATTGGAGTCTGTTGGAGGGACAGCATGGAGTTCGTGGAGCCCATAGAGTTCCTATCGCCCTTCCCACGCTTGCTACCACGAGATACCATGAAATGTATGCCTGATTGCGCATCGTCGTTCATTTGTAGTTGCTGTTAGGAAAACAGGTATAATCGGTTAAAAAAATCTAGAGATACGATTAATTTTGCATCGATCATTACGATTGATAAAATCAATAATTGAATAGAAGATAGTAGGTCTAATGCAGCTATATCATCACAATGTATGTGAGTTAGATACAATACAAATGACAATAGAATAATTACCTACCTACGTTCGATTTTATAATTACCAGTAGGGTTATCAAATAACTATTGAGCGTAAAAACCTATTTTTTAACCGACTTCAAAAAAAGGAGGAGGTTCTCTATTCGGGTGTTTTTTTAAATGTTTGTTACCTCATAACTCCGTCATTTATTAACGAGTGAACTTTGAAGTCGGTTTAAGTTTTTTGTAAAACAGTCCAATTATTGCAAGCTCAGTGTTATAAAAACCGGCCAAGTGCGATTCAGACTCGCGCACCGAGGGTTCCGTACAAACCTGTAGGTATATAAGTAAATGGTAGTATAGACCTGAGTATTTGATATTAATTTCAATTTATGACGTATTAAAAAAAAACTACTTACTAGATCTCGTTCAAACCAATTTTCGGTGGAAGTTTCCACCGTAATGTACATCATATATTTTTTATAGATTTATCATTCTCTTATTTTAGAAGTTACAGGGGGGGGGACACACATTTTACCACTTTGGAAGTGTCTCTCGCGCTAACTATTCAGTTTAGAAAAAAATGATATTAGAAACCTCAATATCATTTTTGAAGACCTATCCATAGAAACCCCACACTTATGGGTTTGATGAAAAAAAAAATGTTGAGTTTCAGTTCTAAGTATGGGGAACCCCTAAAAATTATTGTTTTTTAGGGTTCCGTAGCCAAATGGCAAAAAACGGAACCCGTATAGATTCGTCATGTCTGTCTGTCTGTCTGTCTGTCTGTCTGTCTGTCCGTATGTCACAGCCATTTATTTCCGAAACTATAAGAACTATAATGTTGAAACTTGGTAAGTAGATGTATTCTGTGAACCGCATTAAGATTTTCACACAAAAATAGAAAAAAAACAATAAATTTTGGGGGTTCCCCATACTTAGAACTAAAACTCAACATTTTTTTTTTCATCAAACCCATAATTGTGGGGTGTCTATGGATAGTTGGATAGGTCTTCAAAAATGATATTGAGGTTTCTAATATAATTTTTTTCTAAACTGAATAGTTTGCGCGAGAGACACTTCCAAAGTGGTAAAATGTGTGTCCCCCCCCCTGTAACTTCTAAAATAAGAGAATGATAAATCTATAAAAAATATATGATGTACATTACGGTGCAAACTTCCACTGAAAATTGGTTTGAACGAGATCTAGTAAGTAGTTTTTTTTTAATACGTCATAAATTGAAATTAATATCAAATACTCAGTTCTATACTACCATTTACTTATATACCTACAGGTTTGTACGGAACCCTCGGTGCGTGAGTCTGACTCGCACTTGGCCGGTTTTTTTTTTCTATTTTTGTGTGAAAATCTTAATGCGGTTCACAGAATACATCTAGGTACCAAGTTTCAACATTATAGTTCTTATAGTTTCGGAAATAAATGGCTGTGACATACGGACAGACAGACAGACAGACATGACGAATCTATAAGGGTTCCGTTTTTTGCCATTTGGCTACGGAACCCTAAAAAAGGGATGTTATTCTCAAAATCTTAATTTTATGAAATAAATAAGTAAGTATAACAAAGCATTAAAACTTGGTAGCTCAAATTACCTACAATCGATTGTGGTGAGGATTGTAGATCTATTTATTATTATTAAAATATGCGGTATTATTCACAGCAAGTAACTCCATAGACGGGAAATGTATCAGAGAATAGAACACAATCAACATATAGCCACAGCTTAGCAATAAGTAACATTCAACACGAGATATTCCCTGAATTATAAAAACAAATATTGAGTTAGGAGTTAGCAATATGAACAAATTATTTTTTTGTACGGAAGCGCCAACAATGCCACGTAACTACGTTTTGTCCTAACTTTAACGAGCTGTTAATTAAATAATCTTAACTGAAAATAACATGGATATATTTTACACAGTATAGTTAGAAGTAGGTATTCCCAGTAAGAGATGAGTGTTAACAAAACAGCCGAGGTCAATGCTTTGAAACAATATGATTAAAGTTAGTATGTATTAAAATAAAGTGGGTTAGGTACGTTAAAAAATTTACCATGTTAGTAAGTTAGTAGATAATTGTACAAAATATATGTATATATAAATATTAATTAAATAAATAAATAAATATTAAGTTAATACTAGTATTAGATGCCTACGAGTCCTACAACTACATAGTTCATTGTCATATTTAAACCTGTTAGTCCACGATGCTATTGATTTAAATGTTGCAGTTATTAGTATTCGTTCACCTACGTGCATTAATTTAAAGGGTTGCCAATCAACCTTGAATTCACAATCATTGTCATGATCGTGAACCATTATCTCATTAAACATAAACAAATATAATTCTAAGAAATATTATCGTTATCGGGGCGGCACGTTTATACGGTCATCGTTTACATCACAAATAATAAATGGAAAATCATCCACCTAAGCAGTTTTCCGAATCTAAACCAACGAGGTAAATAGTCCATGAGTCCAGTACAACACCAATGACAATTCAACCGAAAGAGTTACGTAAGATACATATACGTCGATGACACAAATGAGGAAAATAAATATGAGGAGAAATAATATTGGCAACCCTCGACACTGCTAAGCTCCAGCTCCATGTCCAGCTCCACATAGTCCGAGCGTGCAGCGTGCAGCATGCTCAAAAAGAGGAGTTGTCTAACCTCGGGCGGCGCGAACTTGTAACTCACGGTGTGGGAGGGCACCATCTCGTCGATCTTGAGCGAGGAGGGCGCCGCGAACACCATGCTGCGCTGGCGCACGGGCACGGCCACGCGCGCCGTGGACGCCTCGGGGTGCTCCTCGCGCTGGTTCTCCGTCGCGATCGTGTACGGCAGCTCCGCCGGGAACACCTCGTCCCAGTACTGGTCCTTGATCAGCTCCGGGTGCTCGTGGTGCATCTCGTCCACTATCATGTACGACACCTGATGATATATTATCCTAAACGTTACATTCCTATCGCGCCTCGTCTATAGGTAGGTCTACTTGTGCAAGCACTTGTATTCATACAGTTAGAATATTCATAGAGCGACTGTACTAGAGTACGGTCCGTGAGCACCGGCTTGTACCGATACGGTCCAAATGCCTTGAAACGAAGCCGCGTACATAGTTTGAACGACGAAAATACATATAATGAATGCCAATTTCCCCGTTTTTACCCGACTGACCCGGAACGTGGGTTATGAAAACTGTTCACGCTTAGCACAAGGTAACGTTGTTAAAGCTATAGGTAATATTCTAACTCTATGGTTTTATTTGTGTAATTCCGGTCATGATAGGTGTTCAGTAGCTGTAGCTATTAGGTAACCGACTCACCTGTAAATCCCTGTCTATCAACCAGTTGACTTCGAAGTCGTCGTCGTCCTCACCGAACGGATTAATCAAAGATTCGGCGACTTTCAACCAACCCATATAGAAGAAGAATTCTAATGTACTAAATATTGGAAAATAAAGATCTATATTGCTAATACGGTTGGCATCGCCAGCGGTTTGCAATTTATTGTCAACCCATTGACTGCCCAACGCAGTCGTTATAAAATACGAGTACACAGCAATTGTAACTACCTGAAAACAAACGTTATTTTTAATATAATAGAAAAATATACGTACTAACTTCTCAAGGAAACTTTTATGCGAATGTTTTTAGGAATAAAAACCTGAGTATAAACAAGCGGCACACTGATTGTGTCGTAACTGAGAAGCAATCCAGCTTGCCCTCGAAACTTATTCAATTCGTCAATAATGGTTTTCACAGCGAAGTCATCTCTTATCCTGCCCTCTTTTCGAGCTCTCGTCACTATACTAGTCGCCCATACTATTGGCAACCTAGAAGAGTACATGTAATTATGAAAAACGAGACATAACATCTATAAATCTTTCATCATCGTTTTAGTTAGCCCTTGAGTATATTTGTATTAACTGATTCACTAAGAAAATTGAGCTATAAGAAAACCCCACCCTTGTCATAAGTTCTCACTAAGTAATGCGTGTTTGTTAGAAATCAACTTCCACATATTCCGGGAAATAATGTGTACAAACAAAGCCGTACAGCTAGGCGTGTCAAGTACAAGAACGAAACACGTACGAATAGTTGTAATATCGACGTACCAATGTTTAGAGGGTTTTGGGAATTTGTCGTTGAGGTTATCGAGGATTTTCTTTTCATTTTCAAGCAGCAAGCCGGCCTCGACCAGGTTGTTGAGAGTGGGGAAGCGCTTCTTGACGCGCGGTGCGATCATCGTGAGCACCATCGTGAGGCACAGGCACACGTAGCGCACTATCGTACGCCGCATCAACCGCCCCCGCTCATCCTGTCAGCTCAAATGTTACTTATTAATTATGTCCTGTCCTCTCCTCTCCTAACTCTACCATATTTCTGTACTTTACATCATAATAATAATATGTCTAAACCAGATGACGCACATTACGAAACAACGATAAAACAAGAAGGACTCGGAAGAAGGATAAAGTGACTTTAACACTGAAATTGCAATCAGTTAATCGTAATAAGTATAAAAAATTTACTCCGATAAACATTTCCAGAAATGATAATCAGTTTGATATTTATCGTATTTTAATAGCAGCGTTTATAGACTAAGACCTACCTACTAACGTATTATCATTCAGTTTATTACACATCAACTCAGCACATAAAATGTGATGCATGAAAAGATAAGATTAGTCAAGACTTCCCATAAATGGAGTACTTAAGACTTGTTTGCAAAACTCAATGGAGAATGAATAACAACGTTACAACGTTGAATTAATACTTTAGTACGCTAATTAGACTTCAATTTGAATTTTAAGACCAGATGAAAATTCTATTGAAAATAATGGTAGCATTGGCAGGAATAATGCTCGTTTGTGTATTAATAAGTAAGGGCAATAAAATTATTAAATCAATATAATACCTGTCCATGAATGGTGGCAGAGACGAAGACCGCGATAGAATCGGGCCAAGGTATCGTCGTGTATTGGTTCCACCAGCGATTCATTACAACGGTAACATAGAAACCGAGTACAAACGATAGGGGGATCACATTCCCGTGGAAATGACAGTAATTTACTACGCCCTCGAACAGTCTGGAAAAAAGGAAAATCATTATTAATTGTATACCAGCCGTGGGTAGGAATCTACGAGTATACTATTTCCCGTGCGCACAGACAGCTTCGTAAACACAACCAACCAAAACCCAACAGGAATAGATCGAGAAGAATAACTTTGATATTATCGCTACTTATTGGGGCTAATCATAGCAAAACCACAGATCAACTAATAGTTTCTACGTAAGCAAAACTTATTAGATAGGTAGGTACTTGATCCATTTCTGTGGATATACATTTGCACGACACTCCACGAACACAACCATGTGACCATAACGTAATTTGATAATAATGATATTTAATGACCGTGGAACTCTAGCTCAGTATAGCTACAATGGTAGGTACATCGAAGATTAACTGGTTAATTTTTTGTGTGGTTTTTATACACATTTAGTAAAACACTCGGACATCGGTGCTGCTACTTCTTGCATTAAAGCCCGGAGATATTATCTTATATTTGATCTTCGGATGTCTAGGCAGTTTCAATGCACTTCTTTGAGTTTGCTGCGTCCTACTAGCTAGCTACCTCCCGCGATTTCACTCAAGTTTAAGTAAGGAAGTTAAGACTTAGGTACGTCATTTTGCCCACTTAGTTTAGTAATTTTGGATTTTGAGTCACTCTTCAAACTTTCTGCGTTCCATTCTTATTTTGTTAAGTAGAATCACTAATTATTTACCAAAGAATGAGCCATGACCAATCTGATAATAAGAAGAGTTGACATTCTAGCAATTTAACTTTTAATCAATTTTACCTTTTAGACTCTTCGGTTAGTAGAATTCGATAAGTCAAGTTGAGTATGTAGTATAAGAGTAAGAATACTAGGAGATCCAGCCAAACAAGCTTGTAAATACTCCCTCGCCATCTGAAACATATCATAGAACACTTAAATTTCCACAATCTTAAAGTTTGAAATTATTTCTTGTGCCGGTTGTAGACCTAGTCCTTGTGCGACATTTCAAAAAGAAACAACATGACACGCTGAATACCATCTGAATACTAATTAATATGGCAGTACTTTATTAGTATGCGTATGATCATTTTATCGCCTACCATTTGAGTGACGATTACGTCATTTCATGTTGGGATTCATCTGCTGACATGTTTATGACGGTCACGCTTATATATTTATCGGTGTAGGGAGAAATCTCTTGTAATACACTTATACATATTATGAAATATTTTATTATGTTAATGTACAGTCAGCAACGTAACTGAAGAGATCCTTACAAAACACCTGTATTATTTCATAATATGGAAAGATAAAGTAAACAGGTATTTTCTAAATGTGTGTCTACAAAAACCAACTATTTTCTACATCATGGACAGTTAGATTGCATAGTTACCTAGGTTTTTTTTGGCTCTATTCAGTAGGTAGGTATCTACTTAATTGCTGACCGTACAACACCACAGTCCGATAATTTTGTACAGCTAAAAAAAGCTGGTTTATGTTAATCTATTTGAGGAAAATGTAGATTAGTAAAGAGGTAGGTACCTAACTATTCTTATACTAATTCTTAGCATACCTATTCGTTGCATAGATGAATTTGCATCTATACCTATACATACGTATAGGTGCATATATAAGTACAAAATCGGGGCATTAACTGAACCTTGTGCAAATTAGTGTCAGAAATTCCTACATAACAAACGACTGAGCATAATATGCATAAGAAGAAAATCTGGTAGGTACCGATAGTTACTACTTTGCTACAAACATTTAAATTGTGTAAGTAGTAGGTAGGTGTTAATTAGGGTTCCGTAGCCAAATGGCAAAAAACGGAACCCTTATTCGTCATGTCTGTCCGTCTTTCTGTCTGTCCGCCGTATGTCACAGCCACTTTTTTCCGAATCTATAAGAACTAGAATGTTGAAACTTGGTAAGTAGATGTATTCTGTGAACCGCATTAAGATTTTCACACAAAAATAGAAAAAAAAATTGGTGGTCCCCAATATTCCCATACTTAAAACTAAAACTCATTTTTTTTTTTAATAAAACCCATAAGTGTGGGGTGTCTAATCTATGGATAGGTCTTCAAAAATGATATGAGGTTTCTAATATTATTTTTTTCTAAACTGAATAGTTTGCGCGAGAGACACTTCCAAAGTGGTAAAATGAGTGTCCCCCCCCCTGTAACTTCTAAAATAAGAGAATGATAAATCTAAAAAATATATGATGTACATTACATTACATGCAAACTTCCACCTTTGGTTTGAACGAGATCTAGTAAGTAGTTTTTTTTAATACGTCATAAATTGAAATTCATATCAAATACTCAGGTCTATACTACCATTTACTTATATACCTACAGGTTTGTACGGAACCCTCAGTGCGCGAGTCTGACTCGCACTTGGCCGGTTTTTTTTCTTATTTGGTGGACAATTCAAATATTGCGAATGCTTTCACAGCCGATAGGAATCTATCTTATCTTGGGCAATGTCACCGAAACAAACTCAAACTCGTGTTAATTTATCGCACAAAATCTTCGACAATATACCTACAGTATGGTAATTTAATTTACACCAGATTATTTTTAACAATGCGAGGTAGGTACCTATTAGTATTAACCTTGACTTGGAAGTGGAAGATACAGCTGTCGTGTTGTGCCAGCCAGCCGCAGCCGTGCAACACGCGAGCTGAATTAGTGTATGTATCTAAATACACACACATTATTGTTTTAAAAATTGCTATCAACGTTGCTTTGGTACGGGTTTTACGTCCAACGCCGTTGACATACCTACCTAGCATCATCAAACAATTAACCCAAAGAATCGCAATGACGTTCATTTCGCTTGAATCAATTCCGCCAATTTCTCCGGACCTTACTGATCAAATCAGTGCAAAATCACTGCCTAGTTGCGGAACTGGAATGCTCAGTGTGGCTTAGTATTACTACTCTTAAGAGGGGTAAGTCTGGACTGAGCAGCCGTCCCGAGACGAAGTTAAATTACCAATAATTGAAATACGTACTATCAGTCATTTATTGAGAAATAATAATTCGTGTCTGGCTAGCTAACACCCAGATAATCTGTCACCACCGGAGAATTAACCCAAAGAAGCGCAATGACTTTGGTTTTGCTTGCAACCTATTCGGCCAATTTCCCACCATCGACATGCGCTCTTATTCGCCAAGTCAAGCCAGCTTCTGTCGGTGCAACATGATTTGAATCAGGTATAATCCCACAAACTTTTAACTGGCCCGGTGGTCAAAAGAGGAACTAAGGACACCATTTTGAAATGTCAATCGCCATTGGTCAGAGAGAATATAAACACTACGCTCGTTGGTTGGTTGGTTTGGTTTGCTCTACCGAATGCAATAACAGCGACGCTCTCACCGAGCCAGATAAGTTTGTGGGACTCATAGATATCGTTGCGTTGGTGGGACTGTATGCGACTAATGATGACGTAATTGCTTTCGGTTCCTCGTCGAAATATGAAACCACGGACAGGATATTACGTCATACCGCGCCATTTAATCGGCGATAATGTTGAGCGGAAGGACCATAGAAATACTCGATGTAGTTCCATAGAATAAATAAATATAAAATCATGTCGGTTGATATCGTGTTTTGTCCAATTAAGAAATCGGCTTGGTTTTATTTAATGTAAGAGAAACAGTCAACACTTGCATGCACAGGCAAAAACAATTCAGTAACTCGGTAACTAAGGAATTGGTACTATTTCTTTTATATTAAGATAAAGTAAATTAATCAGGCATACCATACCATACCAAATACCCGATACTTTATAGGTATTTCATAATCGACCAGGTTAACCTAAAAAAACCAGAAAGAGCCTGAATGACATGACGTCACGAATCCAATTTTTAGTTTTCTGTTCGATCACCGTCTGACATTCGTGACTCATAGAGTTCGGGTGAGAGATCCCAGCAATTGGCGGCTAAAAAAACTGTTGGAACTGTTGCATACACAAACATAGAAGCTACATTATCATTCTCTGAGAGCAGAATCACCAAATTAATTAGGAAATTCTTAAACTATCAGATCACTTCATCACTCATCATCTAATGTCCCACTGCTGAGCACAGGCAGCCTTTCACCCTAACCACGCGCGTGCCCGCACTCCACCGATCGTTTTTTTTTTCTTTTTTTTTTCTTTTTTTTTTTATTTTTTTTTTTATTTCGTTTCCAAAAAAACCTTACATGTTTTCTTTATTTTAATAGTCGCCTTACTACTATTGCAGTTTGTAGGCGTGCATCTTTCACAGTTTTGTTGGTTTTGTACGTACATATACCATTATTTACATTATTACTTAACAATCACATGCACTATACATATATTCTAGGTTCCAGTAACTTATGAAAGAGACATAATAGGTATATCATTTCTTTCTTAAGCAACTAGACTGCTTCTCTAATAAATTCTCTTTTACTTTTCTTTTTAAAGTTATTTTACATTTAATTTTATTTTCATTTAGTAGCATATTAGGATACATATTACATAATTTTGGGAATACATATTTGCGAGTTCTTTTACCATAATAGTTATGAATCTTAGGTAAAACTAATGTCCCCTTAGTTTTAGCTCCGCTATTACATTTACTGTGACTCACACACTTAAATTTGTCACTGTAATATGTTTCTATGGTATGTAAAAAGCTTATTTTTTCTTCTACAGGCAATATTTTACAATGGGAAAAAGTTAGCTAAGTAGTTAAAGTTAGTTAGTTTCAAAACTGCTTAAAACAAAACGCCTAGGAGGCCACCAACTAGCTTGACGAGAAGTAGTGACAACCGGGACCAACGGCTTTACGTGCGTTCCGAAGCTCGGAAACGCTCGATTCGAAATACCACTAGGCGGTCACCCTTCCAGACACCGACCACGATGGTGGTAGGTTAACTATGCCGATCGATTAAGAACGGCTAATCATGCTACACCACGATCGCTCCACGCACAAATAATCCTAACTAATATTATAAATGCGAAAGTGAGTTTGTTTATTTGTTTGTTTATTACGGCTTCACGCTTCAACTACTCAACAGATCATCATGAAATTTGGGGTGTATTACCAACCTCCCCACCCGCATCCCCCTTAATGGGGATGTTGAGAATCGAATAAAATAATTAAAAATTGTTCCCGATATCCCTGTTGATGGGGCCGTTGGGAATTAAATAAAATATAAAAAAAAAAACCGATATCCCTGTTGATGGGGACGTTGGGAATTGAATAAAGTAATTAAAAATGGTTCTCGTTCTTCCCATTGCATGTACATAATTATGACACTATTAGTTTTCGCGAGTTTAAGACGTATATAAATTTAAAATTGTCTCTACGTTACAAATTATATCCTGGAACAATTGTACATGTATTTTTTTACATTTGGACAATACTCGGGGATAATATACCTTCCTATTAGTGAATTTTTCGAGTCCGACTGGAAGTTCCAGAGATTAGCCCATTTAAGCAAACAAACAAAAAACTTTCGCTTTATTATATTAGATTTTAACCATTTCGCATTTAATAAAGCATTAGAATATAAGAAATAATCTGTAACTAAACTAAAACTACATTAAAATTATAAAGGCAATATAATACATGGAAATAATTATAAATAAAAATCTGCGTTAAATAGTAATTATTTTAGTGATTTAGTACCTATAGATAGATATCGTGGCCTTGCGTGAAAAATGGAAATTTCGAAGAACTAGTTCATATTGTCATTTTCCTTTTTTAACAAAAAGTGAATGCATGCAATACAAAGTGTTGTTCATATTAGTTTTCACCTCTTTATACCAAGTAGAAGTGGACAAAAATAAGCTCAGTGATCGATATCAATCTACGTGCAACGAACCCTGTGGAAAGTGCAATAGGTGCACTGAATAATAAATAACCCTTGCCTGGTAACAGCCGAGTTATACATTATTACTTCTTGATGGATACGTCGGAAGTCCGTGGCACTCGGATATCAACTGACGAAGATAGTAAATGTAGTAGATGTATTTAATGGATATTTTTTTATAGTACATAGGTAGCCAACAAGAATACGGCCCGCCTGATGGTAAGTGGTTACCGTAATCTATGGACGCTTGCAACACCAGGGGTGTTACTCGCGCGTTGCCGACCCTGCAGAAATCTCTTCACACCCTTTTTGAAGAAAAAAATTATGTAAGTTTTCTTACATTCGGGAACTATTGTTTAAACGTTACAGTAGTATAAAGTAGTAGTCAGGGGCACGAGTCAGCCATAAAAAGTATCTTTGCCAAATAGAAAACCAAGAATCTTATTAGACTTTTTGCCGAAAACACAATAATTAACCGTAAATTTTGACAGCGTCACGGTGATATCAGTTTGATGGTCGGTGTGAGCGCAATATGGCGGATATCATGACGTCATCTATGGCGTTTCACGGGACATCGTTATCTGTCATTATTCAATTCGGTACGGGTTTAAGGACGCTCAAATCGATTACAGCGATTATAGCATTAATTCGGAATGCCGCCTAGGGTTCATAATACACTGCAGCTGTTAGTTCTCCGTCTCACTCCCAAGTCACGCCCCTCCGCACACATGGCAGTGTAGCTGTCGACCAATAATATTTCCTGCGCTTTGAAAATGTATCTTCTGCGCAAAAAGCCATATTAGTTGGGTGGGTAGGTACTACTGTACAACATTGAACAACCCAAAGAAGCGCAAAGACGTTCATTTTACTTGAAATCTATTCCGCCAATTTCCCACCACCGACAATTCGTTCTGATTGGCAAAGTCAAAGTGGACACATGTGCTCTGTTTGGCCAAATCAAGAACACAGGATGCAGTGATAGATCCTTAGTATTCAAAATCAGTGCAAAATAACTGACTAGTTCCAAAATGCTCTGTAATAATCCCTTTACTACTCTAAAGGGATTCTTCCTCGATACGTTACAAATGTTACAATTATTTTCAAATTCGCCAATTTTCAGTGACGTCTAAATAGTTGTAGGTAAAGAACTGTGGTAAAGAACTCAGACCAAGAAAAAAAGGAAATATTTTCTTTCTTTTGACGGAAGGACATTCCGAAACTATCATTGTATGATGGGTAATATACATATATATTGTGTTATGAAATAAGGAAGAGATAGGATAGGATCGGTATCTAGGTTATATTATCGACTGCAGCGCCATCTGCCGGGCTGATTTGTGAATCTAAATCATCTAGGGCGCCACCAAACGCACACAAAAAAAACATTTAAATCGGTCCAGCCGTTTAGGAGGAGTTCAGTGACAAACACACGTACAGTAGATTTTTTTTGTATGCGTTTTGGGTGACGCCATGGATGGTTTAGATAGGGTAGGGTAGGGTAGGATAGGATAAGGTAGGGTAGCACCACAGGGTAGGGTAGCACCACGCGAACGAAGTCGCGCCGGGCAGCTAATCATTTATAAAGAAAAACATAAAAATGATATAAGGAACTAAACATATAATTAGAAATACCGACCTAAATATTCCTGTTATTTTTATGAAATGCCTATAGAATATATTTTTAACTATTTCAAATGTATAGTGGAATTAGAGGATATTGGAATTCGCACCCTAAAAAGTTTATAAAATTGTCTTCTATTCATCATTGTCACTTTCCATCATTTTGGTTTGTTTTTTGATAAAATCGAAAAGAATTTACTATAAAATATGAGCGAGTCCAGCAGCGACGAATATATAAAGACACATGTAGAGTTAGTACAAGTGGTACATAACGTTTATCTTGGACCTAGAATTTTCCTCGCTGTGGTGAGGTGAAGAATTATGCGCTTCGCTCGGCAGCAGTTATGTTACATCTCGTATTTTGGAAATCAGGATTCAGTGTTTGAACCACTCGCTTCGCTCAGCGAAAAAGGCGAAGGATTCGCTTCCTGAGGTTTCAAATTCAATACAAGTACTCGCACCAAAACAACTTTCCAGCCTTGCATAACAAATAACTATTTTCACCTCTCTATATCGAAAAGCGCGAAAAAAGTCGATTGATACTTGAATAAATTGTTTGTTTACAGACTTTAACATATTGTTCAATTTAATTAAATCTGTCATTCTTATGGTGCGTCCTTGCGAGCCTCGAACGAACCTACAACGAGCACGATGCGAATCCTTTTGTTCGTAAAAAAGTGACAATCGCGCTCGTTCGAGGCTCGCAAGCCCGTCCACGCTACGCGAATGGTGGTCGCAGTATGCTCGTTCGTGGCTCGGCTCGTGCTCGGTTCGCCAAGCATGGACGCACCATAACATATTGTATTTTCTCGCTAGTCAGGTGAAAAGGTGTAATTATCACACGAGAGCAGTGTTTTTTTTATGCCCTTGAATCCCTCACTATGCTCAGGATTCTAACTTAGGAATAACTCGCTGAAATCGTGATTCAATTATAAGCCTTCGCTAGCTCGGGATTCATATTCAGAACTCGCAACAAAAACAACAACTACTCTCTTGTTGAACAAAATACCTGTATAACAGATATTTGTAGTCGAAGGTCTAAAGGAAATGCAAAATGTTGCTAATGATAGACCAGACTGGAAGAAGCTACACCGACAAGAGCACAGCTCTTATATACAGAAGAAGTAAAATA
Organism: Achlya flavicornis; assembly: GCA_947623365.1. NCBI lineage: Eukaryota > Metazoa > Arthropoda > Insecta > Lepidoptera > Drepanidae > Achlya > Achlya flavicornis. The sequence continues at coordinate 8,837,137 of OX392473.1, read as the reverse complement.
ATAGTTGAACTTCCTCTATAATATTGAATGCTTGTTTCAGCTTTTGCGTCGGAACACTTGGAACGCGTTGGATTTTAGTTTTAATATGCCTATTTGAAGCCTTAGGCTATCTTATATAATTATTATTTATTTCACTATCAGGTTTTTTATAGGTGGATTGATGAATTTAGTATGTTTTTTTTAATATGTGTATATTTTTTTCATCCGAACGGATAAATCCAAAGTCGAATTAATATGTATAGTGCAGCAATAAGTCGGAAGGAATCATCGAGGAAAACCCTTTGTTATATCTATGGAAGGAATACACAGAAAAGTAATAAAAACGGAACTGCCCCACCTGTTTGTCTTGCGATGCTCGAAAGATAAATCATCACGCCAGTCATAAATGTGATGTAGATTCTTATTTTTTTCCCTTTTTGCGTGACACATTAGAAAACTAATTATACGATTATAAAAATTTGTCATTTCCTAAGTTTTCAATAATTGTTTATTCACATTCAGTATCGTAATATTCGTAATATCTCCAGTAACTTTTCCACATACCATAAATGGTGACTGAAGAGAGACGAATGAAACTTCACGATGAACATCTTTAATTTAATTATTAATAATTTGTGAGAATGAGACAGAAAGATAGATACCTACATTAGAATTATTTATGTACCTACACCTATAGTTGTATTGTAACATAGATCTGCTGGAGCCAGTTACTGCGACATGGTATTGATCTGCTAGAGTGGAGCGATGACCTTTCATGGAATTAACTTAAATATGCGTTATAGTCAAGCCAAGCGCCTGAGAGTAAAACCAATTATTTCGCCATCAAATTAAATGTACCTACCTACTATGATATTTTGACAACTACGAACGTAAAATCTTTTGTTCTATCTATATCAGGTAAAATATATCTTAGAGCAAAGTAAATGAAGATGCTAAATAAACAATTTGTCATTGAATAACTTAGCAAACATGGTGGCAGTTTCCATTGAGGAAACAAACACGTGTCCGGCTATACAGGCAGAGGTAAACGTACTTTACAATTCAGCAAAAACTCGCCAAATGATACGTGAATAGGTATCGAAGGGAAAAAATCTATGTAAGTAGATCGATCGTGTAAGATTTGCAGCATTCATTTATTACATACGTTAGTTCGTTGAAATCTTAAGAAAGTAAATCTTAAATGCAACATCCTGAGACCTCGTCCACATTTGAGGAGCACATCGTTATTCTTACTGTAGATATTGTGAGTAACATACTGACGGTTAGGCAATTGTTGAATATTGAATGCACAAGCAAAATTTGCTTTCTGTCATAACCTACGCAGTCGAAACATGGAAACAGACACATGACTGGTCCAAAAATGTAATGCTACGCTAAGGGCTTCTTTGAAGGATAAAATCCACAATGAGGTCATCCGACAAAGTACCAAGGAACCGACATAGCTCAACGAATTAGCAAGCTCAAGTGTAATGGGCCGGTCACTTCTGCCGAAAAACCGACAGTCGATGGAGCAGACTGCGTCTTGGCGAACGTAGTGTGTGACGCCGCCCAGACTGATGGACATAACCTAAAAAAGTGGCCAAACTGGGCTGGATGCGGGTGGAGAGAAATAGGTAGGAGAGACGCGAAGAGAAGTTCTGGAAGAGGTCGATGTCATCAGTGGAATGCTAACGGTTGATGATGATGTAAAATTTAAATATAACAGGCCTTAATAAATCAGTCAAAGAATAAAAGAATCTGCCTAACATAATAGCCAATTTCTACAAGCTTTCATTGATCTTGCTTCTTTCTTATGTCTGGCTTTCTTAAATTAAAATATGTATTTAATAATTGCACGCCTATTATAGGTATACTAGCAGACCCCCGCGGTTTCACCCGCGTACGGTTTGAATTTTCTCCTTCGAAAACCAATGCACGCCACTGATTATTAGACACAACAAATCAAACACAGATATTTTTACAATTAAAACTAAAAACCTATATTATACCTACACAAAAAAATCGAACTCAAAGAATCTTATTTAATTATTATAACAACAAATGAGAATGAAATGAAATTAACTACAAACAAAATATTCTAATGAAATAGAGAAAATGAACTTTTTTTTTTCAGTGGCGTCACACGGGTGTTTATTTTGCCAATTTCCAGTTATATTATATAAGTTATAGTCACAATAAATCACTTTCACATAGTCGTCACGCAGTCAGTCACGTCCATAAAAGTCATGTTATACTACAGTGGTGGTCATGTACTAAAACTCTTCACGGACTTTTGAAAAGATAGAAAGAAAGAAAGAAAGAAGAAGAAGAAAGAAAAGATTAAGATACGATACACATAATTCATTTCATTTCACTTCACTGGTGCACATGGATTGATCTTTATTGGATAAAATACCACCGATGATATGCAATAAAACTCAAAATACACGAATTTATGAATATAAAAATGAAAACGCAACGTCTCTCTGCAAGTTCCCGCCAAAAATTAACTTCCAAACAAATTTCGAATTCTAATCCGTTTTAAATATTCTTTTATATTTGATATTCCAATTTTAAAGAGCATGACTGATTCCAGAACAAAAGGCAGATAGAGCGCGCGAAACACGGGAGTGAGGCCAAAAAAGCAATTAGGTACAAATTGAAAAACACATACCTGGTATTCGCTTTTGAATTTATATATGCTATGTTTAAAAGCTGCTGTGTGCTAATTTATTAAAAAGAATGTGTTTTTCGTTAAATAAAGTTTTTTAAACAAAGCAAATACAAATTCAAAAGCGAATAAAAGTACGTGGATTACGTAACTTGATTGAAAAGAAATTCCGATTGAAATAACCTCTGAATCGGTAGAAATATTAGAAAATCGGAAATGTTTCCATTTCTAATGAACCGCCGTTTGTATTTGCAGTTATCAGGACGTAAAAAAACTATCAGAAAACCGCTATATTGAACCGATTTCAATTCGAAAATGATTGAAATTTAGTTACGTAATCGCCCCCAGGTATGTGTTTTTCAATTTGTATTTGCTTTTTTGGCCTCACTCCCGTGTTCCGTTCGCTCCATCTGCCTTATTCTGTAATCTGTGAAAATCGGATTGAGATTTCAAACCTGTGTCAAAATAAAAAATGTTATTTAAATCAAAAGTACTAAGGAGTATTGATATCAACTTCGATGCAAATCGCCCCTAAAATAACTTTCTCCCCCTTTTTGACCCCGTTAGGCGATGAGTTTCAATAAAATACGAAACAGGTCTTCCATCAATTCTGTTAAGGAATATTTATGCAAAATTTGAAGAAGATCGGACTAAGGAATCACGTTGTCCCATACAAACTTTGCCCCCGTTTTTCACCCCCTTAGGGGTAGAATTTTGGAAAATCCTTTCTTATCTGATGTTTACGTCATACAAAGAACACAGGGTGTGTTCTTTGTATGACGTAAACATCAGATCCAAGTTTCAGGTCTCTACGATCAGCGGTTTAGGCTGTGCGTTGATTGTCAGTCAGTCATTCAGGACAAAGCATTTTATATGTATAGATTACAGTGGAACTTCTTTTATATATTGTACCTGTCATAACGCAATAAATATTTTGATTTGATTTGATTTCTTTCCGGTTCATATTAGGGGTTAAAGTATGAAATTGCCGATTTGTACTGTTTTTTTTTTTATTTAACATATACCTATATTTAGTCAAAATAATTAGCATATAAGCTGCCATCTAATAGGAAGGTCATTTATGCCTTTGCGATAGAACTCTGGTGATCTAGATTCGGCAAACTGTGTGAAAGCATTTTGTACTGCCACCTGAGAAGAAAACTTTTTATCTCGTAGAAAATTCTCCAAGTCACCAAAAAAAATGGTAGTCCGTTGGAGCAGGGTCTGGCGGTACTAAAATGCAAATCTAGTTTTGTAGCTGACCATACCTGGGTGACTAAGATTTGCTCGCAAAATCAGCAGATCGCTTTGTCCCAGAGATGAAATCTAGCTAGATCACTTTTTCGCCCCCAAAAACCCCCATGTAGCAAATTTCATCGAAATCGTTAAAGCCGTTTTCGAGATCTCAAAACATACATGCTCGTTAAATAGGATAGGTAGGTAGGTACACCTACGTATTTGAAATCATAAACACCAATCATACCATTAATTTACGAGAAATGAGACCTTATAAAAACAATTACCAGAAACCTAATACCTACCTACCTATTATATGCAAGATACTAAAGGAAAACTTATTTAATTCTATTATTGTTCATGGACTCCGTACAGTAAACCATATTTACACATTTTCATATTAAAGTTCTATTATTTAAATCTAAACGTAAACAAACACGATGCGCGAGTGCCCTGAGTTTGAGCACAGGCCGAGCCAGTATAAACTGGTTTCCCCTCGTACGTGACGAGCCGCCTGTGCTTTCGCACACACGCGCCTCAAGCTTGTAGTTGTGTACCTACCGTAGCGCGGTTGTATGAAGCTTGGTCTCTGTCCCCTTTATTTACTTTGTGCTAGAATTATGGGGGCACTTCATTTCTTGACATTGACTCCTCTCCCGTACGGCCCGTACATACCCCAGCAGTGACGCCTACATCGCATAAGGTTGCCTAGCTAGCCGAGCAGGGTGAGCGGCTACCACGCGACTTTTTTCTAAAACTTACATTTTTAAACTCGTGATATCTTTCGAATGGAAAGTCCGAATACTCCTAATTTAATAATTCAAAAAGTTATATAAAGGTATTGAAGCAGTCTTGATGAATATGAAGTTATTTATTTTGATAAGGATTAATACCAAGATACAATTAAAGAGCCTTTTCTAGCGCCTGCATTTCTATAATTTAAAAAAAATTAAAGAACACTTATTATGGCATAACCACAGAATATTTAATAGTACTACGTACAGAAAACCCACTTCGAAAACGACATTTAAACAAAAATCGACTCTTGGAACGACAGAATAAAGCGCAATCCAATTTTTCTTAATAATCTTCATGTTGATTAAAGAAGTTTGTTATATAAAAATTAATAAAGAATTAACCAAAAAAAGGATATATTGAGTTACTTACCTACATAACAATAAGAATTGTAAAAAAATTCTGAATATTGTTCTACTGATTTTTGAAATAGTGGTATGTTAAATCTTAGTTATTCTAAGAGTTGTAAGGTAGAATTACTGTATATTTAAAGAGGGAACTCTCTCTATTCAAAATCGGTTCATAAACGACGAAGTTATCCCGCGAACACACATAAAAATAATTAGACTGTTTTACAAAAAACTTAAACCGACTTCAAAGTACACTAAGAAGTAATCAAATCCTGATCTGATGACAATGGGACCAAACGGGAAGTGTACCCTTCCAGACAAAAAAAGAATTTTCCAAATCGGTTTATAAACGACGGAGTTATGAGGTAACAAACATAAAAAAAAACATACAACCGAATTGAGAACCTCCTCCTTTTTTTGAAGTCGGTTAAAAAATATACGGTCGAATTGAGAAACCTCCTCCTTTTTTTGAAGTGGGTTAAAAATCATTCACATGAGTTTTCGAGGTCTAAGAGGCCCGTTTATACAAGAGGGTCTCTTCTGGTCGCTCTATCTTTGTCTCTTTTTAACACACTGGTATGTTATCAAAACGGGCATATTATTATAATAGGGACTTTAGGACAATACAATGAAACAACAACAAAATATCTAGAACTATAAAAACAACGATATCTACACAAGATAGTGTTAAAAAAAGAACAGTAAACACTTTATATAGGTAGTACCTCAGAGTAGATAAATACTAGTAGTACTTAGGTATTTATACCCACACGCGTCTTGCGCTGCGTGCGCGTTGCAACCGACTAGCGTTGTTCCGGTAGTCCGCGTGCGCGCGATCGTACCTAAACATGGGAGTGGGACAGGCCTGGCATAACTATAATAGTTAGACATTACTGTCGCGACACTTTTTGTAAATAATGATAAGTTCTGCAAAGTCGTAGTACATTATTTTATTCTATCATCAATAGTTTTCGCTGCGCACGCGACTTAAAGAATATTTTAGGTCATTTTTTTACACTTTGGGTTACATTATTGGAGGTTTAGTAAGGAGCCCAAATTTTTTTGAAAATATAATATAGCCTTATGTATAGCCTATGTCACCCGGGGATAGTATAACTTCCCAACAGTGAAAGAATTTTTGAAATAGGTCCAGTAATTTCGAAGCCTATTCAATGCAAACAAACAAACAATCAATTTTTTCCTCTTTATCATATTATTATTATTATATTATTTGTATCATTCCTTTTGGAATGTCACGGTCCGAGGACCGGTCCTTTTGGAAAGGCGTGCATGGGGATACAGATCCAACACGTAGAGGCCCCTTTAAGATTACCTATGTACATGTACACTAAGCGGATTCTATCTCTGCCCGTACTATTGAAGAGATACGGCCAAAGACAGCATCCGCTAAGTTATTATTATATTAGTATAGATTTTTTTTGGATAACTTCTAGCAACTTGTGAGCAAGATTGTCATAAATAATTTTATTCATATTGTGACGTAGAAGCAGAATATAAAAAAAAAAATGTGAATATATTCCATATCTCCGAGAATACAATTATTTTTAAATAAATTTTAATGCATTTTTAATGACATTTTTATTTTCTTCAAAGTTCAGCTCTGGGTTCTTTCAGCGCTTTTCTCTAATACCTGTAGTTCAGAAAATTCACATACTGGCTAGAAAAAATAAACAACCTCCTGTTTTCCTCTGAGTTTTACAACGAGACTAGGAGATATGAGCCTGTAGTCTTCTGGTTTTGGATATCCGATCCCTAGGAGACTCATTCGCTTACCAGCCAGTGCATCGCATGTGCACAGAAGGTGCTCCATGCGTTCCGTATGTTCCCCACACAACCGGGGGCTCTACCGCGTAACCACAGAATATTTAATAGTACTACGTACAGAAAACCCACTTCGAAAACGACATTTAAACAAAAATCGACTCTTGGAACGACAGAATAAAGCGCAATCCAGTTCGCGCAGCGCTGCGCGCCTAAATTATATTCACCTACAACTTTCCTCTCTTTCTATCGTATAACTCTATCCTGTATGACGCGGCACGTGTTACGGTAGGGTTGTCTAATGACGTATTATGAATCTTCAATATTTCCTTATCGCCTATGTATGTCCTATTACTATTCTCTGTGTTTATTTTATTTCTATGCTATTCTCCTTTCGTGAACAATGTCATTTAAAATATCCTAGCTAACTAGTATTAGATCAGAAAGTTATTTTAAAATGTCTACATACTTTAATCTAAGTTGTTAGACCTATACTGAATGTGTATTCTGTCTACGAAACTGAATACAACTATTTTGGGGAAGGGTTTTAGTAACATACATGCTTATCAAATCTGGAATGACTGACGACGCGACAAGAAACAGCACGATTACCTAGTCCAGTAGTCGTCAGCCGAAATTCACAATATTTGTTCTTAATAATCTTCATGTTGATTAAAGAAGTTTGTTATATAAAAATTAATAAAGAATTAACCAAAAAAAGGATATATTGAGTTACTTACCTACATAACAATAAGAATTGTAAAAAAAATCTGAATATTGTTCTACTGATTTTTGAAATAGTGGAATGTTAAATCTTAGTTATTCTAAGAGTTGTAAGGTAGAATTACTGTATATTTAAAGAGGGAACTCTCTCTATTCTGGAACTATTAACAGTTTCTAAAAAAAAAAACGTCAAAATCGGTTCATAAACGACGAAGTTATCCGCGAACACACATAAAAATAATTAGACTGTTTTACAAAAAACTTAAACCGACTTCAAAGTACACTAAGAAGTAATCAAATCCTGATCTGATGACAATGGGACCAAACGGGAAGTGTACCCTTCCAGACAAAAAAAGAATTTTCCAAATCGGTTTATAAACGACGGAGTTATGAGGTAACAAACATAAAAAAAAACATACAACCGAATTGAGAACCTCCTCCTTTTTTTGAAGTCGGTTAAAAAATATACGGTCGAATTGAGAAACCTCCTCCTTTTTTTGAAGTGGGTTAAAAATCATTCACATGAGTTTTCGAGGTCTAAGAGGCCCGTTTATACAAGAGGGTCTCTTCTGGTCGCTCTATCTTTGTCTCTTTTTAACACACTGGTATGTTATCAAAACGGGCATATTATTATAATAGGGACTTTAGGACAATACAATGAAACAACAACAAAATATCTAAAACTATAAAAACAACGATATCTACACAAGATAGTGTTAAAAAAAGAACAGTAAACACTTTATATAGGTAGTACCTCAGAGTAGATAAATACTAGTAGTACTTAGGTATTTATACCCACACGCGTCTTGCGCTGCGTGCGCGTTGCAACCGACTAGCGTTGTTCCGGTAGTCCGCGTGCGCGCGATCGTACCTGGGAGTGGGACAGGCCTGGCGTAACTTTGGTGGTAATCGTAACGAACACCATTAATGAATTTTATCCAATCAGGGCCCACGACTGGTCATCGTCGCGTCATAACGCGTATGCGTCATTGGATGAAATAATTAATGGTGTTCGTTACGTACGATTAGGTACCACCAAAGTTACGCGGTAGAGCCCCCCCCCCCAGCCCCCTTCCCTTTTCCCTCCCCACACCTTTATATATAAATGGTAATGCTATAGTTTTGTTTGTAAATAGGGATAAGTAGGTAACTAAATTAAATAAAAGGTGATGTTGTATTCTTGTTAGCTTGGTTACTAAATATTATGAGTCATGTGTAAATAAGTAAATTAAAAAAAAAAAACGGGAAAGTGGTTTTTTATCACGAGTACAATGTACAATCATGTGCCTAAGTGTCGTTTACTAATTACCAGTCACCCTATATTATATGAAAATAGTATCTATATTTTGGCTATGTACAGGTGATGTACAGTATGAGGCACGAGTCGTGAGCACACATTAACACCTGCGCAGTAGTTAATTTTTCGGTCTGTTTGGCGGAATTAAGAAAGGAGGGAGCGCCGAGCTGCATACGATTGGTTCGTCAGTCGATGCTCGTCGTCTATTAATTCTTGCGTGTCATGTGGCTACTGTGATTTGGCCAAAAGTGTACATGCGCGAGCTTGCCCCCACTACTGCCTATCTGTGCTCACTACTTGTGCCTCATACCACTCATACTCTATCTTATTGCTGTCATGTTTACTGCTTAGTGAAAATATGAAAGCATCAAGGAATGTGTGATTAATTTTCATCACATACCTATTCCCTAAATATTGTTCATAAACTCAACCAGGTTTAAGTAATTTAAGAGAGGTAGAGCATAGCATTTTTCCGCTACATTTTTGGCTTACCTACTTTTTTCACTCAAGAGCAGCTCTACTGGCAAATTGCACTTACCAACATGGTTTAAATGACTAAAATAAATATAATGAATGCCAATCTCTCGTTTTTTATTGATAATTTTACAAAGAACAAACAATAAGGAATCCATTATCTACATTTTGCCTGACTGTAAATCAACTATAGTAGATTTCAAATAGCATGAGTTTGGTGACACATTGTATTTTATTACATATCTCAATGGTTAATGTTCATTTCGATATAATAATCGATATATGCAAATGCATCTATATTGAAACTGCTCATGCTTCGCAAAAAGTTAATGCTATCACTCTATAATATTATGGTTTTAAGTGTTTATAGACAATGGTAACTGGTTCCCATTAAGTTGGACATAGGCTTTATAGCCGACTTTGTTGTATTATAAATAAAAAGATAGGTATTATTCGGGTCAGGTTCTTAGGGTATACTGTTTTTGTTGTAAAAACACAGGTGATGTTTTTTTAATTCCATATGCATAATTTAATTACTAAATCAAAAAAGAAATTTAAACTATGAATGCAAAAAAAACTAATAAATCTTCAGTATTTATCATACTTTCAATCAATGGCCTAATCCTTGACACAGCTGTATTTTATTGTAGTATTGTTCTTAAACCCTTAAACCATAATTAGCTGAATAAAAAGGAAATTCAACTTCTTCCATGCCTTTATGCCTAGGAAGTAATAAATAATAATTAAGTGACTGGCTACTATTCTCACTGTGAATTATAAAATAAAAGGCAGTGTTAATCAACAGGAAACACTTAAGTTATGCACCAAACATGTACTGTCATTACCAAATAAACATTCATAAGTGCCATAGCATTGCCTAAACTGAATAAATGACTTTGATTTTTGATTTGATTTTGTTAAAAGGACCGAATACCCATAATAATTTTCAATGCAGTGCCAGTTTTATTGTAGCATTAAAGTATTAGGCTTCAGAGATGCATGGAAAGGGAAGTATTTTAACCAGCCAATAGGATCACTTTATTTCCCTTAGCTCATCCTCCTAGTGCTTATAAACTGGTCCTACCAGTGTGTAAAAATAACACCTACTTCCATTGCTGTGCAAGCTTCTACCTCGATGCACTTGTTTGCTGGTAAACTGTAATTCTGACGAGCTTCATAGCTTGCACACCCCCATATACAATCCTGACTACGCCCTTGCTACTTAATAAGCGGCGTTTAATACATCAGTTTTCAAACAACAACACAGAGTACTTTTTTATGAACAACGAACAAGAAAGTTCAAACCAGCTGACTACACAATAAAGTTTTAATCTTAAAAATAGATAATAGATCGTAATTTAAGTAACGTTTTATTTGCAATATACTTACCGATACAAAACCTTTAAAAAGGTGCCAAATCCGCGACAAGTTGCAACTTCACCAGTGTATGTTACAGTCATGTTATTGGTCTGTATTTTAGGGGTCGACTGTCACAGTCACAGAAACAAGGGTAACTAATGTTGGGAAAAGTTTCATTTGTTTAATAAAATTTTGAATGCAAGTAAAATGAATTATGAAGTAAACACCAGTATTTTTTCCACACAAGCACTGTCAGGCAGATTATATTCCTAGCTTTTAACACGTTTCTATATTATATTATTATCAAATATATTCAAGTTACAAATAAAATATAGGTAGTTAATACACACGCAGTGAGCAAAAGTTGACAAACAAAATACACAACACACTACCACGATTTCTAGATGAGGAATGAAAAAAAAAAACAAGAAACAGTGTTTCCACTTAAGATTTTATTTTTGCCCTATCTATCCTCTTTAGAAATTATCCCTAAATAAATATCCATATTTTTTTTATAATTCCTTAATTAAGTGGGCGTATAAAGCCAGAAAAATATGGCAATGTCAGATGAAACAAACTTAAGTCTAATATTCGCGTGGCATGAGACGGAGATAGCGTGCTTCGCGGAACAAAAATGAACTACGCGCTTCTAATCTAAATAACTCTTAAAGTATAGAATATTTTAAAAAATCGTTAGTATCAGCCCTAGGTCACACATTAGTGATATTATTTATGGATTTTTTGTCTTAATTAGATACACCATGAACGAATGAAAACGAAAATTCATTATTATTAGAGGTAGCTTTGTGATTTTTTTCTATCGAGGAATTTTCATTCCATTATATTCTATATATATATATTTATATGTATCCAAATATTTTTGAAAAATATGCAAAAACTGCAGAATCACGACATAAATATCGATTAAGGTTTCCAAATCGTAGATTACAACTTTTTTTTAATAATGCGTATTGTATGGCAATCACAATTTATAATAAAGTTCCCGACCGCTTTAAAGAACTTCCCATCAATAAATTTAAACAAGTAATAGACAAATGGCTAATGGACAATTTATTTTATTCTGTCAATGATATTTTACAAACATGACATTTTATAATTGTAAAAATTTCATAATATTAATGTGTATTTAATAAATTGTAATTGGATTATAAATTAATTCAATTTAAATTAAATTTTCAATATTTGTAATATCATTAATTTTAACTTTATTATTATTATTAACATTTGTACGCCGTTTTGAGCGGTATATTGTGCTGATTCTATTTTATTCCATGTAACACCTCTTAATATAAAACGCATAATTGTGACAAATAAATACATTTCTATTTCTATTTGTGCTCTGATAGAACCCTCGCGTATTTAATGAAAATACCCATATAAAAATATTTTTTCATTTAAATATTATTAACTTAGGTAAATTTCAATTCTAAGATATGTTATTTTGCTTTGTATGCACTGTTAAGGTTGTATACATTATCAAAAATATATTTTTTTGGCATATTTTAATACGAAAATTTAACATATCTGTCACTGAACGGAACTGTCAGAAGTGCGAGGGCCATTGCTTAATATGGTGTAAATAACTTTTTTTTTAATAAATTACTTGATTTGATTTGATACATAGAGCCATTGAATTATTATACATAGAAACAAAGTACACGCGCGAAAAATCATCCATTCAATTGAAGCCATATATGGCTTCATTTGACCGCCGCGCTGTCAGTGTACTGAGTGAAGTTATAGTGAGTGCAGCTCTCAGAAAAATAATAAATATGACAGTTTGTGCAGTTAAATTGTGTCATAATTCATCAGGGAAGAAAGATAAGAATCCTGATGTAACATTCCACAGGAAAGCCACTAATTTTATTGCGTAATTCATCTAAAATAACAAAATTCAAGAATAAATATACTTCACTCAGATTTCGAGCGAAGTGTTGCCAGCTGTTTGTTTGCGAATTTGCGTTGTTTTACGTAATTGATACTGAATTTGTTGTTATTATAGTGAGTCCGATACCTGTGCGACTAACTGTCCCCCGCGGTTTCACCCGATTCTTGGGATAAGTAGCCTATAATACTCGGAATAATGTAGCTTCATATAAGTGAAATAATTTCGAATCAGACTGGTAGTTTTACACAGTTGTAGTTTTACAGGTAGTTTTTTTTACAGAGATTAACCCGTTTAAACAAACAAACAAAAAACTTTTCCGCTTTATTGTATGATAACAAAATATGCTAAGCCCTCTCCTTTTAATCCCCGTCTTCAGCTTTACTCATCCAGCTGTCATTTTAATCGACTTCAAAAAAGGTGATGATCAATTTGACACGTATGTAATAGTATGTATGTAATATTATTGGAACTATAATATATTTACATATTTATGAATATCTATCAGGGCTTCCAAACAAATATACTGAATTTCATAGGTGTGTGTATGTATGTTTGTCCACGCATATCTCCGAAACTATTAATAGTAATAGTTTCTTAGATTCAATTATTGTTACCATCTTTTACAATTTGCTTAAATTTACTTAATTCATTAACTAGCTTAATTTTATAGGCTTTTAAAATTTCTGGTAATTACCTAAATACCTACATACAACTTAATCTTCTTTTCTATACAACCTATCATATATGAAACCTATAATTACCAAGGAAAGCTACAAATTGTACGATCGTTCATAGCTCTGCACATTGTCTTGGTTTATTATGTTAAAATACCCGACATAAGTACTATGAAACATAACCATTAAACTAGTAATAAATAAATAACAGGCCTGTGTCTATGATAAATTAACTAAGATGCAGAACTTTTTAAACTATTTAGTAAATTGTATGAATAGGTACTTACTTCCAATTTCACTAGTAGACGAAATCGGAAGGTTAATTTTACAGAAAAAAATCGTTTAGCTTGCAACATTACTCGTGCGCTTGTGTGCGTGTCAGCGAGTGTAATTATATGGTACTCCCGCACACATTGGTTGTCAAGTGGCTTACGTTACGCGGCGATTTTTGTTCGATACTTCGGTTCTAAGCGTAATAATTCAATGCATAGAGCATAGAATTAATAGGGATACAAATACCATCCACATCAAGTTACTTTGTCCCTAAATCTGTCCCAAAAAAAGACCTAGTTGTACATGAAATGAGTTCACCCTAAAAAAGGGCGAAATCCCTGAAAATGGAAACACTGCACAGTTTTTTTTTTATTTGTTCATGACCATGGATAAAAAGTCCTTCAGACGCATACATTTTATTTATGATTGATGAATTTCATATAATATAGTCCGTACTTTGTTGTTCCGTGGTCCGCATATTAACTTTCACATAGTCCGCATTATCCTTTGAGTATTCACTAAGTTATTATTAATACGTATTTTACTATAAATTGATTTTAAACTTTATCTTATCTTAGAATGGCCGCATACATTCGTTTTCCGTATTCGATTTCCGAATGCGTTTTCCGTATTCGGAGATCAAAATGCATAACATCAATATAAAATACATTGATTGCTGCACACGTTAGTTTTTTTTCCGTACGGAACACATTCCGTACGTGCGTTTCGAATGCCAGCCCGCGCGTTCGGAAGCACTGTTAGTTTAAAACCTAATGACGTCATGCGGAACGCAGCAATGTCATACATTTGTTATGTACCGCTGCACACGTTCGGAAATTTACATTCAGAACCGCGACACGCGCTATACATACGGACGTATTGTGCGTTTTGCACCGTGAGTCCTGTAGAAATCGAAGAATTTATCTGGATGTGCTGGTAACTTAGATCTCTGTGGATAAAATGGACTCTAATAGATTCTCCGACTGTTTAACGGATGAACCCAATAGCGAAGTTTCTTTTTCTTCTTCATTGATAATGATAACAGAAATGCAATCCCAATTAAATCGTCGTTCTCCATGGCCGTGCGTTCACAATGCCACCACTAAAAGCACTGGCAGTATAATATTCCGAATTCAAAAAATTGAACGTCTGCGCTAGGCTCACGGAATTCCGTATACGGTTTCCTGATTAGGAAACCGTATACGGAAAACGAATGTATGCGTCCAGCCTTATTTTATCTTATAGGTTGTAAAATATAGGTAGTTATTGTATTTTAAAATTAATGAAATTAATGAACTATCGTAAGTAAATGGCCGTGTGGTGCCGGCGGAGTAGAATAGCACCACCCCATTTCTTCCCGTGGGTATCGTAGAAGGCGATTAAGGGACCATCTGAGAGGTGGGCAGCAGTGCCTCTTGTGTAGACAACACAGTCCACATAAATACACTGCGGTCACCAACCCGCCTGCCCAGCGTGGTGACTACGGGCAATACCCTCTATGGATCGACACAAAAAGAAACGGCCCCCAGTTCCCGGCCGCCCTACTATTCCAGGTCACGGCAGCGGCCTTGGTTACGGTAGGGTAGGGGGTGCTAGGAATCCCCGGGCTACGGACGGCTGCCAACAATTGGCCCTGGCTACGTACAACGGACGCAGTCTACGGCTGGACGAAAGCCTCCAGATCCTTGAAGTAGAATTAGAGAAGATACGATGGCATGTTCTCGGTTTGTCGGAAGTTCGTAGAGAGGGGGAGGACACGATAACCCTCGAGTCGGGCCATCTATTCTACTTTAGGGAAGGGAGCCAACAATCTCAGGGTGGCGTGGGATTCCTCGTCAACAAAGCCCTCCGTGACAACGTGATGGAGATCTGCAGCGTCTCGGCACGGGTAGCGTACCTTGTACTGAAACTGACCGAGAGATACTCTCTTAAGGTCATACAGGTATATGCGCCGACGTCGAGCAGCTCAGATGAGGAGGTGGAGGCCGTTTACGACGTTGTGTCAAAGGCCATGAATCGTACCACCAAAACCCATTATACCGTTGTCATGGGGGACTTCAACGCCAAAGTGGGAAAAGAATGCGGTGAATCTTGTTTGGGACAGCATAGCTATGGGCGCAGAAACCGTAGGGGCCAAATGCTGGTCAACTTCCTTAGCATGCAGGGGCTGTTCTGTATGAACACCTTTTATCAGAAAAAGCCCCAACGGAAGTGGACCTGGAAGAGCCCCGACGGTGTGACGAAGAACGAAATTGACTTCATCATAGCCGACAAGAAGCATATATTTAGGGATGTCTCAGTGATCAGCAGGTTTAATACCGGTAGCGATCACCGGCTTGTGCGAGGCACCCTAAGTATCAATTTTAAGCTCGAACGTAGTCGCATGGTGAGGTCTGCTCTTCGTCCAAATGTGCCCCAAGCTGGACATGATGCATTCCAACTGGAATTGAGAAATAGATTCGCCGCACTGGAGACCCCGGCAAATGTTGATGAGGATCTGGACGGCTTAATTGGGGTGATACGCGAAGTGGGAACGAGGCACTTTCGGAAAAGGCGGTCAGATAGGAAGTCCAAACTTTCTAGCGAGACCCTGGATTTGATGCGATTTAGACGTGAGACACCACAGGAAACTTTGTCAGATCCCCAGTCACTTCACAAGAAAATCAGGAGCTTGGTGAGACGCGACCTTCGCAGCTGGAACACTCGCCTAGTACATGAGGCGATCGAGCGAAATCGGGGGTCGAAGGTCTTTACCAAGACACTGGGGAGGAGTCATCTGACAAAGTTAGCTACCTCGAATGGTGAAACCGTCACATCAGTCCCGGGGATATTGGCTGAAATTGAGGACTTCTACGGACATCTGTATGCTTCGCATGCACCGAAGTCTACACCTGACGCGAGAGACCCTAGAGCCCCACTTACTCGCCACTTCACTGAAGATCTCCCAGACGTAGATGTCGACGAAATCGAGGCGGCTCTCAAACAGCTTAGTAATGTAAAATACCACCAAAAATACACAATAAAACTCAAAATACACAAATTTATGAAAATAAAAATGAAAATGCTACGTCACTCTGCAAGTTCCCGCCAAAAAGTCCGCAACGGTAGTTATAACTATTAATAATTTTCTTTTTTTTTCAGAACACAAACCTTCTGATCACTCATATGTACGTAAAAGGCACTACGACTATACATACATACTGTGCAGCACCAAAAGTACAATCCACTGTACTAAAGCATAACATGCCACTTTTTGGTAAATATTTGTTCTACTCCTCTTGAACTATTATTCTTTAAGGGAATTAACACTTTAATAGTTATAAATGTTGTTTCATTATATTTATATAAAGTTTTAAAATTATATGATAAACTAAACATTAACCGATAATACATAATTTGGATCGGTTGAATTACCTTATTGGTTATCATGTTTAACGTCCGATACAAACAATGGGGATAACAATGGGAATGGGATAAAACAATGTTACCTATAAGTTTAACATGTATTGTGTACCTGTTTGCACCATGGTAGAGCTAAAAAAGACTTATATCAATGTTTTTTTTTTTATTGAAAGCTAGTTTAATTGAGCTATTTTTTCACCTGTTATTAAATTGTTATATTAAGGCTTGTTAAGTTAATACATTTTAATGTGTTTACAGATCTTTTTCATATGCCTTCAACATCCGCTTCTGTCTCTGCTTTTCCACACGCAGGACAATTGGAACAAGCCACTGGTAAATTAAATATTTTTTGTATATTTTATTCTGTAATTTGCATAATTTTATAACAATGTTTGTTCTTCTCTGATCAACCCGAATGTAGCCATGCTGGTTTTGTCGTTTTAGACCTATGTAAGACACTATTTTGTACTGAACGCGAACTGTGTTGTACCACTGAGTTGAAATTTAGTATTCATACTTATGTACAGTCGAGGACATAAATATGTATACACTTAGTGAAATTCAACAATGGTTTCCTCTTAAACTACTGATTGAAATTATGAGATATTATAAAGGCAGAATCTTCTAACATATACTATTATGATTTGTGTAATAGTTTAACAATTAAATGTTAAACATGCGAGAAAATCGCTATTGAATTTCAAAAAGTGTATACATATTTATGTCCTCGACTGTACAGATTTTTCACCAGTGGCTAAAAGTTGTGCCCAATTATTTTCACATTAATGTCAACCTTATTAACTGTTATTAAGTTGTTATAATAAGGCTGGAAAGCTTGTTAAGTTAATATTTTTTTACAGATCTTTGCCATTTATACATTTCTGGTAACAAATATACCTTTATGATATAGATAGTCGTGTGTTGTTGTATTTTTTCATGTTGTTTTTTCGTATGTATTAACTGCTTAGGTATGTTTTTTTATTGTTAATAATAGGAAAAATAGCCAATATTGTCAGATTGTCCAAAAATATATAGTGTATATGTATAAGTGCCCTTCTGGTGCCTAAATTGAATAAAGGGCTTTACCTTGAATGTGTATTTTATTTCTCTGTCCAAAATATCAAACAAATACATAAAAGTTTTGAAAGGCTAGGAACCTACCTACTACACATTTAGGCTGTTGAATTCTGATTCCTTTGCATTGAATACTTCGGTCAATAAAAAAATCCAACACCCGACCCGACAAAATTAAAAAAAAAAAAAACTGTCATGTTCTGGTTTTCTCTAAGGATGAAACAGAATGTACTGACATGTCTGTCTGATGCGTAGCAAAGACTGACTACAGTATATGATGCGTAGTATCTCTACTTAGTTTGTGATCAATGGATGGAGTTCAGTAAACAAACAAGGTGTATGTAAACACTAGAGATTCTACGTAATAATCATTTGGTTATTTTGTGAGTTAATAATATGAATTCGAAATCGTATAGGTGGTGTGCGGTACCCCAATGTACTAACTCATCAATAAAAACTCCTAGCAAGTTATTTGTGTTCGTTCCGTACAAAAAAACAACTCGATATAAGTGGCTTAAACTTGCAAAGCGGGATTTAACAGGAATATTGCCCACTACTCAGCTTTATTTTTGTGAAGATCACTTTGACGTAAGTATTTACTTAATTTATTAGATTCTAAACCAGTAAGTATGATTTTCTTCGAGGTCTACATAATAAACAAACTTTTTTAAGGTTAGGTTTCATCTCACCATATCACCGGGTTTATTACGTATAATATTTGTGTGTAATAGACATTTTATTTCAATTTCAGTTGCCAAATGATATGGAAAATTATATGGAATATCATTTGATGGGATCGGTGTCGCAGATCCGCATGAAACCAGGATGCATTCCCTCAAAACTTCAATGTCTACCCGGTAGTAGAAAACGAACATCCAATACAACAACAGAACGACAATGTGATGAAAAAAAACAATTAAGGATGTTAATTGATGAATATGAAAAAGAAACAGAAGAAAGAACAACTATTGCAACAACACAGTTGGAACATGGAGAGACTTCACCCGGAAATTCAGGTACCTAAGTATCTTCTTATTTTTTATTTCAATGATTTTTGTTACAAACTGATTCAGGTTATTATTATAACCTTGCCTAATCTATCATGAAATGGTACTTATTTATGAGTATCTAAAGTTTTTTTTTTTAGTTTCTCAATCAAATTTTTCACAAGATGCAAACAGGACAGTAAATAACAGAATGTTAATTGAAGAATATGAAAAAGAAATAGAAGAAAGAACAACTATTTCTACAAAACAGTTGGAATATAGAGCAACTTCATCTGGAAATTCAGGTTTCTACTTATTTTTTATTTCAATCATTTCTATTCCAAATTGATTAAGACTATTATTATAACATAAGGTGCGTTCGAATTAGGGTATGGTAGCAAAAATAACAGTCCAAAATGCCAAAAACGATCACATCTGGCGTTCGATTTGGAAAGTTGTGGGCGAAAATGGCGTTTTGAACAGTTTTCTTTCACCGTTCGTTTTACTCGGAAACAGTTAAAAACGACATCGTGAACTGCAAATTTTAACCCACCTCCAAGGCAGGGTCTTTTGTGATCATATTTTGACATCTTTGAATCTGACAGATAAGTTTTGGAAAATTCAAACGGGAAGCGAAAATTAAAAGTAAAAGTTTAATTAAAAGTTGTTCTAAAATTTCATATAAATACTAACAGACAAGAGAAGAATTTGTCAGATTAACTTTGTTTATAGATTAACTGAAGGAAAAAGTTAGGTTGAGACAAGTGACAAGCATGTCAAAAATGTCATTTTTGTATCTAATCGTTTGATTTGGGACCTATCGTTTGTGGCAAAAGTTGCAAAATTGTTGATTTTTCCAATTCGAACGCACTACTAGTTGAATCTATCATGAAATTGTACTAAGTATTATATTTTAATACATGCCCATATTATGTAAACAACATAGTCTGTTGTTGCACATAATATGAAAGAAATAATCAAAAATCAAAATTTAAAATAATTCAAAAATTGTTTATTCAATATAAGCCCTAATAAGGCACTTACGAACGTTACAATTGATTTTACCATATTTATTTCTATTTGAAAAAAGTCACAGTTATGTAATTATTCAATGGTCACAGTGAATTTTAATTGAGTAAGTACTCTTGTCTTTTCTTTTAATGGGTAGCTATCTAATGTACTTTTTAGTATTTCAAGCAAATGACCGAAATGTGCCTGCATCTGACATGAACCTTCATCTGTTAGACTTAACTAGACTAGCTTATTATTTATCTTGGCTGATAAGAGCCTGTAACTGCTAGAACCATCTAGACTTGCTTATCCCGGTTGCTCTTTATTTATCTAGGCTCATAAGAGCCTGTAACTGCTAGAACCGTCTAGACTTGCTTATTCTGGAAATGACTGATAAGAGTCTGTAACTGCTAGAACTGTCAAGACTTGCTTCAAAATTCAAAATTCAAAATCATTTATTCAAATAGACCTTCGCAGGCACTTATGAATTGCTTATTCTGGGAATGACTGATAAGAGCCTGTAACTGCCAGAACGGTCTGGACTTGCTTATTCTGGGAGTGACTGATAAGAGTCTGTAACTGCTAGAACGTTACATCATTACCTTTATTGGAGCTCCCAATGGAGGTGCAAGGTGGATGATATTGGGTCATCGTGCCTGGGGACCGTGGTCCAACTGTACGTGTCGGACAGTTGTATATATGGAGATTCTCGAGTAAACTTCGCAAGCGCGATGCAGGATGTAGGCGCGATGCAGGATAATGTGGCGCCACGCCATCTATCTTTCTGTGTGTGAACTATCTCAGTGTTACTGATAGATGGCTGATAGATGTCGCTACATCACTCCCTTCCTAGACCGGAGGTCGATATGTTGTTGATATGCTGTCGTCACTGTTGTTGCGTCGTTGCGTTAAGCTTGCAAGTGCTGCTCGAAGTCTACGGTGAGTCGAGTTGTGGGTAAAATCAAAATATTCGTCAAGTACTCAAACATC
The DNA here is from genome assembly GCA_947623365.1 of Achlya flavicornis. Classification (NCBI taxonomy): domain Eukaryota; kingdom Metazoa; phylum Arthropoda; class Insecta; order Lepidoptera; family Drepanidae; genus Achlya; species Achlya flavicornis. The sequence continues at coordinate 8,816,152 of OX392473.1, read as the reverse complement.
GTGAACAATTACCTATTTATACTATGCTAGTACACTAAAATGAAGGTAGAATAGAAACATACTGCATCGAGTTTGTCTTCTCAAATACTAACAAGGATCCGATCCTCTCGTTTTACAAAGCATATCTAACTACTTTCGATACTTGCATATCTTCATACCCAACTTTCGTTTAGAATAACTAAGATTTAACAACCAGACAGATAAAAAATAAATAAAACAATATTTCAAAGTAAAAAAAAAAAGTTTTGTGATTAAGTACATAATTATATTATTTTTTTGGTAAATGTAAAGGTATAGGCTTGGACTACGGCCGGAACTAATCAGGACTAACATCTTTGATGCAAAACGCAAATTTAACGCCAGGGCAAAGTTCGATTTCGTCGGCAGAATTGGTGAGAGGCTAACTAGCCTTCCCTCTGGGAGTCGCGCTTTCTTGTCTCTTGCCAAAGCTGCAGAAGGAAACTTTTGTCAGTCGTCCTTGCCACCACTACGTAAGCCGGACGGAAACTTGGCCCACAGTGCAAAAGGCAAAAGCGGATCTTTTGGACAGTCTCTTTGCCTCGAACTCGACTTTGGATGACGGGGGCGCACACACCGCCTACCACCCCGCAGTGTGCTAGCTCCATGCCGGAGATAAGCATTACCCAACGGGAGGCTTTCTCTGGACATTCATAAGTCGAGTGGGCCAGACGACATACCGGCAGTGGTGCTGAAGCGGTGGGCTACTTGACAGTTTTCGGAAACATATTTTAAAATTTACATACGTGTATTTTATACCTCTTACAATTATCTTTTTATCAAAAAAATGTTATTTACAAGGAAAAAAAAATATTTTTTAATATTTCATTTGAAATTCGCGCAAAAACACCCGGTCACGTGACATTTGTCAGGTGTGACGTCACAGCACTTTAAACAACACTAGAGGTGTGTAACTAAACAAAAATACGCGAGCTGCATAACAGCTCACGGCTCAGGTGTGTGAGCCGGTTCAATAACTCAGCTCGCAGATCAGCTCAATTTGTACCTATAGTCCACGATGTAACGCGTACCGCGCTTCGAATCGAGCCGATACTCAATGAGCGTGCGCGCTTATCGTGGACTATAGGTACAAATTGAGCTGATCTGCGAGCTGATTCATTGTACCGGCTCACACACCTGAGCCGTGAGCTGTTATGCAGCTCGCGTATTTTTGATGAGTTTCACACCTCTAGTTAAATTTGACGTCACAAACCTCACAAACAAACCATAGATGCTCAATCCCGGCCGCCCGCGTTTCGGTTCTTGTAATCCACAGATAAAAAAACTCACTTTTTATTTCCTAAAATAAAATATTAAATAATTATTATTATGCAAAAAACATATTGTGTAATTATTGTTAACCTATTAGCTATCATATCTAACATATTTCATATTTTTTCATTATAACTGTCAAGTAGCCAGTATTGACGCGTCTTTTCGCACTTTCCTACACCAAAAAGGAAGTCCCGTCTTCGTGGAAGACTGCCCACGTGCACCCAGTGCCCAAAAAGGGCGACAGATGCTAAGGCCTCAGACCCGACGAATTACAGGCCTATCGCCAATGTCACAAACTTTTAAATAAATATAATAGAATGGTTTAGTTAAATTACAACTAATTAATCCAACATATATGCATAGTGCAAATATGCGATAATTTTTATTATGACTTATCCTCTTACAATCAATGCATAACATCGTCCACGCATCTCGCACTGCAGCAGGCGGGCGAACCAATTATAATTATCTGTCCCGCTGAGAACCAATCATCGCGCTTGCCGGAATACAACGCGGTAGGCAAGCGCGGCAAGCGCATCTAATTGGCTTATTTTCCTGTGTGTTCTTTCGTTCGGATACTACAGATATTTTGTCAATGTAGTGAAGTGTGGAACCACATTTCGCGTTGATTTTGTTCACAGTTACGCTTCCTTCGTTTTTTATTCGTAGTTAATATGCGACATTTTATGCCATGCCGGTGAATCGCGACCAAAACTATTATGTTGTTATTGTTTTGCGGGGTTTATAAAATATTATAAGTATATGGATATGCTGGTGGTAATGTAATCTCAACATTGGAAGAGATTCAAAACTATCTAAAATGTTTTTTTTTTTTTTACAAATCGTTGTGTGGATCTCGCCATGATTCTTTAACATCGATAGAAACTCGACTTAAGTTCGATATATTTTACCTCGATTTTTTTACATTGATTTTTGTCGTTAGGACATCGATATTTTAAGAACGATGTTGCATCCCTATGAGTCGTCCGTCCCGCGTCCTATTTAGAATGCAATATAGTGTAGTGAAATCATATAGCTTCCTGCTTCTTGGGTGAATAAACTTTTAAGCGACTCCTTTCGTGTCCCTGCCATATAATTCACTGTATTCACCGTTATAACATAGTAAAAAATATAAATACTGGTTGGCACTGCACTACCATAGGCTTATTTAAAGTGTTGGTACCGCACTATTCAGAGGTTGAAGATATGTGTTTAAAAAACTAGAATACTAGAAATGGAATGGGGCTTATTTAAAGAGTATTCATACCGCTCTATAATGAAAGATAATTGCATGTAAGTAGAAGTTAATAACCTCTTTAAGGGGTAAATAATAAATATAAAATAAAGTTACGTGAAACGTTATGATGGAGTTCCAAAATAAGATGTGGTGAGTATAAAAGTATATCTCCTAAAGTAGAAGTATGACTTAAAGATTCAAATAAAAAAAAATGTACCAAGTTGTTACAAAGATGTTATAAAAACTAAACTCATTAAATAAATATTTCCAACCCATTATAAATAAATAGTCAATATAATTATAATAAATGTAATAATGGATGTATAATAGCAACTCTTGTTATACTCATAATAAAGGGTAACTCTGTGGATAACTCACATTATGCACTGGTTACACAAACTACCAAGAGAACTAAAGTTACTGGTTATGCCTTCTTATTTTTAAGATTGGCAACCAAGCCCAAATTAGGGCTCATTTCTGCCAGTGTCGAGTTATATTATAAGTTCTTGTCACAATAAATCACGTTCACATAGTCCTCAGTCAGTCACCGTCCATAAAAGCCAAGTTTTAGTACAATGGTGGTCATTGTACTAAAACTTTTCACGGACTTCTGGAGACAACTTGAAAAGTCACGATACACATAATTCATTCATTTCACTTCACTGGTGCACATGTATTGATCTTTATTGGATAAAATACCACCGATAATATGCAATGAAACTCAAAATGGTACACGAATTTATGAAAATAAAAATTAAATCGCAACGTCACTGCAAGTTCCCGCCAAAAAGTCGTGGTTATGCCTTATCATAGTAAACAATGATGTAAGCTTGCTTTTAAAAAGCATAATTACAATTATTGTAATCAAATAGTATTTAAAAGACGTCCCTAAAAAATTTTCCCTAACGATTTACATAGCATCAATTAGACTGCGTTACTGTAAAAAATTTAAGATAGTTAATATAGGTAATCAAGAGATGGCGCCGAATTTAAATTCAGTAAGGGCGTATAGTGTCTAATATTTCGTTAGTGTATTTGGACGAGCCCGATCTCGCGCTGTAATAAAATTTCGAGTATTGTTATTTTTACTTTTACCATGCAAAATGTTCTTTACCCCGAGTGTAAAGAATTGACGTTGACGTTGTTTACGACACGAGGTAAGGTTTTGAGAGAGGTAGAGCATAGCGTTTATACGCTAAAAGAGCAGCTCGACTGGAGAAGTACCTTACAGAATACCGCAGCCAAATAAATTTATTTTGTGTTCCTGCGCGTGAGTATGGTCGCCAGAGCTCATTGGGGAGGTGGGAAAGGTCGGTAACACGTGAGCAATGCTTCGTGTGTTGCAAGCGTCCATATGGCTACGGTAACCGCTTACCATAGGCGGGCCGTATGCTTGTTTACCGATTTAGTCGTATAAAAAAAAAAGAAAAAAAAAACGGAATACTCACGGGTAGGTACTAATTTCTCCCATACAATATAGTTAACGCAAACGCTTAAGTAAGCGTTTATTAACGTCAATTCTTTACATTCGGGGTACTGAAAGGAGTCTCTTAAAAGTTTATTCGCCCTCTTAGTTAGACTATTATCCTAAATAAAAAGGAACCGAAAAATAGGATAGTGTAAAAACTGCTTAAATCATATTGCTTTCAGTCAGACAGAAAGTCCCGCGGTTAATGCGGGCTTTATGTCGATTGTTTTTGTGATAATTTATAACATAATGGGCCCCGATTCTGTTGTTTACAACTAAACTAATTTTAATCTCACTATGTCTCTTTCTAACACAGAACATAAGAAAAGGATGTAAGAAATTTAGTCCTGTCAAATTAGTCCAATGCTCGTTTTCAATTTAAATTTAGTCGCCATCTATCGCGGTTACGCCTAAATACACGCAAAATAAGACGGCAAAGATTAATTTGACAGCTTGAAACATGTTCTATCCTTTTTCAATAATGTTCGTAAGAAAGAGATGAGATGTGACTAAAATTAGTTTAGTGCGATTTACAACAGAATCGGCACCAATGGCCCTGATTCTGTTGTTCACAACTAAACTAATTTTAATCTCGCTATGTCTCTTTCTAACAAAGAACATAAGAAAAGGATGTAAGAAATTTAGTCCTGTCAAATTAGTCCAATGCTTGTTATCAATATAAATTTAGTCGCCATCTATCGCGGTTACGCCTAAATACACGCAAAATAAGACGGCAAAGAATAATTTGACAGCTTCAAATATGTTCTATCCTTTTTCAATAATGTTCGTAAGAAAGAGATGAGATGTGACTAAAATTAGTTTAGTGCGATCTACAACAGAATCGGCACCAATATATCGATATTTAAGTTTAGTCGACAGTCCATATTTCGTCAGTTTTTGTACTACTACAATACTATCGTCTACATCCCTAAAACAAATGCCAAAATGGCGGATTTTAGGCGTTGAATGTAATTTTGTAAATGTGCCGAATTATGAACGTTTAGCTAACGCAAAAATTTCTCATATTTAAAATTATAAGAGTTATTTCCTCAGTGACATCAACGGTGTGATAAGTAATTGAATGTAGTACAACTTTCGCAATGAGTGAAACTGCCATCAACGAGAGTGCTTCTCCTGAATCTGAGAAGCCGGTTCAATCGGATACTAACATCGTCAAATTTCCGCCCTTCCCTGGTACCTATGTCAAAGTTACTAGAATTTGGTATGTGTAAGCAGAATTGAAAAGTGCTGGACAGCTAATATCAATTTACCTATCTATTTTAGATCCGACAGACGAAGATTTTGATGATGATATATCTGAAGAAGAAAGAAATTTTTACAAGACAAAATTTTCAGGTAAACTGCGTATATATAAACATACACGTTAATGTATTTTCTGATTAGCAGCTTATTTGCCTTACAAAATTTCATATACCTACTTGCCTATTGATTTTTTTAATTTTATTTTCAGACTTGAACCGTATAAAGAATTTAAAATTGCATTGTTCTGCTTGTGACAAACATATAGGGTGTTCATCTCGAAATGAATCTCGTATGCGTGCTCACCCAATGCTACGCACCTTGGTCTGTGACACTTGTCATACATTCTACAATAGTGGTGAATTTGAAAAAGGTGATGATGGGTCAGAGTTATATTGTCGCTGGTGTGGACAGGGTGGCCAGGTTTACTGTTGCTCTGATTGTCCTCATGTGTTTTGTGCTGTGAGTAATTACTTAGTTTTAGTTTTTATCGAAATCCAACATGAGACTCTTTTTGAGCATTTCTTGCTATTCACTCCCTAAACTTACCCATTGTACATTCATTAATATGAAATACTTTTGTTCTCTGATTCTATTTTGTTCGTTTTTGTGTACAATATAGAGTTATCTATCTATCTACATAGTGTAGGGGCCATTCAAGTATTATGTAAGCGCCAGAGGGGTCTGGGGTGGTCATTGCTTTACTTATTTTAAAGAAATGGGGGATGCTGGTTTTGGCTGATGGATTACATCAGCAATATTTATTTATTAACATTTTCTGATATTCTACAAAATTGAGTAAATTCTGATTGGAAATGACTAAAATTCTGCTTACGGAATACTTGAATTGCTCCATATCAGCTATCTGGTTTCCATAGTTCAAGCTCTTCTTAGTTTGGAATCAAATGACACAGATATTATTTATTATTAGATATTTAATAAATTTTTCAAACTGACAATTGTAATTTCTGATTTATAATGTTTTTTTCAGAAATGCATTAGACGTAATTTTGGTACCTCTAAAATTAGAGAAATTGAATATGCGGATGACTGGAAATGCTTTAAATGTAATTCAAGCTGCTTAAAGGATCTTCGTGCAACTTGTTGGGCCCTCCTACGTTACTGTGATCTGAGAACTAAGTAACATACACATTTAATTATAAATTGAATATTGTAAAAGTCAACTACTACTATAATATACTACAACTATTACTATGAATATGTGCTAGCTTCTAATCAATTAACCTCGTGAGTTTATGATTATGAATTCACTTGCTTTTTGGTGAATAGAGAATAAAATTATGAATTGAAATGAAATAATGAAGAAGGAGTAGAGCTGGCAAATTGTTTTATTATTTTGTATTCCTACTGTGATTAATAGCTAGAGCATTGGCTCTAGCATCTATGTAGTCGAACTACATATTTAATAATAATATACAAACCTTATATTTTGTCCAGTCTCTCATACCTACCGTACATGAGATTGGAATTGGGCACTAAATAAGCCTGATCGCGGTAGGTTCAGAGTAACTCATGTGTGATGGGTATAAAAATCTAATGATCTTCACCAATTTTCCCAACCAAATTGTCATCTGGGTATTTTAAAATATAGTGTCCCCCTACTGCCAGCTACATGGTGACTAGGCTTGTTAGTCCCCATCCCATGTACAGTGGGTAATAGAGAGTGACTGAAAAATAATTAAGGTTTGTTGAAATATGTACTAGCTTTCACTGACTCTAGCTATAAAGTTTATATAAACATTTAATTAAATTATACCAACAAAATTCCCAACTGTAACAAAAATGTATATTAATTTGATCCATTTAATGAAATAATTTGGTATCACAAATAATTGTTCAGCCATATTAATATATTGATGGAATTATTTGTAAAAGAGTTGCTTTTTATGGTTACAGAATTATACATCAAACTCAAGATGCTGAGGCTAAAGAAGCATATCTAAAGGATTGTGCTGTAGATACCTCTGAATGCTGTAAAAATAAAGGCCGGAGGAAAGAGAAAAGTGAGGGAGGAGGAAGGAAAAAAGATTCTGAAGGTTTTGCTAGAAAAGTTGCTGCTAACATAATTTCTAAAATTCCACCAACCATTCAGGTAAATTACCTTACATCTATGTTTGCAGTTCAAGTTCAAATCATATTAATTTTTGGCTTAAACCTGCTGTGCATTGCAGTGCCTATTTTATGGTTCTTAACCAAAAAAGGAATGGTGCCACTCCATCTGTCTTTCTGTCTGTCCGTCTATCCCAGCGCTATATTTCAGCAACCACTGATGCTATTGATTTCAAATTTGGAATACTTATAAATATAGGTTACCCAATCTGCAAACGAAAAAAAAAAATGGTAATAATAGGGGTCAAAATTTCAAAGTAAAGCTACAAACTACAATTTTAAATGTTGTGTCATATAAAACCATTATTGCAGTTCCCTAGTACAACAATTATTATCACATGACTACTTAGAAATATAAATTTATTTATTTGTCACAATTATGCGTTTTACATAGAATAAAGTGTATGAGCATAATATACCGCTCAAAACGGCATACAAATCTATACTAATAATAATAATATTATAAAGAGGAAAGATTTGATTGTTTGTTTGTTTGTTTGTTTGTTTGCATTGAATAGGCTCCGAAAGTACTGAACCGATTTGAAAAATTCTTTCACTGTTGGGAAGCTACACTATCCCCGGGTGACATAGGCTATATTATATTTTCAAAAAAATTTGGGATCCTTACTAAAACTCCAATAATGTAACCCAAGGTGTAAAAAAATTACCTAAAATATTCATTACATCGCGTGCGCTGCGAAAACTATTGATGATACAATAAAATAATGTACTACGACTTTGCAGAACACATTATTATTTACAAAAAGTGTCGCGATACCATATGTCTAACTATTATGGTTATGCCAAAATAAGTGTTTTTCTATTTTAAAAATTTAATTGAAATGGCGCCTTTAGAAATGGCTCTGTATTTGTATCTTGGTATTAATCCTTATCAAAATAAATTACTTCATATTCAAGACTGCTTCAATACCTTTATATAACTTTTTGAATTATTCAATTTGGACATTCCATTCAAAAGATATCACGAGTTCAAAAATATAAGTATTAGCAGAAAAATCACGTCAAAGGGTACGGGCCGTACGGGAGGGAGTCAATCTTTTTGCGTGTGGCTCAGTGTTTGTAAAAATTGGCTTGACGGTAGGGAAGGGGGAAGGGTAGGGTAGGGTAGGGTAGGGCAGGGCAGGGCAGTTTAGGGCAGGGCAGGGCAGTTTAGGGCAGGGCAGGGTAGGGTAGGGTTGCACCACAGGGTAGGGTAGCACCACGCGAACGAAGTCGCGCTGGGCAGCTAGTATTAAATATAATATACAAATATCAACAATTAAATTAAATGTCAAAACTACCTATTATAATTATTGAGAATTAAATTGAATTTGATCATTATTATATAATACAAATTCAATTTTTACAAATATGTACAAATAACAAACTTTATGTAAAAAATGTCCTCAAGTCTGCCGCTGCTTCTGATTAACGGTAAGGTTCCCAGAAGGCTGACAGCGTTTCCACTCTGGATAGCCAATTACATTATTACAATTTATTATTCATTTACAATGACATATCAATATTATTTCATTTTTCATAATTTAGAATTATTTGTAAAAAATCTTTCACATAATAATGTATTTAAATTTACTGATGAGAAGTTTTTTAAAATAGTCATCGACGGTCTCTGATGAGACGTCAATAAATTCAATTTTAAAAAGAATTATTAAATTTAGGCCCTGATAAGATAATTTATCAAGTAGGTATTTAATGATCAGATTTAACCCAATATCTAACACACGCATCTCGAATTGAAGTTTCGAGCGAACTTAGCCGGGCTCTTATGAATAGAAATTACTATTATATGTTTTTTTGGTCGGCGACGAGCGACCCAGGAGTGGTAGTACAAAAAGTACATTTTCCAAAAATATTATATATTAATATAAATATATAATATAAAAATTTTTCCTTAATTCCAATAAATACTGTAAATACATTGAGAAATACCTTATTCAATTTGAACTAAAATTACCGCAACGTATGGTCACTAGGCTCGTGCACAGACTAGACTAGTCTGCTTGCTGTGTTATTACTCAGTGCTCGTCACCCCACCCCTTTAATTTACATTTAGGTTATTATTATTTTTATTTATCATAATCATTTTTTAACCTCTCATTTTTTTATGGAAATATTATTGAAATAGGCACGGAGCAGGGTATAATTTAGTAGTATATTTACGCTTGAAGCTTTCTCTTATTTAGTAGTTCAGAAGTAGCACTCACTGGTTGGAAAAAAAAAACACCTGTATAAGTACTGCAATTGTTGATGATTTCCACTTATTTTTTTTCACGATTGTTGTATATTTTATTAATATGTATGTGAGTATTTTGGAAATAAATCAGTCTGTATAAAACCTATGTTATGGTTATTGAGTGGAAGTGAGGATTAAAACCTAAGGAAGTGATTTTGGTGAACTATTCCAAATGAAGTCTCCCATAAAAACGACATACTTCATATTTCAGGTCAAAAAGTTTGCTTCAATCCATCATGATGACTCATCATTGTTAGAGAAAAAGCCACGGAAAAGGTCAGCAAGTCCTAAATCTAAACCAGTGGTTATGAAGAACCCTATTCCAATAGCAAGCGGTCATAAACTTTTATCGCCAATAGTACCACCCATGGCTAAGAAAATGAGGGTAAGCTTTTTGAAGTATGAGAAAATGCTATGCAATCACTATTTTAAATGAGATTTAAAAATTTGTTTTTAAATATTTCAGATGCCAATACAACCAATTATTCCCAATGCAATGAAATACAATGATAATAAACAAGCGACATATACACGCATAAGGCCCAAAATGCCGCAAATATCACATATGTCACAGATGCCACAGATGCCTATACCAATAATTTCTAATCATTTCAATGGTTTCAATAGTCCCACACTCTATAATACTTTAGCTGGTATTGCACATAGTGATAATATTAATCTGTCATTGGAAAGTTTAACACAGGTATATTTATTTTAATCTCTCAGTAGTGTTTGATTAATTAATAAGAAAACACTTACTTAGTACTATTATTAAAGAAACTCACATTGGCAATCTTCGTAATGAAAATATTGTTGTAATGCAAGTGAGACACTGCATGTTTAGATGCATAACTTTAATCATTGTACTTTCTATGGTATATCTATCATGGATCCTTTAATTAAGTTGACAATTGATTAATAAGTATATTTATGTACACATTGTAGTAATAATTAAATATCCCGGGACATTGCTCACACACGGTCATCTGATCGCAAACTAAGCAAAGCTTGTACTATGGAAACCAGATAACTGATATAATACATATACTTCTTTTTGTTTGTAAATACATACTTAATATACATAATTACACCCAGACTCAGGACATACAGACATGTTCATGCACACAAATTCATGTCCTGTGTGGGAATCGAACCCACGACCTGCGGCGTTATAGGTTAAGACTCCACGTCTTAACCAACTGCGCTAACTGGCCCATCAAATAATAATTAAAGTGTAAATGATATTCATTCTCCAGTACTAAGAACTACAGACTTGACTACAAATAATATCTTGTTATAGGGTTTAGATATGTCCACCATGGCAGCAATTAATAATAATGCGAGAGATGATGATGATGTTGTTTGTACTCCCGATTTTCCCATGGAGCCTTTATGTGAGGTAAGATAATTTATTTATTGATTAATTATATTAATGCAATAAATAACAAATAAGCCATATTACTAAAACTAGAGGCCAGAAGACACCTCAATGAAGAGTGTGAGGCCGACAACGTGAAGCTATAATAAACACGACACCGAAGTTAGCAGGACTACTTTATCGTAGAGTGAAATAGGGGATTGTAAAATCGTGAACTTAATTAAAACAAATTGTAACTTATATCATGTATTGTGCTAGGTAGCAATTACAAAGAAAAGTGATAATGTCATGTTCATTTACCCACTTTATCTGCATTATAATTAACAAAGAAGAAAATTTACCCTGCACTATACTAAAAGTACCACATATAATCAAATTATCATTACTAAATCAATATATATTTGGTGAAAATAAGAAACACAGAGGTCTCTGCATGAGATTAATATTTGGAGTAAGTGAAGTGAACCCACTACCTACATAATTTGCCCTGAAAAGCTTTAAATAAAGCAGGTACTCCTGCTAACTTCACTGTAGATTAGAAAGGTCATCAGCGTTCACGGCGAATGGGAGCTAGCAGTGATGTCTGCATGGGATTGAAATTTGCCGTAAATAAGGCAACTACTTGGTAAATATGCTTAGATGATTAGCGGCCTTTGAAAATTAAAATGTTTTCATGCTAACTGCACAGTCATATAGCAGGACCACAAGCCTACACGGCGAACAGAGGCTCGCAGCTTCTTCATGGGCTAAAAAAAAAACCTAGAATTACCTGGACTAGCATTTTTACTAGGACACACTCGATTAAATATATAATAGATCGACCAATATATATAATATTGGTAATAATTATCTGCTATTACTACTAAGGGACCGCTGTCCCTTACTGCTTAACTTGTCTATTTTAGCAACTAATGGTTTTGGTGAAATGTACGTGCAAACATACTGCTTACTACGTGTTTTTTATTGTTGTAGGTTACTGAAGACAACGACGACGACGTACAATGCATAACACCGGCACCAGCACCAGGTCCAGCTCCTAAGCCTCAAACGAATCCACCACCACTAATCTCACGTACTGGAACCACATTACCAGATTTGACAACAGAAAATATTGTTCAAATGACAGACAATGATGTTACGGTAAATTCACATACAGGAGGATTGAAATTTCGAGTCGACCCTCAAACTTTATCTTCTAACAAAATGTATCGTCTTCCTGATGGACGCATATTTGCTATCAATGCAAATCCTAACATGCCTGGTGGATATTCTGCGACCATTGTAGCGGTTACGGAATCGGCTGGAAAAGTTGTTCCGAAAGGTGCTACTTACGCTGCTAAACTTAGTGCAGTTACTACTGCAAATACTTCAACACCGACCACCACTAAAACAAATCGAAATAGTGCCGTTAAACCAAGTCGCGCTTCGAATGCCAAACGAAGTGTCCAAAAACGTAAACGTCTAACAAGTGGAACTGAAACTCCCAGAGAATGTAATTTAAAAGTGCCTGTTGAATGGTATAGATATAATCTCATAGATGCAGTAGATACCTTAGAATATTCATTATCGCGTCTTAATAAATTAAAAAAAGAAACTACTTCTATGTTTTTGCGCACCCGAACTGTTGGTGAAATGCGAACTCTACACAAAACATTGGATCGATTACTTAATACATCCTCAACAAGATTCAATGAAGTAAAAGAAAATCTTAATAAAGGTCTAAAGGAATATCTTGCCAAGAAAATGGGTGAGGATATGAGTGACGATGATGACGATGTAGAAATTTTACCAGATTTGGAAGAAAATGATGATCCTATATTTATTGACGAAAATTCCATAGATTCCAATGCAAATGACAATCAAGAAGTTGATTTAACAGGAGCTGGTAGCAGTGAGCATAATGATAGTCGAGAAAATAGAAATGATAGCTTTTCTAGGGTTGGTGGAGACCCTCTTAATATTACTGACCAAGATGTAACAAATATTAATAATAGTAATGAACTTCATAATTCGCATTTTGATGGCTTAGTAAACGATGTTAGTGACACAAACGATGATGACGACAAGCAACAAAATTCGGAAGAAAAATCCAATTCGGAAAAACAGGATAATGATGAAAGTGAACAAAATAGAGAAGAGAAGTCCCTAGAAAATAATAAAGTTAATGATTCGCTAAACAGCAGTAACTCACACGTTGATATGAATGAAGCAATAGAAGAGACTGAAATAAAAAAAGAAGATGATGTTAACTGTAATAAGAGTACGGAAAATGGAGAGGATAAAATTCAAAACACACAAAAGTCGCAAGATATTGAAGAGAGTAATGAAAACATAAAAGATACTGAGGAGAGCAATGAGAAAGCTGCACATGATGAGAATATTAAAGATATTGAGAACAAAGAAGATAACGAGAAGAGCAATGATAAATCTGCACAAAATGAAGAGATCAATGAGAAATCTGCACAAAATGAAGAGAGCAATGAGAAATCTCTACAAAATGAGGAGAGCAGTGATACTTTTAAAGATGAGGGTAACAAGGGAAAAGAAAATAATGAAAAAAGTAATGATAAGAACATATTCAATGAAAAGGCTGATAGTCAAGATGCTGATGAGAAAATACAGGATGCTGAAATGAGTGAGGAAATGATAGAGACTTTGCTGCAGGATGATGTTGGAGGTGATGATGTTGATGCTTCTAATTTAGGTTGCGTGGAAATTCCAGAAGAGATTTCAGAAAACCTAACCTAGTAATTTTTAAGAATTTATTTTGTAGAAATAAAAGTAATATAAGAAAAATGTATGTATAGTTACATATTAGGAGATATTTAAAATATGCTAGTAAGGAAAATAAACTTCAAAACATTATGAAATGGCCGATGCCGGTCAGAGTTAAATAAGTTTTTGTCAAGAGATGAGCTTTGCGTTTGTGAGTTCAAGCCAACAGTATAAAGAGAGAATCGGCTTCCCACTCTGTATTTTACAGAATAATAATTTTAATACCCCAACCATCATTTGCTTATTATTGAATAAATATTATGTACAATACATACACATCAAAATGATGAATTGATTCGGAAAATAGTTAAAGATCAAACAAAACAAATTCAAAATAAGTGACGTCAAATTAATAGTGAATAGTTTTTCGGCTTAGTGACAGGTAACAAATGTTTCTGGAATATCGGATATTCGCGGATTGGGAGGGGAGCAAAGGTTGCGCGGATTCGTTGTCAACTAACAATAATATATGTTGAATTATTAGCACCTTTGCACATTATAAGAAAAATGTCTTCTAAGAATTTTAGTTGCATTGGATGCTAGCTATATGATACCGTGCATATTACAAGAAATGTCTGATCAGACACGCCCATACATGTTATGTCTTGTGTCTGATCAGACACAAGCAAGGCAAAGGGCCTTACTGTACACTACAGTACAGTTAGTATGAAACTCTGTTAATCGTAATTTACACCCATATTAGATTACACGACCTAAGCCGTTCGCATTTGGTACTTTAATTAAACTTGTTGCATTCTCAGTCGGTTGCGAGGGGAGGGTGGGCGTTTAGGTTTTTTGTATTTATTTTTATGTTGCATAACACATGTTCAATTTGATAGCTTGACAGATACTAAAGATCAAAAAAATGATATAAGTCATTTATTATTTTTCTAAGTCCCTGACAAGTTAAAAGTTATTCGTGGATCAAGGTCCTTTTCGCCTTTATAATTTTGATCGTTTTTTTTAGTTACGAGTTGTTTACAAAATTTCGTTGAGTTTTATTTAGATATCTAAAATAGGAATATACTTCGTTTTGTATAGAGCTGGCGGTTATGTCATATAGGTATAAAGACAAATTACAGCACGAAACTAAGAAACTAGCTCATACTAGCATTCAACTGTTTTTTTTTATTACGTCTTTTACTTGGGGTTTTATAGAAATATATAATGTGGACTAGTGATTCGAAATTGTTGCTTATACATAGTTTGCGTTTTTCTCGATTATCCAATATGTCACGATGAAAATATTGTACATGTATTTGTCATAAGAATTGAATTAATTCAGTTGTGGATGTTCGCTAAGCCTTGTTTGTAGTGTAGTTGTCATGATAATTCATACTAAGTATATTACTTACCAGCTAAAAATTTTGCATGCATTTGCGTGACAACAGTCATAGACGAACGGATTTCTCGAGATAGAATATCTGTACCTATATTGGTGCGTTATTATTGGAAATGATTTTCATTCAGCTATCACTAAAATAAAGAATTTTAATAGTTATAAATTTGACCGGAACTCGGTTTGTAGTACATTTTACATATACCTATTTACCTAACATCATACTGTTCATACTAAGATATAAAACTACCTTGTAAGTTCTATTTCGAAGCGTCTAATCTAAAATGTGTAAATAGATTTTATAGACGATTCTGTAACTCTGTTAATCTCGTCGGCAATCTTCGCATTCCGAACAAAAAATACTTATGTACCCCGGGTGTAAAGAAACGTTAATAAACGCTTTACTAATGCGTTAACTATAAATTCGTATGGGAGAAATTAGTACCTACCGCTAGAGGCGCTGGACCAATTACTATACAGAAGTGTCGTTAACGCAAATGCATTAGTAAGCGTTTCTTTACACTCGGGGTTTGCAAGCGAGGGCAAGAGGAAACTGTCGACAGCTTGCCGGCCGACGGCATTATTAAACATTTTACTTCTGTACAAACATTGCTTCATTCAAATGGCGAGAAGTAAATCCATTATTATTTTGTGTATGTATGTTTGTGTGATAAATTGTATTATCTCTTCAATTTATTTTTGTTTCGTTTGATACGTTAGGTTATATTTTTTCAACCTGAAATGAGGTGTGAAAATAAAATTCTTTGGCATCTAAAAAAATAATGTTTCTATTTCATATGGTTCTCAAAGTAGATATAGCCGGCAAACTTCTTGGCACAAAACTTAAACTGCACCGAAGCCAAATTTTAGGTAGGTGTTCGTTACGATTACCATCAAAGATACGAAGTAGCACGGCAGTCGGGGGCGGGCGCAAGACAATTAAAATAATCTACATTTATGTTGCTCGTCAGTGTACCTGCCCAAATTGTGCCAAGAAGTTTGCGGGATCTATACATAGTCTATTTTGTTAGCCCTTTCCTGACGATTACTGTATAAAAGTGGGCCACGTAACAAGGAAAAATGCGATGGCCGGTTGAAAATGATTCGTTTTTGAGGTGCAATCAATCTACTATAAATTTAATTTAAATCGAACTAAAAACTTTGTATGGGATAGCAGGACGCTCTGAAAGTTTGTCTTGAATGCTGATTAAAAGATAGATAAATATAGTATCTCGTTAGTTACTGATATTCACTACTTGCTCTCAAGCAGGGCTATTTTAAAACGTCGGATTTGATATCGGGAGCGGATTCAAAAAATTCCGAGGCGAATTTCAGCAATTGCTATTTTAATTTCCGAAAACTTTTCGATGAATCGAATTGATATTTCCGTAAAGAAACATCAAAAATATTCGAATCCGGAAATTAAAATAGCCATTGCGGAAAATCGCCTCAGCAGTTTTTGAATCCGTTTCCGATATCGAATCCGAGCTTTTTAAAATAGCCCTGCTGAACAGTTTTATAATTTGATCCAATTTAATTTTAACCATTTGTCTTATAACTTTTCTTGTCGTTGCTTCATTTATTTCATCTGTGTATTTACTGTAATAATGATTAAATAAACATACCTTGCTGTTATAATTGTCAGATTAAAGAAATTTTGATTATTTAAATACCTACTGAAGTCTTTTAATGAGCTCTGGCATAAGGTTCAGGGAGCCAATTCTCACCCAATCGAAATTGATCGCTCGATCGAAAAAAGTACGAATGAACAACTCGAGTTGACTGGTTTTTGATGACAATTGGCTCCTTTGTCGTCCATTTTATGTTAGTGGTTGTAAAGATTGCATTGCAGTTATAAGTAGTCATTGAATGTCGAAGTCGATATCATTGAAAATGTCACTGCGCAACCATTGGCAAATAAATTCACAACTGCAAACATATAGACGACCTTAGGTACTGATAATATTTTATCTATGTAAAAAGAACTATTGGTAGAACACAAAACATTAATGAGCATATCTCTCATTTTATCGTATTATGATAAATAACCACCTGTTCTGCGTGGTTTTACAGTGAAATACCAATGAAATATCTTCGTTTATTTTTGTAGGTACTAGCTGTACATAGCTGCATTGATAATATTATTAAGGGTCTGGCTCACTTGCGTCATCCTGTGTTATAATTTTAATTATTTATCCGTGCGCCAAAATTACGTATCATCGGGTTATGGAAATTCGGTTTAAATGTTTAAAGGAGACTGTTCAGAACGCAGTTTGACGCAAGTGGGCCTAGGTTGTGGGCCGCGGACGCTCAGACTGTGGAATGAGCTCCCCGCTGTGGTTTTCCCAATGGAGTACAGCATGGGGTTCTTCAAAAGGGGTGTGATGAGATTTCTGCAGGGTCGGCAACGCGCGCGTGATACCCCTGGTGTTGCAAGCGTCCATAGGCTCAGTAACCGCTTACCATCTGGCGGGCCGTATGCTTGTTTGCCACATAAGTGGTATAAAAAAAAAAAAAAGTAGGATTATTCATGAGGTCATGAAAAAGTGGACCCTATACAACAGCAATAAAATAACGCGCTTAAGGCATTGATATAATTTTATTAAAAAAAATCTTAATCTATAACATTAAAAAATGCAAACAATAGGCGATATAATTATAAGTAATAAGACTTCGAAATAAATATCTTTTCAGATCAGATCAGAAAAATTAGTAAAAAGCACATATTATATCACAATTCTGTACCTACTTATAGGTACACATATTAACTATTTGGAAACCTTATCCTCCCTATCGGCTGACATGACAATTATTTTGCTATGCTAGGCATAAGTAGAACTTATTAATTAAAACATTGATCGTTATTATAGAGGATTTTCACATACGAATTGTTGTACTTGTGGTTGTTGTTTTATTCTTAGAATAATAAAATAGCGTTTCATCACTCAACCGATTTTGTGCTTATAGATTTGCGTTGGTAGAATTACACAAATGTTGACATACACAAAAAATTGAGGTAGGTAAGTATGTGAAATTAATGGAATTATGATATTTCTTAATAGCGGAAGTGTCCCTTCCTCGATCGTTCTTCGTGGTATACCCTCATGGGGGAGTAGGTCCCGTTCGATGCTCCATTCGTGTTCAAACCTGAAATCATTGCCAGATGGTAAGTTGGCTTATTTATGTAGCTAGCTGCTCGTCATCTGCATCCTGCGGTAGACAGCTTTTATTCCGAGAAGCTTTGTTACCATCCGTACCTTTAGCTTCAAGCTGGCCATCCACTGTGCAAGCTTTCAAACAAAAATTATGATAAACTACATTTATGATTCAATAATGTTTAAATCAAGCAAAACAAAGAATGTAAGGTTTTATTGGATGATAGATATAGCTACTAAGATGTTTCCAGGGTTCAGTCAAAAAGGAAGTTTCGTCATGTCCGTTTGTCTTAGCTCAGAGACTCTTAGTACTAAGACTACTTGGCAAAGGCACATTATTCACGCCGAAGTGGTATGATTGAATCATTTTTTATCATCCCCACTTTACGGGTACCCCACCTGTATTGCAAGTGGGCAGGGTTTTTTTATTCTCGTCTATCCCATGGTGCGATAGGCCGTTTTAAAATATTGCGAGTGTGTGAAAATCACATATTCGATTAATGCCCGGTTTCAATAATCTAAAACGAATCGTTTTGCTTACCAATGGTAGGTTTTTTTATTGCCAAACTGGGCATATAGATCATTTCGTAAGCTAATTTTACCTGTGATAGCTACTTCCATATGGGAGGGTCTGCTATGCAAAGCTTTGAGGTAAGGTCAGGCGGGGCAAGCGCGCCGTGTGCGCTTACCCCGTCGGCGCGCTTGCCCCGCCTGACCTTAACCTTGACCTACTATAAAAATCTCGAAAACTACAGATATATATACAAACTAAAACATGGTTCCACTTCACAATCACAGATGCCTCTGTTCACCATTATACCCATGTTTCCCAATTTAATAGAAAATATCGTAAAAATATTGATAAATTTGATTGAATCGACGTTTCTTGCAGCTACAATATTCCAAATATTGTCAATTTAATAAATGTTCACTCATAAGTCAGCGTTCAAAAGAAATATTTTGCATCGAAATCATCTATGCAAAAAGTATGGCGCCCTTGCCCCGACTGACCTTATTTGCTTCATTATTAGTAAAGA
The DNA here is from genome assembly GCA_947623365.1 of Achlya flavicornis. Lineage (NCBI taxonomy): Eukaryota > Metazoa > Arthropoda > Insecta > Lepidoptera > Drepanidae > Achlya > Achlya flavicornis. Next base: position 8,796,826 of record OX392473.1, on the reverse strand, counting down.
TACATGAGTTTTAATTTAAATAAAGCTTAACCGATAGGTAACGGTCCGTAAATTATTGAAACCGGGCATAAGTCACCGCAATCAAAAGATACGGCCGCATATTTTGACGCTCGCAAGGGAATCAAAACCTAGAGTACTTCCCGTTGACCTAGAATCATAAAATTTGGCAAGAAGCAATTTCATGTAGAACAAGTAAAGGAAGAAATCCGAGAAGCGTTTTGTTTTAAAAAAAAATTGCGTTTAGCGGTAAACTAGGTATGATATTTAGAAATAGTGATTCATTACAGTTGCATTGCAAGCAATGTTTCATTATCTAGCAATACCTAACAACCCTAGACTCCTATAGCGCGTGTGTCAAGGTCTCGGTCGTAGATACGTGGTTGATACCTATTTCCGACCTTAAATCGATAGCGTAGTTATTAGTCACAAATTGCTCTTCAATGTTTAAACCAGTGTATCTACTTAGATATTATTTGCGGACATACCAGCTACCTACGCGTTTGTTGCATTCATTGATTTTGAATTTTTTACTACCGTAGAGTTGCAATTAATTTAAAGCGTCTACAGACTACACTATTTGGCACCCGATATGTAGGACCGATTCAGATGGGCCGCCGGGCCTGACAAATTGGCTTGTCAGTAGGCAAGTTGCCGCAAAGTTTGTAGGTATGATATGTTTGTAAGAGATCGGCCCTCGGCCCTACATATCGGGTGCCAAATGGTGTAGTCCGTAGACGCCTTTACGAAATTGCAACGCCGCCAAAAAGTCGTGTGTGGGCACAAGCAATCAATTCTCACGATTTCGACACCATGTCGCATTTGCATTAGAGATTTAGCAAAATACATGGCGGACTTTTGCAAAAATGTATAGAATTTTCATGATATCCACCATGTTTTTCGAATCGGACATTAATTTCGACCTTTTACAATTCCCGGGACCCGGGACTGAAAATTACGCTAGGATCTAGCGTATCCTTTGCGTAATATTGTGATCTTACGTACCTACCCCCTTACTCAAAAAGCGCTATTTAACTAATATACTGTTTAAAGGGTCACGTAAATAGGTAATGTCACATTATTTGACAATGACAATAGAGTGACGCTGTTTAGGTGAACCTTTAAACAGTACCTATATTAGTTAAATAACGTTTTATAAGTAAGAGGAGGTTAATGTTTTCTTTAGATACAGACAGGTTAAGAGATAACCACCTTCAATCAAGACAAGTTTATGCAGTTATCTGGGGAGGGGTGAATATAATGAATACCTTGTAGCAAGTGATGTGGCGGTGCAACGGCTGGGGAAGCGCACCTGGGCGCGAGCAGCAGGTGGTAGAGAGCGAGGTACACTGCCGCGACTAGTATGGACACCACGCCCAAAGCGCGGTACACTTCCCGAGCCGACTCTAGCTCTGTCGGCTGCTCCAGTGAAACCATACCGCTTACTATAGCACCGATGCAACGACCTGGAAATTAAACAGTGTCAGGCATAGGCTTATGTGGGACGTTGATGGCCGCACGAGTCGGTTCGAATCCAAAGTTTGAGTTCAGGATATTAATCATAAGACTTAGACTTAGTAAAGTAGGTAAAATGAAATTTCATGCCGTGGAGTGGTGAGGTCATTGGTTGGTTCCAATCGAGATAAAGAAAACATCGAGATCATCTACTTACATTTCATCACTTATAAGTAAATTAAATGCCTTTTATTTTTCTTCCACTTATCCACCACATTAGGATCACATGCGTGGGTCTAATAATTTAATCTGTGGCTTTTTTTTTATACCACTTAGGTGGCAAACAAGCATACGGACCGCCTGATGGTAAGCGGTTACCGTAGCCTATGGACGCTTGCAACACCAGGGGTATCACGAGCGCGGTGCCGACCCTAATCAATTATGCTGCATTTCATTTAGTGAGGTCATTGGTTGGTTCCAATCGAGATAAAGAAAACATCGAGATCATCTACTTACATTTCATCACTTATACTTAAGTAAATTAAATGCCTTTTATTTTTCATCCACTTATTCACCACATTAGGATCACATGCGTAGGTCTAATAATTTACTCTGTGGCTTTTTTTTTTATACCACTTAGGTGGCAAACAAGCATACGGACCGCCTGATGGTAAGCGGTTACCGTAGCCTATGGACGCTTGCAACACCAGGGGTATCACGAGCGCGGTGCCGACCCTAATCAATTATGCTGCATCTCATTTAGCGTAAAAAATATTTTTAACAAGGGATAGATGTTGAATAACTTACCAATACAGAAATGCGCGATGACTGGCAGCGCCTGACCCGTGGCGGTGTACTTGCGCGGCACCAGGTGTCGGAAGTACATAACGGCGGTCACCCACACCAGGCTCATCGTGAACACCTCCAAAACCTCACACACGACCACCCACGTGTAATCTGTGCTGTATGCTAAACCTGTACAAGGAAAGTTGAGGATTGCTTATTCTTTGTCCTGAGTAAGTAAAGTGGGCCTAAAAGGCACAGTTTATTTGACTTTAGGCCTTAGGTATCAAGTCCGTAAATATTGCCTAGAAAACTGAGCTAGCTGCTGATTATACTTAGATGTAGGAAACAATAGCGGCGACTCGACGGTTATATTCTAAGTTAAGAGTGCCTAGTCCCTACGCACTATGCAGTTAGCCGGAATGCGGTCAGCCGTCCGGTAGACCGCAATCAAATATACGAAAAACATCTTTTTTATTTATTTAATGGGTTTGCGCTTGACCTCAATACCGCCTGATGGTAATCGAAGATCTAGTCTAGTGTGGACCGTGCGTGCCATTAGATACTCTGTTCACTCTGGACTTGAATAAACCTATATTGTAATGTACTAAGTGTCTGGAAACACGTTGTCCGGGAGAGCATTTCACAACTTGGCCATGCGTATAAGAGGAATTGAAACGCTTGGTACAACAAGTCGGAATGTCGACGACGAAGCTGCGGACGATGCCTAGTGGTCCGATAGAAGTGTAACGCCAATGTAACGCGGTGATGGCGGCTACTAAGCGCCGGCCAACCGGGAGCTCTACCGCGTATCTTTGGTGGTAATCGTAACGAACAAAATTAATGAATTTCATCCAATCAGGCTCACGAATGGCTTACCGTCCTACCGCGCCATTGGATGAACTCATAAATTGTGTTCGATACGATTACCACCAAAGATACGCAATAGCCCGGCGGATAGCTGTCTGCAATGCGGCTAGCCGCACAGTGCGCACGTAACCTGTTGTCAATTATTATGTTATGCAAAACTGCGTTTAAAATGTCAATGATACCGGTATAACGAATTCCGTAGAATGTGAATGCAGTGATGAAAACGTTGGAATGTCCGATGTAGTCGACGAGCGCCTCCGCCCAGAAGAGCGCCGGCACCGCGGGCAGCGCGCCCGCCGTCAGCGTCAGCCCCACCTCGCTTATAGTGCCGTTCAGCGCGAAAACTGTCCTGTTCGCATACAACACTATATGGATTATCGAGTTAAATCACCATCATATTAATGTGAGGTGAACACAGTATTCGAGGAAAAGAAAGAAAGAAAGAAACGCGCTTTTGATGCTGACCGTACCTAGCCACTATATAGGTATATTGCTTATTGGCGCAGACGCGCGGTTTTCATTGGGTATTTCATACCTTTTTCCCAAATTTTGTATTTAAGACTCTGAGCTAACACTAAACTCTATCAGAATGTCTTAGCCATAAAATCCACAAATATATAACTACCCTAGGTCCTAATCTTGTACTTACAAAAAAAGCAAAGAATTTATAGGAATAGAGTGCAGTTGGTTACCATGGTAAATATGCGTCGATCCCGCTCCACAGAGTGCCGAGCAAGGCGAGGACGGCGCAGAGCGCGGCGCTCTCGGCGCCGTAGCGGCGCACCGCGCTCATCGGCATCGCCACCACGCCCGTCGCCGTGTGCCACCACCACTCCGGCGTCGACAGCGGCATGTCACTGACAACCATCGAACAATTAGGGATCTTTCCTCGATGCTGACAACATACACATACATATATACGCACCAATCTTTCGGATCCAGCGGATCCAGCTTTCGGGCCAGGGGGGGGGGGGGGGTCACACCATATATATATATATCCAAATATTTCAAGGTCGGCAACGCGCGAGTGATACCCCTGGGGTTCCAAGCTTGGATGGGTTTCAAAATAAAATATTATCCCGGGAATACATAAGATCAGGGCCGGCTTTACCTATTAGTGCAGGGAGTACGGCGCACACGGGCGCAGTCTTAGGGGGCGCCGAGCGTCGACGACGCCGCCAAAATACTATACATCTCTATCAAATAATGGTCTTCAAAGAAATTGAATTATTACCTCCTGCATTGTGTCCTGTATACTAACGCGTCTTTTCGCGCTCACCTACACCAAAATGGAAGAACCATCTTTGTGGAAGACTGCCCACGTGCACCCAGTGGCTGATCAAAAAGAAAGATCAGAACCGGCGAATCACACGCATATCGCTCTACATACCTCTCTTCTCTCCAAGTATGCCAAAATGATGGAGCGAGTGATCAACACGCACCTCTTGAGATACCTTGGAGATCACGATCTGCTCGTCGCTCGGCTGTTGACCTTCTAGATGTATCTTACACACCGTTGCTGTTGGTCACTCGCCATCGGGAGTCAAGGTGTGACATTGGCAGTAAGCCTAGATTTGGCGAAGATCGCGCGCCTACTAAAGGGCGCCAGTGTACTGATTGCACCCGGGCGCTACATTGGCTAGATCCGGCCCTGCATTAGATCCTTTTAGAATGCGCGTGATACTGCGGGGCGAAACCCAGTAGGTAATAATAATCGCGACCGAAGCCCGATACTTAAATTTACTTACATAATATAATTATAGTCTTTTCGATAATTCGCCAAGGTCAATATAAAATTGAAAGAAAGAAAGAAAATAAATTTATTTGCGGCAAAAAGTAAACAAAAACATATCAATTATAAACAGAAGTTTAACTAAAATTAATAATTAAAAAAAAAAGAATGAATATGAAACTACTGCGCGACACCACGAGTCACGACACAGTGAAGCACTCGCCTACCGCTCAAGAGCAAGTGATTTCATTCTCTTAGCTCGAAAGGGTCTACCTAAGTCGATTTTCCGACCACACCTCTATAGATTTACAACTGTCTTTTTAGGGAAGAAAAACATCGTGATACCTGTAGGTATGGCCGATGACACACAAACCTGACACACTTTCACTCGGTCAAAATCAATATTAGGTATATAGGTAATCGTCCTGTCAGTATAAGACATCCAATACAAGCACTTTACCAAAGTAGGCCATTGCACCTTCGATATGATACGATGTGCCTATATAAAAGCATATTGATCAAAACCTTACCTATCGAATATAAGTATGAGGGCTCCAAGCAACATAAAGACTGCATTTAGAATGAATGGCACAAGGTATGGCTGTTCAGGCATTTGTTCTGCAGCAAGACCAGCCAGTGGTGGGAAGATGGCTAGTCCAAGCGTTCCGAAGGCCAATTGCCTGCCGACGTCACCGCGGCCTAGGGATGTCTCTCGAGTCGCTATGACACATGCAGTACCAAGGAGAGCCAGCCCTGCTGTGGGCCAGATGTCTGCTAATATTCTGAAACAAAAAGTGGTATACTGATTGTACATACCTACTCTTATGTTTAAATACGGTGGCGGGTGACCGTTTATTTTTTATTCTTCTTACCTTATAATTAAATAACTCCAGAAAGTAGTCGATGGGTCTCCAATAACTAATCTACATTCAGCATTCGCCAATACGCCATCTGGTTCATCGTAGGGATCTAGAACTTGGCACCTCACTGCCGGATTGCACTCTTTCTTGTCTTTTCTAATTTCCTCTAGATGTTCGGGAGGAACTAGACATCTAGATGGACCACCTGAAAAATAGCAGATCAATATAAATAGTTGTAGGTAATGCATATACCTACGGCACATCTATGTTAATGTTTAAAAACATACTTGTACGATAAGTGCACCAATTTGAATCGGCGGTGCTGTTATCTTTAGGCAGTTCTGGAGCGAGTAGCGTCAGGGGTAATCGTAAGCGAGCGACCTGCTGCATGTACACTAAACATTGCCCATTGTAGCACAAGTGTGGTGGGTTTTTTTCGATGATGATTCCGGTCGTTTCCACTTTCTCCTCTTCTTCCCCTGTTGTCGTGTGGTCGTATAATGGCTGCAAGATCATAAGAAAGAAGATCTGAAGTTTCTTTTATTATTTAAATTTAATTCTCCATATTTTTACTTGTATTTTTTGGCTGTTATAAAATTGTATGAAAATGTTATGTTACGTTAACCGTGGGGTGGAGACCTGGTGTCCTGAAATACAGGCTCTGCCTAGCTTAGGCACCAGTCTCCCGCAATTTAAGTATTTCTCATCATTACTATTTCATTCAATGTTTTTTTACTTTAACTTATTGTGGAAGAAATAAATATTATTATTATTATTAATCTTATTATTTATTTATTATTAGTAGGCGCAATAAACCATCAATAAGATAATTTATAGCCCTTACTATACAGGATGGAAATTTGAGACGGGTCAGTCAGTAAGTGCTGCCTAAAGGGTTGAAGCCACGCGAATATGGTCTTAAGAGATTCCCTTGCTTTTTGAGCTATGTGTTCTATTCATTTACAGACATCGAAATAAAAATGTCTGCGAGAAAACGGCGATTTTCATAAAAATACAATTAATAGATCCTTACTCTGACAACGTTCAAAAGGCTGTGCACTAGAAATGTCACAAATCGAAAAATACTTTCAATATTGGTACTTATTTTTTTTTAAGAAAAATAATGTGTTTCTGTAACTGTAAATGCGGATAGCAATAACTCAAAAATTTACTCTCCTCAATGATGAGGTAGGTGGACCCAATTTTTCTAATATGCAACTTTTAAAAGTAAAGCAAAAAGACAAAACAAATATACTTAAGCAAAATTTTTCACTAGCAGCACTTTATCGAAATAAGTACTTGTTTTTAGAGTAATAAAATGTGATACAAGATACAACAAATAATTGTAGGTACGTACCGTAGTATTAGCGATGATGTCGTACATAGGACTCAAGGTGGTGGTGGTGGTAGTGGTTGTGAACGGCTGCTTCACCCAAGTCATATTTTTATCGGCGCACCCGTATTCGCACGAGCTCACTGCCAGCACACCCGACTGACAACATCGATAGATTCATTAAACAAGTTGTTTTATTTGTATAATGTAAGACTACTTTCACGAAAATTTCTTCTTGTGGCCGATGATAGCATACAGGACATATATACCTACTGAAAGGAACTGATTATCAAGTTTAGTTGCAAGGTACTTAGCTATGTCGCCTATGGCTATCCATAGCGTATCTGCTACAGAGCACCGAATAAAGATGTCTATACCATATAGGACATAGGTACCTATATCACTATAGGATTTGATCTCACGACCTTCTGATCGTTCGATGTAACTGTCAGCCATAGTGTTAACATCGCCTAGGCTTAGAGAGACATGAAGACACAGCCTGTTTTTTTTACTAGGACTACTCATTATCACTGCGTCAGAGCTATAGGGATATAAATGCAAGCTACGAACCTTCTCCCCCGACCATCGGTTGCAGCGCATGCCTTCCTTGCACACCTCTTGCATGACGTAAGCGCTGTCTGCATCGCACATGAACAATACTTGAGGTCGACGAGCCTGACACACATTTAAGTTTATAAATCAAGGTGACCAAGAAAATAACATCTCGTAGTCTTACAGGTGAACCAACATATTACCATACTGTTGAATATTCTGTGATATTACTTTATGCTTTTATTTATATAATTTGAAAGTTCAATAATAATATGTATTTAAATGGGTTAGAATGCAAAACAAAGTCGACCTTGCCGTGCGACTCCAGTGCGGATTGGCGGACTTCATAATTAATATTGTATATATGCAGTGGCACCTGGTGCGGAAATCGTACCCCGTGTGTCACCCCAAAATGAAAACTGTATAAATAAACGCATATTATAATATGGCAGTCACCGGTGCGGGCCACTAGGATGTTCGCTTTGCAACTTTAAGATTTATGTTTTAAAAAATATGAAATCTACTCCTTACTTAAATCTTTTGATAAATTTGGTGGTATAAATACCTCATGTTTTTCAGTGTAAGGCACTGTGAGGAGTAGAGTGTAAAACACGGCGCTCAGTACGAGACAAGCAGCAGTGACGATGCGTAAGAGCCGTCCAGAGCCGCTGGGACCCCTGCCTCCGCTGGTGGACCCGCGACCCACCGACGCCCTAAGCAGAAAGTAATATATAGGTATATTGTGGCAAATCGTCGGCTTAGGAACATATGATATCTAATAATTCGCATTACAATGTTATGCTATCCATCGTGATCGATCTATGTAATTGGGCTGGCAGGATCCCGATTCTCTCTAACATGGCGGATACCATAAAAAATCTATTGCTTTTTGATATAATATTTCCGCTTGTTCTTCGTTAATGTCTAAAGCTACATCGATGTCGGAACCGCGAGAATCGAACTCCCCCAGAACCCAAGAAACCCTTAAAAGGGCCACATAGGAGAATAGAATAGCACCGCCTTTAGAACAACTGATGCAGGTACCCAGAGTACCTGATTTCAACAAGGTCCAGAGAGCTGATTTCCAACAATCAGGGACTGGAGAGGCACTAAGGCACTTAGATGAAAAAGTAATAACTAATAGTAATAAACCGAAAAAGTAATAAACGGTAATACTTTAATGATATTTTTTGGATTGTTTATCTTATAGTTTCATGTACCTACCTACCTACCTAATATGCCGTTCGATGGAAATAATATTTAAATATAAATAAATTTATAAAACTAACTTACTTGAGTACCACTGCGCTGCCGAGCAATAGTTAAGATCCTATAAACCTAGGTACGCTTATTTAAATTTTTCGCTTTGACACATCTCTACAATACCTACTCATAATACTAGTACCTATTGGGCTATTGGTAACCACATACCTATGTGAGTTAGTAAATAGTACACACGGCTACAGATCAAGCTATACATTTCCAGTATAAGCTGATCTCGCATTGTATAGGATTTCCGTACTATGGGAGGTCAGCTTATACTAGAAATGTATAGCTTGATCGGTAGCCGTGTGTACCTAGATTATCATATTCATTCATTTAAACCCACCTAGGTTTGCTTTTGTTGTATTAGCTATATTGAAAAAGAAATTTACAAAATTATTTTTTGACAAGTTTCCATTTATTGACATCTTAACATCCTAGTCTACATAGTTCTAACTGTAACACGCGACCACGAAACTGATACAAACGAACGTTTTGTTCCTGCTCTATTGTTAGTTGAATCTAACGAATGTCCATCTCATAGCAAATAGTTCATCGCACGGACAGACCTTGGTCGACTCTATTAATAGAGGTGTGCCTACATAAATCACTCTCTATAATATAGGTACTCACTTATCAATAAGAGGCCCCAATAAGGCTGGTCCAAGTAAGGCGATGCAAGGCGCGATTGCAGATATAAGGCGAGCTTCTCCCCGATCTAAGCCCACTGAGAGCATGTGCAGTGGAAGATATGGAAATATACAGCCTATCCCTGTGAAATTAAAACAAATCAGTCAAAAATTCCTCCTAAAAATAGGTAGATAGGAAGATATTCCAGAATAAAAAAAAACAAACGAGAGAACCCAACAAACAGATAACGTCGGCCAATCATAGGAATTAAAGACGCACGATCAAAGCTGGCTACTCAGTATTAAATTGCTTGCAAAGTTTGCTATAGAAGCATGTAGTATAGGTCACATTATGGTCGCAGTGCAGTGTAAGTCCGAGGTGAACGGTCCCTAAATCATTATGTTAGGCACCGCGGGAACTCGACGCTCCTTAGATGGAAACTTGAACCACAACTATTGCCTTGCGAATAAAGTCAATCTTCCATAGCGGTCACCCTGGACTACTTTTTATTGTGCCGGCAAACACGATCAGAGGGAAACGTTTTTATGAAACTCTAAGATAGGCGAAAACTTGCACATTGTAGATAGGTACGTGTCTGAATTGACAAGGACTTTTAATTGTTCGCGATTAAAAATCTTTTCTTTCTTACTGACCTAGGGGGCTAAAAAGGAAGCTAAAGCAATATTGCTACGCAATGAATTTTTTCGAATTTGCGGCATATCCTAAGTGATTTCAATATTTTTTGGTAAAATAGTTACTCATTATATACAATTCAATTCATTAAAAGATTTGGAATTGATGAATTGCATAAGATCTGCTTTAAATTTGAAAAAATGAATTGCGTTAGCAATATTGCTTAGCTTCCTTTTTAGGGGGGCTGACCTCATCTTTACCTCCATTAACGCGTAGTTGAATAAGATAAGGTAGAGAGGTAGATATAGTTCTAAAGTTAGTATTTAATTGAGTGTAACACGTTACACGCCTGCCTGTTGATAAACTCTATGGTCGCTGGTAGAGTGGATACTTTGCTTTCGAACGGAAAACTCAACTTCAAAATATGGAGATATAACCACAGTATATGAAATAATATAATTATGTCAAAACATTACATAGCAGAGCGATATATGTTGACCAGTCCAAACGCAATGTCGTAGATCCCCTGGAGATTCAGTTAATTTTTCTATTTAATTGCGGGTGAAAGTAAAAGAGGTGTGGTTTGCTTTCCAACAGCAGCATTATATTAACTTCCATCGGTAAGCGCGGATCGAAATTTAATATTGATAAAACGAAAGCTTATCCGTCGTACACTCAGCCATAAATTTTATCAACGTATTAACTAGGTTAGCATCTACCTGAGAGAAAACAGAAGAGGACGCATTTCAATGTAATAAGATTCTTGTTGACGAGCTTCTTCATCTTGACTTTTTTTTCTTGTATCGTCTTTATAAATAATGGATGCGCTACTTAGGCACGCTTGAGAACATCTTGCATCTGAAATGAGAAATAAAATGATTGTACGTCTGATTAAATTAATGAGTAATTTTCATAAAAACTCGGAAACACTTTAATACACACACTTTGAATATCAAATGCGTTTAATGAATTGGGGCCATGGCCATTTATTTACTCGCTTACGGGTTACGGGTGACGTTCAGAGTTGTGACATAGCCAATGCCAACTGTTGTAGTGTTAAAATAGGAGTGGAGCCGAATGAGACGAGCTACCATTATTATGATCTCATCGTGAGCATGATAGAAATTGAATGATTAGTAGATAAGTAGAGTTTCGCAAGAGCAGCAATAGTGCCTGGAACAAACTTTTCTGTCACCACTACGAGGGTTCAAATAAGGATGTACGAGTTTCAACTGATACTGAATAGTTTCATGCTCTCAAATTTACCGCTTACCCGACATTTTTTTTTTCTCTCTCTAAGCTCTCTCAGTAGAAGAAACCATACACATAAAACAGCATCTATTCGATCTGCTAGGTTAGTAGAATTATTTGTTCCTACTTATGTAATTAAATAACAAAATTAAATACTTTAATTTCTAAAGTATTCTGTAGTAGGCGTGAAACTGAATTCTAATATAATTATGATAAAAGTACCTACCTACCTAACTACTTATTTAAAAACCATCTTTGTAACCTAATCACCTCGAAGAGATATGCGTAACCTACTGACTTGCGTGATTCGTATACACAGTGAAAAATCAAAATGACACACAGAATAGAGCAAACCATATAACTTTACATAATATTATGCGCATGTAAATGGGACGTAAATAATGTGAGCATTGTTGTCATATCCCTTTATATACGAAGGTGTACAATGTACCTACTTTAAATTAAATGTAGTACCTACTTGTGGTACCAAAGTTCTCTTTGATGTCTAAGTACAGCAGACATCTCAACAGAATCATGCATAGTAACTTTGCGGATACTGCATATAGAATTTTCGTAGTCGAGATTCATCATCCTCTTCTGCTTCATGGTAAGGTACTTATCATCCGTCTACTTAAGTATGACAGAAATGCTTTTATCGGAATTCAAGAATTCTATGACTCAAAATCTTTTAAAGGGAGTCTACGGGCAAGAAAATGCAAAAGAAAACCTACAACAGTTGATGGAAATTTCTTAATGTATTCGGAAGCAAGCGGCGGCGGAGCGGGCGGATGAAATTTAATGCGCCTGCCTAATTTTGATCATAGCCGTACGTAACGTATGAATTTAATTTTAGGGTCAGTGTAATCAGCGACGATTTTATCTAATTTTATGTTGTGTCTGTTATTTCGTTTCGTCAGCATTGACTCTTTTTTTTTTAAAGGGTATCGCACACTGTATCTGGGTTACCAGCTTGTAAACATAAACACAACCGTCCCAAACTTTCACACGACAGCTGTTTGTACTGTGGCAAACCGCCAATACGGATTGGAATTTTCAACGATTATTTGTTTAGCATAAAAAAATGATATTTCATTTAATGTTTATATTCACATTTTGCGTGTATTGACATAAGTTTCTAGGTTGTAGTTGTATGTTTTGTTTCACTGTACCATATCCAGTTGATATCGTAAAATACAAAAAGCTTGCGTGTCAAAAGGTTATTAGGTAACATAAACGACTGACTGTAGGGAACGGTAACTGCTGACGAACTTTAGCAGAATTAAGGTGAAGCTTAATAACATTTTTATTTTGAAGTAAAAATCGCAGGTTAACCTTATTAAAAGTAGGTAGATATATGTCGAGTATAGTCGTGTAGTGCATAACAACGAGTCAACTACCTAGGTCCTACCATAACAAATCATGCTATCGACAAGCCAAACATATTTAGCTACTAATTTTTGAAAATATTTATACCTACCTACCTACTACCACAGAATATTTAATAGTAGGTACATACTACTACAAACAAATAAAACCCCAAATTCTATTCAAGTGGTTTTTACGGGTTTTTAAGATTTACCTTGGTAGGTACCTATATTTGCGTCAAAAATCGACGTGGGTAACGTTGGCTATAAGTCCAAATTATTTTGTCCGCCATCAACATCGATCAAGAGGATAAAATGTTAATGTATTAAAACTTTTACACAGCAAATGCCTGCATATGATTATATAGTTCTAGAAAATGGAAAATATACTCAAGTTACTAAAGAAAAAATAGACATCGATTTTATATAAAAACAAAAGCTATCACTATCACCATCGAAACTGTGCTGACCGGTGCTGACTGCCTTGTGACTGCCACACACACAACCGCGTTGCCCGACCGTCGGTTGCTATGCAACGTGTCGTGTGGTCGGTTGTAATTAAAGCTTGCGCCCTTAGAGAATTTTTCTAAATTCTCTTATTTTGCATTCTTGTACCCAATGCAATGATGAATGAACGCAAAGACTGAGATTTTTCGTTTGCCAGTTCAGAATTATGTATCAATCAGGGTTTATCAAAATAGATAGATATAATAGTTAACCTGAATCTGAGATCCACAAATCAAAATTTGTACAATACCTACCTATGTCATCACTGTGATAACCCGACACGCTATAAACAATCTCAATTAATTCATAATTTAGAACCGTTTTGTTGATGTTGCGTTTCTACTACTATACGTCACCTATTACAAAGTCTAATTAAAGTACTTACGGTACTTACTTGCTAGAAGAAACAATACCCAATACCCGCATCTAGGCATTATTTCTAGGTTAGGTAGATGCCCGTGTGTGTACTTCCATGTAAACTACTCTTGCATCATATTTTCATTATTATCCTTTGCTGCATACTATTTTCTGGGCGGTATACTTAGCTACCTAAAAACAAAGAATGATTTGATCCGAGTATGATGAAGGAGGATAGGTAAATGTCTGTGGGTAAATGTATGATCTACCCAAGATCTACCCAAGATCTACCCTTGAACGAGTTAACCTCCTACTCGTACTCGTACTATCTGTACCAACCAACTGAAATCTTGAAATATTTTCTTTCAAGTAATAGCTCTACAACTAGTAGGTACCTACCAAACAAACAACTATTTAAAATATACTAGATCCAAAGAATTTAAAACGTCCAGAAGGATAGTCGCCTCTATGGGAACATGAAATAAACAAGCCAGAATTGACAGTATTTGACAGCCGTGCGCAGTACGAACTGAGAGCGGAGTGAAATTAAATGTCATGCTTTAGTAAGGCGGATTATCCATCTGGGTAGAAGCACGATGCCCTATGAAAATCTTTGACTAGACCCAATTAAAAGAAAGAATTGAATCATTGTAAAATCGATAACAACACTTCATTGAATGGGTAAATGGGAGCAAGAATAATACTTAGGTACTAATAGTTGTACGTAGTATTTATATACTCTGAGCTAATAGCAACAAGAAGAAGCACACGACATCGAAAATTGTAACAAGTAGATACCTACTTAATACTTATAAGATAGCGGGCATAAGACAAGACAACAGGCATAGGATCGTGTCGGGAGTAAGCGATGGCGTCACCGCTATAATCGGCGAAGGTCTGGCCGATCTGTGACCGCCTGCGCATTTCGACGCCTGACAAATATCACCACTGTATAAAACTCAATAAAGAATGATGTAAACGATCTTTTTAGAATCGGCGCGTCATATCCATTCGAAGGAAAAAATCAGAGTTCGTATGCCTTGAAAAGTCACGATAGGTACACATAATTCATTTTATTTCACTTCACAGGTACACGGCACATGTATTGATCTTTATTGGATAAAATACCACCGATAATATGCAATACTCAAAATACACGAATTTATGAAAATAAAAAACCCGACTGCGTAAAACAAATATTAGAAAGCTTGTTTTCCTCTTTTCAGTTAATATTTGTTTTACGCAGTCGGGTTTTTTGTTTCTTTTAATAATTTAATTTATTTCAGACTTTTTAGTTTTATACATAATGATTTTTATGTATTAGTAAGTAAATGAGCGGTAAGGTAAAGTAACGCTAACAACCATCGTAACTCTGTGAGTTACGTACGGTAACCGCTCAGAGTCTTTTACCTACTGTCCTTGCATTAAACATGTTTTTTTGCAGTTTACGTCAAAATGGTAGCACACAAGTATTACAATCTATACATATATGGAATGGGCTATTCACAAGCTTTCATTTGATACCCATATTGTTATAATAACGAAATTTTTGTTTTTAATACCCCCCCTCTTTTCTTATCCGTAGACGCCATATAAAAATAATATACCCTATGACACTCCCACAGTTCAGACAAATCTAACGACACCTCATATGTAAAAATCCATCAAGCCGTTTAGGCTGCAGAGCGTGCCAAAGAAATAGACATACATACATACATACATACACTCGAAAAATATAACCCTCCTTCCGGGTCAGTCGGGTAAAAATGAAAACGCAACGTCACTCTGCAAGTTCCCGGCAAAAAGTCCACACCAACAAGTACGTTGATAGTGAAGATAGGTTCATCGTATCGTAGCATAGAGTAGTGTCATCGTAGACAGGGCCGTCTTAAGACATGCCGGGGCCCTTAAAGTAAAAAGCGAATAACACAAATAATTTTTCTGCTGATTTTATATTTTTTACAATGATTAAAATTAAAAACTGATAATACGTTTCGAAATGACAGCCTAACTGTTTGGTGTATGATAGTTCGCATTCGAAATACGTTTCGAACGGTCCCGACCAGTCGAAGCAGTTCGAGCGCTAGCCCTCGAAAAATAAGAAAAAATGGCGGCTTCGAAATTGTCAGAATAGCCTAAC
This sequence comes from Achlya flavicornis, assembly GCA_947623365.1. Taxonomy (NCBI): domain Eukaryota; kingdom Metazoa; phylum Arthropoda; class Insecta; order Lepidoptera; family Drepanidae; genus Achlya; species Achlya flavicornis. The sequence continues at coordinate 8,781,099 of OX392473.1, read as the reverse complement.
TTGATTTTCACTCGAATAAAGTACGAGTTCGAACTTTATTACGAACGACTAACGAGTGATGAATTCGAGTGAATGAGAATTGGCTCCCAGAGCGGTTGCGGTTGCGGCAAACAAGCATACGGCCCGCCTGATGGCAATTACGGAACCTTACTATTTATTTATTAGACTTTACTTCCGAATCATGTCATGTGTGTTTATTTATTTATTTAATAATAATAAAATCATAGGTACCTAAGTAGGTAATAGGTAGGTAGTGCAAGCCAAGCACAGATTTCTTGCCAGATCATCTCTCAGTGAGAAAATACGGTTAAAAATAACTTCAGTGTATTTGTCTTTCAAAATTGCATCTACCTAGATGTGCTCTCGGGATTAAATTGAATTGATTTTTAATTTGAATACAAATAACAGTCAACTCTCTACTATTGATTTAGAATTTTAGAATAACAAATGCTCTAATAGTCAGTGATTCTTTTTCATTCGGTACTTACAGTATAACAATGTATCAATGAATTATATAAATATTCATACTATGTAGCACTGAATGAATATGCTTTCAAGAATACTAGTGTGATACTAGCGTAGGTACCTATTATTGTAACCTACCTAGGGTTGGGTTTCTTCCCGGGAATAAACCCAACTTCGAGTAAATTTCCAATTTAGTGGGAAAGAACCCGGGAATTTTCCCATTGGGTGGGAAAATACTCAAATGGTCATATTTAGTAGATTTTGCGTATATAGCGAGAAATACCTTTACCAAATCGTTTGAATAACATTTAACATGATTTCTATTAGGGTCATACTCATATCATACAATAAAAAAACTTTTTTTTTTTTTTTTGCGTTGTTTTTAAAAAAAGCGACGTTTTGGGGTGTAAGGGTTGTGGTGGACAGTCGGACAGACGGTCTCGTGCAGAAAGAGCACGTGCACATGTACGACGCTTATATAGCCCGTCCCGGGTCCCGAGGGAGGTGTTGCAAGCGTCCATAGGATACGGTAACCGCTTACCAACAGGCGGGCCGTATGCTTGTTTGCTACCTAGGTAGTATAAAAAAAATGTGTGATAACTTCCTCCAAGGTCCGCGTAGGTCCGCGCGTAGGTGATGTAGGTACATACAACAGCGAGTATGATTAAAATAACAATCAAAAGCATCAACAAATATGTTTTTTGAGGAACATAAAGCCATTTGAGTATTTTCCCGCCGTTTGGGAATTTTCCCGTATTTTTCCATTCTTTTCAGTATTTTCCCGTATTTTTCTTTTCTTCCCAATATTTTTCTTTCCCTGCCCATCCCTAAACCTACCTCATTTTCCTTTTGATATAATTTCAAGTCACGTCGTTAATTCATACAAATTAATATAGATAGCCAAGTACGCCAATTATTGCAACTTAATAAAAATAATAATAAAGCCGCAGGGCAGCTTGTGGCGAGCTGTTGGTGAGTAGCGACACCACGGACCCGAGACCTCCCGGGGGGCGAATTTACAAAGGCTATACCATTAGAGTGAAAGTGCAAACTGAACTGGCTTAGCTTTTGTTTGACAAAAACTTGACGAAACCCTAATCTATTCTAGTACAGAAACTGACCGAAATCGCGTAGACTTTGTTAGATAAATTCATTCTAACATTGCAGCAACAAATGCTATTCAATTTGATACCGATATGCAAATTGTATCTATCTGTATTTGATTGACAAAAAAAAGAAAAATAAGTAACAAAACGAACTTTTATTAGGCACTACACACTTGTTGCGAGTACAAATAATAATAAAACTAAAATATTTTTCTTGCGTGTAAAATTAATTAAATTAATGTAAAATACAAAACGCAGATAATTATTTTTATCAAATTTAAACGTAGTAACAATCAGTCTTATTTAAGTATGGCACATAAGATAACACAACACAACAAAACACAAAATAAGAAACATACTATACTCGTAAGTAAACGCATTGCTTATGGTGGAAAAAGAGCCTTATAATAGAGTAACACAAGTAGACACTTTTATCAAATTTATAGGTCCGTATTTGAATATCGAATTTTAAAGTCGATAATGACCATTATAACATCAAACGTATGGCTAGTAAAGTTAGGAGAATTAATGTTATCAGAAGACAGAGAACCTTGGCGCAGATATTATACCTAATCCTAAATAATGTTTAAGTTATCTACGTTAATGTTTTTTAGCACTTGCTTGATTTTTTTCGCGTTCGCGATAAACAAATATGGCGGTGAGCCTCTACTCGACTAGGTTTTACGTAATGTTTGAAAATATTTCGACAAAAGCTTATCTATTTGAGTGAACTCGACTAGGTTTTGTTCGTACGTAATGTTTGAAAATATCTCGATAAAAGCTTATCTATTTGAGTGAATATATATAATACAGTACTAGGTTTTGTCCGTGCATTTTCTTTGAAAATATCAAGGCAAAAAGCTAATCCATTTGAGTCAATTTTTTTATTGAGATAGATTAGGTATTGTCGATTAATATGCATAAACAAAAGCTCATCTATTAGAGTCTGACTCGTGACTCAAATAGTATAGCCTTTGTAAATTCGCTCCCGGGGGCGGCACCTATGCCGCCTCTGGCACACCTCTGGATTGCCTTCACTGGCCGGCCTGAGTGGAGCGGGAGAGCTATATGCTCGAAAGGGTGGAAGTCATAGCAATAACATAACTATGTTATTTCTATGGTGGAAGTGCTCAATCTGCTTAATAGCGGGGAAACCCGCCCCGAGATTACTCGCGATGCCGCGATGGTGAAACCGGTGAACACCTCTCGACACCCTTAGCTGCTGACACCAATTTTGCTCCCTTTGTCACCTTTCGGTGACTGTTTTTGGGGGGCCCATTTTGTTAGCAGCGAGTCACCGTCTGCCAGGATTATCAAGATTGAGACGTTTGATTTGGCAAGCGTCCCGTCGTCTCAATCAATAGCCCAGCAAGCTCCCTTCCATAGACCCAGTATAGTTCCCTTCTTCTCTGCAATGGTCCTAGCACTTCGCGGATGCGGGTTAAATAATCTGGTTCCCTGACATGACAGCTTACTAGGGTTGACAAAATGTTTGGCTTTGTTAAGTAATTATATTTTGTACGGGGTATTTTGTAACACGTTGTATAATATAGGTACAATTTATGTGGTTTATGAAACTTTTATGTGTGGTTTATGATACAGTTCACGAGCACGATTCATGGCCTACGCATAACATCATATCGTAATATTCCGAGTTAGAAATATTACAATTAAAATCGGGAGAAAGTTAAATATTGAACATTATTTTGCATTTTTATTAATTTTTATTTGATTTAGCCTCTAACAGTTATATTTATCGACTAGGCTATTTTTATCGACGCGGCAACACTATCTGGATGTGTTGACAACATATGTTTTTTTCTATCTTGGCATTTTTTGTAGCCAGTACTTGAGTATAATAACATCCTTGTATTGTGAGGTAGCAAACATTTATGAATGAAAAATAGAAAAACTATTAAAGTAGACTAAAATAGGTACCTACTTATGCCTTTCTGTTAAATAATCTGGTTCCCTGATCGACATGACAGCTTACTAGAGTTGACAATTTTTTTGGCTTTGATAATCTTCTACTATATAAAAATAAGTCTGGTTTTCCTTCCTGACGCTATAACTCCAGAACGCACGAACCGATTTCCACGGTTTTGCATTCGTTGGAAAGGTCTCGGGCTCCGTGAGGTTTAAAGCAAAGAAAGTAGGGTAGGGTAGGGTAGGGTAGGGTAGGGTAGGGTAGGGTACGGTAGGGTAGGGTAGGGTAGGGTAGGGTGGGGTAGGGTAGGGTGGGGTAGGGTAGGGTAGAGTAGGGTAAGGTGGGGTAGGGTAGGGTAGCACCACGCGAACGAAGTCGCGCCGGGCAGCTAGTTAATTATATTTTGTACGTTGTACTTATAATATACAATTTATGTGGTTTATGAAACATTTACCTATTATGATATTTTTAATACTGTGATTATTGAACGGAGTTTAAAGATGAACGTGAAAAGATTTTTCAAGATTTTTTGCAGCTCTACCTACTTGCCGCGCAGGCTATGCTACGGACGGGCAGATAACTAAATACATTAGTACGCCTACTTACTGTAAGGCTGGCAATGGATTAGGTATTATATCCTTTTAAACGATCCCAAGCAGCACGCAAGCATATTCTACATCAATAAACCAGCCCATTTAGAACTTAGAGAACAGTTTTAATACTTATAAGAGTGATTTATGAGATATTATACAGCTCTAGCTGTATAAAATTCTTAGTAAGGGATCCGCGTCAGCTTAGGGTTCTTAAACAGAATAACAAAACTCTACCATACGCTCGTTAAGAATTTTATAACACTCCAAGCTGGTTTTATCGTTATAGCTGTATATAGGCTGTATAAAGGGATCCGCGTCAGCTTAGGGTTCTGAAACAGATATTATAACTCTATAATACAGCGTTAAGTGTTTTCTGACACTTCAAACTGGTTTTATCGTTAAAGCTGTATACAGGCTGTATTAAGCATGTGTTCACTTACTTAATACAGCAATAAACGTTCATAACTTACTTAGTACAGCTACTAAGACTTATAACACACTCCAAGTATCGTCTAGGCTGTATAGCAAATTGTCGACATTTTTACATTTACAATAACAACATTTAAATTACAATTAAAGGAATATTTGATAATAACTATAGCCGTATCATGGTTATCAGCTTGAATAATGATCTTGTATACTCATATCTATTATTTAAAAATATATTTTTATTCCAACCTTAAAAACAAACACTTATTTACCGTATTTAGTATAATTTCTTTATTTTGGCTTGATTATTTTGTTGGCGCGTGAATATTTTGACGGAAAACATACACAGGTTCACAATAAATTAAAATTTGCACATTGAATTCATCAATAAACAGCATTAGATATCCATGTCCAAGATTTTATCGTTTTCATTTATTAAATATTATGCCGCCATTCAATATGGCATCGTAAATAGTTTTATTTATTTTATTCTGACATAATTCTCTTCGACAACCTATTTAGAACTCTTATTCTTACAAGATACTTATAAGAGGATATCCGTAGAGTATAGGCTGCTCTATACACCTAATAACAGCTCTAATACAGCTTTTATACTTGTCTTTTGTTTATACAGCATCTATACAGCTCCAATAACGAAATAAGCTGTGTAATGTGGGCCCTTTTTACACTTATAAGGCCTGTATAAGCGCTTATACAGCCTTTTTACAGACTGAATATTCAGCTTTTAGTATAAGAACGAACTTTAATACAGCCTTTAAACAGCTTGTTATGCTACTTGGGATGGTTTCTTACAAATCAAATAAATAACTTCGCTGCATCCCAGGTTCACTTATGATTAGACTAACCTAGATACCTACTTAATAATTAAATTAGGTAAATTAATAATTAGCTACTACCTAATTAACTAACTGATTCGACTAATGCGAATTGGCTAAGCTTCAGGATTATTTCGCTTTAGTTTAGTTGACTCGCAGTTTCTAGAATTATTTATTTTTTCATATGTAGGTAAGGTATGTAGGTACCTAGTTATAGGATCCACGAGCTGAAGGGTGAAAAATCTGAAAAAGAAGAGAAAGACGCTCTCATGTCTGGATTGTAGTCAGCTTCGGTTTAACTTCAGTACCCCGAGTGTAAAGAATTGATGCGTTTGCGTTTGCGACACTTCTCTATAGGAATTGGCACAGCGCCTCTAGCGGAATACTCATGGTACTAATTTCTCCCATACATTCTTTACACTCGGTGTAGGTACTGAAGCAAGTCCCTACGACAGTGTTTTTTCTTTAAATATTTAACTTGCTGAGTCTGATTGATCCTGGTCATGTGGTCATTCTGAACCTAAACCTGATTGTCTTATGACAATCAGGTTTTAATTTAGAGATGAGATAATTTAATAAACGATCACCTACATCGATCCTACGATGCATATGTGTATAATTTTATACAGGATTGTGAATTAATTAACTTTATACATGTTCGTCATGTAGGTATTGAACGGAGCCGCAAGTTGCAGCCCGCAAAAGCATAAGACGCGTCGCGGCCACCATCGTGCATCGGGCATAACGTTCGCGGTTCGATACTACATGGAAGGAATTGAACCATTTATGCTCGTTCTTTCTCTCTCATCTTATAAATACAAAGTACCCAACGCAAGGTAGTGTTGAGGTGGGTGTGTCGTTACTTGACTTACTTGCCTCTTGCACCGATAAAGTGTTCGCCCGTCACGCTCGCGAACAACTGGGTCATAGGCATTGTTTTGTTTCTCCACTAGTAGCATCGCTAGTAGCTCACGAGTATATAAATACTACGTACAACTAGTAGGTACCATACCCATACCACACAAGAGGTATCTTGGTTTTCAGTTTTACCGATTGATCGATTGATAAAGTAGAAATTATTTTCACCTATGTCTTACTAACTAGTCATTACCTATCAAAGCACCTAGGATCTTTTGAATCGTTCCTTACCACTTTTAATAATAATAATAATAATAAAAATTAATAAAAATATTGTAAAAAAAAATTAATAAAAATATTGTAAAAAAATTAATAAAAATATTGTAAAAAAATTAATCATATTTACATAGGATTAGGTTTTTTATAATATTTTTGATTTTTATACCAATGTTACAAAAAATAATAATTTTAAGTATGAAAATAAATAAAGAGAATAATAATAATAAAAAAAAAAAATAAAAAAAAACCGCTGACAGTGACAGACGCCTTGATTTTTGTAAATACATTTTTTATCATTTATTTTTACGTTTTACCAAGGATTTACCCCAAATATTTTATTTATACACCTCAAAATATGGCAGCATTACAAAACTATAACATTTGGCAATATAAAAACCTGAAAATTACATAACGACATTTATGTCACTTTGACGAGATTTGAGAGATTTGAGATGATTACACGATCAAGGCGAAAAGGAACAGCGGGACGCATATACGCACGCCCACCACCCTCGCCCGCCTCAGCCAGCTCCTCGCCATCTTCGTCGGGCGATAATTTTGCTACCGCGCCCGACACTAGCGAGTCGAGCGACGAGCGCGGGCCGTCGCCCCCGCCGCCGCGACCACCTGCGCGACGAGGACGACCACCGCTGCCGGCACGCTTGGGACCTGCGGGACATCCTGCCCCGCGCTCGGCCCCCGCTACCGGTGGTATAGTGCGTCGCATGCGGTGGACACAGTCCATAAATGAGAACTGCATGCGCGCCTACTATAGGGCTACAGAGGGGGGAACCAACCTGTCTGCGTATCGTGACCGGATGCTGCCTCTGTTTCAGATCCTTGAACCAACCATCAACGTGACCGCGCAACGCCTATCGGATCAGGTGCGGGCCATCCAGCGGCTCAAGAGGCTGGATGACTCTGTACTTGATCGGCTACGCTTGGAAGTGCTACCTGTTCGCTCTGCCTCTGCTTTGACGCGGGATCCACCTGCTGTTTCGCCGATTTCGGTGCCGATACTAGACCAGGCACCGGGGGCGGCGCCGGTTGATCCCAGTGCCGACGAAGAGGACTGTGTGAACAGCGTAAGCACTCAAACCAATGAGCATTTGAGGAGGACTTTGGAGGAAGCGATTGTGCTGTATAGGTCCGCACCCAACTCTAGGCCGCGAATACCACGCTTGCCCACAAATAAACGAAACTTAGCGCTAATGGGAGCCCTGAACGCTTTACTAGACCCGTATCTACGGGCTAGTGAAGATTTAGTTGATACCCACTCGATTCTGTACTGTGGGGCCATCGCGGCGTGCCGTGTTGCTCGTGTCAGGCTACCTGTTCCTGACCGAGCCACGCGGACCGTCGGTGGTGTCCCCGCATGGCAAGTGCGGATCGAGCGGCGTATCAACACGTTCAGGACTCTCATTGCAAAGCTGATTTGCTTCAAGGAGGGCAATAATCGCCCTCGTGTCATGCGCTTTGTGACCCAGGCCTTTGCGGGGACTAATATTAGGTCCCACGACTACTTGGCCTGTGTCACAGAGCGCATTGACTTCTTGAAGCAAAAAGTTTATGCATGGGCAAGCCGTATTCGCCGCTACAGAGAGCGTGTGGATCGATTCCAGCAGAATCGCTTCTTCCAGAGTGACCAGAGGAAGGTATACCGAAAGTGGGAGGGAACCGACCAACGTGTGTTGGATGGACAGTTACCGGATACTACTGCTATGATTAATTTCTGGCGTAGTATCTGGTCAATGTCTGTCCAACACACCGAGGGTGATTGGATGAGTGTTGTCAAACGTAAGTGTGAGTCCATCGAACCAATGGAGGCTATTACCATCAGCCCCATTGACATAGGTTGTGCGATCCGTTCGACCCAGAACTGGAAAAGTCCTGGGCCGGATGGATTGCACAACTTTTGGATAAAATGGTTTCGATGCTCACACGAACGTTTGGCAACGCAATTCCAACAAGCCCTTGAGGATGGTTCCCTGCCAACTTTCCTAACAACCGGTGTTACTTCCTTGCTCTTTAAGTCCGGTAGTACCACGGAACCGAAAACAAGCTCCTTACATCCATTTTGAGAGCAAAAATTAATACGCACATTGTTGCGAATAACGTTTTGGCTTCCTCTCAAAATGGATGTAGGGGTGGGTCCCGTGGTACCAAAGAGCTCCTCCTCATCGACACGACAATTTGCCAACAAGTCCGGCGGAATAGGGGAGCCATGTCGGCTGCCTGGATTGATTACAAGAAGGCCTATGATTCAGTGCCTCACTCATGGCTAGAGAGGATCTTGGAACTGTACAAAGTTGATACAGCTCTTAGATCCTTCTTGAGCGCATGTATGAGGCAGTGGATGACAGTCCTTCGTCAACCAGGTGGTGGAGATGGCACTTCTGGCCCGCAGGACTTTATAAGGATTCAGCGAGGTATTTTCCAGGGTGACAGTTTGAGTCCTCTGTGGTTCTGCCTAGCTTTGAATCCGCTCAGTACTCTGCTGAAGGATTCAGGACTAGGCTGCCGGCTTCGAAGAGGGGGTGAGGTCATTTCTCACCTGTTGTACATGGATGACCTTAAACTATTTGCACCAAAACGTCAAGACTTGTTGGAACTACTGAAAATGACAGAAGTTTTTAGTAGCGCCATCAAAATGGAGTTTGGTGTAGATAAGTGTGCGGTCATGCATGTACAGCGGGGGAAAGTCGTAAATTCAACGAATTTACAGCTTTCTGAGACAATGTCTCTCAGATCACTCTCCGAAGCAGAAACCTATAAGTACCTTGGTATGTCACAGTCGTTGGGTATTGTGGACGGGGACATAAAGCGGGCTGTGAAGGAGCGCTTCTTCTGTCGCCTGACAAAAGTACTGAACAGTCTTTTGTCGGGTGGTAACAAGGTGCGCGCCTTCAACGCCTGGGTGATGCCCCTGCTCACGTACTCCTTTGGCATACTAAGGTGGACTCAAACTGAGCTGGACGCCCTGGATAGGAGGGTCCGTCTCCTGCTCACAACACATCGAATGCTACACCCACGCTCGTCTGTTATGAGACTGTACATCCCGCGTAAGTGTGGAGGCCGTGGCTTTTTAAATGCCAAGAACCTCCACAACCACGAGGTGTACAGTCTTAGGAAGTATTTCATTGACAACGAGTGTGGGATGCATCGCGATGTGGTGGCAGTAGACAGGGGCCTCACCCCGTTATCCTTGGCAAACGAGAACTGGCGCAGACCAAAGGTGCTAAGCACCGAGGACCGCAGGGACGTATGGAAGAGTAAGGAGCTACACGGGCGGTTCTACAGGGCCCTAACAGGGCCCGATGTAGATCTGCTCGCGTCGGTGAACTGGCTACGCTTCGGTGACCTCTTTGGGGAAACCGAAGGTTTTGTCTGTGCAATTGCGGACGAAGTTATCAAGACGAATAACTACCGGAAATATATCCTGAAGGACGGTACGGTCGACATCTGTCGAGCATGCCGCCGTCCCGGAGAGTCACTCAGGCATATTATCTCCGGTTGTTCTCATCTTGCTAACGGCGAGTACTTGCACAGACATAACCTAGTAGCCAGAATCATCCACCAGCAACTTGCTCTTCAATACGGCCTTGTAGAGTCCGAAATGCCGTACTATAAGTACGCACCTGCGCCAGTTCTCGAAAATTGTCGTGCCACGCTCTATTGGGATCGATCTGTCATCACGGACAGGACTATTGTAGCCAATAAGCCTGATATCGTGCTGACAGATCGATTGAAGCGCCGGGCAGTGCTCGTCGACATCACCATCCCCCATGACGAGAACCTCGTGAAAGCCGAGAAGGACAAGCTCAGCAAGTACCTTGACTTGGCTCACGAGGTGACCGCCATGTGGGATGTTGATTCGACGATCATTGTGCCGATAGTTGTTTCGGCGAACGGTCTCATAGCGAAGAGTCTCGACCAACATCTTGAGAGGCTCTCGCTGGATGGCTGGATCAAGGGTCAGATACAGAAGGCGGTACTCCTGGGCACGGCCCGCATCGTCAGGAGATTCCTCTCTCTGCAGCCCTAACCACCGGTAGCTTGGGTCCTACCCCGCTGCCGGCGGCACACTAGGATTAGGATTTTTTGTAACATTTTTAGATTTTGTAGAAGTATTGTAAAAAAATTAATCATATTTACATAGGATTAGGTTTTTTATAATATTTTTGATTTTTATACCAATGTTACAAAGAATAATAATTTTAAGTATGAAAATAAATAAAGAGAATAATAATAATAATAATAATAATTTATTTAATAATTTAATAATAATAATTTATTTATTTATAAGAAACACACATATAAACAGCTATACAAGATTAATGCACACAAGAGAGTCATGTATGTATTTGTTGCACAAACGTTGAACACTGACACCCAAGCTAGGCAAGAGCCTGTATTATGGGGGACAGGATTCGGTCAATGAATTTAAAACATACAATGATGAAATTACAAAAAATAAAACGTGTCTGACGCTGCATAGTAGTAACAAACATGGATCAATTTGTTGAAAATGTTAACTAAATTTAAGTAACTTACAAGGTATTTGTGTGTAGGGGGGTGTGTGTTTGTGTGTAGGAAGGGGTGTGTTTGTGTGAAGGTGGGGTGTGTTTGTGTGTAAGGCAGTGTGTGTGTGTCTGTGAGTAATGCAGTAATGCAGTGTATATGAACATTTATGCCTATTCGATGAAAGTAAGCAAGTCCTCAGTACTTTGATAGTCCTGCTGCAGCAACCATCTTGTAAGTTTATTTTTAATTTCATGCTTGCTTAACCTAACAATATTTAATTTTTTATTTATATTGTTGTATATTTTAGAGCAGAGTACGTAATATTGTCGTCTAGCAAATGTCGTTCTACGAAGGACATATGGACAGACTGATGGTTTTTGACGTCTATTGGGATCCGGTAAAGGCACATTTTGGTGCATTCTCAGTACTGATTTGAGCACATAGAGCTGGCGAACTGTGAGCACTTTACATTCTGAGTATAGGTTAAAGGTAGGATACCTAAAAGGCTTTCTAGTCATTACTTTCAGCACAGCTCTCTGCGCTCTCTCCAGTCCGATTAGCACAATAATAATAGTTTTTGTTCATAAGGAAAGATTGAAGAAGAACTAGAATACTAAAAGCTGTGCTAAAAGGCTGAGAGGCTGTTCTGGCAAATAGACTGATGAAATAGAACTAAAGTAGGTACCTAGAACTCATGTTCGGCGGAGTAATGGCTACATTGATTGTAAGTTGTAACAGAAAGAATCAGCTGATTGTTTGGATGAACTAGGTAACTACGACAGGACACAAGATAAGACTTATGTATCTGTCCAACAAAAAAGATAGAGGACTGATGATGAATGATAGACACATGTGTATGTACCTACGTATGTAGCTAACAAATCATCAAAAATAATTTATAACTATAGTCCGGTAAGACTTCAACCGATCCAATAGAAGTTTACATCGTACATCTTTTATTATTCGTAGTAGGTATCTCGCCACAGGCATCGCACACATGTAAACCGTGATCCAGGGCAATAACACCGCCAAACTTTTTATAAGCACAAGCACAAGTTCGTGAACGGAAGCCGTGGTGCTGCTATTATTTTTATTAAGTAATATACTACACCGCGCATTTATTTAGCCAGCGAATTTTGCGTGCGTGGTTTTATACGAACTAGAAAAAATATGGGGTGGCGAAAAAAGTATTAATCAGCATTTCATATATTTTCTGGTAAATGTCAAAAGCTACCTGTCTGATCGACTGAAAATGTATTTCGTTCTGGGTATCAATATGACTATATGAATTTCCCCGTCCGTACCTAGGTACGTTATAACCGCGGAGTGGACTGGAACCTCATTAGCATAATTGGAGGTCGGCAGCGGCGGCGGCGGCGATGGCGGTGGAACCGGTTTAATGCTGCGTGGTACAATATGACGTCATTGTTGACATCATCATGCAAGCCAAGTGGAAAAAAATAACTTGAATGTCCTTCCTGTCAATTATAGAAGATACTTTCTGCTCAAGAGGCTAAAAGTCCAACAAACGTTACAGATAATTAGAGCTTTTTAAAGCCGCCTACTTGTCTTCTGGCATTTGATAACATTTCTGCTATCTAAACTACCTACGTATACTGTAGAACCTCTAGTAGGTAGGTACCTATGCAAGGAGTATATTTCCCCTTCTTAGTTTTAAGTCTTTTATTTTTCATAGGTTTTAAGTTTGGCAACCAAATCCATATTAGAACTTTTGTATTTCGGCCAGTGTAGAGTTATATTATATAAAATATAAATATCAATTATATCAATAAATTATCACTTTCACAGTCCTCAGTCAGTCAACGTCCAAAAAAGTAATGTTTTACTACAATGGTGGTAAAGTATATTTTGTAAGCGTGATTGTAGATAGAACTTCAGTTGCCTTCTTGGCTTTGTATAGGTCGGCATCACGTGTCAATTCCCCAGGTATTGGTAAAGTCAGTAGGCGACGGTACCAAGTTACCATCAGATGGACCTGCCTACTGCAATTTGAAGCGCTGTCCTTTTGCTTTTTACAGTACTGTCAAATTTTCAAGGGTCAACTGATCCATAATAAAAGTTGTTCATACTTAATGATGACTAAAATTACCTTTGAAACAGTATTAGGTACTAATGTAACTTTTTTGTTGCAGAAAAGTTATGCCCAATCCGAAGATAGGAGGTATATCTGAGGCCTAACAGCACGCTATAACCACAGCTATAACTCTAGTAGTAGCGCTTAATGTTTCTCTTAACTTGTTGGTTCTCACGAAAGACGCGCGTCTTATAATAACAATTGATATCTTTTAATATTTTTAACCGCGAGCCAAAGTAACTCTTATAATGATGAGTCAATTAATGAAATTTTTAACTTTGAATATTGTGCTTCTTATATTTGATTGCAGCTTTTTTAGGGTTCCGTAGCCAAATGGCAAAAAACGGAACCCTTATAGATTCGTCATGTCTGTCTGTCTGTCTGTCCGTCCGTATGTCACAGCCACTTTTTTCCGAAACTATAAGAACTATAATATTGAAACTTGGTAAGTAGATGTATTCTGTGAACCGCATTAAGATTTTCACACAAAAATAGAAAAAAAAACAATAAACTTTGGGGGTTCCCCATACTTAGAACTGAAACTCATTTTTTTTTTAATAAATCCCATAGGTGTGGGGTGTCTATGGATAGGTCTTCAAAAATGATATTGAGGTTTCTAATATCATTTTTTTCTAAACTGCATAGTTTGCGCGAGAGACACTTCCAAATTGGTAAAATGTTTTTTTTTTTTTTTTATACAACTTAGTCGGTAAACAAGCATACGGCCCACCTGATGGTTAGCGGTTACCGTAGCCATATGGACGCTTGCAACACAAGAAGCATCGCTCACGCGTTACCGACCTTTCCCCCCCCTGTAACTTCTAAAATAAAAGAATGATAAATCTATAAAAAATATATGATGTACATTACCTCAGAGTAGATAAATAGTACTACGTACAAACATTACGATGCAAACTTCCAACGAAAATTGGTTTGAACGAGATCTTGTAAGTCGATTTTTTTAATACGTCATAAATTGAAATTCATATCAAATACTCAGGTCTATACTACCATTTACTTATATACCTACAGGTTTGTACGGAACCCTCGGTGCGCGAGTCTGACTCGCACTTGGGCCAAGTGCGAGTCAGACTCGCGCAATAATAAAAATATAATAATAAAAAAACTGGCCAAGTGACTTGGCCAGTTTTTTTATTATTGTACCATGGATCTACCTACCTAACCCTAACGCAGATTTACCTAACGGCTGGAGCTTAGGTGTGGTTCTGATTAAATTGGGTTTTTATTAATTAAACTGTCTACGTAAAATCTGGTATCTAGGTCGACAGTCGGCACACCCAAACCCACCCCAAAACTGTGACGGTCGGCTCAAGCGGGGGCGCGCGGGCGTCCGAAGGCGCCCAACCTTACTTTCACAATCGCCCTTTACACTCAGAATAATGTAGGATAGAGAAATAACACGTAACACGACCATAACATCTTGTAATGCAATATTTGCACTATACATTTTCATGACGTACAGTATGAAAGTATGGGAAAACATGATAGAAAGACGATTAAGAGAGGAAAGTGTTATTTTTTTCTGTTTGACTTGAATGTGGGGGCCCAAGATTGTCAACTTTACGCTTTGGCGAGGAACAACGGTCGTCATTTTATTTGTGTGAATTTATGTAATTTTACATTGTATGTCTACATATTTACAATCCTTAAATAGGTATATTTAAAATAAACTAATTTAAGTTAAAAAGTATATATTATGCAAAACCGTACAGTATCGCCTACTGAATCGATTTTGTAACTTTAAATACCTATCTATATCAAAAGTTACTTAATTAAATCGATTCAGAAAACCATTCTGAACAACCAGTTTAACGGTTTAGCATCTTAATCTGTTACACTACACGTTGTATACATTTTTCGAATGATATTTAAAATAGGATCTCTGTAAGTATTTATCACCGAAAAGGAAGACCGGACATAGAGATGGATCCATGAAATGTGTGAAATAATGACTTTATGAGTGAATGCCCTAAACAATTGGGAATTCATAAATAAATAAATAAATATCCTGGGACATTTACCTACCTGTGGTGGTAATCGTAGTGAACACCATTACGACGGTACAACGATGACCATTCGTGAGCCCCGAAAGATACCTACGCGATAGAGCCACAGAGCCTCGTTCTGGCAGATGAAACCATAATTTTAGGAGTTATTATATCTTCTGAAGTCAGTAACGCTATAATTTGGTATGTACTATACTTTTTGTAAATAATGATGTGTTCTGCAAAGTCGTAGTACTACCTACATTGTTTTATTCTATCATCAATAGTTTTCGCAGCGCACGCGATTTAATGAATATTTTAGGTAATTTTTTTACACCTTGGGTTACATTATTGGAGCTTTAGTAAGGATCCCTATTTTTATTTTTTGAAAATATAATACTTATAGCCTATATCACCCGGGGATAGTGTAGCTTCACAACAGTGCAAGAATTTTTCAAATCGGTTCGGTACTTTCGGAGCCTAGGTATTCAATGCAAACAAACAAACAAACAATTGGTTACCGATATGCCGATATGAAATAGGTTTTTATTTTATGTTTTTAATTTGCGTAGTTTTTGACTTCTGATTAAAACACGCCAATACCCCCAAATTCCTTCACTAACAAATTTAGTTATGCAGTCCGGTTTTTTTCTATAGTTACATTATGGCCCAAACCAAGAAATTATCCGGAATTCAAAGCTCAGTGTGCAAAGTTTTGAAATTTTTAAGTTCATTCCATACGACACGATTTGATTGGCAATCAAATTGTAGGTAGGTACCATGTGGCTCTCCCTCCACTCCAGTCGGATCTGACAACACATAGGTATAATTTGTTTTTGTTTTAAATGAATTATTATAATTGCCAAAGAAATAGTGTCGTGTGGGATAGATTTTATGCTATTACTACAATAAAGTACCTACCACAATAAATATTTTATTCCTTTATCCTAAAGGAAAAGAAACGACATTTCTCGATTGATGCAAAACAGGTTTATATTACCTATTTGAGTATTTTATAATACTTAACTATAGTTAACTAGGTATTTATTAAGCCTACTTAGGAACCTAAATATTTTATACCTACCTATAATTACCTAATTCTCGCATAATCCAAGAAGTACTACCTAAGTATTTAATATTTTAGTGTGAAATGATGATTCTTATGATGTGTAAAACAGTAAAACAATCATATACCTACTTAGATACCTAAGTACTTACCTACGCAAAAATACACAAAATAGTTTAATGTAAAAATCACAAACAAAAAATAACAAAACACAACTTTTTTATTAACAGAAAGTTACACTTCTTTATAATAGTATCTCACGTGATAATTTGTAAAAGGAGCATGCCATTCAAACACTGTCAGCATTAAATACGTACTTAGGTATAGAGTTCGTGAAGAAAAATTAATACCGTAGCGTACGATCGAAAGCGTGCCGGGCGCAAGCTGAACGCAAACTGACGACAAGGCGAGGAGACGAGTGACAAACGGCAAACTGCCTGCCTGCCAAGCATTAGTATCCCCTATAGTGGTCTGTGCTACCAAGCCAACACAAATCAACGAACGTGAACCGAACCACGCTACGTGACGGGCTGCGGGCACCGGCCATTTAACTTGTATGGAACACCGCATGGTAGAAATAAAATTAATCTATAGGGCACCGCTGCACCGGGCGTCTCTGTCCCCGTAGATTTGCTTCGTTTGTCATGTGGAATTATAGAAATTGGAATCCCGATGCCGCCGGCCTGCAACTACAGCCACATGGACAGTTTCAGTCTAATAACGTCAACTACCTATATAGTTAATTCAAGCTATGTTAATTCCTTTAATCAAACGAATCAAACTAAGTACCTAGTTATCTTACTACCTACCTTTTTTATTAGCGTTGGGAAGTCCTCATAGGATACCCGACCGCCCTGGGGGGGTGCGGCTAGGTTATGCCGGACGTTCAGGGCCATTTCAGGGCCCCCACCCCGATTGGCTACTACCCCAAAGGTCCCCCACACACTGCCAGCACAGCTCCTCCTCGTGGAGCTCTGGCAACCTTACTCACCGGAGGAACACAACACCACGTTAAAATGGTGTTATATGGCTACGATCTTCTGTAACCTCCGCCTTACAGACACGCTGCCACCTTAGCGCTTTCGGAGCTAGATCTAGCGTTTTTTTAGGTCTAGCGTTTTGTTGCGGAGATTATCAATTCGACACGTATGTATGTAGGATATTGGAACTGCATTATATTCACATATGATAATATATTAGGGGAGATTGACACGCAGAACCGCATCTAGGTTGATCTAGGTTCCACAGCAGCGGGCCAACACCGACCCCTGTGGAAGCCCACAACAGTCTACTACTATACTGTAACTATACAATAGACAATATCAGTATCGTGAAATAATATGAAATGAAATGAAATGAAATAATTTATTCATTCAAATAGGCCTTCACAGGCACTTATGAATAGTCAAACTCTAATGCACGGTTCGGAAGGTTGCTTTTGCTAAGAAGAGCCGGCAATAAACTCAGCAATTACTCTTTTCAAAATCAAACTTAAATTTATTACATATACATAATAAACTAATATTACACCATATGCCTACTACTACTATGAATTCTGAGGCTGAAAGGGACCGGGCATCATTATAATAAAATAGATACCCCTAAAGAGAAGTCATCATCAACGACATCAGACGACAAGCACGTGATGTGTCAAACAAGTCTCATCTTTAGTGGCACATATTGTACTAACATACTGCAACTGAATAAAATAGCTATATTTTTCGTAGATGACAACCCTATCGCTAATCGAGTCTCGTCCGAAAAAAAAACAGTTACCTATGCGCAAGAATCTTATAAGATTCTTGCGCATGGATACAAAGTCCTTCAGGCGCATACATTTTAATTATAATATTACTTTCGTATAGTCCGCACATTAACTTTCACATAGTCCGCATTATCAGTCACTGCCCAGTCATGTTTTAGTAAAATGGTAGTCATTGTACTAAAGCTGCAAGGACTTTTTGACACAACTTGTATAATCACGATACACATAATTCATTTCATTTCACTTCACTGGTGCACATGGATTGATCTTTATTGGATAAAATTCCACCGATAATATGCAATAAAACTAAAAATACACGAATTTATTAAAATAAAAATTAAAACGCAACGTCACTCTGCAAGTTCCCGCCAAAAAGTCCCCTATGCGATAGAGAGAGAGAGGTGTTTGTACTATCAACACGAGCTTTCTCCACGGTCATACTATTCTTGACGGGCCAGCTGGCGCGGTTGGTTAAGACTCTGGTCCTTCTTTCTGTCCTCCGTGCTCTGGTCAATAATCCACCTATCGCGCCGCTGGTCGTGGGTTCGATTCCCACACAGGACATGCATTTTGTGTGCATGAACATGTCTTTATGTCCTGAGCCTGGGTGTAATTATGTATATTAAGTATGTATTTACAAACAAAAAGTAGTATATGTATTATATCAGTTATCTGGTTTCCATATTATTTACAAATTATTAGTCATATCCCAGACGCTACAAGCCAAGTCCACCATCTTGGTTTATCAGATCATAATACTGCTCAGAGTTTGAATATCCCTATCCTTACTAATTATCCTTACTATTTGAGCCACTGAGTGAATGGTACGTATTCAAACGTGACTTTGGACAGGATAACGTTAACAAATTTGTTGATTATCTTGCGAACCTATCTTGGTCTGAGGTTTATCTGGAGAAGGACTCAAGTACTGCATTTGATATATTTCATGACCGTTTCACTCTCTTCTTTAAATTATGTTTCCCTGTATGCAAGCACAAATTAACGAACAAACGAAAGAACTCTTCCACGTGGATTACAAAAAGTCTTAAAATATCCTGCGCAATGAAGAGATCTTTGCGTTTCAAATACTACAAATCTAAAACATCTTATAATAAAATAAAATATAGATATTATTCCAAACAATTAAACCGAACCATATTTGCTGCACAAAAGCTTAACAATGAACGCTACCTATATAAATCGAAAAACATTTATAAAGGATCATGGTCTATAATTAAACAAAATGATAAATCTAAATATAATATTAATAAATATATCACTCAAATAAAATATAATGACTCTCTAATAACTGATTCTAATGACATTGTCAATACTTTTAATAATTATTTTATCAATATAACATCAAATACAAATAAAAATATTAATTATACATCTGAATTAAAATACCAAATTCCGCTAAATAATGCAAGCATTTTCGTTTACCCTGTAAGTATTGACGAAACTTTAAAAACAATAAAGTCACTAAATGATACACCTTCAGTTGGATACGATGAAATTCCAACCAATATTTTAAAATATAGTGCTACGCACATTACACCGATTCTAACTCATCTTATAAATAAAAGAATATCTCACGGTGTATTCCCTGAAAATTTAAAAACAGCAGCTATAAAACCTATACACAAAAAAGGGGGCCTAACGGAATTAAATAATTATAGACCCATTGATACTTTCAACTATATCTAAAATATTCGAGAAATTAATACATACGAGAATAACTAAATTCCTAGACAAATATAAGATTCTCAAACCAGAACAAAATGGATTCCAAAAAGGCAAATCAACTACACTAGCTGGATTCAATCTAATATCAAAGATTCTTGAAAATGTGGATAAAAATACATCTACCTGCTCCATATTTTTTGATATGAGCAAGGCATTCGATTTTGTTGATCACAACACACTTCTCAAAAAATGTGAAAGATATGGTATAAGTGGCATGGCCCAAAAATGGCTCCAAAGCTATTTGACAAATAGATCTCAATACACTGCTATAGCCAAATTTAATCATAATAAAGAAGAAATTATGTATCGGTCAAACCTTAATAAAATAAATACAGGAGTCCCTCAAGGTGGTATATTAGGTCCACTGCTGTTCCTTATATATATCAATGATCTTCCTAATATCAAAAAACATTTCTATTCACTTTTTGCAGATGATATTGCAGTTGTAATAACCGAAAATGATACTAAAAACTACAATGCTGAGATAAATGAAACTGTTGACTCAATTATAGATTGGCTGAAAAATAATAATTTAAAGGTTAACGTTGATAAAACTTCCGTTGTCCAATTTTGTAATAGAAAAATGTAAAAATAAACTGATTGTTTCCTATGATGGTCAAACCATCAAAGAAAGAGATTAAGTCACTTTCCTTGATATAACGTTAGATAGTAGCTGCACGTGGAAACCTCAAATCAACAAGGTCACCAAAAAAATCAATTGCTTCGCGTATGCCTTATGGAGACAAACCAAAAGACAGTCCTTTTAGCGTATCATGGCTATGTGGTTTCTCAGCTCAGATACGGTATTACTTTGTGGGGCAACTCAGTTGATGTTAACAAAGTCTTCATCGCTCAAAAACAATGTGTTCGGGCTCTCTGTGATGTGCCACCCTTAACTTCGTGCCGACCACTTTTTGTAAGGTTGAAACTTTTACGTGTACCGTGTTTATATAATTAACTATTTCGAATTATTTATTTAATTGAAGTTATTTTCTGAACTTGTCTTCCTCAAAAGCCGCCAATAATATCGCAGAGCCCCCACAGAGGCTCCGCGGAGAACATTTTGAATATATAAATCAGAATAACGAAATGCTTTGTATGAAAACGTGCCTATTTTCTCATTATGAATGATTTTCCTAATAAGCTTCAAATTTCGCGCTGATTAGGGTATTCCTCATAAGATGGTAGCACTAGATCCAAGTGTCATTTTGCCGTTTTATATGTTGCCAGCTCACTGTCGAATAGAATATTATCAATTATTTATTTTAATTCCTTTGCTGCTTACGTAAAGCAATAAATTATGGATAAGATCATGCAATGCAAAATAAAAAGTAAAGCTGGGAGTGAATGACAAGACCGGGGCTCACAGTTTTTTTGTTTTCAGAACCGTGTATTTTCAGATCTTTTTGGGATTTAATTCTGGCAGCACTGGTATAATCTGAAAGAAAACCACAGACTAAAGTACTTTTTTACTAGAAAAAGAAAACTAAAATGTGAACGAAAGCTAAGTAAGTTTACTCCATCCATACTCACTCCATAGATCATTGTATATTTTACTCTGAAAAGCAATTAAACATTTATGATAAAAAAATTGAAGGCGTTGAAGATTGTGGTATTCATTGGTAGAATAATATAGTGTACCTACTTATAGTGCGACAATGAAAAGTAACGGCTAAAAAAACATGAAGTGATTGTTGGGGTGGTATCGATGTTCTTGGTATAGGTTTTTTTTCATACCATACTGTTGATATATGTTCATATTCACTATCCTTTCCACTGTATACTTATTTGATATTTTAAAGTAGCTGGTATGATAAGTTGTAATTGTAAAACGTAGAAAGCGAATGTTATGGCTCCTGGTAACAACGGACGGCATCCCAGTCACACGGGTACCATCCCCAAGACAAAAGCCCGAAACAACTGTAATGTGCCCCAGGAGGCTGTTACGCCGACTCGCAGGGACATGACGACTAATCTAGTTACGGTAGGTCCCATAAAAACATGTTTTTACATTCACATATTGCCAATAAAATGGATGAAAGAAAATCAATCAAACACATCTCTGTATAAGTATTTTTCGCAATAAAGCCAGTTTATATGAGCCCAGCAAACTCCCATAAGAAAAATAGATTTGACTCATAAGTTCATTCTCTTAGGCATGTAAAATTAAAGATGCTTATCTTTTAATGTTTTTGAACAGGTAATAAACATATTACTATGAGTGTTTTAATGTACAGATGTTGTCCAAGTCTGTCTATAAACTTATTTTCCCAATGTTGGACAAAGTACCTTTATCATGGTTCTTAGCACCTTCGCAATCTAAGGCTTTAGTGTACCTTTATAAAAAAAAAAGATATAGGCATGAGTTACACTTGTCAAATCAGTACAATGTTCCGGTGTGAAGTTTGTTCTGAACACATGTTCCCACTGATTTATTTTTGGAAACTTTTAGACGCATCTCATTTGAACATCTGCCAACTATTGTTATACTTAGATTGCAAAGAGAGCACTGATGAGATTCAAATCTATGTATAATTATTGAGCATATTTCATTTTAAAACATATATCTCTATTGATTTGGTTCTGATCATATTTCCTGTGCTATCCTATGGGAGGTTGTGTTTCTAAATTTAGTCCTAAAAAGGTGTGCCAAAAATAACTATAATCTTATACAGAGTATAGCTATCGAAATTTGTTTCTTTGCTTATTACAATACTGTGACTATTTTGATTTATAAGTTCAATAGTGTGAAATTTGTAGACATCCCTAGATTGGGTACCTGTTTCGGAATACAACACGAGAACCAATTATAGCCAAACAAGGAAACAAACAAATAATACATCGGATCATGAATTAACTGATTTAGGTAAGTGGATAATTAATAAGCGATAATTCCTCTAATTTACATACATTTTACTAAAGTCACCTTATTTTTCATTTTAGACAACTCTGTGTCATTTGAGAGTGGATTTGGAAGATTTGTGCCAGTAAGGCCTCAGCCTAGAGCTCTACCATTAAATGTACAAAACCGTGAAAACATAACTGCTGACCAGCATGATGATGGTACTAGTTCCACAGTCTCAGGCCATACTTTGCATCCATATGCTCATCAAATGCAGAATGGTAGTTTGATCCTTGATAATTCTTATGAAACTATGTTGGAGACATACTAAATGTAACCAATTGTATTATTATAGGTGTAATTCCACATTCAAACCATGCAGCTGCAGCAGTCATGATTGTCAATCCCACTACACCAAATGCTGTAACTGGGAATGTATCACAACCATTTAATGTAAGTCAGATACATATTTTTTGAAATTTGTATTATATTTCTGTTAATAATTTCACCATTTTAGGCAACAAGTCAGAACAGAAACAATTTAACAAGGAATTTAAATTCTGCAAGAAACAATTTTGACGGACATAGTCATTCAAGCAATAATAATACGACCCCACCAATTTCTAACTCACGTACAGGAACTAAAACTGTTAATTTGATAAACAACATGTATGACCAAGGACAAGGCAGTTTTAGCAATCTCAATGAGAATAATCAGGTAGGTACAGTGAACTAGAAAAAAAATATATGTTGATTTAATGAAATAACTATGTAATCTCATACCTCAAATTTGTATAGGCTCACAGAGAATCAGCACGAGCTCTAGGCGAGGCCATCGTAGCCGCATGCCCTGATGCAGCTGCAGTTGAGCGTAGACTCAGTCAAATTCGGGAGTATATACGAGTCACTTCATCACTTGTTGATACCATGCGCAATTCTGAAGATGAGGTATGTAATTCAAATATTAATGGAGGAACAAGATTGTTTGTACTATCAATTATATATTATCACAGGTAACTTGGTAATGTTTCTAATTTAGGCTTTTATTGAGCATACAAAAGAAGAATATGATGGATTAGTAGACATGGTTATGACATTGAAGGAGAGCGAAAATAAATTAGAGAGCATCCTTATTGAAAACAGACCTGAAAATATTGAAGTTCCAGCAGAGGAAACTGTAGAACCACCTGTTGTCGTACAGGCAAATGCTGCAGTAGTAGAGGTAATAAATGAGGGCACTTCTGATAAATCATGCAATGTTAAAAGTAATACAGATAGTATGATAAACAATAATTTGAAAAAAGTAACAAATATCGAAAATGAACAATTGAACAAAAGTATGCATAACATCAGACTTGATGATGGCTCACAATCTCTTCAAGAAACTAACAAAATAAATGATACTACAACAGTTGAAAGTGAACAGCAGTTATCTTCTGAAAATTTTGTAATAATTGAAGAAAATAACAATGAAGTGAGCAATGACACATCTCAAAATGAACCAGAAATAAAGAATGATGATCAACATTTAAATAATGTACTACGAAAGAATATTCTGTCTTGTGTGGAGAAAGTAGCTCGTATTGAAGAAATGAAAATCAAAAAGAAAGACTCTATTCATGAAGATCAGGTTCCTGTATGTTGATGTGTGCAACAGTGTGCCCCTATGTTGTGATCTGATAAAAACATAGCATGAAATGGATGCAAAATTTTAAACCATATTTAACAAACTCTAATGCCTATTTATTTAGTCCATCAATCAATCTTTAAAATCTGGCAATAGTTCTAAGAATGCTTGCTTTAACAATTTAAATTCGAGCTTAGATCATTCACATATACAAAACAAACAAACCATGCTATATTGCCACCATGTCAATAATCTATTGTATTTCTTACTGAC
This sequence comes from Achlya flavicornis, assembly GCA_947623365.1. Lineage (NCBI taxonomy): Eukaryota > Metazoa > Arthropoda > Insecta > Lepidoptera > Drepanidae > Achlya > Achlya flavicornis. The sequence continues at coordinate 8,756,662 of OX392473.1, read as the reverse complement.
CGTTTCCAGCAAATACCTACTTGTGTGATTATGTTTTTCAGCCCCTTTATAACCAACATTATTGTACGAAGAGTTTTGTTAAAGTTTGACAATTAAATTAATTTGTGTTTTTTTGGTCGTTTTTAAAGTTTTTACGACGTCAAACTTTATATAATTTCGTAATGTGATATAATCTCAGCAGGAAGCCGCATCACGACCAGTATCTGCACAAAGCAATGGATCAGCTTACAGTGACAATGAACTGTGGCAAAATGAGATCAAGAATAAGATGGAGATGTCACAAATGCGTTTAACGGCATTAAAACAACAACAGAAACGACTCCTTAAATATCAGGTATCAAGCCATTATATTATTATAGGTATTTCAAATTGCAAAAAAAATACAATATCGTGTTACTTATAGACAAACATAAAAACAGCCTCATCGCTGCCGCTTCGGAGATGTCGTCAACGAGCTCGGCCACCAAGGGCTTTCGTGCTCCCTATGTGCTCGCCGAATATCACGACATTCGGCTATTAATGACATTATCCGCAGGGCTCTTGTTGTCGCTAACGTGCCTTACGTACTGGAACCAGTTCAGTCGGTATTGCGCGGGGCGATGGCAAAACGGCTGGTATGTCCTTGATCCCGTGGATTGTCGGCAGGTCGCTGGTGTGGGATGCCTCATGTAAAGTTGCAGAGGTAGCAGCGGCCAGTGCGAAAAATTAAAATAATCGCATCGATTTGACCAGACTATATTTTTATGCCTTTTGCGTTCGAGGCTATGGGACCGTGGGGGTCCGAAGCTCGCCGTTTTGCCTCGCTTTATCGTCAAAATTGACCTTAGGGAAGTGTTTGCCACAGTCGAGACGTTGCAGTAGCCTAAACATTGTATTTTATTTTTATTTTAGCGTAAGGAGTTTTTGTGTACAAATAAAAAAAAAAAAAACATATCATTTCAAATCGGAAGCAGCGGCGTGAAGAAATTTTCTATATATAGATTGTAATTTGTAAATTTTTTTTTGTAAATGAACTATAATTATTCATCATCATCATCAGCCTATAATGTTCCACTGCTGAACACAGGCGGTGGAGGTAGACTAGTGGTCAACTTACTGTTGGAGTTTTCAAGCCGCCTAGGAGGCCTCCAACTAGCTTAACGACTATCACAATTAAGTGGTAACCGGGACCAACGGCTTTACGTGCCTTCCGAAGCACGGAAACGCTCGATTTGAAATACCACGTTAGTAAGTCATACAGAGAGGAACCTGGTTCTCAAGATACAGGTTGGACCTAGTTTGAGAACCAGGGCACCAATGTTGAGTGAATTAATTGTAATTACTTTGATTAGCTGTATTTATGTTGTGTATCTAATTTAATTCATGTTTCTGAATAAAGATTACTATTACTATTACCACTAGGCGGTCACCCATTCAGGTACCGACCACGACGGTGGTAGCTTAACTTGCCGATCGATTAAGGCTGTAACAATGGTCAAACCTCTAAAATACGCTGGACTAAACGCATTTTGTTGACGAATCTATCCATTCATTTGTCCTGGAAAAAATATATGTTGTACATTTGTTCATCACGCACAAGTTGTATTGATTACATTTTTTGTAAATATCTTCAAATTTTGTAAAAACACATATCCTTACAGGTATAATTTTAACCTAAATTGTAAATTGCTGACATAACGGCTCAACAGATTTATGCGAATCTTACACCAAAAAAAAGGTAATGCATTTTATAACAACTTGTATTGATTAATTTTCAAATTTCGTGAATCATTTTCAAATAATAATTAAAAAACTAAATCGCGAAGCATAAATCACTCGCTCCCCACCAAATCCCACCCGCGGACGCCTGGAGCCGAGACTCGTCAGTGCCTTGATGGCTGCTGTCACGAGTGGACCTCGCACGAAAATTTTATACGACAAAATAACGAAATATTTAAATTTATGAATGATTTTTAAATCGATTTCTTCTGATAATAACTTAAATACAATTTTGAGCATAATTTTTAGCTTCTAAATATATGTAATGTAGTTATAAGTAAAAATAATATTTTTTAGAACATGAATAGTCGTCATAGACTAATCAGAAATGTGTTAGGTAGGTACAAATAGTTATGTAGAATAGAAGTAGAGCAAGATATCGGTTTCCTTTATTCTTTTTATAACAAGCTTTTATTTATCATGCAATCATTGTATGTACGTCTTTCCGATAAAAAAATTACAATTTATTTTTCAACCACTGAATCGCAGACGTACGATTGAAATGAAAGGTTTACTTTTATAAATTCGGTGTTAAGCGGCGGTCTTCAAAATCGAAATGGGCTGAATTAGGTATTTGACACGTTCACACACACGCGGAAGCGCTCGGTCCCGTGTGTGCGTGAGTCCGGAATCATTGATGGTCAGTACGGCGATCAGATGGTTTTGATCCATTGATTTACGTGTCTTTTCTTTCGTGGTTTTTTCTATTGAAATAAAAAGTCATGGTAGTAAATCAAATCAAAATCATTTATTTCATATAGACCTTCACAGGTACTTATGAATAGTCTGACTCTAATACCCAGTGACTTATATAACCATGGATGCGGTCACCGGAACATTTTGCAAAAAAAATCTTCATACAAGTAAACAGTACCGCCATCTGTTTAAAATCGAATTGAACTACGTAGTGCCGCGTTGCATAGGCGTACGATGTAACTCATGTAACCTTGTATGTAGGGAATGCGGTTTTTTTTTCGGTTATTGAGAGGTAAAACCGGTAAACCGGTTTTAAACCGGTTTTTTTTAATGTTCGCTCGTTTTTTTTCACGTTATTTCTATAGCTCAAATTATAGATAATAACCGTGCCTAACAAATAAAAATACGTAAAATTAAAAAATCGCTAACTGAGGAATTATAGTCAGTTAAAGTTAATGAAATGAATATAAAAGAAAACTCAAATTCATCATCACCATCTGCCCGCCTTGTTCCCAATAATTTGGGGTCGGCGCAATATGTAAGCTTCTTCCATTCGTCTCTTCTATCTGTTATACCAACATTCACTCCTTTCTTACCCATAATTCATCTTTTATACAATCCATCCATCTCTTTTTCATCAGAGACTCGTTTATATATGTTCCTTTCCTTTTGATTGTTTTTTTAAACGAATGAAATCATAAAAACATATCAGGTTTGCTTGGTTTTTATTTGCTATGAGATATGAGGACTTTATGTTAAAAAATAGATCAGTAGAAGTACTTATTTAACCTGTTGTGATGGTTTAGGCCCGATCGGGCCGCGCGTCAAGCTATTCCTTCCGAACTGATCTTTTCGAACGCCTTCCGAACGGATCTTTTCGAAGGCCGGACAAATTTTAACCGAACGCAGAAATAGGTTAAAAGAAAAGAGATTGAACGAATTGTTGTTTATAAAACAAAATAGCTGCTACTTTGATGACTGATTTGTGACTTTGTTAATGTGATGAATGATAGGTACTTTAATTATTAAACATTTATTGAATTATGTTTCGTACGTTATAATATTAATTTCACACGTAATATTATGAACATGTCATATTGTAGCGGCACAGCAACTTGCGTGTACACAAAAACGTGATTATTATTATGCGAATATTTTACTTAGATAAATTGTTGTCATGCAGATGGGTAAAAAATAACACCAATCAGTCAGCTTGCTGTTTGGCATACATAAGAGCCTTCGTTGACAGTAGTTGCTCCGATAGCATGACATTAATGCTGGCACCCCGCAAGGCTATGGATTATCCCCAACACTATTCCTTCAGCATATTAATGATATACTCTCTATTGCTAGCATTCATTGCTAGAGATGAAATTACAGGGGACGCTCATTACACGAGCCGTGCAAATATCCCTCGTTCTATATTGGAGAAAAGGCGCGAAGCTCTTAAATCGAGAGTACACAAACTAGTGACTCCGATTGGGGTTGACTAAACCTAGTCTATTTCAACCCCACTAAGTCACACGCAAGCCTGCACATTCACCGTTGCGAAAAGTCTATTTTCTATGGCTCTTCATTTTTAGAACATGTCCCTCAACATCACGAAAAGTATTGGGATCCTTCGCGTTAATATTTGTAGCGACGTTCTGTTCCAAAATCATGTACAAGGTATCCAAAAAACTCGGTGTGACTAATAGAGCGAAGTAGT